>CM053627.1:80018442-80108750 GCA_028646595.1 Phalanger gymnotis
TTGGAGGCTTTCGTTGTAAGCTCTTTGACTTTGTTGACTTCTTCTGACTGTATGTTTAGATCTTCTTTGTCACCAAAGAAAGATTCCAAAGTCTAAGACTGAATCTGGGTGCATTTTGGCTGCCTGGCCATGTTCCCAGCCAACTTACTTGATCCTTGAGTTTTTCAGCGGAGTATGACTACTTGTAGACTAAAGAGTTCTATGTTCCAAGCCTGGGGGGATGTGCTGCCACACCAGCACTCCTCCTTCCCCAAGAACCTCAACCTGGACTGAACTTAGATCTTCAGCAGGCTCTGCACTCCTGCTCTGATCAGCCACTTAATTCCTCCCACCAGGTGGGCCTGGGGCTAGAAGCAACTGCACCTGTACTTCTGTAGCTGCCCCACCTCCACTGCCCCTGGGACTGTGGCTCAGTGGCAAACTCCTTTTTACACTCTGTCCCCAGCAGTTTTTCCCACTAACCTTCTCTGTTGTCTTTGGTGTTTGTGGATTAAGAAGTCTGGTAACTGCCACAGTTCACTGATTCAGGGCGCTAGGGCACGCTTCGCCAGGTCTGGTTGGTCTGTGCTGCCCACGCTAGGCTCTGCTCCACTCCTCTCCCAGCTCTGTGCAGGATAGACCTTACCCAGAGACCATCCAGGCTGTCCTGGGCTAGAGACCTGCTTCCCACCGCCACTTTGTGGCCTCTGCAGTTCTTCTTTGTTGTCTTTGGTGTCTGTGGGTTGAGAAGTCTGGTAACTGCCACAGCTCACTGATTCAGGGCACTAATGCACGCTCCGCCCAGCTTCTGGTCTGGCTGGTCCGTACCACCCACGCTGGGCTCTGCTCCGCTCCCAGCTCCATGCACAAAAGACCTTACCCAGAGACCATCCAGACTATACTGGGCTGGAGACCTGCTTCCCTCTGCTATTTTGTGTGTCCTGCAGCTCCGGAATTGGTTCAGAGCCATTTTTTTTATAGGTTTTTGGAGGGACTTGGCGGGGTGCTCACACCAGTCCCTGCTTTTCCGCTGCCAACTTGGCTCTGCCCTCTGAAAAAATGTATTTCTAAGTGGGTTTCCAAATAGAAAAGTACTTTTTAATTTTTATCTCTTTTTTTGTTGCTTTCATGTCTAAATATGTCTTTTTCCTCTACCTTAACCAAAAAGCTATTACTTGATATATTGTAACAAAATTAGTTGTTTATTTACAATAAGAAAAAATGGGGGAACATTAAGCCAGTTTGACTGGAAATTTTCCGATTTCTTCAAGGAGGGAAGGGTGGTATATTTCATCTTTTTCTTTTTGGGTCCACACTTGATTGTTATTTACAGAGGTTTGAGTTTTGATAACCATTTATTAAGAAAAAAAAAAACCAAGATGTGAAGTTAGAAATGATAGCACTTGGCAACTGTTTGGGTACAGAAGGTGAGAATGATGAAGGGTTGATAATGACACTTGGGTTGAAAGTCCAAATGACTGGTAAGATAGTGGCACTGTGTACAGTCTCAGGAGTATCATATCATATCATAGCTTTCATATAATTAAGCCCTTGAGTGGATCCAAGAGCTGATCAATGTGGATATTGGTGTACAACGTGTCCAGATCTTCCAATTCTTGCCTGTGTTTTTTTCCATAAATCCTTCAGGGAAGATCCACTCAGTGCCTCTTTCCTTCATTCTGTTAACATTTTAAAAGCACTGGTGGAGTATTTTTGCTCTCCATTGTTTCATGATCTTACCCCATAATCATTGTCCTTCCTCTGCTGGTCAGACATTTATTTGGTGATAATCTTTATGCTCTTTTTTTGCACATAGGTCATCATTAGAAATAAGCTACCTTCTACATGCACCCATTTGAGTCTTTCCATTGTCCTATGGATCATTTGCTGTTGTAATTCTCAGAAATTGTGGTGTTCAGGAGTTGCATAGCACCTTTAGAAGTATACAGGTGTTAAAAAGATAGGTCTTGTGCCAGAGAACAACTTGAGATAGTTAAAAGCCTGCATAATTTCCCAAATGCAATCTGGCTTGCAATTTTAGTTCTTTTCATTTCTGGGCCCAACTCTATCCATCTGCACTGCCTTTCATTGTCAGAATGATGGGTATTTTTCATTTATTTAGTTTTTCTTCTACTGATCCTTACATACCAGTGTTAATCTGTGCTAATAGAAATCGTATTTCCTCACCTGGAGAATGTTGAGGAGACCCTGTAATGTTCCATTACAATCAGCACATTTTCTTCTGCAAAGAGGAACATCTGTCTGTGAGACCTCACCATCTATAGAGAATACCTCTTCTGTTTGTACGTTATTCAAAACATTCTTCATCGCAGTGACACATTTGGTGAACATGTGTTTCCGTCTTCTTGCTAATATTAATTACTATACAGTTATCTCTGTCATGGAATTTTTGGTAGGCAGTACCATTATTCTCCCGGTCATATGGGCTTTCAACTCAAGTGTCATTCTCACCCCTTCATTCTCTCTCACTTTCTGTTGCCAAGTGCTATCGTTTCTAACATCTCCCCAATATGCCCCTTTCTGTCCTCTCACTTTGCCATCCCCTTGACTCAGACCTTTATCACCTCATGCCTAGACTGTTGTATTAACTTAATGTTCAGTCTCCCCAGCATTAAGTTTCCCCCTTCTCCAGTTTATCCATCTTCTCAAATGTCAAATTATCAAGTCTAACCATGTGTCTCTGCACCCCCGAATTCAGTCCACTTCAGTGGCTTACTATTGCCTTCAAGATCAATTATAAATTCCTCTGCCGGCTTTCAAAACCCTTCATAACCTGGCTTCTTTAAACCTTTCCAGTCTTATTATTTCTCTCTTCCTTCTCCGGCCCCTCCCACTCTGATCCAGTGACACTGGCCTTCTTGTTGATCCTCTCCCTAGCCACTCAGTCTCCTTACTCTGGGCATTCATTTAATGTCCACATACTTAGAATTCTCACCTTCCTCAGCTCTGCCTCCTAATCTCCCTGGCTTCCTTCAAGAAGCCTTTCCCAATCTTTTTTTAATGCTAGTACTTTCTATCTATTGATTATCTCCAAGCATGTTGTATCTATCTTGTTTGTACATAGGTCTTTGTTAGTAGACTCCATCATCCATGAGTTTTTGAAAGCAGGGACTCTATTTTTTGTCTTTGTTTCTCCAGCATTCCCCCATATATAGCACATAGTAGGTACTTAATAAATACTCATTGTCTGACTGATTTATGAAGGTATCTTTTATAATATTAACATTTGTATTGAGATACTTTTAAATCTACATTTTGTTATTCTTAGGCAAATGCTTTGTGTATTTCCCAATAAGTAATAAACACAATGTAAAGATGTGGCCCATTGCTGCAGACTGGTGCAAAGGAGTTCATATTCCCTCCTTGAATTTTTTCAAGGATATAGTTTCTACACATGTAGAACATTCTTATTTTGATTGCACGAATATCAGAATTTAGATACCTGCATTAGTAGTTATTGCTATTCAATGGAGTTCCCTTTTAGAGGAATTAATATTGTCTTTTTTTAAAGCATCTTTCCCTCCTTCAGTTATCTCATAAAATGACCAGTGCACTTGGATGATTCACCTGCTCTTTATAATTTTGTCCAGAGTGCTGGTTGATTGTCATCATCGAAAATTACAGTGTTAGAGTCCACAAACAGTGTTGTTCTGTTATTGATGACCGAAATAGATTCTTATAGGAACAATGACACATTTGTCCATTTTTCTAGTTGTTCTCCTGCCAGTTAACCTGCTCTCAAGTTGATCCTATAGCTCAGTTGGATCTTTGGTTCATAAGTTCTGTAGACTTACTTTTGCTTTCACTGCTTTTTAACTATTTAAGAAGCAATATTGTTTACTATCTCCTGGAATCTCCTTCCACAGCAAATTTGTTTTTATTTTAAATCCATGTTGTCCTTGGTGGCCATCAATCTTTGCTTAACAAGGAGGCTAGTGGTTTCTTGCTTGTTTAGCCTTTGCTTGAAACCTCCATTGAGAAAGAATAAGTTATTTCCCAAGTCTTCACTTATTCCACTTCTGGATAGTTGTAATTGTTTTCAAATTTTTCCTTACCTCTTCTCCTCTACAACTTCTACCTATGATTCCTGGTTTTATATTCTGTCATCAGGCAGAATAATCTAAAACAAAACCCACAACATACATATATAATGCAGCAAAATAAATTCCCACATTGGCTATAACTAAAAATATATGTTTCATTATGGATTTTAAGTCTGTCCCCTCTTTGGCACAAGATGAGTGGCATGACTCATTTTCAGTTTTCTCAGATCTTGGATTATAATTGCATCAATCAAAGTTCCTAGATCATTTTCAGATGAGTTTATTTCTAATCTTGTCTTTTTTTTTTGCTAAATAAACTTATTTTTATAAATTTTATTTAATATTTTTAGTTTTCAGCTTTAATTTTCACAGGAGTTTGAATTACAAATTTTCTCCCCATTTCTACCCTTCCCCGACTCCAAGATGGCATATATTCTGATTGCCCCATTCCCCAGTCACCGCTCCCTTCTATCACCCAACTCCCCCCCAATCCCCTTTTCCCTTGTTTATTTGTAGGGCAAGTTAGATTTCTGTGCCCCATTGCCTATATATCTTATTTCCCAGTTGCATGCAAAAACTTTCTTTTTGAACATCTGCTTTTAAAACTTTGAGTTCCAAATTCTCTCCCTTCTTCCCTCCCCACCCACCCTCCCTAAGAAGGCAAGCAATTCAACATAGGCCACGTGTGTATCATTATGCAAAACCCTTCCACAATACTCATGTTGTATAAGACTAACTATATTTTGCTCCTTCCTATCCTATCTCCCTTTATCCAATTTTCTCCCTTGACCCTGTCCCTTTTCAAAAGTGTTTGCTTTTGATTGCCTTCTCCCCTTATCTGCCCTCCCTTCTATCATCCCCCATTTTTATCCCCTTCCTCTTTCTTTCCTGTGGGGTAAGATACCCAATTGAGTGTGTGTGTTATTCCCTCCTCAGGTCAAATCCGATGAGAGCAAGATTCACTCATTCCCCCTCACCTTCCCATTCTTCCCTCCCAACAGAACTGCTTTTTCTTGCCACTTTTATGCAAGATAATTTACCTCATTCTATCTCTCCCTTTCTCCATCTCTCAATATATTCCTCTTTCATCTCTTTATTTGATTTTATTTTTTTTTAGATATCATTCCTTCGTATTCAGCTCACCCTGTGTCCTCTGTGTATGTGTGTGTGTGTGTGTGTGTGTGTATTCCCTTCAGCTACTCTAATACTGAGATCTCAAGAATTACACAAATCATCTCTCCAAGTAGGAATGTAAACAAAACAGTTGAACTTTAGTAAGTCCCTCATGATTTGTCTTTCTTGATTAACTTTTCATGCTTCTCTTGATTCTTGTGTTTTTGAAAGTCAAATTTTCTATTCAGCTCTGGTCTTTTCACTGAGAAAGCTTGAAAGTCTTCTATTTTATTGAAAATCCATGTTTCACCTTGGAGCATGATTCTCAGTTTTGCTGGGTAGGTGATTCTTGGTTTTAATCCCAGCTCTATTTACCTCCAGAATATCATATTCCAAGCCCTTTGGTCCCTTAATGTAGAATCTGCTAGATCTTGGGTTATTCTGATTGTGCTTCCACAATACTCAAATTGTTTCTTTCTGGCTGCTTGTAGTATTTTCTCCTTGATCTGGGACCTCTGGAATTTGGTGACAATATTCCTAGGAGTTTTCTTTTTGGGATCTCTTTGAGGAGGCAATCTGTGGATTCTTTCAATTTCTATTTTTACCCTGCGGCTCTAGAATATCAGGACATTTCTCCTTGATAATTTCTTGAAAGATGTTATCTGGGCTCTTTTTTGGATCATGGATTTCAGGTAGTCCAATAATTTTTATATTATGTTTCCTGGATCTATTTTCCAGGTCATGGTTTTTCCAATGAGATATTTCATATTGTCTTCCATTTTTTCAATTCCTTTCTTTCTGTTTGTTTCTTGATTTCTCATCAAGTCACTAGTTTCCACTTGCTCCAGTCTAATTTTTAAGGTAGTATTTTCTTCAGTGGTGTTTTGGACCTCCTTTTCCATTTGGCTAATTCTGCCTTTCAAGGCATTCTTCTCCTCATTCCCTTTTTGGAGCTCTTTTAGCCATGTGAATGAGTCTATTTTTAAGGTGTTATTTTCTTCAGCATTTTTTTGGGTCTCCTTTAGCAAGTCATTGACTTGTTTTTCATGGTTTTCTCATATCACTCTCATTTCTCTTCCCAATTTTTCCTCTACTTCTCTAACTTGCTTTTCCAGATCCTTTTTGAGTTCTTCCATGGCTTGAGACCAGTTCATGTTTTTGTTGGAGACTTTTGATGTATACTCTTTGACTTTGTTGACTTCTTCTGGCTGTATGTTTTGGTGTTCTTTGTCCCCAAAGAAAGATTCCAATGTCTGAGCATGAGTCTGAGTCCATTTTCGCTGCCTGGCCATGTTCCCAACCAACTACTTGACCCTAGAGTTTTTCAGCGGGGTATGACTGCTTGTAGAGTATAGAGTACTTTGTCCCAAGCTTGAGAGGCTGCACTGTTGTTTTCAGAGCTATCTCTACACAGCAAGCTCTGCCACACCAGCGCTTTTCCTCCCCCAAGAACCGCCAACCTGGATGGGACTCAAATCTTAAGCAAGCTCTGCACTCCTTCTCTGATTCACCACTGAATTCCCTCCACCAGGTGGTCCTGGGGCCAGAAGCAACTGTGGCTGTAGTTTTGTCCTCAGAGCTGCACTACCTCTGCTGCTCTCTGGGAGGTGGCCGTCCTGGAAGCTTTTCCCACTAAACTTCTCTGTTGTATTTGGTGTTCGTGCTTTGAGAAGTCTGTTTAAGTGCCACAGCTCACTGAATCAGGGCACTAGGGCCTGTTCTGCCCAGCTCCTAGTCTGGTTGGTTCCAGAACAGCCCATGCTGGGCTCTGCTCCCCTCTGCTCCCAGCTCCGTGGGATAGACCTTACCCAGCGACCATTCAGGCCATCCTGGGCTGGAGCCTTGCTTCCCTCTGCTATTTTTTGAGTTCTGCTGTTCTAGGATGTGTTCAGAGCCATTTTTATAGGTTTTTTTTTTTTTTTTGGAGGGACCGAGGGCAGGGAGCTCTATGCAAGTCCTTGCTTTCCAGCCGCCATCTTGGCTCTGCCTCTAATCACGTCTTTCACATCTTGTTTTTGTGAATTTGATTTTTCCCCAAATTTTCCTTCATTCCTTTTTAAAATTTTGCCTTTTGGGGCAGAGCCAGGTTGGTAGAGTAAAGGCAGGAACTCCTCTGAGCTCTCCCCCAAACTTCTCCAAATGATTCTAAACAAATTCTAGAATTGAAAAACCCACAAAAAGACAGAGTGAAACCATTTTCCAGCCCAAGATAACTTAGAATGTCAGCAGGAAAGGTCTTTTGCAATAAAATGAGAGTGGAGAGTAGTCCAGCACTGGTTGCCCCAGTGCAGACCCAGCAAACCTATGGGCTACTGAATCAATGGCAGTTTAAGACCTCTCAGCCCACAGGTAATAAAGGGATTAGAGAATGGGTCAGAAGGAGATTATAGAGGTCTCTTTGCTGTCACTGGGGGCAGGATTCAGTTGCTTTGCATGTAGTTGGATCCACATAGCAGTCTGAGGTCGAGAAGGAGAACTAGCACAGCAGAGCTTGTGGCTGGTCACTGTTCCAGGGTTGAAAGGACTGCTTGTAGTTGTTCACAAACCAGCGCACACTACAGGAGAGTAGAAAACACACCTCTCCCTAGATCATACCACCTTGGAAGAGGCAAAAAACTTAAAGGTCCCCAGAATTACCTCTGAAAACAGATGCACAAAAAACCTGGAAAAGTGCCCCCTCCACTTGGGAAGCAGATCTCCACTTAAGAGTTAAAAGTCAAGAAATAAGCTGAAAAATGAGCGAACAACCAAAAAAAAATTCTCACCATAGAAAATTACTATGGTGACAAGGAAGAGCAAAACACACAGAAGAAAGTTAAAATTCCTGCATCCAAAGCTTCAAAGGAAAATATGAATTGGTCTCAGGCCATAGAAGAGTTTAAAAAATATTTTAAAAATGAAGAGGTAGAGGAAAAATTGGGAAGAGAAATAAGAGAGATGGAAGAAAATCATGAAAAAAGAGTCAATACCTTGGTGAAGGATACACAAAAAATATCAAAGAAATAATACCTTAAAAGTGGTAAAAGAGGTGCAAAAATCCAAGAAAGAGAACAATGCCTTGAAAAGTAGAATTGGCCAAGTGGAAAAAAGATATACAAAAATTCACTGAAGAGAAGAACTCCTTAAATAGAATTGGCCAAACGGAAAAAGAAATACAAAAGGTTATTCAAGAAAATAGTTCTTTGAAGTTAGAATTGAGAAAGTAGAAGCTAATGTCTTTATGACATGTCAACAAACAAACAAAATCAAAAGAATAAAAAATAGACATCATGAAATATCTCATATTGGAAAAACAGCTGACCTGGAAAATAGATCAAGGAGAGATAATTTAAGAATTATTAGACTACTTGAAAGTGATGATCAAAAAAAGAGCATAGACATCATCTTTCAAGAAATTATCAAGGAAAACTGATTTCTAGAACCAGAGGGTAAAATAGAAATGAAAAGAATCCACCTATTTCCTCCTGCGATTCCAGAATGAAAAATCCCGGGAATATTATAACCAAATTCCAGACCTCTCAGGTCAGGGAGAAAATACTACAAGCAGCAAAAAGAAACAAATAAAATTGTTTTTCACATGTAATTGGGAAAAAATAAAATATTAAATAAGATTTAAAAAAATAAAATTTGACCTCCCTAGATTTGACCTGAAGTTGTAGCCTGTGAGGATCTTTTGATGTCCTAATTATTTTACCTGATGTAGCAATTATCTCTCATTGTCAGATTTAGAAACATGCCAATTACTCCTTTCCTAAGCCATTCATAAAAATGTTAAACAGCATAATGCCAAGAACAGATTCCCAAAGGCAAAACTAATGGTGATGAATAGTCTCCCTCTGTACTTGTGCTGTTCCTTTTCATCATGATAGAACCTGCCAGAGCTCATGCTTCACTGACAGACTTTGAGGACCTCAGACCATTTCCTTGTGATGATGGGGCATCAGAAGCACCAGAGACTATGCTACAGATACTTTCCCACATAGTACAATAAATTGTTCAGGATGTGTAACAATCACCATATACGTCTAGACTTGTGATTTCATTGGTATAGGGAAACTTTAGTGCGAACATTTCCTTTACCAATGCAGATTTTCAGCATATAGTCTGAGTTGCTCGTGGAGCCTGGTGAGTTGAAGTGATTTGCACAGGTTCACTGTGACGCAGCCAGTAACAGTCATCACTGTACCTTTTCCACTGCATTAGAAACCAAAAAACATTCAATTCCACATATAAAAATGTCTAATGCCCAAATTACTTTAAAATATTGGTTCAGCAAAGCAATTTATAAAGTCCCCGATATAATCTATGATAAATAGCTATTTTTAAATAAAGCAGAAAACAAATTGGAAGACAAGTTTTTGGGCTGATGAAAGTTCTGTTTCAGAGGCTTTGTACTAGCCAGGGTCACTGTATGGTTTTAGAAGTTTGTGTTTGGATGCATTCTGGTAGCTTTCCATAGAGACATACTTAGAGTCACCATTTACTTGACAATTAAATACAGCAATGTCTTGTTCCAATTTATTTTCAGTTGAACAAGCAGCTTAGTTTTGTCATTATAATTTTGTCAAAAGATGCCACTTTGGCTTGCATTGTGCTGAAATATACCTTTATGTCACTTTTGGGTTGATATACCTGTGACCCACTGACTTGATTTAACCCTTTTAAGACAAGAAAATGCAGATCAGTATAGGGCAGGAGATTATATGGAATAGGAGTAAGGGAAAGTAGTTTCTCTCTTCCGGGTACAGAATCTATCGCATTGGAGCGTCCTGCCTCTTCAGCTACAAGTGTTAGAAAAAAGTAGGGACCCATTTACATTTTAGGCTGGCTTGAGCCTTCTGCAGTGTTGATTTCATACTGTCTCATCTCTTTTGCTGTCAGTATCATTGAGGGGAAAGGCTAAAAGTGCCTAGCTGGTATGGGCACTGAGGTGTTAAAAATGTTAGCATCCCTTCAATGTAATTCTATTAGAGGTATGATCTTGGGAGAATACATTTAAATTCTTTGAGCCCCAATTTCTTCTGTGACAAAATGAGGATAATAATCCTTAAACTATCATGATCAAAGCATTGTTATGAGGAAAGTGCTTTGTTAACTTTAAGCCATACTACAAATAGGAGTTATTATTTATTACCTACTTCATGTGTTTGGTTGGGTGGGGAAGAGACTGCTTTTAAAACCTTAAATGATGTGAGTTATTTCCTTCCTTTTTTGGCATAGGCTGTCTAGTTTCATTTCTTTACAAATGAAGAAACTAAGGCCCGGACAAATTGAGTGCCTTATAGGAGACAAACAATATCTAAATTCAGGCCTTCTAACTTCCAAGCAGGCACTGTACCACTGTAGTGTGGTCTTCGTGCCAACTGTTCTCCATTAATAGATTAATTTCACTCATAGATAATTGTAGTAACAATTCGGCTAGCAGTAGCTGTTGAGTTGTAAGACCAACAACAACCAGCACACAGAGGGCTGCCAACACAGGTTCTTTGATCTGCTTTTCTAAGGAAAGCAACTTTAAGGGGTTAACAATCTCAGTTTAATTAAACATACATATATCATTTACTTAGTTCAGGGGGAAAAGATCAGCCTCCTGAACTTCAAGACAAACACAAACAGAAATTACAAACATCAACAGTCAGACCTTGTCTGATCAAATCACAATTCATAGTTACCAGAGAAGCACCACCATCTATCTGTGTTACAAAGCTGGGGGGCAGTTACAAAGGCTTGCCCTGAGTTTCAACACTCCTTCCATGAGTGAGCTCCAAAAGTCAAACACCAAGCTCCCCTAATTATATCCTGTTGGGAGTCCTGAGGGCCCTGACCTTACCCAAGCTGAGTGTGTGAAAGTTCCCCATCCCCAATATCACATCATATACAAGTCAGTGACTCCTGATTGCCTCAGTGCTGAGAAATAGCTGAGAAATATTCCAAAACAAAGACAGCAAAAGGTTTCCCACCAATTCAAACAAAAAGGAGACTTGATAGTCTTAGCATCCCAAAGGGAAAGAACAGGGAATAGTCTGATTACCTTAGTAACACTAAAACTGGCAACCAGGAAATTGGGGAGGGGGGCTTCCACACAGTAAAAATAGATGTTATAAAGTCTACTCAATAAAACTTATCACCTGTACATACACATACGCGCATATACGTAAAAGTAAATTGAGAACACTCTCAGGGTATCAGAAACCTTTCTGTACCTTTATAAACACTTCCAAGTGGCACATCTGATTTGCAAAATTAAATTAGAAAAGTTATAGTTGACAACAAAAGGGATGAAAGAAAAATAAGCATTAAAGAAGCACCTCACTTGGAGCCATTTAGTTTAAGGGCAGAAAAGTTGTACACTCATCAGTAGAGCAGGAGGGGATCATTAAATGCCAGCACAACGACGTGTTCAGAGTGATCATCTAGAGTCATCAGAAAAAAGGCCTTTATGTTCATTATCATGTGTTTAATAAGCCATATGTGATATGTTTTAGAAAGGTTTCCATCCAGAATGATTAAATGATGTTTGCATACTAAACAATGAAGCCTGTATGTAGTTCCTTAGAAAACTTGACTATCTAGTAGAAATTCTCTCAAAAACATCTTGGTTAGCCAAGATTTTATTGTGCACTGTTGGAATTGGCTGGAATACATTTTCAGTAATATTAGGGGTTTATCATAGACCACTAACAATATAATAATGATAGTTTTAGGGAAATAAACAAGGTTTCTTTTTTTTGAGGGGGAGGACCTAACTTTGATTTGCCCTTTAAGCCCCATGCTAGTTTTAAATAATTCTTTTACCAAACGTTCATTAAGAAGTCCTTATGTGCAAGGCAGTATGTTTAGGGGCTGGGAAGTACGCAGACAAAAGTGAAAAACCATCCCTGCCCTCAGAAAGCTTCTATTCTTCTGATTGATACACATGAAATAATAATAATAGCAATAATAATTACCCTAAAGGGGTACAGACCTGGCTGACAAACAGTCTATGTAAAAACATAAGGGTGGAAAATAGAATGCCAAGTATGGGGAACAGCAGGTTGGCCACTTTGGCTGGAACATAGAGCATATAAGGGAGAGTAATGTAAAATAAGTCTAGAAAGGTAGGCATATTGTAAAAGATTTTAAATACCATGTAGAGAAATATCTGAGCCATCGACTGTTCTTGAGCAGGAGAACAGCATAGTCCAATCTATGCTTTAAGAAGATTATTTAGTCAGCAGTGTGGAGGATACATTGGCAGGAGACAATGGAAGCAGGAGACTAGTTAGGATGTATAATGAAGGTCTAAAGGAGGGTGCTAGCCATGTGAATGGGGAGAAGGACCAATGGGAGAGATGTTGTGAGCATAGAATCAATGAGATTTGGCAGTTGATTGAATATGAGACATAAGGGAGAGTTTAAGAGTCAAGGATGTCACCAATTTTGGAAATGTCACTAAATCCATTCAGAAATATTTAATGAAATGTATTTAGAGTTTTTACTTTGAAAATTCATATGTATACATATATTTATATATTTTGAGAATATTTATTGCTTTTATTGTTACTTTGGCAGCCACAAAAGCAGATGGATTTGCACTGTATTTCTTGGGAGACTGCAATAATGTAAGTATACAGTTGATTTAGGTTCACGTATTGTAATGTCAAGAAAATATCTATTCTTTCTAAGATCCTGTAATAACTAACATCTTGTTTCATAGGAATGATATAAACTAAATGAAATAATATATGTAAAATGTTTTTAAGCCATAAAGAACTACTTAACATGTCAGATATTTTATTTTCTGTTAAAAATTCATTTGAATTATTTTCAATAAGTATGTATTTCCAAAATTTTTCTAATGAATAAAACAGTTTAAAAATTTGTAAATTGCTGTTTTATTTTTTAAAAACTATATTTTTGTTTTTAAATATTTATATTTGATGTTTGAAAACTTAAGAAAATGAAAAATTAGATTGTTTTAACATTTACTTTATTATTGCTAATAACTCCTTAAAATAAACAATGGCCCTCAGTAGTTGTTCTGTATAGGGCAAGAGTAGGGGTTTCTTCTATATTTCAAAAATGTCATCAATTGTATGGAAAAAAAATATTCTTTCCAGATTACCCGTGGTTTCTTAAAATGGTTTGGAGGGGTCCAAGAGACTTACTTCCACAGAAAGATCCTTCTTGTATCTGGTTGGCTAATTTTCAGGACAATCAGAATTCTCTATTTGCATGGTGACACTTAAAATAAGATTTCATTATGGTTTTTGTCTAACCAGTAACATTCAGTTCCCTTCATCTTTTATAGAATCAGAGTTTTAGCTTATGTGTCTGCGTGTATAATATTTTTATAACATAACTATTCTTGAATGACAGGACTTAGAACATGGATTATATAGAATTTCATCGTGATCATAAAGCTAATATTGGTAAACATTTCTTTTAGATTGAGTTTAGAATGTATAGCATCATGCTGATCATGTAAGGGACATTTAGTAAATACTTAATTGTTCACATTAGCTACATATACATGGGGCATATGAAATATTCAGGGAGGACCAGTACCTTTGGTGTGAGGGCTTGACCAGCCCTTTTCAGGGC
This sequence comes from Phalanger gymnotis, assembly GCA_028646595.1. Taxonomy (NCBI): domain Eukaryota; kingdom Metazoa; phylum Chordata; class Mammalia; order Diprotodontia; family Phalangeridae; genus Phalanger; species Phalanger gymnotis. The sequence goes on from CM053627.1 coordinate 80,032,182, forward strand.
TCCTCATCCTCCTTTGGTGTCCACCTATCTCCCCACCCTCACCTGTGGCTTCAAAAAGCTGTATCACTCACAGTCACGACATCCCAGTAAAACCATCTCAGCAGATGGGTTAAACCAGGTTGAAGGTAACCAGGGGACTAGTTGGTGAAGTGTGACAACTTCCCCCCAGAGGAATGAGCTGATGAGAACAGTTTGTTTCAACAGCCATGAGTACAGCAGAAGCAGGAACTATGGAGTGCTTAGAGCTTGGTCAGATGTGGAAGATGTCAGAGTAATCCACTATATCCCAGGCCATTGCCAGTCATCTTGAATTTTGTCTCCACTGGACCTCACTGACAACTGGAAGAGTAGTGAGGCTGATGACTGTGTAATTCTACTTCACTTAATTCCAGTTCATGCACAAATCAAGACATCTCTTCTTGTCATTGGTCTTCTTTGAAAACAAAGGGTGAACATGAATTGACCACATTAGCTGTCATTTAGGCCTTTCACTCTATCCATCTGTCTGCTGTCTTTCTACCTTTAAATAAAGGGTAAAAGTGAAGTTAGCAAACTTTGACTGGTTATATTATTTTCTAAAGACCATTTCCCCTGATTTATTTGATAGGAACTTGGTTTTTGGACCTGTGGAGTTCTTATTCTACTACCTTCCCCCCTTCCCCACTGGGAAACAAACAAACAAAATGAAAAAGATCCTTTTAAACAAATTTAAATGAGCCAAACTAAATCACATATTGTTCATGTCCAAAAATGAGTATCCACTTGATGGTCCCTTTTATTTGCCATTTTTTAAAAAAATATACATCAACCTTTCCTATTTCTTTGCTATCCTTAGTGTAGAAACCTAATAATGGTATTGCCGGCTTGAAGATAATCTATAATTTTACTTTTTTTTCAAACTATAAAGTGACCTATTTTAAGATTATGATTTTTAAAAAATTAATAAAAAGCATTTTTCTCTCCCTAGTAGAAATTCTCTCTATCTCTAGGCATGAAAGATAGCTCATATAATTCTTGTTAAATTTTTTGATGATATGGACTTTAATAGTCAGGTCATATATCCAGGTTGAGATTATTGTGGTATGTAGTTTAAGATGTCGGTCTAAACCTAATTAATTTCTTCGAGTCCTCTTTCTCCTTTTTACCCCCGATTCTATAAAATTCTATAATTTCTATTCTATAGAATTCTATATTCTATATATTCTATATTCTATATATTCTAATTCTATATATTCTAAAATTCTATAAAATTTCCCCCAATTCTATAAAAAAGTTCTTCCCAGAGTCATTCATGCTCTAAAATATAGCTAATATTCTTGAGTTCATTGTTTTTTATTCTTCTTTGTCTGGTCTTTTCTACTATTCTACTCCTCTAATACTCCTCTAATAATAAATCGTTGGTATGATTATTGCTTTGTAGTAGATTTTGAGATCTGAATGTTACTATTTTTCCATTCTACTTCTAAAAATTATTTTCCTTGATATATAGACCTCTTGTTGCTCCAAATGAATTTTTTCTTATATAATTTTCCCTTATTACATGTTAAAATAATTTTTAACATTTTAAAAAAGTTTTGAGTTGCAAATTCTATCCCGCCCTTCCACCTTTCTTGCACTGGTAGGCAATCTTAATACAAGTTACATGTGTGCAATCATGTAAAACGTTTTCATATTAGTTATTTTGTATAAGACAACTCGAACAGAAAGAAAGGGAAGAAAAAGAAAGCAAGAAGAAAGCATACTTCAGTTTGTATTTAGACAGTATCAGTTCTTTCTCTGGAGGCAGATAATATGTTTCATCATGAGTACTTTGGGATTATCTTGGATCATTGTATTGCTGAGAGTAGCTAAGTCGTTCAAAGTTCATTATACAATATTGCCGTTACTTTCTACAGTGTTCTCCTCCAACATCCCCTCCAACATCCACCATTTTCCTTTTTTGTTACATTAGCCAATCTGATAGGTGTGAGATGGTAACTCAGAGTTGTTTTAATGTGCATTTTTCAAATTAATAGTGATTTAGAGCATTTTTCATATGACTATAGATATTTTTGATTACTTCAGAAACTACCTGTTCATATCCTTTGACCATTTATCAATTAGGAAATGACATGTATTTTTTAATTTGACTCAGTTCTCTATATATTTGAGAAATGAGGGCTTCATCAGAGATACTTGTTACAAAAATTTTCCCCCAGTTTTCTACTTTCCTTCCAATTTTGGTTGTATTGGTTTTGTTTATGAAAACACTTTTTAATTGTATATAATCAGAATTATCTATTTTACATTTTTTAATGCTCTTTCTATTTTCTTTGCTACTAAATTCATCCCTTATACATAGATCTAAATAAATTATTCCATCCTCAGCTAATTTGCTTGTGGTATCATCCTTTATTAGTGAATCATGTATCCATTTTGACCTTATCTTGGCATATGGTATGAGATGTTGGAGTATACATAGTTTCTGCCATACTGTTTTTCAATTTTCCCAGCATTTTTTTTGTCAAATAATGATTTTTTTGTTCCAAAAGCTTGTATCTTTGGGTTTATCATATATTAGGTAAGTATGATTATTTACTATAATGTAATATATACTTATTCTATTCCACTAATCTACCACTCAATTTCTTAGCCAGTAACAGATCAAATGAATTTTTAAAAATTATTTTGTCTTAACTCTATAAAAAGTATCTTTTTGGTAGTTTGGAACTCTAACTGAATAGATAAAAATATGCTTAATGTTCAGTCTGAATTATATTAGACAGAGAAACACACACACACACACACAATACTAAACAGAAAAGCCATTGTGCATTGACTTAAAATCGGGTTTAGTAGTGCATAGAATTAAAATAGAATTTAGTAACTCAAAACAAGTATTATAGTATCTTGGGATGGTAATATTTAAATCTCCCGAATACAAAGCAATTTAAAGGATTGCTTATTAAGCATTTTGCATTTCCACTTGGGCTCTGAATTCTCCAAACAACTTCTACAAAATTTCTGGTGGTAAAATAGCGAGATTTGGGTCAGTCTTTTTGTTGGTCTTTGACCTATATGAAAGCAATGGAATAGTTAGTTCTTAGGGACTCTTCCCCTGCTGTGATTCAGCTCCGACCAGAAGGGTCCCAAGACTTTGAATAATATCACAAGATTGCCTCCTAGTCTAGACATCCACCATTCACCTAAAATCTAGAAAGATCAAAAGAGGAAATGAGATCCAAGGGCCCAGGTGAGAAGTCATCCAGTTGAACTTTCCTGTATTAGCTGCCACATAAGGTTGTTATAATTCTGGTGTGAAGAAACTCAGCCCTTCTATACCTCTTCACTGGAAATCTCAGTTACATAATGCCACATGGAGTGAAGAAGCAAGAAACCATCAACCATAATTGCCCCGTGCCGCTATCATGGCATCAGAGAGGACTGAGGAACCACTCAAGGCTTTACTAACATCACTTAACTACATTTACATTTACTACATTATACTTTAAAAAATAAAGGAAAACTCATTTAGCACTGGGTTATCACATGACCTGAAGCAGATTCCAAAGCTTCTCATGGTGAACCAGTGGGAGATAAGGGAACTCTGGGCAGCCTTCCTGGTATAGCCCTTGTTACAATAGTATAGGCCAGGGTTCAGAAGAGAAACGGGCTGTAAGTGGGGTTTAGCCCTCATGCCATAGTTTATTGATCCCTGGTATAGACCACTGGTTAAAAAGGAGAAGTGAATTGCAAGTTTCTGACACAGATTGCAAATTGTATGAGATACAGTACTGAGGAAGGATTTCAACTGTCTAGACAAATGCTAAAGATCTTTTTTTTAAACCAGAAGTGACAAATTCCTGCTATGATTGCAGAATAATTTCGTCTTTTAAAAGGTAGAGGAGGAACTGTTACAATCAAAACTTAATTCTGGCCAATAAAGGATGAACTTGTTGGTAAAGTTATAAATGATGGAAATCTTGAGAGGCAGTGACTGTGCCCTCTTTATTTCATAATTGATAAGTAGGAGAATTGTCTGACTTGTGCTCTAAACTCCGAATAATGGATTTCACAGTATTCAGAGAAAAGACAGTGATAGGATTCTATAACCTGAGCCTCTGAAAGGACAGTTGGATCAAGAAATGTGGAATGAGTTTCATATGATACATTTATAAATGGTTCCATTAAAGGAGAATAGAGGGGCACCTATATGGTATAGTAGATAGAGGGCCCAGCCTGAAGCCAGGAAGACTCATTTTAGTGAGTTCAGATTTGACCCCAGACATTGTGCGACCTTGGGCAAGTCACTTAATCCTGTTTGCCTCAGTTCCTCATCTGTAAAATGAACTGGAGAAGGAAATGGCAAACTCTTCCAGTATCTTTGCCAAGAAAACCCCAAATGGCATCATCACAAAGAGTTGGACATGCCTGAAACAACTCAACAACAAAGAGAACAGGCTAGCCAGACATATTAACTACACGAAGAGCTCTATTTTTTAAAAAGACATAGGAAAGGGGGCAGCTAGATGGCGCAGTGAGTAGAACACCAGCCCTGGAGTGAGAGGACCTGAGTTCAAATCTGGCCTCAGACACTTGACACACTTACTACCTGTGTGACCTTTGGCAAGTCACTTAACCCTAATTGCCCTGCCTTCTCCCCTCCAAAAAAAAAAGAAAGAAAGAAAAAAAAGACATAGGAAAGTTGGAACCATGTAACTAAGGATAAATTAAAGAATGTCTTATTCTTGTAAGAATACTCTTCAGAAGGCCTAAGGCTCAAAGCAAAGTGAGGGGACTTGTTGGTTTGTACTCAGTGAGAGTAGAGGAGCAGGAAAGGGTTAGGACAGCTGGAGTGGGAAGAACAATGCTTAGACAGTGACAAGAAGGTGCAGTGACTAGACTTGCACTTTGCTTGTTTTCCCTGCCAAGGAGAATGACCTTTAGCCTGAGAAGGAGCAAAAATGGTTTTCAAGGATCTGAAACTCAAAATAACAGAAAGGATGGTCAAAGAACGCCTGGCTGCACTCCTTTCTCCAAAACCTCCCAAGCCCTGTGTCCTGACACACTTTGCAGACATGATTCTGAGTTGTTCCCAGTGTTCTTTAAGGAGTCGGGCAAAATAAGAGAGCGGTTGTGATGCTGACATGGAGCAATAATATGGGGGAAGAAGTAGAGTTATCCCTATTTTCCAAATGAATAAGCTTGAGATTCGAAAATTTTAAATTCTTTGCCTTTAGTCACAAAGCCAAGTCATGCTTTTTTGGAATTTTATTCATTAATGTAGCAAAAATATTTAGCTCCTTTAATGTGTCAGACTCGATGTGCATTTTATTACAATTAGAAGTTACCAAAGTGTAATTGGGGTACCTTGGAGCTAACGTTAGTGGGTTCCCTCTTATTGAGACATTCAAACAAAGGCTACATGACTACATACTGGACTTGCACAATAAATTCTTATTCAGATGTGGATTGGACTAGACTGCCACTGATGTCTTTTCCATCTCTGAAATTCTGTGATTATCTAATTTTCTAAGTAGGACTTCAGTCTTAAGGTAGAAATTTTTGACATTTTGTTTGTCAGGGACCCCTTTAGCAGTATGATAAAACAAACCTGTAAACCAGAAACTTAGATACTCAGGACACCCATTGTGTCCTTTGTCCAAAGCCTCATATTTTCTTTACTTCTAGATAGGAAAGACAAGTGATTCTATTCTAACCATGCCCCAGGGAATATACACAATCCTTTTTTCTTTTCCATTAAATGAGGGGTAGTGTCAGTTTCCCCACTGCCTCATAGGCTCTAGGATGATCCTTAATGTTGCAAAAATTCTGAGTGGCATACAATATTTTGAGCTACTACTTACTACATGTGGAAGATGAAGTGAATTTTCCTAGCACTTCATGGTTGGCTGGATGGACCCTCTCTGTTATCATACATGCTTGTATACTGGTAAATATATATATCTATACCCAAAACATAGACCTGGTATCCTCATTAGACAAGGAGTTTCTAGCGTGAAGATGCTTCTCCTAGTTGGTGAAGGAAGATATGTTTTATATCTATAGCATCTATCAGAGGTGTGGGGTCAAATTATAGGCAACTGAGAAAAGCAAGTTCCTTAAGACCAGGGATGTTAATTTGTTTGTGGTGTACTTCTCCATGGAAAAAATAGAGTATCTTGTCTTGCAAAGTGCACTGTGTAATATTAGAGGAACTGTGTTCTATCTTGGTTTGCTCTTTGTTGCCTCTCTATTGCTTTGAAGATAGAATGTCATCTTAAGCTTTAGTTACATGTTTCATCACTTCTCCAGGCCCCTCCAGTATTTGGCCATGAATGCTGGGATCTGGATTGGGATGATTTTTACCAAAATCTGATAGATTATATCCTTTACTTTACCAGATCCTTTAGAATTATTAGACTGTCTATAGAGTAGACTAATGGCAACTTCAGATATAAAATCAGATGATACAATCTGAAGAAATAATAGAATGCCATAAATATTTATGTCATAAACTGTTAAAATACACCCTCGTGCAGTTCCAGAGCTGTGAGGAACTCGTTTTGATTTATGGAGGTATTTAGTATTTTTTTTCCGTTAGAGCATATTGTTGCATATTCAGACATAATACTAGACATCTTGATCCTAAGTTGACATAGTAATGCCACTGGATAAGACTTGGTCAGTATCATTCTGGGATATCTGACTCGTAAGGCATTTCAGTGTGTTCTAACTTCTTTCCAGATCTGTGGCAATTCTGAAATGCTGCCCTTAGTAATGGGGTCAGGGTTTCCTTGATCTACTCTGCTTCCCACCCCAGACACTAAGAGTTGTTTCACATTCCTTAACTCCACCGGATCTGCTAGCTCTGTGGTGAGGACAAGGCATCTGTAAGTATGTGTTTTGGATTTTGAAAGGTGTGCCATATATTGAAAGAGCCAGGAGAGCTGCAGTTTCTATGGTAACCAGACAGGCCAGGTCTCTTTAAAATGGACAAGATTTTTGTGGTCTGTCATAATGGTAATTTAGTGTCATACGACTTTATTTTGATGATGTCACATCTTCAAGGTGAGCTTGATTGCCAGTAAGCCATAGCTCAATCACTGGTCTTTATTAGCAGATGAGAATAACACAATGAATAGAGTCAACAAGACTTAGGTTTGAATCCTCTCTTTCACACTTTATACCTATATGGCCATGGATAAGTCATCCAACTTCTCTAAGCTTCAGTCTCCTCTTTATAATGGAGATAATTCCTTTAGTATCTACTTCAGGTTAACATGTGAGGCTTAAATAGGATCGTTCATGTAAAGTATTTGGCAGAATTGGCAAGCTCAAGCCAAGCTTTCTGTATTCTATTTTATACACAATATATAAATCTCTTTATCACTAGCTTTTGGATGTTAGCAGGAGGCTACAATTTAGCCCCTGGACCCCCAAAAGGCAGCACACCTGAGAGTTTGAGTGAAAACATTTTAAACTCATTACATAGGCAGAGTCACATCTAACCAGCTGACTCCTTAAACGTTTTGTAGGTCACTGTCTTCTGGCATTATGCTAGGTTCCATTCACAGTTACAGTTGTAAAAGACATGTGCAAACTCCTCATATATGCATTTCTGATCTTCAGTAGAGGCAGGACATCTGGGTATTAAGTGTTTGTGTTTGACCACTGCATGAACTAGTAATGCAGGGAAGGAAATGTATAGTGCCAACAATTTGAGTACCACTGGAAGCAGTGACTGTTTTTTTGTGGACCAAATTTATGTCGTAAAATTCACTTTCTGATTTTTAAATCATATTTTCACATGTTGAGGGATAAATTGTATAAGTAGTGTATGGATCCAAGCTAGAGCTAGAATCAAGGCTAAGCAAAGTAGGAAGCTGCCTAAGGTACACAGCAAGGTGCAATGTAATGAACACTAAATTTGGGGGCAGAGGACCTGGGTTTGAATCCTACCTCTTATCATTCACTGTGTAAATTGAGGAGATTGAACTAGATGACCTCTATGATCCTTTTCACCTCTAGATTTTTAATTCTATAAACATAGGCTGAAGCTTTATAATACATTTTATAAATGAACAAATTGTGTGTGAGAAGGAAAATTCTGTTTTCTGGCATGTAGGTATTTATTTTGGTGTAAATCAAGTTGCATATCTCACAACTGAAGTCTCTTGTGAACAGTGATATAGAAGGGAAGGGCACGATCATAAAATAGGGAACATCATGTGCAGAGCTTGATTTCATGCAGTCAAAATGCATCCTCTGGGGTTTTAGCTTGAGATTAGATGGTGTTGATTTTGAAATGATTTCAGTTAAAGTAAATATCTTTTATCAATATATTCTTTTTCTGTATAAAATTTCACTTTTGTAGTTGTGACCTCTCAGGAGAATGTAATTGAGAAAATTGAGAATTATGTTGAGAATATATCTATTATATTGAGATGTAGAAAAATGCCAGATTGCTATTTCAGTCATGTGACTTGGCATGTGTTATAGAATGGGAGTTTTTTTTTTTTAGGCAGGGCAATTGAGGTTAAGTGACTTGCCCAAGGTCACACAACTAGTACATGTGTCAAGTGTCTGAGGTCACATTTGAACTCAGGTCCTCCTGACTCCAGGGCCGGTGTTCTACTCACTGCGCCACCTAGCTGCCTCTAGAGTGGGAGTTCTTAACTTTCTTTGTGTCGTGAACCCTTTTCATATTATGGTGAAGCCTGTGGACCCATTTCTCAGAAGATTGGTTTGTTGCCTGCATTCGTAATTGAAGGAAATGCCAAACTTCTGTTAGAGGTTAATGAAAATAAAAATGTATTTTCCCCCTAATATTGCCCACATACACTTGAAGTTGTTACTTTTTCATCGTACTAGTGCAATTCAGGAATTTCATAGTAGCAGAGGAAGAAATCTTGTTTTCCTGTTCCTTCGTGGTGTTGCTCATTAGATACCTAGCACCTGGCCTCTTCTTTAACTCTGGGGCCACTTACATGATTTCCGTATTCCAAAGATGCTGATATTGCCCAATAACAATGCCTTCTTTCGTTAGAAGGCTTGATTTCAGGATCCTCGCCAAGGCGACAATGTTGTTCTTCCTCTATAAAGATTGATTCCTGAACCGTATACTTGGGGTTGTTATAAAGAGGTAATTGTAGTCTTTCTAAGAGGCTGGAACTACTGAGGACCACTGCCTTTGTTTTCTAAAAGTTGAGGCCTGTGAACTGTACAGGAACTTGTTGCCCAGTAATCTTTCCTCTGCTAACCGGTTCCCTTCTGTTCCCACAACTCAGTTCTGTGGTTCCCTTCTTCAGGACTGCATCTGGATTCAGGATGTCTCAGTTTGAAAGGCTAAGCTACTGGCCCTCCACAGCTTGGCCAGGAATTCTCCTGGGGCCATGGTCTTTACACTCTTTATGTTGACATGAATTTACTTACTTGAACTCCAAAATTAAAGGGTTGATGAAGGGGGCTCTTTGATCAGTTCTATGACCGCGAAAGGGTCACTTTTGCCTTTGTGTCCCTAACATTTACAAAGTGACTGCCACATAGTAAGTACTTAATCCTTTGAGATTCTTATTCATCATCAAGTTGGGAGTGAATTGATTGACTTGATGTGATAGCACAAGGATTCCTCCCTCCTTCCTGTTTTCCTTTAGCAGGGTTTCATTTTCCCTCAATAAAGCTGTCCCCGAGACCTGACTGGCTCCTGCCCAGCTTGAGCATAAAAAGTCCCACCCATGTGGATTTGGGATCCTGCTGACCATATCTGTGGAAGCTAAGTGTCATTGTATCCATGTTGTTTATTCTTATTGTGTTAGGGCAAAGGAAACCTATGTTTGTTAACGGTGCAGTTTCTTGTGCATGCCTTATTTCATTACAACAGTGAACCAGAACTAATAGGGTTCTGGTGTTAGGTATGCCTCTAACTCTTGAGCTACTGTGCATCGACTGAGGAGGAACTGCTTGAGTTGGACTGTTGTGGTTTGGAGCCATCCCTTAAGTTTGGCTTCTGAAAGGGAATCACTTGGAGAATGACTTCAGGAGTTTGTTTAGTACTTTTTGCCTTTTGTCATTTTTGGAGAGGATTGCTGAACAGTTAGACTTAAGAATGGACCTGGAGTCTGTTGTGTATGTACAAAATCTTTCACTCAGCAGTCAATAATAATTTTTATACCAGTAATAGCTGTCCGTGATGTGGTCTAAGAGGTGGCTCCAGCTATGGAAAACAGTGTCAGGAGTTTCTGAACTTTATCCTCTTGCAGAGAGGGGGGTAGATTTCCTGTGTAATATCAATTTCTGAAGAATTTGGGGATACAGCCTTCTAGGGTTACATAAAGACATTTATTACTAGTAATAGTGTATGAATTGTCACAAGTTCACACCAAGAAGAAACATCTTTTTTTTTTTTTTTTTTGGAGCAGGGGGAAGACAGGGCAATTGGGGTTAAGTGACTTGCCCAAGGTCACATAGCTAATAAGTGTCTGAGTTCAGATTTGAACTCAGGTCCTCCTGACTCCACGGTTGGTGCTCTACTCACTGCGCCACCTAGCTGCTCCGAAGAAACATCTTAGGATGGATTATCATCCTTGCTTCATTGCCCAGCCCAGTTGTATGCAAATAGCAGGTAGTCAGTAATAGTTTTAGAATAAACTAATATTTTTTTCCATCTTCTGGAGTATCATGCTTTTGCTTCAAGTATAAACGCTAGGAAGTAACTATTGTCTAATAAATGCCAGCATTTAGTTAGACTATAAAAGTACCATTACGATATGCTCATAGAGTAACAAAAGAACAGCAGCCATTTGTTAAATAGCAAATGCGTTAAGTCTGGACCAAAATAGACTGCATTTTTAAACAGATTGTTAAAGTGCATAGAATTATAAACTTTTAAAGTTGTAAAAGTCTGGACTTTAGAGGTCATCTAGTTCATCCCTCTTATTTTGAAGATGAGGAAATGAGGTCTAGAGAGGTTAAATGACTTACAAGTTCCCAGATTCTCCGACTCCGAGTTCAGTATTTTAGTAAGGCTTTTCATGCCTTTTCATTTCCATTTTTTACACTGTGTAGTTATTTAGTTTCTCAAAAGTAGAAAATAACCGTGAAGTCACAGTGAAACTATTGGCAAAGTATATGTAGAATATAGAATTTTAGCACTGGGAGAGACCTTCAAGGTCATCTGAAACCTCCTATTTATTTTACATATTAGGAAACTGGAGCCCATAGAGTCGGAGTGACTTGCCAAGGTCAGATAGCTAAAGCACAAAGAACCTAACTCTCCTGACTCGTTGTGTGGCATGCTTTTGACTGTGCAGATTGCCCTTATATGCATATGTACACATGCAAACAAATGTGTATACAAGACTATGTAGTTATAATTTAACAAGTATATACTACAAAAATAACACGAAGACATTATGATTACTGATAGTTTGCTTTGTATAATTTCTGAAAGGTGTATTCTCAAGTAGTTAACTTTTTTATAATTAAGATTTATTATTTTTAATTTATAATGTTCAGTTCCACGTAATTTTTGAGTTCCAGATTTTCTCCTCTCCCCTCCCCAAGACGGCAAGCAATCCAATATATCTTCCACATATAACTTTGCATTGAACTTATTTACACAGTAGTCAAGTTGTAAAGAAGAATTATAACCAATGGAATGAATCAGGAGAAAAAAGAAACAAAACCAAAAACAACAAACAAAAACAAACAAAAGAGAAAAAAATAAAGGGGAAAAAAAGGAGAGCAAATAGTGTGCCTCAGTCTGCATTCAGACTCCATCGTTCTTTTTCTGGATGTAGACAGCTCTCTCCATCATGAGTCCTTTGGAGTTGTCTTTGCACCTTGTGTTGCTGAGAAGGGCGAAGTCTATCAGGGTTAGTCCTCACAGAATCCATGTGGTTGTGTATCACGTTCTCCTAGTTCTGCTTCACTCACTCAGCATTATATCATGAACGTTTTTCCAGGTTGTTATGAAGTTGGTATCATCCCCATTTCTTATAGAACAATAGTATTTCATTACCTTCATATACTACGATCAGGTAGTTGACTCTTTAAAAACAGTTAAGTGCTGGGAAACCTTTTGTCTTCCAAGGACAAGTTTTACTTTTTAAATAAACAGTCACTTGCTAATTCCTAGGTGTTGTGAGTTTGGTATTTGAGAGTCAGTTGTCTTGTTTTCTTTTGTGAAGGGGAAGTACCATGTCAGATCTCCCAATATCTTATTTTGAAAACGTTTTTTGATTTTTATTAAGTATATCCTCAGATAATATTTCAAATAATTTATAGTTCAGTGAGTGATGAAAAATGTTGAACTCCAGACTTCTCCAGATACTGTTTGGTGTTCAACAGAGATAGTTAAAATGGATTTATATGATCACTCTTAAACAGTTTATTATTTATACTGCAAATTCTATTAATCACTCATTTTCCAGTGTTATGAATATTCTGAAAGGCTATTTTTTGCTTTTGAAACTCAAATCATTTTTGTTCTTATCAACGTGGGGCCAAATGTCTTCCTTTCATAGGCCTTAGATAAGAGTTAAAGTTATGTCAGTAATAGTTTGGAAGTGCTCTCAGTGAAGGGCTGTTATAGCTAAACTGTATATCTCATGCTGGTACTGATGCAGTGTTATATATGAAACAAATGCTTAATAAATGTTGAAATTGTCTTGATACAGCTTGATTCTTGATTAATACTGCCATCTAGTGCCATCTTGGGCAAAATGCTTAATATTAAATACATTATGAGTCAGTCCACCTTCATAGTAGCAAAAGCTAAATTCTGGATATTTTTGAGGATACAATTAGGTATCCTATTTGGATTTTCTTTTTTAGGAAACTTGAGCATTTGATGAATCATTTTTATAATGATTTATGATTGACTTTCTTATAGTGTTGCTCTTTTAGTAGTTAAGCCTGAAGTAAAGAGCATGTAATAAAAAATGAGGGCAGCTAGGTAGCTCAGTGGATAGATTGCCAGGTGTACAGTCAGGACGAGTTCAAATCTGACCTCAGACGCCAGCTCTGTGACCCTGGGCAAAGCATTTAACCCTGTTTGTCTTAGTTTCCTCATCTGTAAAATGAATTGGAGAAGGAGATGGCAAACCGCCCCAGTATCTTTGCCAAGAAAACCCTGAGTGGGATCATGAAGAGTCGGACTCGACTGAAAAAATGACAATAAAAACAGAAATTTTAATTCCAGATTTCATTCAATACTATTTGTTTCCTTCCCTTCAGGTGAGAGATAAGCATGAGTCTTTCATTTTTAATTAAATTTAAATTTTTCATTGAACAAATGTCAATTTCCCCATCTTCCCCCCATTAGAAAAAAAAAAAGATGAGTAAGATCCTTTGAACAAATATGCATAGTTAAGCAGAACAGTTTCTTCCTTCATTTTTTCCACAGAATCCTTAAGTGCTGAAAGTAACACAGAAGGTTATATGTATATGGGGTGCATGTTATTTATTTGTCTTTTTCCCCCCTCTTCTTTTTACTAGAGTCTATGTATGTTCACACCACCTGGAGTAAAGGAAGGAAAACCACGACTTATCCCAGCTGGGCCAATTACCCATGGTACAACAATATCTGCTTATGTAGCCAAATCAAGGAAAACAATGCTAGTGGAAGATATCCTTGGGGTAAATTATTTTTAACTTGTAATGGCAAATTTTATGTTTGATCATTTTAAAATAAAGTATGACTTACTGTTTTGATGTGAGCTCTCTTTTAGGTGTTTCTTCTTGCCCCACCCTCTACCCATCCTGCATTAAGACCAGGTTCTACTCGTTAAGGTAGTTACTCCCTGTTTGTTTGACCTTTACATACAGGTATCTCACTTGGGAGCAGGCACCACATAAGTTTTTTAATAAGTGCTTGGATATTGACTTATGATTTTTTGTACGTTTTTTACATTTCTTTACTCAGAATTTTATTATTCTTTTCAGAATTTTTGAAAAGGCACATGTTTGACATAATTATCCATTAACTGGCATAATTTACCTGATGTCTCCAAGGAACTGGGTATTCCACAATAAGGAAAATTTCCTATTAAAGCTTTTTATACATCAACAATTATAAAAATATTGACCATTTTGACTTTACAAAATGGCATAGTGGATTTTAGTACAGGCTGTATCCTTGACTAGTTCTGTAACTTTGGATAAGTAACTTAGCCTGCTTCTATCTCAGTTTCTTTTCCTGTAAAACAAGGAGAATGGAGTATGTCACCTCTAAGGTACTTATCAGCGTTGAACTTTAATCATTATATAGTTGTTTTATAAATTTAGTTATAATTTTCATACGACAGAACTGCTAACTACAATAATAATATTTAATAATACCTTACATTTGTATTATACTTTATATCAGTAGTTTCCCAACTTTTTAAATAAGTGTCCTTTATTAATATCAGCTTTTCCAGCCCTCTGTGACATTAGTAGCTGTTTTCTTGCTGCATAATTTTTTAGTGCTAAATAAAGATCAAAATGAAAGTTCTTGATGTATGTATGAATTCAAATACTCTTTACAGTAAGTGTCCATAGCTTAGAGGTTGAGAACCTTTACAGTTTTTAGAATATTCACATTTATTTCAATTCATTAAATGATTCAGAGTATTTAGGTAACTGGCATTTTTGACCTTTAAAACATTAGCAATTATAAGTACTGGTTTTGACGTTTGTAGTTTGGGTAAAATTCAAATTTATTCATTTTTGCAGGCAGGATAAACTGTTGAAAATAAATTAGAAATTAGCCATGGTCAACAGTCTAAAGGCCTAAAGAGGACAATTATCTCAGATAAAAATTGCAGTTTTCATCTCTTGTGTCAATTATTGACTAATTTGAATATTGAAAATAATGAATTCTCTAACCTCCTTTTAATATTATATGATTTTAATTTGTCCTATTATCTGAAAGAAAGGATAACAGTTTTTCTATAAGAGTAAACTAAACATTTCATTTGAGATATTTTTGAAATGTGAGCATGTAACATAAGTGTATTGCAACATTTTGAACCAAAAAGAACCTTGGAAATCACCTAATCCAACCTCCCAATTTTTCATGTGAGGAAACCAATTCCTGTAGGGGTTCTATGACTTTTCCAAGTGTATAGAATTAGTGAAAGAATAGAGAATAGAAAACTGGGTCTCTTGACTCTCAGTCTGGTGTTCTTTTTTTCACTTGGTAAATCTAAATTTTATTTGAATATTACATTATGATTAAATTCTTAATATATTAAAAAAAATCAAGAAATAGTGAGTTGACAGTGATTTGACAGACCCTAAAATAACATTTTTCTTTATTTTATTTTATTTTTTGCATTTTGGCAGGGCAGTTGGGGTTAAGTGACTTGCCCAAGGTCACATAGCTAGTACATGTGTCAAGTGTCTGAGACCGGATTTGAACTCAGGTCCTCCTGACTCCAGGGCCAGTGCTCTGACTAAAATAACATTTTTCTAAAGAATATTATGCAGTGTGTTAATGTAACTGCTGAGACTCTTAATTTTCTTTGTCCTATGATTGGTGAAGTTGTGAAATACTAGAAAAGTTGAACCACATTTTCCACATAAGCAAAATCAAAGATAACAAAAAGTAGGCACTGAATAGAAGGGAAGGTCCAGAGGTTCTCCTTGTAGAGAGAGCTGAAGAAGTTGGTTTTAATCCATCTATGCTTAGAGTGTAAGTTCCTTGTGGGAGAAGCCTATGCTTGCTTTTATATATGTCTCTTCCGGGCACACAGTAAACATCTAATAAATACTTTGAATGCTTATATATCCAAAGGCATTAAAAATATTTCATGAAATTCTTGGCCCTCTTTCCCCACAGTGCTTATGAGTATAAATGAACAAACCACTATAAAATCATTATAGTTTTTGTATACTTATACCTTGCAGAAAATAAAACTCTTGATAAATTCTGTGAAGAACTTGACAAGATCCTCCAGATTAAGTCAATACATGCCTCGGTGCTTGGCGATTTCATTATACAACTGAGGGTAGGAAAATTTGGCAAAAATTTGGAAACTTTTTTTGGAAAAGAAAGATATGAGACCAAATGATTATAGACTACCCAAAAGCCTTATACCTGTACATCATGAATAATTTATTCAGAAAGAAAGTTAGAAAGTATTAACCGGTTACAGACATAGCATTAATTTTGGAGTTTGTTAGAACAGAGTAAGAGTAGCTACCAAATTAATTGAAAGGATTAAGATGGGAAAATGTTCCTTCATGGGACTGCAGCAGCTCTGATGTGACCTGTTTAAAGTGATTATTCACTCCAAAAATGAGAAATGGATAAAAGTAATGATACTGATTCTGAGCTATATCTTTGAAAGGTTTAGCCAGTGCAAAAGAGTTAGTTCAGTGAAAAAGCCAAAGAACCCAAAAGTTACGTAAGCTTAGAAAAAGCTTTATTCCCTTTCCAGGAAGAGAAGGCAATCAAGTGACAGCATTTTGAAGCCGAGATCATTTACGGAACATTTTGGGGAAGGTGATGGAAGATTCATTCATTCAACAAATATTTAGCATTATTTTCCAAAGCAGTGTTCCAGAGGCTGTGCATATAAAGCAAAACAAAACAAAACAAAACAAACAGTCCTTACACTCAAGCAGCTGACACCCTAATTGAAGGGTACAGCAGTCACATGGAAATTAATTCCAGGAGGGAGACAGCAGCAACAACTGGGAACTTCAGGAAAAGCTTCCCACAGAAAATGATTAAGAATTTTAAGAGGTAGATTTCAAAAAGTATTTCAAGGATGGCAACAGTCTGAAAATGCACAGAGATCCAATATAGGATGTTACCTCACTTTGACTGGGATATGGTATATGAGAAGGTATAATAATGCAATAGGGCTGGAAAACTTGATTGGAGTCTTATTATGGAGGACCTTAATCACTATGCTGAGGAGCTTGTGTTCTTTTATAGACAAAATACTGAAAATTTTTGGGCAAGGAAGTGGGATAGTCATATCTGTCCCTCAGGAAGAATATTTTGATAATTGTGTGAATTATGGTTTGGAGATAAACTAGACTGGAAGCAGGAATAACTAATAATCAGGAGACCATTACTATAGCCAAGGTGAGAGAAAAGATGCAAATGCTAACTGTGACTGGTCTTGTAAGCGGAGGAAAAAGAATGATGTAAAAGATATTTTAAAAAGAGAGTCAAAGGGATTTGGATATGGGGGAGGAGAAAGAGGGTAGCGTCTAGGATAACTTTTTGAGTTTATCAACCAGTATGACTGGAGCTCTTTGGAGAGTTTAGAGATGTGATATGGTAGAGGACAAAATCTTGGGGGATACCAGCTTTTAGAGGATGAGATACGTAAGATAAATCAATAGTGCATGCTCAAGTAGATGTCAAGGAAAGTTAGTGATCCTCAAGCTGAAACTATAAGCTCATAAAACAGAAGAGAACAGTTGAGAGATAGGCATGCAGAGAGCTTAGTTTGAGGTCCAGTTTGATAAAGGTCATCCTCAGAGCATTTCAGATGAAAGTGAAAGGAGGTTAAAAAAGAGATGCACAAGAGACCAGCTTTTCCCACATTTGTTTCGTGATATAGCCTGAGGTCTTCCACTTTTGGATGTGAGGAACTGGCAGTGGCGCATGGGGTAAAGTCTGTGCACCAAAGCAGTTCGTGTTAGATCATTTTAAGGTACTCTGGGTTTGATTTTCAGTATCAAAGAGGAGAAGATTCCTTAGGAGTGGAAAAGTTTTGAGATTACTTATATAAAAAGTCAGAGGCTGAGAAAACACCAACAGTTATGCCTTGGTATGCCTCCTTTGTGACGTATATAATGCAGTCATACACGCATAAGTATTAACAAACATTGATTTCAATGATATATTCAGTGACACCTTATGACTGAATAATAGAATGTCATCTCTTCCTAAGAATCAAAATTACAAAGGATGTAAACACATGATGACTTATATCTGAGAAGTGGCATAAGAAATTGCATTTAATACAAAAAAACTGCTCAGTGCTCTTTCTGTGGAAAGGCACGGATTCAAGAGCACACAGAATATGAAGACAAGGGGGGGGGTGGGGCAGTTATTGGGCAATGGGGAAGAGTTGTACCTTACACTGTTAGAAGAGTAACAAAATCAAGGAATCATATCAGAATTGGAAGCAACCTTGGCAGTATATTATCTAACCCATCTATAACCAAAAAAAAAATTCTATCCTACAACGTCTCTGACAAATGTTTATCCATCTTTTGCTTTAAAAAATCTTTAAGGAAAGGAAGCCTACTGCTCCCTGAGACAGTCCATTTCGTTTTTGGATAGTCCTGTTAATTAAGAGAAGTTTTATTGCGTTGATTAGATAAACTGAACTAAATGGCCTTTTAGGTCCCTTTCAATACTGAGGTTTTATGATTCTGTGACATGCCAGATGGTCACATACCTAGTAAGGGTTTGCTAATGAATAATATTTATTATTAATATTTTCCACTGGATAGAATATATCATAGCTTATTGGTTTTATTTGCTAAAACTGATTAGGGGGATTTTTTTTTCTTTTTCCCTTCTCTCCCCTCCTTTTTTTTTTCTTATTAGGATGAACGATTTCCCAAAGGTATTGGATTGGAATTAGGGACACGTGTCCAGTCTGTTCTTTGTTTACCAATTGTCACTGCAATTGGTGACCTCATTGGTATCCTTGAACTGTATCGGAATTGGGGCAAAGAAGCTTTCCATATCTGTCACCAAGAGGTAAAAACTCAACAGTAATTTGCTTTTGAGTTGAAACTTTGTCATGTTTCAGTAAGGTTTAAAATGCCTTGTTGGATTATGTGTGTCTTTATAATTATGTGGAGGCTTTTAAAAACAGTCTTGTTAGTTGTTAAAGTGGGAAGAAGGATTTTTATATTGGGATTGCGGTGATTACCTTAGTAATATTTTTATAATAAAAATATGTGCATCTTCTATTGAGAAGTGGTATGACATTTCTTAAGACCCTATATTTCATTTACAACAAAAGAGAATTTGGTTGTTTATGTTTTTAATAGTGAAAAAATGACAGACCTGACCACATGGTAAGAAAGACCTGGATTCAGGTCCAGCCTCTGAGACCTATTGGCAGCACTGTGAACTGAGCACTCCAAGTAGTTTTGAAGTTTATAGGTTGCAGAAGGGTTATGGAACTAAATCGAAAAAAGAAAAAAAATTTCACGAAGACTTCTCTACACTAGTAGAACCTCATGTCTATACCAAAAAAAGCAGTCATGCAATTCTTAGGGTTATTGTTATAGCTATTTGATGTGTTTTTAAGTACGTATTATGTCTTATGTAGATTCTCAGTACATATTTCTCAAATGGAGAAACTTATGTTATTTGGTTAAGTTATCTAGAACCAAATATTCTCCAAAATCATATGACTAAATAATTCACTGTAAAAAAATACTGTTCTTTCAAAAATAATTGCAATAAGCTTCAAAGGGGATATCTACACTCTTTTACTGTGTTGTAATTTTGTTGTCTTTGAATAATGCCTGAAATAAATAGGCCATCTATTCGTTTTTGTAAGTCACTCTTATAGACATCATAATAGGAAATCAACTATAATATTAGGACAAACAGTCACAACTTTTAATGCAAAAATAAAGGCTACTTAACTCCTTGTTACTGTACACCCCCCCCCCCACAGAATTATACACATGCACATACACACACTTTTGCTACTAATAATGAGAATATTTTCCAATGTTCTCTTCTATTTATACCCACTATATTCAAACAAATAAAAATGGTAGCACACTTAAAGATCCTATTAGTGTATACCATAGATGTTTAATCTTTAGATCTATTTCTTAAAAATAAGGAATGTTTTTCACTGAAAAATAATAGGAACTTTTTTCTGGACTAGAAAAAGATTGTAAACCCTTTGAGATTCCTGTGGCTCTTGTAGATGAATCTACCTTGTGCCTTAATGTGAAATTACAGGGAACATGGTAGTTTCACAGTGCAGAAGAATGACAAATATAGAAAAGAACCCTATGTAATCTCTCTTTTTTAAATCAGAATAGTGGTGTGTCTGTAAAAGCACCTACAAGTTCAGTGATCTAAGAAATGTATTTCAAAGCTTTTTTATTAGCATTTTCTGTTAGAAAGTCTATTTGCAGGTGAATTGTCCTTTAGCCACTGCAGAGAAAATCCTGCAAAAAGATCTGTGGACATAATTTTGAAATTCAAACTGAAGTTGATATTAAATAGTTTTAGATAATTTCCTGCTTTCTTTTTCAGGTTGCAACAGCAAATCTTGCCTGGGCCTCAGTAGCAATACATCAAGTCCAAGTGAGTCTTAGTAATGTTTTCATAAGACAATGACAAGTGCCCAATGTGTACACTTGAGAGTGAATCATAGGCAAAACCTACAACGTATAATAGTGTGTGCTGTGTGCTTTAGAATAATAGAGAGCACCATACTTAGCAATTTTACCTTAAGAAACTTCTGGCATAGCTAAGTGAACCATGTCATTGAAATAGAGCAATTCATGGAGCTATTTACTGTATGACTCCTAGAATTCCCCTGTCCTGTTAATGATTTTTGTCTTCTCTGAAGCATAATATTTTTATAGTCAGCGACCCTGTGTTTAAAACCAACTGTGCTATTTGCTACCTTTGTGATCTTGGGCAAGTCAAAGGCTGTCTTTGGGCCTGTGCTCCTCTTTCATAAAATTAGGAGACTGAACTAAAGGGTGTCTAAGATTCCTTCCAACTCCATATCTGTGCTCTTATTCAGAAAGGGACAGGATCAATTAGTTAAACTCTGGGAAAGTCTCCTAAAAAGGAAACTCCTGATGGTTTGTTAGTTGCTTGGATTAGTGCATTAAGCTTTTCAAAAGATCATTTGCTAAACTCTTACAGAGCCACCCTTGAAGTTCTTCATCCAAGAGAACCCCAGTTCAAATTTTGCCTCTAAGGCATACTGCTTTAGTTACTCTGAGCAAGACATCCAGATCTCAGTTCTCTAGGCAGGCTTCTGTAAATTGCAAAGAAGGTACCAACCTGTATTAGTAAGGAAGTTTCTTCACCCAGAAGTTTCTTATACCAGTAATCACAGATTCAGTCCCTATTTTTATCTCTTAAATCGTCAACTATACTTAGAGGCCAATTTAATTGAATATATGATATGATTGAAAGGTTACAACAATGTATGAGCCTTTATTCTAACCACAGGTGACTTTTGGCTATTTTTATGATGACCAACTCTAAAGATGATAGAAGAGATGTCTGTTACAGAGTTAGTCCTTATACTATATATATGTGTGTATATATACATACATATGTATATATATATATATATATACATATATATATATGTTTATCACTTCTTTGATGTTGGAAGAACATTTTTATTAGGATAGTGAAGGGCTCTATCATCTGTTGTGAGCCAGCATTCAAAGGTAGGGGGAACCTTCTAGAGAGCATAATTTTTTCACTTTATTTTTAGAAGTCAGTGTTTTAAGAAACCGTTGATTGTAAAAGAGAATAGGGCTATATCAATAAATGCAAAGTTTACCAAACTAAGCTACTACTTTTTAAATAGCAGCCACCATAGTTATTACTCCTATAGATTCTCCCAAACATAGCCTTATTTTATTACAACCATATTCTACTCTGTAACATTTAATTAAGAACATTGTGCATCTAATGCTGAATGCTGCCTGTGGTGTCCATTTTCATGGAACCAATTGACATGTTAGATGGAAATATACCTATATGTTAAAAGGTATTTGCCAGCTTTGTAGTATAAGTAACATGATATCACAGTCACAAACCAAGTTATTTTAAGCCTATTAAAATTGATGAGACAAATGACGTCCCTACCTTTTTTAATGAAAAGAAATCTTTTCTGCTGCAATTAATAGTCTCCATGCTTTCATTTATGTTAGGTGTGCAGAGGCCTTGCCAAACAGACTGAATTGAATGACTTCCTACTTGATGTATCAAAGTAAGTTTCTGGGAGTATGATAGCACTTTTTTTGAGCAAAGATTTAGTAATGAGTGTGTACAAATTTTGATTGTAACCACCGATTGGAGGCCAGTTTATATTCTAGGTATAGTATGATAAGAGCTATTGATTGCAATCACTTCAGATACATAAAGGGTAGTCATATGGATGTGTGTATGATAAAAATTAACTTGTAGTTAAATATACAAGATACATAACTTTTTACTTTTCAAATATGTCCACTAATGTTGACTACAAACTTTCCAAGTATTTTATGAGAAAAATCAAAGAATGAATTGAAGATGGGAGTTGGAAGACAACTATTGCTCAGTGGTTTATTTTCCAACAATGTCAGTACATTTACTTTCTTTTTATTGATATTAATATTTCATTTGTTGAAATGCCTCTTTCCTTAGAAGGGGATACATGTCGCTAGACTAGAGCATGGGATCTTTTGAGTCATGGACTTCTTTGGCAATATGGAGAAGTCTGTGGGCTGCTCCTCAGAATAATGTTTTCAGACAATTAAAGGAAATGATAAATTTCAGTTAGCATTTAATGAAAATAAAGATGTATTTTTCCTACCCAAATTCATAGACCCAGTGGAACCTAGATTAAGAACCCTTGTCCTGCCCTAGAAACTTCTCTTGGCAGCTACCAAGGCTACTAGAAGTTAAGAGTGTACCAAAAGGTTGATCCTTATGAATAAATGAATGAAACACATTGAAGCAAAATACTAGGGGTTCAAAGGAAAGTAAGACATTTCTTGCTCTTAAGGAGCTTGCATTCTATTTTATTTTTCCTAATTACATGTAAAGACAATTTTTAAAATTCAGTTTTTAAAAATTTTGAATCCCAAATTTTCTCTCTTCCTCTTTCCCTCATTTCCCCCTTCCCTAAGGCAGTAAGTGATTTTGATATAGGTTTTATATGTGCAATCATATGAAACATCTTTCCATATTCGTTGTGTTGCAACAAAAGAAGAAACAGGCCAAAGTAAAAAAAATGAAAAAAAAGTGCAAAGTAGCATGTTTTGATCTGCATTCAGACTCCATCGGTTCTTTCTCTAGAGGTAGACAGCGTTTTCCATCCTGAGTCCTTTGTAATTGTTTTGGATCATTGTATTGCTGAGAATAGCAAAGTCATTCATAGTTAGTCATCGTACAGTGTTGCTCTTATTGTATAAAGCATTCTCATTCTGTTCGCTTCACTTGGAATCAGTCACTAAGAATGACTTGGTAGTAATATTTTCAAGTTCTTTCCGTGTTCTGTGAAATAATTCATCTGGCCTTGGTGATGAGCTAGGTGAACCGTCTTCTTCAGTTTTAACTCCCCCTTAGTCATTATTTAAGCATCCTTTGGAAGACAGATATTCTTATTGACTGAGAAAACAGAAACAAGATGAGCAATGCATTGAACACTCTCTCTCCTTGGAGAAATTTCCCATTTTTATTCTATCTCAGTCACACACAGGGATGGTCATTGCATTGATCTCATCATTGCCAAGAGATGTTGCATCTTCATGGTAGATAACTCTGAAATTCTCCTCTCTGACCATAACCTCCTTTGCTTCTCTCCACTTCATTATTTCCTTCACACACAGACCTAGCTCACCATTACCTCTAGTCATTCTGCCCTTCCTGTTCTCCCAGGCCATCATCGCCACTCTGACCTCATTTTTTCCCCTGATGTGCCTTGACCCTATAGATAATTAGTTCATGGATGATCTCTCTACCTATTTAATCCCTTGTCTCATCATTGCTTGCTCCTTGCCGTATTCCCATGGTGAACTATCTACACCATCCAATTTCTTTGCCCCCAGTGGTAGAAAGTTACAAAAGTGGGCCCTCATTGCTGATTGACACTATTCAACTCTCCATAGCAACTGATCCAAGCTTCTTGTTCTCTTTTCAACTTCCTACATTATTCTCAACACAGGACTTGGGGTTTTATTCTTCATGGAGAAACTACAGGTCATCTATAACTCTTCAACAAGCCTCTGATGACAATGATCCCCTTGCCAGGGCCAATCCCTTTACTTGTGCTCTTCGTCCCTTCTCCCATTTCCTCTAATAGCTAAGCCTCTCAATTCTTGTCAGTCCTTTGTTTTATAAACTACTTTTCTGCTGACTATAGACATGCCCGGGTCTCCCCCTAATTTTCTAAAAAAGCTTTACTTGATAGTCCTGTACTCTCAAACTATATCTCCCTATATTTATCCTTATTTTCACTGGTAATACTCTTAGAGCTCTCAAAGCTGTTTGTATTCATTCACATACTCTCCTCTTTTCCACTTCTCAACCCTTTCTAATCTGGTATTTGGCCTTACCATGCAACAGAAACTGCTTCCTCCAGACTTACCAGTGATCTCTTAATTGCCAAATGTGCCTTTTCTCAGTTTTTGTCTTTTTTACTCTCTTTCCTGGGTACTTTTTTCTATGTGTGTTTTTGTGACACTGCCCTCTCTAGATTATCCGTTAAATTTTGCCGCTAATTGTAGATTGTCCTGTAAGGCTCTCTCATGGTGATCTCACTAGCTTCAGTTATCATTACTGCACAGATCAAGATATCTAGCCCTATTGACTTTCTTGAGCCCTGATCTTACATTACCAGCTCATTGGACTTCTCCACCTGGAGATCCTCCAAGCATCTTAAATTCAACATAGCCAAAATAGAATTAATTATCTTACCTCCTGAACCCACCTGTTCTCCAAATTTGTGTAATTCTGTTAGGAGTACCATCATTCTTAGAGTTAGTTTATCTAAATACCATGCTTTGTTTTATAAATCTGTACATTTCACTCACATTCAACTTTTGGTGCACTAACACATGTTTTTGTTGATGACTTATTGTCATTTTCCCTCTTATAACCCTTCCCAAGGGCTCTAAGCAAGATGCTAAGAGGCTTCCTTTAGAGTTATTGTTATTAGTTGATATTATCATTTATTGTTCATTCTTACTACAAGACCACTTTCCCTTTTTTCCAGTCACAACATTTATTTGATTTGATTATTTTCAATGATACCTTATTTATGCCCATCATGAGACACTCCATTGCTCTTTGTGAGCCCCACAATTTTAATTCTAGAGAGCTTGTAATATTATGTGTTATAGAGACATAAGATAAAACAGAGAAATTTGACAACTTTACCTAGGATAAGTCCTATTTATCTTGAGTTGGGTGGGTATAGATAAATAGAAGCTGTCAGAGGAGGCAGTTTTGTCATGTAGAGCTATTTTTGTCTATGACTGCATGTTGCTCTTCGTTTCGTAATCTATTACATATTGACAAGCCAATCCACTCAGTTTATATCCATGAATTTATCTGACTAGTAAAGACCATTTTGAGTGAAGCTAGTCATGCAAGTTGATGGGGTTATCAGATTCAAACAAATTGTCTATTCCATCAACTAAATGACAAAAATACTAAATAGAACAACCAAAATTAACTCCTTTGTAATTCAAATCCTTTCAAAAACTGACACTAAAAAACTATTCTAGTAATGCTTTGATTAATGATTTCTCTAGGAATGAAATTCCTTTACAACAGAGTATGTTTAAAACAAATGCAGAACAATTAGTCATGGAATGAAGAGCTACATGTATACATAGGAAAAATTTCTCTTCCTGATAAAAATACATCTGATGACAAGTTCTGTTTTTCCCCACCCAGCTGAAAATAAACAAGACTAACCTGAGGTACGTTGAAAAATTTGCCATTTTTTAAATATTGTATTTCCAGCTTTCTTCTTTTATTTTTTCTTGTAGTCATATGTAGGCTCAGTTGGATGTGCCTCAGACCTCTCATTCTCTTTTTTTCTCTTTAATTTCTACAAACTTTAATTCAGTTCTTTTGTGTCCTCCCTTCTATTACATAACTCCAAGATGTAGATGTTATGTTGTCTGACATGTTAGTGTTTAATTATCATAGCTTGTTTTCTTTGGTGACCTAGAAGGCATATATTATTTCTACCTCAGACAGTAAAGTTACTGACAAAGAAGGTGTTCTTACAACTTATGTTTTTATAGAATTGCCATGTATCAACATTATTAGATGATTTTATATTATCTTTTTCCAAAACTTAAAATTGATTTATTGTTGTAATGACTCAATATGTATGTATCAGAAGTTGGACAAACCTACACAATGTCACTCATATTTGGCATAATACTGGTGCCTCATGGATGTAGATTTATATTTGTAGTAGAATTTTCCAGTGAATCACTTATTTTGTCTCTATAACATCACTCAACCAGAGATTGGCTGGAACTTCTAATTCATCTTGGGTCTGAATATTATTATAATTATTATTATAAAATTAGAGTATAAAGTGTCTGTTCCCTTGCTATCAGACCTGATTTTTGGTGTGTGACACTTCACAGGAAATGGTCTTAAATAATGAACTAGTCTGAGAAGTGTGAGATTGCCCTGTATGATACCTCTTACTTAGAATAATCTCTAATTTTGTAATCAGTTTTATTGTTTTACCTGTTATCTCTATTTGGGTGACTCCCAGATCTAGCTCTAGTCTGTCTTTTGAGTACCATTTCTGTTATTTCCAACTGTATTTCCTCTAGGAATCTCAAACGCATCTTGTCCATGACATTGTCCCTAAACATTCCCCTCTTTAAAACTTTCCTATTTCTGTCAAGGATACCATCATCCTTTCATCCCACTGAGGATTTTAACCTTGGAGGCATCTGAACTTTTCCCTCTACCTCCTCATGTTTAATCATTTCCTAAATCCTATTGATTCTGCAAGGGCCAGGGGGTGGGGAAGGAAAAAAACACGCTTAGCCATTTTCTTTGTCCTCCTCAGTAGCTACCAGTGTAATTCAGGTCCTCACCATTTCTCACTTAAACTACTGCATTGGCCTCCTAAGTATTTTCCTTGCCTTCAGTCTCTACCCACTCTAATCCATCCTCCAGACAGCTATAGAATTGACATTTCTTTTAAATTTTTTAAAATTTTATTTTCAATTTATGGAATAAAACAAGCATTTCTATAACATTGTATAATAAAAAAGATGATTGCACATGAAACTGCAAATCCATTATGTAGAACTTGCTATCCCTTTTAAATATATAATAAAATTATCATATAAATTATTTTTCCTTTTTTTCTCCCCCTTGAGATAGCTACCATTAGACACAAATATGTGTGTATATACATGTGTATATTATATATATAAAATCATTCTATACACACATCTGTTTATCAATTCTTTCTCTGGATGCAGATAGCGTCTTCCTTCATATGTCCTTTGTAGTTAATTTGGGGGCTTATTTGCTCAGAGTTGTTCTTAAAACAGTATTGCTTTTACTGTATACAATATTCTCTTGGTTCTTCTCACTTCAGTCTTCATTATTTTGTGCGAGTCTGTCTATGTTTTTTTCTTAGGTCATTGAGCTTATTATTTCTTATAGCACAGTAGTATTCCGTCATGATCATACACCACAGCTTGTTCAGCCATTCCCCAGCTGATGGACATCCCTGCAATTTCCAGTTCTTCACCACCACAATGGAAGCTGCTGTAAATACTTTAGAACACAAAAGTTTTTTTTTCCTTTTTCCCTAATCATCTTTGGAAATAAACCTAAGGTCAAAAGGGGTACATGATATAAATTATAAAGAGAGAGAGATTACAAGAAAATTTAAAGAACATGGTCCATATTCATTACCAAATTGATCTTTGTGATGTATGCATCTGAAATGGTTTTTCTTTGGCATTTCAAGCCTATTACACCCTGACCCTCTCTTCTCAGGCTTATTGCGTGTCACTGCCCTTCAGATACTCTTATGTTCTTATCCAGCAGGCCTACTTGCTCTTCACATGCACATCATTCCATCTCCCATCTCTGTGTCTTTTCTCAGCTTGCCCCATCCCTAGAACGCATTGTCACCTCACTTTGTCGAATTCCTAGCTTCTTTTAATACTCAATTCAAATGTAACGTCCTTTTGGAGACCTTTCCATATCTTTTCCCCTTGTTAGTGCCGCCTCTAACTTCAAAATTATTTGGTATTTATATTCTGTATATTTTATGTTTACATATCACTGACATATTATCTTCCTTTTCCTCTCCCAGGAGAAGATAAGATCCTTAAGGGCAGGGACTGGTTTTTTTTCTTCTTCTTTGTAAGCAAGTACCCAGCATTATACCTAATATGAAGTAGCCTCTTCACAAATGCTTGTTGAGTAAATCAATCAGTATTTGTATGGTCTGCTTAAAATTAACAAGATAAATAGATCAGCACATTTTAAAAATTTCATCTATTAAAAATAGCTGCAATAAGTATCTAAAGAGTCAGTGTATGAAAATGTAGTGCTTCTTTTTAAATTTATAGTGTAACTATTGTTGCTATTCCTAAACATAATCAAAATCAAAAAATGTACTGAAGTCTTAGTGTTTACTGTAATCGAAATAAGACTGCTTACAAACTTTATGTTCCTTTTTTTTTTTTTACAGAACCTATTTTGATAACATAGTCGCAATAGATTCTCTACTTGAACACATAATGGTAGGTTGGTTCTTTTTTTTTTTAAATGACATTAAGTCTGAGGAATCTCAGCTTATTCTGTACTTATATAAACTTCTATTAATATTATGGTGAATGATGATATTTAATAAAAATTAATTTGGATATCACTACCAAATTACTGATAATTTCTAATAGTGGCCTACTCTTTTGAATAAAACTTTTTCTTTAATATTTCAAATAAAGCTCACCCTTGGAAGCCAAGTAGACTTTGAATCCTTTTCTTTCCTTTTAATGCTGAATAATATGATATTTTTAGCCTTACCAGTAAATAACTCACAACTCCTTTCTCAAAAATGTAATTGGAAGCACAGGGCATGTCAATTGATGCAAAAAATATGTTTAATCTTTTGATCTATTCTTAAATCTGGTCTTTCTAGTGTAGATCCCTTTACTACATTTCAGGTCCCAATAAAAGAGGTTGTTGTGTGCTCTCATCTGAATGTATTTGATCATGGACCAATATTAAGCTACATTTTTCCTTCCTATAAGCTAACTAGCATTTCAGCGGAAGAGCCATGGACAGTGTTCCATGGAGGCATGTAGCATTTTCCACACCATGTCACCTAAAATACCTCAGCTTTCCATCATGCTCCCCTCCTCAGAGCTTTCCTCTTGTGTCAGCATCTTTCGCTCCAAGACTATCAGCACTCTTCTTGCCCTTTCCTCAGAGACAGTCTCAGGGTTTCTAGTGAGGTGGCACAACATCAATTTATTACAAAAATTCCTAGGACTGCCATGCTGCATCTTTACTATAGAGTTTTTTCATGTATCCCTGAGCTATGTGGACTTCAGAGGCACGGCATGTTAGACAAAATGCATAAGGTAATTTAGAATGTTGAAATTTTAAAAGCCTTCATAGTGTAGAGACAGTGTGCTAAAAAGGTTGGGATTCAGTGTCAGACAAGAGCTTTAGATCTTTGTTCTTAATTAGCATCACAGTGTTTTAAGAGCTTTAGGTGTCATAGCAAAGAACCACTATTCCGTCATAAAGAAAGCTTTCTTGGCAAAGTTTTTAAAGTTATGATTAATGTTTTTCTTTGCTCTTTAACATCCTATTGCTTTATTGACAATAACATATCCACAAGACTACATTTTATTTCCAATACGTGAAACGTAATTTTCGCAGCTTAAGTGACAAGCACACAGACCCACCAGACGCTCTTTTATCTGTTTTTGGCATTCCACTGTAGAAGCTGTATAAAAAATAGAGTACTCTACTTATTGCCAAGCTTTTCCAGAGAGACATCGTATTTTTATTCTATTATAAAGGCATAAATTTTAGGCTAAAGAAATGGATTACTAGTTTCTCTGCAGATAATATAGCCTTTTCTTGATTATGGGGTCCTTGTTAACATCATTTTGTAATGTACCATGTTTTCATGTAAATGTCCTCAAGTTCTGTTGAGATGTATAGGCCTATTTGCTTCATCTAAGAAAACAAACCACCTTACTTTTTGTTGATTGATTGAGTCTGTTGTTTCTGTTGTCTCTTCCCTCCTTTTTGGCTGAATGTCTTGCTATTTCAGCAAAAAGACATCCCCACCTTACAGTTTGCTATCTTTAAAGTTTATTAAATCAGTGAGCTACACTTCACAAAATATTTGGAGTCCTATGTCCTGTGGATGGTTGCAGGATGTTCTTCCATAATATAATTAATGAGTTTTTAATAGCCATTTTCCTCATAACTATCCCTCCTGCCTCCCTTGATTTTAGAGTTGTATTCTGAGTGATGAAAGCCACACAATATGACCTCTGGAAAAGAGAGATGTTGCTATATCTGACAATGTAGTGAATCATAGAATCTCCAGACTTTGCAGGAGCCATGTAGTCTAATATATACCTGAGCACAGACAGCATAGTGTAATAGAAATTTGTACTTCTCAAATTAGTTATTATTAAATTTATTCCATCATTATAATTTATGAGGATCTTTTTTGGATCCTAATTGTATGAATTTTCCTCCCTGCCTTACATAAACATATTGCTATAGCTTCATCTAAATCATTCATAAAGTTGTGGAGAGTAACGGAATAAAATGAAAGTAACAGTTTTGAAAAATGTAGGGAGCTGGTGTGCCCAAGGAATTTTCTCCCTTTATTCTAGCTGTCTCCCCTTTTCTTTGTGGTTCATGGATTAGGTATAAATTCCTGTATTCTCTTTATCTTGAATCCTTTCTGCCTCTCACTAAAGACACTTTAGTTAATTCTTACGCTTTATCAATATGGATTTCTAAGAGTTTGGTGGCCACAGATGTTTGAGATTTCTTACTCGTGTTGAACAAAGTATCACTAACTCAATCTACTTGAAGGAAATGAAGAGAGGGGAGGAATGAAGAAGGGAATAAAGGAAGAAGGAAGAGATCTGGGAGGTGGATGAAGTTAATTTTTAACACCAAAGGAATAATGATGATAATGATGACATTAAATGGCTAACATTTATGTAGTGCCAACTGTGTGCTAGGCTCTGTACTAACTGCTTTACGAATATTTTTCATTTGATCCTCACAATAATGCTAGGAAGTATGTTTTATTTTTATCCCTATTTTACAGATAAACAAAATGAGGGCTGGCACTCTATGCACTGTACCACCTAGCTGCACAATAAAAGTTAAGCGTTAAGCCATAATATTTAATCATAATAGTTTAGCATTAATCATCTGTTAAAGTGCCTTATTATCAAACTACATTACTTCTCTTTTTTCTGATTTTCATAAGGTGATCCTTATTTAAACAGGAAGAGAGATTTCTCCACATGTATAATTAAAACTGTTACAAATTAAAATTCTTTCTCCTAGGGCTTAGTGTTTTTTTAAACATTTTAAATGAACAGTATTTTTATGATACCTTGATGAATCTCATTCTTGATGTTACAGAGGGTGCAAAATAAAGTCCTCACTCTTTATTATCAGCAATAACAAGAAGCAGTTACTGAGCACCTAGGGACACTTTTGTCAAGGCATGGTTTCTTCCCACAGAGAATTTAAACATTTTTTCACATAACATAAATGAAAAGTGAATTGTCTTAAGGCTGTGCAGCATCTCCACAGGTCTTAACATTTGTAATGCTGCGCAAACCAAGCGCCCTTAAAAATGTCACTTTTCCTACGTAGGTTTTGATCTCAAGAGATGCCATGGAGTACTTTGAAATGAAATTATCAAGCAGCTGAATAAAGACCATGCTTTTCTCCTCTGTTTCTAATCCCTCTACTGATATTCAATACTAATTACTAATTAAGCCCTTCAAAGAACCGTGATTTCCTCAATGTGAGTGTTTCCACAATTCATATAGATTACTACATCTCTTGGTAGGCAGTTTTTTTTCTCATAAGTTTTCTTTCTAATGCTGTTGTGAATAGGGGCGGCTACATGAAGGAGAAGTGCTTTAAAAGGTATTCACATTCCCCAGCAACAGCCTGATCTGTCAAAGGATAGATACCCGCCAGTCCTACTGCCTTCCACTTTACTGCATAAGTGTTTGGGGTTTCCTCCTTTGGGTACTTCCTGAGTAACAGGGCCTGCCTTCTATCTCATGTTGCCTTCCTTATTGGAAGTCCTCGACTGCTACAGATCAGTCATCTTGCATAAAGATAAGTTATTTTTCTACAAGTGAGGATTTGAGCACTGGATTAGGAGTCAGAAGAGCGAGGCTGTCATACTTACTCTTTGACTTTAGATGAGTTATTCAACCTCTTCAGACTTCTGTTTCCTCATCTTTTAATGTTTCTCTTGATTCTTGTATTTGAAAGTACATTTTCTATTCAGCTCTGGTCTTTTCAACAAGAATGCTTGGAAGTCCTCTATTTCATTGAAATTCCATTTTTTTCCATGAAGCAGTATACTTAGTTTTTCTAGGTTGGTGATTCTTGGTTTCCTTTGACCTCTGGAATAGCATATTCCAAGCCCTTCAGTCCTTAGTGTACAAGCTGCTCAATCTTGTTTTATCCTGATTGTGTTTCAACAATACTTGAATTGTTTCTTTCTGGCCACTTGTAATATTTTCTTCCTGACCTGGGAATTTTGGAATTTGGCTACAATATTCCCAGGAGTTTTCTTTTTGGGATCTCTTTCAGGAAGTGATTGGTGGATTCTTTCCATTTCTATTTTACCCTCTGGTTCTGGAATATCAGGGCAGTTTTCCTTGATAATTTCTCAAAAGATGATGTCTAGGCTCTTTTTTTGATCATGGTTTTCAGATAGTCCAATAATTTTAAAATTGTCTCTCCTGGATCTATTTTCCAGGTCAGTTGTTTTTCCAATGAGATATTTCGAATGGTTTTCTATTGTTTCATTCTTTTGGTTTTGTTTCATAATTTCTTGATTTCTCACAAAGCCATTAGCTTCCATTTGCTCCATTCTAATTTTTAAGGAATTATTTTCTTCAGTGAGCTTTTGGACATCCCCATCCATTTGGCCAGTTCTGCCTTTCAAGGTATTCTTCTCCTTGCTGACTTTTTGGAGCTCTTTTGCCATTTGAGTTAGTCTGTTTTTTAACATGTTATTTTCTTCAGTATTTTTTGGGTCTCCTTTATCAAGTCGTTGACTTGTTTTTCATGATTTTCTTGCATCACTCTCATTTCTCTTCCCAATTTTTCCTCCACTTCTCTTACTTCATTTTCCAAATCTTTTTGATCTCTTGCATGGCCTAAGACCATTCCATATATTTCTTGGAGGCTTTGGATGTAGGAGTCTTGACCTTGTCTTCCTCTTGCTGCATGTCTTGATCTTCCTCATCAGTAAGTGTGTAAGAAAACATCTTTTCAAGAAGAAAGTAACCTTCTGTAGTCTTATTCTTTTCCCCCTATTTGCTCATTTTCCCAATCAATTATTTGACTTTTGAGTTCTTTGTTAAGGTGGAGGCTGTACTGCCCCAATTTTCAGTGGTTTTCTGCAGATATTTTCAGAGATATCTCTAGGGACCTGTAAATTCTCAGCTCCTCCAAGTGGTATGATCAAAAGAGAGGTGTTGGCTCCTCTTCTGGCCTGTGCTCTGGTCCATGAGCAACCACAAGCACTCTTTTCTGCCCTGGAACTGTGAGGAGGGTTCCCTGGTTCCCTGTCCACAGCCACCACCAGCTCTTCCATGCCAGCGCTCTTCCTCACCCCAGGACTGCCACCTAGGACCGTGACCCAGATCAGCCGCTCGGTTCTCCCACCATCTGTAGGCTGAGAGCTCCAGAAGCAGCCACCATTGTGGTGGTGGCTGCCACCACCCTGGGGCTGGGGCCAGATTAGGTTCCTCTCTTACCCAGGTGAGAGAGCTTTCCCATTGACCTTTGAAGCTGTCTTTGGCATTTGTTGGGTTAAGAAGTCTGTAAACGACCATAGCTGCTTGCTCCAGTCCTGTCTGTGCCAGCACGGGGCTGTATTCTATACCAAGCACAGTGCGATGACCCTTCCTTTGGGTCTTCTGGATTGTCTTGAGTTGGAAATCTGCTTCTCTGTCGTTTTGTAGCTTCTGCTGCCCTAGAATTTATTTAAAAGAGTCATTTTTTACAGGTGTTTCGAGGAGTTTGGGGGGAGAGTTCAATCAGGTCCCTGCTTCTACTACGTAATATTGGTGTCACCCCTCCTAGTGCCTAGTGTTTTTAAGGAATTTCCCAAGTTGTCTTTCTAAAAAATAATCTTATAAAATATTAGTGAATATCTAGGCTTAACCCAAAATTTCATTTTGTCCACCACAGGAGTCCTAAAATTCATTCTTGCTGCTGGTTCTCTAAATATTAGGTCTCTTTCCTTTAAGCTGTGAAAATATTGTCATTGACATATATTTATATGTAAGGTAAGGGTTCTGTCTCTAAAGAACTTTGGAATTGATTATATAACATGGGAGATGCTAACAAAGGACTGCTCATCATGGTATGCCCGCATCAAAGAAGGCCCTGTGTTCTGTGAGTGAAGCAGAATTTAAGTAGCTCAAAAGAAACATGAGGTGTGAAAATTTAATATCATCTCCACTCCAAATGTTCATATGGACTATTTGGTTCTAACCTGTGGTAGAGGCTTCCAAGCTCATATCGGTCTGATCAGCTGTAGTCAGACACACTGTTCCCTTAACTCTAACATATGATAATCATTTTGGTCCTTTTCTAGAATAAAGAACAACCAACCAAGGATTCTCTAACAGCCAGTGATGTGTTATCAGCCATGCCATAAGAGCACTTGGGGATAAATTGAGGAAATAGTTTATTAAATCTACTAGCCTGATGGAAAAAAGAAAAAAAAATATATGTCTCTCTCTCTCTCTCATATATATATACATATATATATATATGTATATATATACACACATATATATATGGATCCTAGGTTCTCCCAGTTATACTTTACGAGGGAAAACACTAAAATATATATCAAATGGGAATGATAAGGTCCATGCTTGATACACCAGAGACTACATTACTAAAATTTATAGACCATGAGGACAATTGCATTAGTTTTCAAGGTCACTTAAAATTTTGTTCAGTTTAGTCAAATGAATTAAATTGGCTAACTATTTGGTTTTACTTGTGTTTCCAACTATTGGTGGATGTTATCTAGGATTAAAAGTTATGTAGGCTAGACTACCAGAAGAACAGGGAATTCAAAGGTGGAATAACTGATGTTATTGAAATGATTGACAGGGTAGGGAGGGAAATGAGGATAGAACGGGAGAATAGGGAGGATCCAAGATCGAAGATCACAAGGCTGAAAAAGGGCTGCCCCGTTGGGTAGTTGAAAAACAGAGATGGTAGTTGTCAGAAGAGTTGAGAAATTGAAGGAATGATGACAACCAACTATTAAAAAATCAACAGCATAGGTACTAAATTTTCTGAGGATAATTTGAGGAAGGATTCGAGAGTCCATAAAGGAGAGTGCTGATAAGCAAATTGTTATGGAGGTCAGTGTATCAGTAGATGACTAAGAATTGAGAGAGATCATGAGAGTCAGATGTCATGAACTTTAGAGGAACAGATATGATTAAGTAATACTGAGTGAGGGTTTAGAAGTAGCTGGGGTAAGTAAGAAGTATGTGTTAGAGAGGAATAGGAAATGCATGAAAAAGAAGTGAATATTGTGAACAATAGTAATCCTGAGGAAGGACTGGGTTCTAATTAAATGCTCCTCCTTCCCCCACCTTTTTTTAACCTATCCAATTCAAACGAATGAAGAGAAATATAAAAGATTTGAGATTACTGGTCAGTTTAAGGAAAGTAATTATTTCTGTGTATGCTAAATATTTAATTTGAATTACTTTTGACAAGTTGTGGAATCCACTTAGAGATCGTAGGATCATGGACTAAGGCTTAGAAGGGAGCCTTAGAAAGGCTGGTCAGTATCTTTATTTTATGGATGAGGAGGTGAAGTACGCAGAATTTAAGCCTCCTGCCCTACCCATGGTCAGGCAGGCTGTGAATGGCAGGGTCCAGATTTGAACTAAAGTCTTATGACTCCAAATTGAAAACTTTTTCGATTGCCCAATCTTTCCCCTTGTTCCAGAGCAAGGCTGGCCAGCACTTATTTAAATACTGCCTGAGTCACTCCCTTCATCTCAGGCTTCCTACAGGAGTTTCTTGATGTCTAAGCTTTGTTTTGTTGTCTTTCCTTAGATATATGCAAAAAACTTGGTGAATGCAGATCGTTGTGCACTTTTCCAGGTAGACCATAAGAACAAAGAATTATATTCAGACCTTTTTGATATTGGGGAGGAAAATGAAGGGAAGCCTGTCTTTAAGAAGACCAAAGAAATAAGGTATGCAATGAAGTAGAAAAGCAAATAGGCTCTGATTACAGATGTGCCAGTATTATGTTACCCGCTTTCTGTGCCTATTCACAGGTATGCTGACAATACTTGTCATACTGTGATATCATTCCCACCAGGACCCGCCTCCAGAAGGTAGTACTTCTGGGAATGACATTGCAGTGCCACCGAAACAGCCTCTCTGAAGCAATAACGTCACTCCTGGAAATGCCCTCTTCCGGAGGCGGTCCTTTTGGAAATCATGGTGGAAAAACTTACTAGTGTGCCAAGGTAGGTCCAGGTGCACCTCATCTGCTCTTGTGCATCTTCCATGTAGAAGAGCATGGAGATGTTTGACAAGGGTGCACCAACACTGAGCGTCTCCTCAGCTGCATCTCTAACACCAAAGAACCAAACACAGTATGGCTAATGTTGTTGATTTGGGCATTAAGTTAGTCAGTTCATATCACTGAATAGTCATTGCAGCCAGTCATGTCATACCACCCCCCCCCCCGTGTGTGTGCGTGTGTGTATATATAAATAAATAAAATACATATATGTATATATATATACATATATAGTTACTCTTGAAATTGGAATAATCGTCAATGACCTATAAATGGCCATCATAGGTAGGATCCTGCTTACAGAAGTCATCTGGTACAACATTGCAAATCATTGGAATGCTTATTTGGCTGATGGAGATATGGACTTTTTCGCCATTCAAGTTAGATCACACGTGGAGCACTCTAGCATAACCCAGACATTATAAAGGATTCAATATAGAC
Source organism: Phalanger gymnotis (assembly GCA_028646595.1). Taxonomy (NCBI): domain Eukaryota; kingdom Metazoa; phylum Chordata; class Mammalia; order Diprotodontia; family Phalangeridae; genus Phalanger; species Phalanger gymnotis. Next base: position 80,069,171 of record CM053627.1, read on the forward strand.
AGCTCTTAGTTTATTTTAATCTTTTCTTTTTCTCACATTAACATAAAAATGCTGTGGTAATTACCAGATCTCAGTGTACTTCCCCCCCCCCCAATAAACTAGATTCCTCTTGGCAAACCTATGTTGCTGGAGCACAGTGAAAATTAGCTAGCTAACTTACATACACTATAGAATTAGGAAGCCAGCATTGTGTACTTTGTCTTTTGACTTACTAAGATAAGCCCGTGTTCACCTGATCATGATCTTACCATTTAATCTTTCAGCAACTTCCAAAGAACAGTTCAGGTATACTTAGGGGCAGCTAGGTGGTGTACTGGGCTCGAGTTAGAAGACCTAAGTTCAAATCCATCCTCAGGCACTTAGTAGCTGTTTGACCCTGGGCAAGTCACTTAACTCTGTTTGCCTCCGTTTCCTCATCTGTAAGATGAACTGGAGAAGGAAATAGCAAGCCCGTCCAATATCTTTGCCAAGAAATCTCCAGTGGGGTTATGAAGAGTCAGACACAAATGAAACGCCTGAAAAACAACATAGTTGTTAATTGAGTCATTTGTTTAAAATCCAAGTGCTGCCATCTTCAGATAGAATATAAATCTTATTTTGAAGAATATTTAACATGTTGTTTCTTTTAACAATACATCACGCTATTTTTATGTCTGCATGCATTGTTGGGAGAACAGTCTGAAGAATGCTCCTGATTAAATTTCAGTTGTAACAGAAGACTTTGTAATCACCAATAAAAAATTCCTCTGTAAAAAATAGCAGAATGACAAAAGGCAAATTATCTTCCTGTGTCATGAAATTACAGTGTTTTGTTTGCTTATTGATGTTTTGAAAATGTTATATTGTTTTATTTATGGCTTTTAATCATAACTATTTTATGTGATATAATAAATGTTATCTCTGTAGTAATAAAGGCAGAAGATTTTATATAATTTACTTCCACCCAGTGCCATTTATTTTATTGTAAATGTCAAATTGTAAAAATTCATTCTCACCCAATTCAATTAAAGCTTGCAATTGGATGGCAGTAATCAGTTTAATAAACCTTTGTCATCACTTAGCTATGTGCAAGGGTAATAATGCAATTCTTGTACCTCACTTCTGAAACCAGTTCTATTCAGTATTTGTCACATAACTACAATAATAAAGTATAATCTGAACAATATGATGATTGAAATGTATTTAGTGATAGATACAAATGTATTTGAGATATAAAAAGTGAGTTATTCTGTTTTGAAGACCTTAAGGATTTTTCTCATTAGTCCTCACAGAATTCTATGTTAACATCGTAGTCCTCATTGTTCCCTTCCAAATGCAGGTGAGAGTTAGTTACATATCTTGAAGAATTTGTAATGAGTGATAGAAAGGAAGTGGAAGTCATGGTCATCTAGTTGATTTTCTCATATGCTCAGACCAGTACTCAGATAAATTCTTGCAGGGTGGTGTTAACTTTTGTAAAATTTGTTGCCTGCCAAGAATGGGACAGGGTATATTGGCCTTGTGTTGTCTTTTTTTGGCTCCATTTTTGGCAAGGATGAGGAAATCATGTGAAGGACTTGATATGACTGTGGGTGCAACAATTCACCACGCTTCTCAGTGTCCCCCAAATAAGATTTTCATGGCAGCATGGTCTCTGAATTCATTGTAACTTGATATGTAATTTGTTGTGCTATGCATATAGAAATTTTCCTTTTCTACTCCCAAAAATCATAAATGAGCACTTTCGATACCTTTTAGATAATGTAATACTCTGCCACCCCTTGATGGGAATAAGAAGACCAAGTTCTGATTGCTTTATGCTCATTAAATCAAGCAGTCAGGCAGCCAGGTAGTCAGCAGTTACTTATTAAATACTTCTTAGGTGTCAACCGCTGAGCTAAATTGTAGGGATGCAAAGAAAGGCAAAAACAGCCCTTGCCTTAAGGAACTGACATTCTAATGAGAGAGACAACATGTAAATAAATAGGTACATAATAATAGTGTCATCACGAATATTTATTGAGCATTTACTGGATTTATGACTGTGTACTAACTTTATATTTTTATGACACTTTCTTATGGGAGACTGTCCTTTTAAAACACAGTTCTTGTTTTTAAAAGGAAGAGGTGTAAACAGCAAATTGAAATAAATCACTAGGAAAGTGATCATTAGGAAAATGATATAAAAATGTAATTTTGGCAAAAGCTAAAATTTTATGGCCAGTGATCCTCTAAACAAGTCATACAATATCAGATTGCAATAAAGGACACAAAACATTTTAAACATTGCCTTTTCCATAACAAGATTATAAAATAATTGCTATGTATTTTTGATGTTTTAAAAATAATTGGAACATAGCATTAAGAGCCTTTTATGTTGAAGTTTACTAGCATTTAATCCTGGTGGCTTCTTTTGAAGCTTTGTGTGCATTTACTGATTAGCATGCCTCTTTTTTATCTGTGTGCAGATTTTCAATTGATAAAGGAATAGCTGGTCAGGTGGCTAGAACAGGAGAGGTCCTTAACATCCCAGATGCCTATGCGGACCCACGCTTTAACAGGTAAGAAATGCTTGGCAGAAGGACACAGATACTTTTCTTCTTAAGTGATGCCAATAATGGGGCAATAGGTTGTCATAACCTAAATGATGCAAAGCTGTACCATTTATGTGTCACTCATGCTAGCTGTAATTATGCAAAATATATTATAGAACTTTGCTAGCTAACATTCATATAACACTTTAAGATTCACAAGATTCACATGTATCTTATTTGATCCTTACAACAACATTGTGAAATAGGTGCTCTTCCTGTCCTTTGATAATATTACAGATGAGGACACTGAGGCTGAGCAAAATCAGGTGACTTGCGCAGGGTCACGTGGCTAAAAAGTGTCTGAGGCAAGATGCCATTCAGTCTTCTTGCTGCCAGATGGGAGTTCAGTTCTTTGTCCACATCATTCTGTATTGTTTTGCCACAGTTATGAAAGAACTAGAGCCAACATAATCCACTTAGTTTCAAAAAGGTTTTAATCCGTGCTGTTAAACGGTCATGATAAATGGGATGGTTAAGCACGTAACAATAAGTAACTGCTTTTTAAAAAGTTTATTTATTTGAAAATTCAGATTGGACGTATTTCTCTAAATAGCATTTTTATTTACCAGTTCTAATAAAAGATATAGTTTCTGGCAGTAGATCATTCTTCAAAGGGAAAGGAGTTCAAGAATATCCTTTTAACAAGTAAGAATTACAATCTCCACTTTCAAATCAATTTAGCTTTTTTTCAAAACATTTTTGGGGGATGGAGGTTGCTGTGCCTGTGATTTCATGGTAATGGAGAACTACTAATTAGGAAATTCCCTCTTTCAAAGTAAATGGGCAATTTTTCTACAACTTAAGAATCTTAGAAATTTCTCTGGGTAACTGTGAAGTCCTTGACATGCCCTTTTCAGAAGTAATGGATGGCACTGCTGATTTAGCTGCTGTGTTCATAAGGAAGCAAGAGGCAAAATGGAGGAGGCAGATCGGGGACAGGGGAGCGCTATGTGATGCAGTGACCTAAGTGATGGGATAGAATGATGAAGCATAGTCTGGAGCTCAGTTAGATTTGGTGGATTAAGCATGTTTGCACCACTAGTTAAGACCATTCATCCTCAGAGCAGAAACTCCAAAGTGGACATTAGCTACCCTGGACACTGAGAAATAAATTGTAGAGGATTGAAGCAGAGCGGCTAGTCTACCTGAGGGGCAGCAGTACAAACACAGCAAGGTAGATGGCTACATGTTATGGGTTTCTTATTCGTTGTAAAGAAAGGAAGGTTTTGTTTCTGTTGTTACTGGAATTTTTGAGGCATGTTAAAAAAAAGATGAACGCAAAAACCAGCCCAAATAAAGTTCTCCTAATCAGAAAATAACACTTACAGGTTCCAAAGTAGCTCCAACTTCATCTCTCCCGTGGTGTATTTGGCATTCTTTTTCAACCTGTTACACTGTTTATCTTGTGTCCTCCAGTAAATCCTTCACAGAGGTCCATTTGATATGCGGAGGGTGTTCAGTTATGAGCCCAGAGGCGTATCTTTGTATCTTATTATCTTATCTATCACTCATCTTTCACTCATTACCAGACTTGTAGATAGCTAGGTCTTCTGTTTGCAGCTCATACTGAGCGTTGCAGAGCCTTGTAATTGGCCTCCATAATCGGTCAAAAAATGTGTATGTTTTAGAAATACAGACCTAACATGCATTTTAAAAACAAGAGTGTATGAAGAACTTTGTCTCTTAATGACATCGTATTGAACATGAACTATTTTTTGAACTGCTATTGGATAGGATCTTTAAAGTAAAAAAACAAAACAAAAAGAAAAAGCTAACACTAAAAAACAGCTCAAAGTGTCATTGCTTCATGTCTTGATTTTTAATCCAGTTTCCAAAACAGCAAGAAGGAGATTCAAACAAGTTTAATGATTTTAACAATATAATTACAAATATCTCCACTAAAGTGTTATTGTCATGTCTGATACCTTATCATGTCATCAGGGTGAGGTTGGGTTCTCTCAAACCAGGCCACTGCCTTGAGCATGGGCTTTCACTCCAACAAACAACGTGATGGCCAATTGGTATGTCTGTTTGCTAGTGACTAGTTTAGGAAATTTCAAGAGTTTCCTCAATAGAATGGCTGCTGAATTGGTTTGGCTGCAGCAATTTATGAAGGCCAACTAACCTAGGAAATATAGGTGCTAGGAGTGAATTCACACCAGGGAAATCATAGGTCCTTAAAGCACCAAATTGTTTAACAAAAAAACACTATTTTTATAAAATTCAAAACAAAACAAAAAACCCAGCCTTCCAATCCTAATTGGTTTGGGGGTAAGTTACAATCCTGCACAAGGACTTTACTACCCTCTGGGCCTGCATCCTCAGGTATAAAATGAAGGATTTGTGCTAGATTATCTCTCGGAACACTCCTATCTCTCAGTGTTCTACGGTTCTGTTGTTCTTCCAGCATCTGTAACAATTTTGTCTTCTCTCTAGGTTGGGAATCATTATACTTGTGATACCAACAGGATCTCTGAAGCTCACAATGACTGAGCTAGAAATTATGCAGTTAGTGGCAAGACTTATGTCCTAGCTTTTGTTCCAGGTGTGGCCTTGGAACGTATCACATATTTATAAAAACGAGGCCCTAATTGTTTGTAAGAGCTTTTGTCTGTATTTGTGGCCTCAATCCTCTACTTAGAGACTCGTGAAATTTAGAACCCTTTGTAACCTAGTCTCAAGCCATCTTTTCAACCTTATTGTCCCAGTATTCCACTTGATGCAACCTCTGACACCACCAAACTAGTCTTTCTGTTTCTTATGCACTACACTGCGTCTCTCCCCTCCACATCTTTGTACTGGCTGACCCTGGGCTTTGGAGATAGATACCCCTACCCCAAGTTTTCTTCAAGGCTTAGCTTAAACAGGACATCATGTGTTTCCTATCCCCTAAACTATCCATTCTTTCCCCCAAAAGAACTGCCTTTTGCTTTTGACTTTCTTTCATACATATTGATCCCCTTGATCAGATGGAAACTCCTACTTCTGTGATATCCTCAACAGCTAGCATATATATGGTACCCAATAGTTATATCATAAGTGCTATCATCTCTAAAAAGAAAAATTAGCTTCAATGAAATGTGTAAGATTGTAAAGCTTGCTTTTGCATTGAATCAAACATTCCTGCCCTTAAACACCAGTTGATTACTTCCCTGAATAGTTGCTTTTTTGGCTGTTACCAGTTTTCCCCACTCAGTGCTAATATTTTCTTAACTCTTTTGAATAATAGCAATCTTATTAAATAGAATAATTAAGACTTATTAGATTGATGGTATATTAGTAATTTTCTTTTCTTTTTGTCTTTTTCACAACTCCTCAGGGAAGTAGACCTATACACGGGTTATACTACACGGAATATTTTGTGTATGCCTATTGTGAGTCGAGGGAGTGTAATTGGTGTTGTGCAGATGGTGAACAAAATAAGTGGAAGTGCCTTCTCCAAAACAGATGAAAACAACTTTAAAATGTTTGCAGTCTTTTGTGCTTTAGCCTTACACTGTGCTAATGTAAGTAATTTCTAAAAATGTTTTCTTGAATCCAGTGTTGATTGAAAAAACCTTATATAAAAGTAAAGTTTTCAAGTATTTGCCACTTGTATTTTCTCTCTTGATTAGAGTGATTCATTATTTTATGCATTTCATAATCACAGAAATATTAGAAAATCTCCTTCAATCAAATGAGCATAATACCCATATCTTTATTTAGGTATCCTGGAAAGTGTGAAAACCCAAGAAAAAAAGTTTGTGGCAAGCCAGAAATGATTAGTTTTGTGCATAGTTCAAGATGAACAAAAAAATGTAAAGTAGGAAAATATTGTCTAGGTTATAATCTAAGTTGTAGGAATAATATTTGAGAAGCCATTACCCAAAATTCAGTAACTCTTTTCATAATGTTAGCTTTAGGATGGAAAAGCATAAATTCTACTTGATGTTGGTGTGGTGCCCTCTTGTGGAGAAATTTATTACTGCTTCAACTTTAAGGAAAAATTTAGTCAAGACCTTATCCTGAGAAAGATACAGTATTTTATCTTAATATCACATTTGAAAAGACAAAAAAGAATGATTAAAGCTAAATACTTTAGGTGCATTTTAGGCAATTATCTTTCAATTATTATCTTTTACCTAGAAAGTGTGATATCTGAAGGAAGTGAGATTGAAATGAATTTGAATAAATTGAATTTTAGAAAGAAGCATGGTAAGTGGATGAGGGAAAAAAGAATGTGAAGTAAGGGCAGAGACTTGAGACAAGTGACTAGAAGCCAACCGAAATAAAGGTATCAGATAGAGAAGCAGCAAAGGATCACATAGAAGAGGTTGACAAAAAGTGCTGACTTTCCATGAAATAAATATTCTTTTCTCTTTTGAACACATACTTGTAGCCAGTAGAGAATATAAATGATCAGAAGTAATGCAGCTTGGATTTCAGGATGTATAGATATTCCTCCCTTTGGGGAGGTTACAATTCATCTAGTAGTTCTTTTTCATCCTTTCAGGGTCTTATTTCAGGTAACAGCTGATCATAGTATGTGCTAATTAATTATTAGTAACTAATGTCTTTTACTTAGAATTGTCGCCTCGATCACCAAAATGTTTTTGCTTTCTTTTTTCTTAGAATTTTACTTGAATAAATTTAATTTGAAGAAATACAATTTTTAGATTATATATATAACACTGCTAGAGGAGGTTTAAATTTTAAAAAGCTGGAAAAGTACTAACCTGTAATATATTACATAGTTGCCTTAACTGATTTGGGTGAAGAATTGACTCAATTTTTACTGGATTAAGTGGATATTGTGACTTTGTTTAGATTTAGCTTAAATGACAGGTTTTCATATAATGGACACATAGCTTTACTACCATTTCTTGGTGCGTCTCAAATTCTGTGGTCAGATAATTATTAATTGATGCAATACCTTGTCTTCAAAAACATCCCCATATAGAACACTTTCAGAGGAAGATTATACAGCTCCTTCACCACTTTCTTACAAAACCTTTTTTAAAGATACATTTAAAGATATATATATATATATATACACATGTATATGTATATAAATCTGTGTATGTATAGTTTATTTTATTTTTAGTTTACAACACTCAGTTCCATAAGTTGTTGAGTTCCTAATTTTCTCCTTCCCCCTTCACATTAAACTTATTTCCCCAGTAATCAAGTTGCGAAGAAGAATTATAGCCAATGAAATAAATCGTGAGAAAGATGAAACAAAACCAAAAATTAAATAAAAAAGAGGGAGCACATAGTGTGCTTCAATCTGCATTCAGACTCTGTATTTCTTTCTCTGTGTTTGGATAGTCTTTTGGAGCTGTCTCAGTACCTTGCATTGTTGAGAAGAGCCAAGTCTATCAAAGTTAGTCATCACAGGAGCAGTGTTCTTACAAAATCTTAATTATATAAACTTCCCTTTGCACAAACCTTTGATCTTTGCCCCTTCATTAGAATCTTGATTCTAGGTTGAGCGGGACCTAACCCTTCATCCCTCTTTCAGTAGATTCTATATACAATATTTTCGTAAGACAACATAGGAGTACTGTTAGGTACTGTGTTATTTAGATGAATAAATATTGTTCAATATATTATTCACTCTTTAACAATTCATCACTTAATCATAAGATTCATATTTTCTTTCTTTCATCATGTCCACAAAGACTTCTTAAGAGATTAGTACCAGATATATTTTTAGGGGAGTCATTTTTAAAGAAATTTAACTTGTTACACCAGCATAATTCATTTTCTCCCGGTTTGTTTAGTTAACAGATGCCTAGAGAGACATTTTTATTTACTATATAAAGTTGAAACTTCGCTGGAGGAATTTTGGTTCATTTGCCTTTATTTTGAAATGGAAAATAACACAGAATGGGTAAAAGGGGGACTCTTGACCTTACTCATGTGGTAAAACTTGCAAGTTTGCATGGGAGGTAGAGCAAGCGTTTCATTCCTATAGGACTCCTAAATTGGTTCTCAAAAATGCAAAACAGGAGGAATTTTTAGTCATTCAATATGCCTTCAAGGGAACATAATAGGAAGGTTAGTCTTTAACTTTACTCCCTTTGTCTTTGCCTAAATTCTGCTGTTCTCATAAATTGTGTGTGTATCATATGCCTGACAGTCTTCTCTTTCTAAAATCACTGTCTCCTCTAGAAGGCTACTGATAACTATGCTTTCTATCTTTTCATTCCTTAGCAGCTTTTATTTGTTAATTTCATTCCATTTGTTATTTTAAGTTAAAGAATTATCAGGATCCTGACAACCGGACTGTTGATCTCCAATCATGATTAAGAGTTCTTTCTGTTTCCTAAGACTTGTCTATGAATGTTGTTTTTCTGTCATTTCAGTATTGTCTGACTCATCATGACCCCATTTGGGTTTTCTTAGCAAAGATCCTGGAGTAGTTCGCCATTTCCTTCTCCAGCTCATTTTATAGAGGAGGAAATCGAGGCAAACCAGGCTTAAGTGACTTGCCCAGGGTCACAAAGAGAGTGTATAAATAACTAAGGACATAAGAGATATACATATAGAGCAAAGTAATCTAAGAGAGGAAGGTACTAGGAGCTGGGGAGATCAGGAAAGGCACTCTGTAAAAGGTGGGACTTGAGCTAAGTCTTACAAAAGAAAAGAACAACTAAGAGGTGGTGGGGTTGGGGGGCGGGGAGCGTAAGGAAGAACATTCCAGCCAGGGGAACACCCGGTACAAAAGCATGGAAATTAAACCTAGAGAAGTAATCCTATGTAGCAGGATCATGCATTGGGTAGGGGAGTCAGGTAGAAGAAGATTGAAAAGGTAAGAAGGGTTAGGGTTTTGAAGGGCTTTAAATGCCAAACAGAAAGAAGAGCTTATTAATTGAGACTGGCATATAATTGGGTTATATATCCTTTCTCTTTTCTTTCCACTTTTTGCTCCTTTAATAATCTGCTCTTTAACCACAAGGCATAACATCAGTCTTATTAATTATAATTAAAAATTGTTTTCATGTTATTAACTACTTGCTGACAACTGCTTTATGATATTTGATAGAAATATGATTTACGCTGCTTTACATTGTTAATTTAGGTATACTATACCATTGCTTTGCTTGCCAACTATATAGTTTAAATTGTTTGTTGTCATTTAAAAAACATAGCTCCCAGTACCTTTTAGGAGAATTCTGAGACCTAGTCCAGCATCATTCATGCTAAACTACTTTTAATATCCCGTTAAAGTACATTATAGTTTCCTTTATGTCAGTTTCACTTGCCACAGGCAATTGTTAATTCTCCTCACAGTGAGTCTCTGTATACAGTTGTTCCTCTCTTCTGGTCAAGTAATTGCTTAAATGCATTAGTCTGGTAAGAGAAAATGTACTCCACAAGACTCAGTAGTAAACAGATGTTAACGTTATGTTCTGGGCGTTGGGGCGCTGGGACACCTAGAACCGTTCTCATGTTCAGAAAACTGCACAAGTCGTAGAGATTGACTTTTTGGAGCCAGTGGTTTTTCATCTTTTGTTTTTGTTTTTTCCCCTTCTTACTACTTCTGAAAATACTTGGTTTCTATTCATTTCTCCTTCTGCTTCTTTTCTAGAGAGCTCTTTCAAAAGATAAGCAGAATTCTTAGCTCAGGGATAAATATGACTTGGGGTTGAGACTGAATTTAAGATTTCGATATTTAGAAGCCCTGAAGGTCAATGCTCCTTTGAGGTTTTTGTTCTTCAGAGGCTCTGGTGCTTGACTTGGAAATTTCAAAATGTTTGCACAAGCGTTCTCTCTCTAAAGAATTTAGGACACAATAATGGTGAAGCAGCGACTGTATCCTAAGTGGAACATAAAGCATAGTCCTGAATTATCTTCACTGAATAAAGTCTTAGATATTTTCATAGATGATGCTAAAAGTTTATTTTCCCACATACATTATGATCTCCTGCTGTGTTGATACATAAAGTATATCTATGGAAATAGGAATAGAAAATAAATTTGTCATGTACATGTGTCAATATGACTTTCCCATGACTAGCTTTTCTCTAATCAGAAGGGTGGTTTGTTGTGGTTATTGTTTTCCACCTCAATCTACATCTTTTACTTTTTGCCCTTTAAAAATATAGCTTGTGTTTCTCCTAGTGTTGTAACTTTTGACAGCATGATCTATGACACAGACTACCTCCTTTTTTTTTTTTTTTTTGCAGGGGGGAAGGCAGGGCAATTGGGGTTAAGTGACTTGCCCAAGGTTACACAGCTAATAAGTGTGTCAAGTGTCTGAGGTCAAATTTGAACTCAAATCCTTCTGACTCCAGGGCTTATGCTGTACTCACTGCACCACCTAGCTGCCCCAGACTACCTCCTTTTTAAGAAAACCTTGTTCCTTTCTATAAAACTCAGTATTTTGGAATATTACAATGAATATAACAGAATATAACAAAGTTTTAGAAAGAACTGTGTGGTGATCTCCAGAGCATCTGTAATATGAATGTGTTTTTTGTAGATTAGAGTGGGAACAATGTTTTCATCTGAATGAAAAGTTATGAATCTTTTACATGAAAAATTCTGAGCCTTACAGAATGTACTTATGGAACTGTATTCATTTCTTACTGAAATTTTTCTTCCAGATGTATCAAAGAATTCGCCATTCAGAGTGCATTTACCGAGTAACCATGGAAAAGCTTTCCTATCATAGCATATGCACTTCAGAAGAATGGCAAAACCTCATGCAGTTCACAGTCCCAGCAAGCCTCCACAAAGAAATTGAATTGTGAGCTTTTTTTGTACTTATGAGATCCATTGTTTCAGATAGGAAGTTTGAACTAGCACCTAGCACGCTTCCTTCACATAGCAGATAACTGTGAATTGAGTTTATTTGAATCTAATTTAACAAATATGAACTGAGTTTACAATAGAAGGGGTTATAGGATTAGCATGAACAATTTCTACATTGTGTATTATGTACTTTTGTGGCAATGTACTCCACCCACTGATTATGAAAATTCTGAGACTAACTTGGAAAAGAAAGCAATTTTCTTTCATTTTAACGAAAAAAAATTGTGTAAAATTTTTTTAAGGGACTAAGAATGGACATTCGTCCCATGACTGAAAGTGTTTTAAAATAAATTTTGACCTTTCGCTGCTGTAATTTGAGTGTTAATATAATAGCACAACAAATTAAAAAGGAGTCAAATGATTTTTCTGTTGCTTATTGCCTCCAAATTAATATTTATGTTTGAATATGAGAAATACAGTAGTATTTAAACTTTTAAAATGAACCCATTATAAAAGTGTGTTATCTGGGTATTGAAAACTGGAAAAGGATTATCATGATGTTTCTAATAGGGATAGTTTGTTGTATTTTTACTTATTGCTCTATTGTTATCTAGAAGATAATTTGTTACAGATGATAATATTGCATCTTAATAATCAATTTGTGTCTTAAACATTGGACAAGGTTTTTAAGGAAACATATGCAATTTGGTCTTCAAGAGACTTAAAAAAGAAGAGAAATTTGTCTGGGAAAGTAAAGAAGATTAGATAACTTCAAGGTTGCTTCTAGCTATTCTATAATTCTTTTGAATCACTTGATGTATAACTAGGCAATTTATCTTCTCCCTCTTTGTCATTATGTTTATTTTAAGTTGCATGTACTCTGAGTGAATTTATCTCTTCTAATTTCAGATACCATTTTGATATTAGTCCTTTTGAGGAAATGTGGCCTGCCATTTTTGTCTACATGATACATCAGTCATGTGGGACAGCCTGGTATGAATTTCCTAGATACATTTTCTGAAATATATATTCATTATATAATTTCCTTTTATGCCATATACCTCTCCCTCTTTGATTTGCTGTTATTTGCAAATCTTTAGTTTATCTTGAACTTTCAAAAATATAAAAAAACACATAAAACTGTGTTGTTTTTTAACTATAAATTGGTAAGAGTTCTTTTGCTGGGAAATGCCAATAGATAATGTCACAGGTACTTATATTCACTTATATACATATAAACATATATATATATATATATATATATGTATTTGTGGAGGTATGCATATATCAATTAGTCAGCAAATGTTTATTAAGCCCTGCTGTGTGCCAGGCAATCTGGTAAGGGCTGGATAACCAAAGAAAGGCAAGAAAACAAAAGCAGACCTTTCCTTTCACATGCTAATTAGCCATAGGATAATATGATACATGTGCATAAAACTATGTTTTGGCATTTTTCTTTTAGAGTATATAGTTTTTAATTGACTTAAACTGATTTAAATTTTTTACTATTATAACAATTTCTTTTCCATACAGCTTTGACTATGAAAAATTATGTCGTTTTATTATGTCTGTTAAGAAAAACTATCGACGAGTTCCTTATCACAACTGGAAACATGCAGTTACTGTGGCACATTGCATGTATGCCATACTTCAGAATAATCAAGGGCTTTTTACGGATCTGGAGGTAGGTATAGACAGAAAAACTACTTCCCATTTCAGTTGAACCTAGAGAAAATGCTATTCTATGAAGTCAAATAACTTAGGTAACTCGAGACTCTAATGGACTTAAAGCTCAATAGCTAAGCCTCATCAGTGTCAGTTATTGAAGATACATATCTGTGCCTTTACCAATTGGATCTTTACCAAGCAGATCTTCTGTTGTTTTTTTAGCCTGAGCTTCTAGCTTATGTCATTTAACATATTTTTTGTGTGCAAAACATAGGTATGAAGATTACACTTAAAATTATTTGCAAAATACATTTGCAAACTTAGCACCTAGTTCTGTACAATGTACCTCTGTAACATCTCTCACATCTCTCTTTTCTTTTCTGTTCCTAATGTCCCTACTCTAGTCCAGGCCCTCATGGCCACCAATCTTGACTAACATGATGACTTTGTAATATCTTCCTGGCCTGACCCTCTCCCCTTAACAGTACATCCTTCATATCCGTAACAGAATTGTCTCTCAGTGACAACATATCACCTACCAAAAATGTTCTGTTTTCCCTGACATTCAAGGGCCTTCAGCCTTTGACACAATTTTATCTTCTTAGCTTTTCTTATATATTATTCCCCTCCATGTACTCTTGGCTTATTGTTAATAGAACCCTTCTCAGACTTATAGTCAGTTCTTATTCAGAATAAAGAAGAATGAGACAGACACACAGATAAAAAGTTTTCTTTAAAAAATCCAGATGAATGGGACTTGCTCTAAGTCACTTTGCTTTGTCACTGTTCTTTTGCCTTTTCCCTTCACTATTACCGCTGACTGTACATGAATGGAGAAAGTGGATGCCCCTAGGGAAGTATCAGCTGAGGGAATAGGCATCAGCTGGGACTGGGACCTTGTCAATCAATAATCAGTAAACACTTATGAAGTGCCTGCTGTGTGCCAGGCACTGTGATAAGTGCTGGGAGAATCTATACATTTCTCACTGGAGACAAGAGAGGGTTGATGGAATTATTGAAAATGATTAATGTGACATTCAAGGCAAAGTATGAGTCTCATCACAGCCCATTTCCTTCCTTTAAATGTCTGTGCTACGTTTCCTTAGCGAAAAGGACTTCTGATCGCATGCCTGTGTCATGACCTGGACCACCGGGGATTCAGTAATAGTTATCTTCAGAAGTTTGATCACCCTTTGGCAGCTCTGTACTCCACTTCAACCATGGAGCAGCACCACTTTTCACAGACAGTATCTCTCCTGCAGGTAAGGGGACTGAATACGCTGCCTCCACGCAATACTTCTCATGTGCACGCAAACAAGTACGTTCATCATTTCCCTCCATTGTTTTCTGAAACATGATAGGTTCTGTAAGTACTGGTTGTAGTTTGTAAGGGAGAGATAAATAGTGGCATGTGACAAAGATCACCAGTTAAGGCCTAATACCATGCAATTGTATATTTAGCTGTCTTTACATTTACTGTAGAATTTATACTTAAATTTGTATTATATTTAGGTATCTTTGTTTTCTGTGATAAAAAAATCTTGCATGAAAATCAGACGCATGTATTTCTCTTTGCACATTTGATTTAGACATGAGAGCGAGTACAAAACCCATGGTATTACTGATGTTTTAATTTAAAGATACAATTTCACATGCCTTTGGCCTACAATGTAGAAACATAACTTTTGTATCCTAAAGTCAACCTCAGGAAGAAGGGCAAACCTCAGGAAGGTGGAGGGTTTAGAGCTTTTTGCTCCTTTTTTCCTAAATGTGTTTTTTATTTTAAGATGATTTAGCAAGGTTCAGTCACCCAGACAGGGATGGTGCTAACTTGTACTGTGTTCTCATGTGGTATGCTTCCTTTTTGTGCACTTTAAATTAGCTCATTTTACCTATATTAGCAAAATTATCTGTTGAGTGATACAGAACATAAATAATTCCAAAGTTTGGGTATGGTTTCTTTTCCGTTTACGCAAAGTGACTAATGACATGAACGTGATAATCTTATGTACATAGATCATAAGATTAAAGCTAGAAAAGACCCTAGACCTTATCTGGTCCAATCCTCTCAGGTACAGGTGAAGAAATTAGGGCCCAAAGCGATTTAAATGATTTGCCCAGTGTCACAGAGATAGTAAATGAAAGAACCAAGATTTGGACCCTGATTTTCCTCTTTCAAACCTGGTGCTTTTTCCACTAGACCCTGCTGCCTGTCATATAATGATGCCAGGCATATGCTTAGAGACAGCTGGGTGGCACAATGGATAGAACACTAGGCCTAAAGTCAGGAAGACTCATTTTCCTGAGTTCAGATCCAGCGCCACAACCTTACTATCCCTGTGACCAAGTCACTTAACCCTGTCTACCTCAGTTTCATCATATGTAAAATGAGCCGGACAAAGAAATGGAGATTAACTCCAGTATCTTTGCCAAGAAAACACCAAATTAGGTCAAACGCAACTCAACAACAAAAAGGCACATATGCTGGCTCCTCCAGGACTCTCAAGTGGGATGAAGACCTTTTAGCCATTCCTTTCTGGTAGTCTTTGACTATTGGAATAAATATTGACTATGTTGGAATACAGGAGTAAAGTTTGACTATGAGTAAAAAGTTTTATTTCACAATTGACTTTAAACTTTGGCAGTAACTCAACGCCTATGCAAAATCATAAGGAGAAACGTTCTTGTACTCTACTCCGTCTCTCGTACTTCTCCAGTCTTTGAATATACCTTAGAATGTGTAGACTTGGACACAAGAGACTGACCTTCCTGAATGGTACTTTCTCTTTTAGATCTTTCTTGACCCTTTTCTTCCATCAGAAGAGCAGTGCATCTCCTTTTTCACCAGACCTTCCCTGGACTGGTTAGCTAAATATGATAAATTTATTTAAGCTCAGGTTTTCGTGAATAATAATGATGCAATATTTCACATTTCTTGTATAATATACCTTTAACAGAGGGACATTTAGTAGTTTAATCCAAGAGGATTCTAGTTGTTAATTCTGACATATTTCCAGCTTAGTTGAGTACTCATAGGGAGGTATTTTTAGATTGGGAGACCTTTGGTTTTCTCAAAAGTACTATCATAAAATACCACCTCTTCTTCCTATACTTAGGTCTAGTCTTACTTGTAGCAGTGAAGCTATTTTCTCTGATTCTACTGGGGGCTGTTTATGTTGTAAAATTGAGAACTGCTAGGAATACAGAATAATGGAAATAGGGAGCTATCACTGTCTTCTGTCATGCCAAAAATGAATTAATACATTTTAATGCAGGATAGCAGCTACCTTGCATGTAGTCTTCAGGACCAAATGAGATAACATTTGTTTTTTTAAAAAGTACTTAACTTAGTTCCTGGCATTTAATAGGTGCTATATAAATGTTTATTCTCTCCTTCATATAATAATTTGAACTGTATAATGTATATACTATACATATATAGTATAATATTTAATGCATTGGTATAGTCATAATAAAATAATAGAAAACCATAATTGCAAACTAAGATGTTACAAAGTAAAGAATATAGATCCAACATGGAAAGGCTAAATTATATCATAGTAAACCATTGGTTGATATTTTTTGAAAACTTACTTGACATCCTGCACTGTACTGTGGGAGAGAGAAAGATCTGGTCCCAAGGAGCTCAGGGCTTAGTTAAGAAGAGAAGATCGATATTTGATTAAACGCAAGAAGTGTTAAATGATGATAGAGGGAGTAAGTGTATTACCTCAGAAAAATTCAAAGGGTTCAAGCTGTCAGGTCAGGCTCCTGTGAGGCAGTAGGACTTGAGCAGAGCCTTGAAGCTTTTAAAAAGGTGGAGGGGGGGGGGGTGGCATTTTCTATTGGAAGGAAAGATACCAAGAACAAAAAGGCCTAGGTAAGAATGCAGGTCTTATTATCAAGGACAGTTAGTGGACCAGTCCACCCTCAATCAAGGGCTCCTATTTTCCTACTCTGTATTTTTTCTTATTTCCATACACATGGACAACTCTATAATTATCTCCTTTTTATTATATAGGGGCTATTGGAAGGTATAGTGAAATTTAACCATGGCGCTGACCCAATTGTAGTCTAGATCACATTTTTCATACAGGGGAGTAGTGAAGGGGAGACTATTAGAAAAATAGTTTTGGTTCATATGTGGTTTAACTGAATATTTTCCCAGATAATTTGAAATATGCTACCATTTCAACCTCCTTCCCCTACCCAAAATAAGGACACTGATCTCTATAGACATTTCCGTTAAAAGTTGAGATGTTAGATGTGAATAAGATGTTTCTATCAGTTTTGCGAAGGTATTTTAAGAGCAATTATCTTTTAAGGAGAGCCTAGTTAACTAGTTTTTGTTATTTTATTACAATATGTAGAACCTTAGTTCTTTCTTGCCTTTTTTCAGTGTTGTGAAGACTCGATATTTAAAAAAAAATACAAAAATGATTAATTAGAAAGTGGTTATTTGCATTAAATTTTTTCACTTTAGTATTTTTTTTATTTCCCCCACTACAGTTCACAAAAGTTTGCTTTGATCCATATTCATATTTTTTAGGATCTCATGACTTGTATAAAGTGAGTTACATACCATTTTGTATTTTGTATTAACTTTTATTATTCTAATTCAAATAAAGTGTCAGGTCCATTAGTCTGAACTAATTAATGTTTGCTCTAGTCTATGAATATAGAAAAAAAACTGGGTTGCTGTTGTTCATTCAAATTTGGTGGTAGCTACATTGACAGGCTAGTACATAGAAAATCACAGAAAGTAGTACTGGGACACTTATTCACACATCTTGTGCTTACCAGAGTGGACAAAGTCATTGGAGTAGTGGTTCCAGATCTTTTCCTCTTTGGCATTTCTATTGTAGGTGCATTTTTCCCCCATGTGAGCTCTGACTGATAAAGTTTATATGGAAGGTTACAATCGGGACACTCCAGAAATGATTCCTCAGTTTTATTGTGCCTATACACTGTCTTTTTATTCATGTCAAATAACTGGCGGGTCCTGTAAGTCAGTAGCAATGGACATTAAGGTTGTCCAAATGAGCATTCAGGAATATCTGGAAATCCTAGTTAGGGTGTGTGATCTGTGTGCCATCAAAATAAATAACAGTCAGGTCCTATAGAAGAGCTATTTGCCTTGAGTTTGCATTAATAATGGGTTGTACTGACTGACAAAGATAATTCAGCTTGCTGGGAAATATCTTATTTGATGCTATAGAACAAAAACTTCTTTCAATTATTCATCTCCTTGTCAATTACAAGAAAGGTGACACAGTGGAATAAATAAACTAATTTCTCCTCATTCTTGAAAAGAGGAAAGCTTACCTGTGCCAGTGAAGTGTGACTGAAATTTCTATAGGCTCATGGCATACTAGTCCATACTAGTCCCCTGTGAGGCATACTATGCCTCATGGCATCCTCTAGGCCAAGTGAAGTCTGAGTAATCTTCAAGCAATACCTCTAGTTACACTTTATAGCCAGCCAAAGTTTGTTAACTCTATGAACTGCTTTGGAAGCTTGATTGTATATTGATGGTTTGTAACTTTTACAAGTAGACTTAACATACATTCCCAAGTAGAAGAATTGAATGTTGATCTTGTAAATTTTAAGTCTTGTAAATATTCTTGGTTGTTAACATGATGCAAGTTGGGCTAAAAAGCCACATTATACCTGATTTGTAGTATGTGTAGGTTACAGAGATTACAAATGTAATGTGGAAATATTTAACTATTGTAGATACTTTCATTGGTGACGAATGCCCTTATACAGCTATCATATTTCAACACGAGCTCTTATTTGTCAGATAAGAGGCCCGAAGACAAATGTAACTTACTCAACTAATGTAATAATAGGAACGAGCTGGGTAATTTATAATAGATTCTTTCTGAAGGGAAGGGGACCTGGTATAAATTTTTAGCATAAAGGCCCTGAACAAAAGTTTCTGTCATGTCTTTCTGCCCTTTATAACTAATGAAAAAAGGGCCAGCTTCTATGCATGTTCCAAGTAGGGAACATGCTGTGGAAAACCTTGAGATCTTATACACGGCAGAGAGAAGGTGAGAGAATACATATGAAGAAAAGGTTGCTGCAGAATAGACCTGTGTGTGAATTCAGAAGAAGGGGACCCAGAGACAGAGATGATTCGTAAAGCCACTTACGATGTGAAAACTGAAGAAAAGTTCAGAGATCATTTTATTCAACCCCATCATGTTGCAGATGAGAACCCCAAGAAGTGATTAGTATTTATAAGCCATGACACCCATAGGTTGTTACTAGCTCACTCTAGTGGCAGGGAAAGGACTAGCCCACCCAGTCCAGTGCCCTTTGCACCATAGCACTGTTGAAGGGAAAATATTATCACTCACTGAAGAGTTGGAGTAGGCAGTGGATGCCACTGGCTCTCCTTGATTCTTTTTCAATCATAATTTTAGTAGAAGACTAGAATGAAAACTAAGACAAGACTTTTTCTCTTCCACAATTCTAATTTTCTTGCTCCAAAATCAGGATAATTAAAGAGAGCAATTTTATTTTAGAATATATATCAAATAAATACAATAAAGCATTGATTTATTAAAATGCTTGGGGTGGGATATTTTGAAAAATTGAATTTTCTATTTGGATAATAACAAGGAAACACATTTTGTTTCAACACAGGTGATCGAAGGAAATCTTTCAAAAATACGTTTGTCCACTTTTTGTTAGTGTACAAAAGATAATGTATTCTTTCTTTGATGGTTGAGGATGTTTTAATGCATCAGCATCATCATTATGTTATTCAATAAATACACTATAAATTTAGAAAGTGGCGAGTACAGGAAATTGAATTAAATTTG
The DNA here is from genome assembly GCA_028646595.1 of Phalanger gymnotis. Taxonomy (NCBI): domain Eukaryota; kingdom Metazoa; phylum Chordata; class Mammalia; order Diprotodontia; family Phalangeridae; genus Phalanger; species Phalanger gymnotis. The sequence continues at coordinate 80,088,984 of CM053627.1, forward strand.
TGTTGTTCCTAAAATATAACTTGAAAGTAGTATGTTTTTTTTTTCCTTAAACATAAAATCCCCGGGGAGCTTGTTTTGCTGTCATTTGTATTTGCTGCTTCCTGCCCAAAGGTGAGTAAGAGGTAGGAGTGGTGGCAAATTTATTAGATTTCAGTGACAAAGGTTGTGCTATTCCCTTTCAAGGTACTTATTTTTAACTTAAGGTGTTTGAAAGATAAAGGACAAATATGTTTCCCTTAATAGCACATATTTATATAACGCTTGACAATTTTAAGAGAGTTCGCAATGCAGCTCTGTGAAATATGTATTTTGAGCATTATCCCAATTTTACAGAAGGGAAAACTGCGGCTCATCGAAAACAGCAGTCATGTAACAGTTCGGTGTGCTGGATGCAGCATTCAGACCCTGCTCTCTTCCGATTCCGTGTCCACTTCTCACTGTACTACACTGTGTCGATTTCGTTTCTAATTGCAGTGTCTATAAGACTGTATTTTCTCCCCTAGACAAATAAAAGGAAAGCATAGAATAGTGGTTTGTGGAATCCTGCCTAAATACAAATGTACTCTGAGATCAGCTTAAATACCCACTGTCTAATTCATCACCTGCACTCTTAGGTTAGCTTCAAGTCCATGGCATATGTTGAAGAAAAGGGGATATTTAACTTAGAGTTTAGCTTTGAGTGAAGAGATACGCTAGTTTTCTTCAAACATTTGGAGAGAGGTTACAGAGAGCGAGAAATAGAAGTAGGAATAATAGACTACAAGTTAAGCAGGCGGGAGAATCAGTCAGGAAAAGCTTCCTGACAAAGCTGCTCAAAACCAGAATGTACTTCAGGAGAATGGTGAGATCCTCGCCTCTACTCCAGACTGATTTGGGAAATGCTGTCGAAAGAATTCTGTTCAGGTAAAAGTTGGATTACCTCAGAATTTCTTCCCAGATTTCTTATACATAATATTTATTAAATTGACTTACAGTTGCTTCACATGTGGACAGCAGCACAGTAACACCTTAAATCTCATCGTTTGTCAAAATTAAAGCTGAACTTTGCAATTATAATAAGCTCTCCAGTTCTCCCGTTTTCTTCACCCTAAGTCTGTTCTTCCTCGTTGTAGGATTATAGCTTCATAAATACAGAAGGGATTTCAAAGGCCCTTAATACAGTCTCTTAATTTTACAGGTGAGGAAACTGAGGCTTAGGGAGATTCAGTGATTTAAGGTTATTCAGGGAGTAGGCTTTGAGGTAGGATTTGAACCCTGGTCATGTGACTCCAGAGCCAGGACTCTATACACTGTACCACATTGCTGGTTCTTTGATCCATCTCTCTTCTTGCCCCAACTGCCTTCAAGTAGCTCCATACCTAAAATTTGCTTCAGAGTCTGCACCTTTCAAGTTTCACTAGGTATTCTCCTAAGATGCCTTGATTCTTCACTCATACTATATTGTGCAGTCCTGACCAACCCATTCTTCCTGAATGACCCTTACCATGAGATTTCTCTGTTTCTGTACCTGAGCTCTTAAGTGGAATCACTATAAAAATCACCACAAAGATCTGAGCTTTGGTATTATTGAAAGTACTCTTGTGAAAGGTCTCTGAGGGGGGCGGAGCCAAGATGGCCCTGTGAAAACAGCGTCTTACCGGAGCTGTCTCACACATTCGGTCAGATTCCTATGAAAAAGTGAGTCTGAGCAGATTTGAGAAAGTGAGAAGCCACTAGCAGTCTGAATGGGCCAAATTCCCAAGCCAGGAGAGCCTGAAAGGCCAACAGGACAAATCTGTAGGCTGGGAGAGCACTTGGCTTGCAGAGCTGCTCCAGACAGGAGCAAAGAGGAAGAAGCTACAGAAACTAACCAGCGAGACAGGCTGGGAGAAAGCTGGGCACCCGAAACTGGCAGAGGTCCCCAGGCCTCCCATCACAGGACTGTGGAAGCTACAAGAGGCAGCAGCACAACGCCACCAGCCGTGAGACATCAACTCCTGAGGCTTGCAGCCCAAAGATGAAACGCCTCTTCTTGAACTTCTGGGAGACATAATGGCCAGGCAGATGGCTCTAATCTCTCCTGCCCCTCACTCAGAGAATTCCTTGGGAAAAAATGCTGGAATAGAGGAGACAGAGGTGGGCCTTCAGTAGCCTAGCAGTGGGAGTTCCTGAGTTCCACAGGGGCAGAGCCAGCAGGGGTCAACACCAGGAGCCCAGATGTACTCTTGCACCCCCAGGGGAAGAGGCAGACACCAGCACAAACAACAAACAGCTGAGACCGCGGCTGAAGAGCAACAGTGCTGCAGAGGAACCCCGGGGCAAGAGGAGACTTCAGGCAGCCAGACCCCTCCCCCCACACCTCAGGAAACTGATGGCTGTAATACACAAAGTCAATAACTAGACTCACATTCCCCAGAATAAGAAACCTGGGACAGAGAGCCCTGAGCCACAAAAGCAGAAATTCATTGTAAAGCCAGGAAAAGGCTAACCAACGTGAAGAAGAGCACAAAAGTACAGAGGACCATTGATTCTTTTTATGGAAACAGGCATGATCAAAATACCAATTTGGAAGAGGATAGCAATGACACTATACCCACATCTAATACCTCAAAAGGGAATGTGAACTAGTCTCAGGCCCAAAAAGCATTACTGGAAGAGCTAAAGAATTTTAAAAACCAAATTAGAGAGGTAAAAAAAAATGGAAAAAAAAAAACCACTGATGAGATTAAGTCCTTAAAAAATAAGATTGGCAAAATGGCTATGGAGATGCAGAATCTAAATAGAGAAAATGACACCCTGAGAGGTAAAATCGACCAATGGGAAAAGGAGACTCAAAAGCAAAATGAAGACAGCAACTCATTAAAAATTAAAATTGAGCAAGTAGAAACTAATGACTCTATAAGGCATCAAAAAGTAGTCAACCAAAATGTAAATAATGATAAAATAGAAAAAAAATATGAAATATCTGATGGGGAAAAACAACTGACCTGGAAAATAGACCCAGGAGAGACAATTTAAGAATTATTGGTCTACCGGAAATAAAAGAGCCTTGACAGTATCTTCGAAGAAATTATCAAAGATAACTGCCCAGAAGTCCTAGAACCAGAGCGTAAAATAGTCATTGAAAGAATCCACCAATCATCCCCTGAAAGAGATCCCAAACTGAAAACACCGAGAAATATTATAGCCAAATTTTAGAATTACAAAGTCAAGGAGAAAGTACTTCAAGCAGCCAAAAAGAAACAATTCAAATATTGTAGAACTACAGTCAGGATCATGCAGGATCTCTCAGCTTCTACATTAAATGACAGGAGAAATTGGAATATGATATTCCAAAGGGGAAAGGAGCTAGGACTACAACCATGGGGATCAACTACCCAGCAAAATTAAGCATAATTTTTCAGGCAAAGAGTTGGACATTCAGCAAAATAAGGGTATTCCAGACCTTCCTGATGGACCTTCCTGATGAAAAGGCCAGAACTCAATGGAAAATTTGATCTTCAAATACAAAACTCAAGAGAGACATAAAAAGATAAATGGGGAAAAACCCCCACAAACCTTATTAATCAATAAGGGCAAATTATTTGCATCTTTATATAGGATTGTATCATCTTATGCATGTTTTATATATATATATATATCTATATATCTATATAGATATATAGATATATATATATATATGTGCGCGTGTGTGTGTGTGTGAATCTTGAGAATAGTACAGCTATTATGACAATTGAAAGGGATGCACATAGACTGAATGTCTGTATAAAATAACTGATACAAGGATAAAAAACAATTAAGAGATGTAAAGGGAGGTTTATGGGAGAAGAGGTAAGGAGGTAGTAGAAAAGGGTAAATTACATCAAATGAAGAGGCACAAAAACACATTATAGTAGAGGGAAAGAAGGGAGGGAGAAGAGCAGCATTTGAGCTTTACTGTCATCTGATCTGGTTCAAGAAGGGAGTAACATACCCTGATAAGTATAGAAATCTAACTTGTCCTACAGGCAGTAAGAGGGGAAACGGGGAATAAAAGGGAAGGGGGTGGTCAGCAGGGTGGGAAGAAGTAGCAGGGGGAAAAGAGTAAGATAAGGGAGGGGAATCAAGAGGGAGGTGGTGGTCAAAACAAAACTTTTTTGAGGAGTGGAAGGGGAAAGGGAGAAATAAAAGCATAAATGGAGGGGGGGAAATAGAATGGAGAAAAAGACACAGATAGAAATCATATCTGTGAATGTGAATGGGATGAACTCTCCCATAAAACAGAAGCAGACAGCAGAATGGATTAAAAACCATAGTCCTACAATATGCTGTTTACAAGAAACACATTTGAAATGAGAATACACACAGGGTAAAGGTTAAAGACTGGAGTAAAACATACTATGCTTCAGCTAAACTAAAAAAAGCAGGTGTAGCAATCCTAATCTCAGACAAAGCAAAAGTAAAGATATATTCAATTAAAAGAGATAAGGAAGGACACTACATCCTGTTAAAAGGCACCATAAACAATGAAGAAATATCATTATTTAACATATATGCCCCAAGGGTTTGGCATGCAAATTCTTAGAGGAAAGGTTAAGGGAGTTACAGGAAGGAATGAACAGCAAAACTATAATAATGGGAGACCTCAACCTCCCCCTCTCTGAACTTGATAAATCTAACCCCAAAACAAATAAGAAAGAAGTTAAGAAAGTGAACAGAATTTTAGAAAAGGCAGATATGATAGACCTCTGGAGAAACCTGAATGGGGACAAAAAGGAATATACTTTTTTCTCAGCAGTACATGACACATACTCAAAAATTGACCATGTTCTAGGGCATAAAAACATCACAGTCCAGTGCAGAAAGGCAGAAGTGGTCAAAGCATACTTTTCAGATCACAATGCAATAAAAATTATTTGTAATTAAAGAACCATGGAAAAATAAGCTAAAGATTAATTGGAAACTAAATAATTTAATTCTAAAGAATGAGTGGGCCAAAGAACAAACCAGAAAAACAATAACTTCATTCAAGAGAATGACAATAATGAAACAACATACCAAAACTTATGGGATGCAGCAAAAGCAGTTCTTAGGGGAAATTTTATATCTCTAAATGCTTGCATGAATAAAATAGAGGGAAAGGAGATCAATGAATTGGGCATGCAACTGAAAAAGCTAGAAAAAGAACAAATTGAAAATCCCCAATTAAATACCAAATTAGAAATACTGAAAATCAAAGGAGAGATTAATAAAATTGAAACTAAGAAAACTATTGAATTAATAAATAAATAAAACAAAGAGCTGGTTTTATGAAAAAACCAATAAAATTGATAAACCTTTGGTCAATTTGATTAAAAAAAGAAAGAAAATCAAATTACCAGTATCAAAAATGAAAAGGGTGAATTCACTGCTAATGAAGAGGAAATCAAAACAATAATTAGGAATAATTTTGCTCAATTGTATGCATAAATTTGATGATCTTAGAGATGTGGATGAATATTTACAAAAATATAAATTGCCCAGGTTAACAAAAGAGGAAGTAAAATTTCTAAATAACCCCATCTCAGAAAAATAAATTGAGCAAGCCATCAATGAACTTCCGAGGATAAACTCTCCAGGGCCAGATGGTTTTACATGTGAATTCTATCAAACATTTAAAGAACAATTAATTCCTCTGCTTTGTAGACTATTTGGGAAAATAGGTGAAGAAGGAGTCCTACCAAATTCTTTTTATGACACAAATATGGTACTAATACCCAAACCAGGTAGAATCAAAACAAAGGAAATTATAGACCAATTTCCCTAATGAATATTGATGCAAAAATTTTAAATAAAATATTAGCAAAAAGATTGCAACATCGTATCAACAGAATAATACACTATGACCAGGTAAGATTTATTCCAGGAATGCAAGGCTGGTTCAATATTAGGAAAACCATTAGCATAATTGACCATATCAACAACAAAACTAGCAGAAACCATATGATCATCTCAATAGACGCAGAAAAAGCCTTTGACAAAATACAATACCCATTCCTATTAAAAACTAGAAAGCATAGGAATAAATGGAGCCTTCCTTCAAATTATAAATAGCATCTACCTAAAACCATCAACAAGCATTATTTGTAATGGGGATAAGCTACAGGATCCCAATAAGATCAGGGGTAAAACAAGGATGTCCATTATCACCCCTACTATTCAATTTGGTACTAGAAACATTAGTTGTAGCAATAAGAGAAGAAAAAGAAATTGAAGGAATTAGAATAGACAAAGAAGAAATTAAATTATCACTTTTTGCAGATGATATGATGATTTACTTAGAGAATCAAGTAAAAGACTACTTGAAATAATAAACAACTTTAGCAAAGTTGCTGGTTACAAAATAAACCCACATAAATCCTCAGCGTTCCTATACACTGCTAACAAAGCCCAACAGCAAGAGAGACAAATTCCATTCAGAGTTACTGTAGACACTATAAAATATTTGGGAGTCTATCTGCTAAGACAAACTCAGGGACTATATGAACATAATTATGAAGCAGTTTTCACGCGAATAAAGTTAGATGTAAATAATGGAAAAATATCAGTTATTCATGGTTAGGCCGAGCTAATAGAATAAAAATGATAACTTTACCTAAATTTATTCAGTGACATACCAATTGAACTACCAAAAAATATTTTACAAAGCTGGATAAAGTAATAACAAAATTCATCTGGAAGAACAAGAGGTCTAGAATATCTAGGGAATTAATGAAAAGAAATGCTAGGGAAGGTGGCCTAGCCATACCAGATATTAAACTGTACTATAAAGCAGCAGTCATCAAAACTACCTGGTACTGGCTAAGAAACAGTCGTGGATCAGTGGAATAGGATAGGTACACAAGATGGAGAAGTCAACGATTATAGCAATCTGCATTTTGATAAATCCAAAGAATCCAGCTTCTGGGCTAAGAATTCACTATTTCATAAAAACTGTTGGGGAAATTGGAAAATGGTGGGGCAGAAACTGGGCATAGACCAAAATCTTACATCATATACCAAAATAACATTAGAATGGGTTCATGATTTGGGAATAAGGGCTGATACTATAAGCAGTTTGGGAGAGCAAGGAATAGTTTACCTCTCAGATTTATGGAAAAGAAAAGAATTAATGACCCAACAGGACATAGAGAGCATTACAAAATGCAAAATGGATAATTTTGATTATGTTAAATTGAAATGATTTTGTATAAAAAAAGCCAATGCAACAAAGATTAGAAGGGAAGCAGAAAATTGAGAGAAAATCTTTACAGCCAGTGTCTCTGTTAAAGACCTCATTTCTAAAATATACAGGGAACTAAGCCAAATATATAGGAATACAAGTCATTCCCCAATTGAGAAATGGTCGAAGGATGTAAACAGGCAGTTTGCAGAGGAAGAAATTAAAGATATCTATAGGCATATGAAAAAAATGCTCTAAGTCACTACTGATTAGAGAAAGGCAAATCAAAACAACTCTTAGGTACCACATCTCTGCTGTCAGATTAGGTAATATGACAAAACAAGAAAATGATATATGCTAGACAGGATGTGGGAAAATTGGAACATTGTTACATTCCTAATGGAGTTGTGAACTGATCCATTCATTCTGGAGAGCAATTTGGAACTATGCCCAAAGGGCTATAAAAATGTTCATACCCTTTGACCCAGCAATACCACTTCTAGGGTTGTATCCCAAAGAGATCACACAAGTGGGAAAAGGACCCACATGTACAAAAATATTTATAGCGGCTCTCTTTGTGGTAGCAAAGAATTGGAAATCAAGGGGATGCCCATCAATTGGGGAATGGCTGAACAAGTCGTGGTATATGAAGGTAATGGAATATCATTGTGCCATAAGAAATGAGGATGATACTTCATAACAACCTGGAAAAACGAACACGATATAATGCTGAGTGAGCAGAGCAGAGCCAGGAGAACATTATACACAGCCACAGGTATATGGATTCTGTGAGGACTAACCCTGATAGACTTTGCTCTTGCCAGCAGCACAAGGTATAAGGACAACTTCAAAGGATTCATGATGAAGAATGCTATCTACATCCAGAGAAAGAACTATGAAGTATGAATGCAGATTGAGGCACACTTTATGCTCGCCTTTTTTTCCTTTTATTTTCTCTTTTTTTGTTGTTTTTGGGTTTTTTTGGTTCTGTTTCTTCTTTCTCATGATTTATTCCATTGGTCATAATTCTTCTGCACAACTTGACTAGTGTGTAAATAAGTTCAATGCGAAGGTATACGTAGAAGATATATCAGATTCCATTCCATCTTGGGGAGGGAAGAAAATCTGGAACTCAAAATTATGTAGAACCGAGTGTTGCAAACTAAAAATAAAAGAAAATATAATAAAAAAGGAAAAAAAGAAAGGTCTCTGAGGAAATTTTTCTTGAAAAATCTGGCACTTTTTTTTGAGTTTCTCATCTTCCTTGACTTGTTTTCAGCATTTGATAGTGATGACAGTTTTCTCTTAGTGCACTTTCTTTTCCCTTGGATTTAGAGAAATGACAGTCTCCAAGTTGTCCAACTTTTCTGAGTGTTCACTGTCTGCCTCCTTCACTGGGTCCTCCTTGTCTTCTCTTTTATGTTGGCTGTTCTTTAAGGTTCTGTCCTTGGCCCTGTTCACAGGATATGTCTCTCCCTTGGCATTATCAGTCACAAGATCACAGCATCTTAAGGTCACAAGGAATCTTGAGGACACTGAGTCAAACCTGTACCTGAACAAGAACGATCATTTAGCTTCTATTTGAAGGCCTAAAATGGCTACTCTGAACGTAATCCATTTAACTTTTGGAAAATGCCAAACCTAAAGCTTCTGGTTCTATTTTCTTGTTCCAAACAGAAATCAAACCAAATCCTCTTCTGCATGAAAAACCTTCAGTATTTGAAGAGAAAACTCTTCTCTTTGCTATATTAATATTCCAGTCTCCTTTGTCTTAACCATTCTTATAGCCTTATCACCAATCCTACAGCTGCTCTGAAGAGATCTGAATACAGTTATGGTGGTTTTCTCAAATTAACTATGATCAATCAGCAGTTATTTATCAAGTGCCTTATTATGCAGATAGCATTGTGGAGAGGATTTAAAAAAAATAAATGACTTAGTTCATAAAGGACCTTATAATTTAGTAGGAAACAAAACACTAATAAATATGAAAGAATGAAAATACATAGAATTATAATTATATGAGTTTACAGTTGGAAAGGGACCCTCCCGGGTCATTTAAGTCAAACCCCCCTTGCTTTACTGACAAAGAAATAGGTGAAGGGAAACAAAGCAATCCAACAAGAACCATGAAGACAATTAGTGGCAGATCTAAGACTACAGTGCTGGTCTCATGATTTTTAGTCCAGTAAGCTTTTTCCAAGGAGTTTGAGCACAGGGTGACTGTAGGCAAAGTTATGAAGTGGACAAGGCTTGTCTTCACTGTTCCTCACCTTTTTCTCACTCTCTCTTACCCCATCCTGTGGAGTAAAATAAAGGAGATTGTATGTCACTAACAGCTTAGTGCAAATTAATTTAACCTCTTATCCTTCTTAACTCTGTTAGTATTTTTTTTAAAGAGGAGCATTTTAAGACAACCAATTTGGGGGAGGTTTTGGAGACATTGGAGTCTTCCTCATGCCTCTCAAGTCATACCATATGCCTTGAGGCTTGTCAGAGTGTATCTTAAACTGACCATGAACAAACAAAAAAGAATAACAGGTATTCTTGTAGGACACATAAAACACTTGTAGAGTACAAATGCATTTTAGATTAAAGTTAGCATTTTCCACCCCAGACTTTTTTTTTAAGAGAATAGCATGTAGCCAAGTACCTGAACCCTAGTAAATGGTTGTTAAATTGAATTGAATAATGAGCAGTTTTAGTTTCATCATAAAAAAGAAAATAGAGAACTTAGAAATCCAAAACGTGAGTGCAAAGATAAGTAAATAATTGATCAACATTTAAATTAAACGTTCTTAACCTGGGGTCCTGGGGACCCAAGGATAGAGTGCAGAGAGTCCTTGAACTGGGATGGAAAAAAATTGCATTGTTTTCAATAACTTTTGGTTTCCTTTGTAATCTTATTTATTTTCTTTTATTATTGTTCTGAGAAGGGATCCATAGGGTTCACAAGACATCAGAAGGGGATCCATGACACACAAAAATATTAAGAACCTTTTATTTAAATGAATTAAGTCTGTTTAGGATAAGATAGTCATAGCATACTTATTTAATGTTTTTCAAATATGATAGAACCTCAATGCTAATTATGTTTAGCAAATCATAAAATAGGAATATTTGATATTAAAATTATGTTGTCTCTGACATACTTTAAAATTTTGGAATTGTATTTCATAGGATCAACAACTTTGATCTGGAAGTGACCTCAGAGGTCATTGACCTTAAAATGACATAAAAATCACACTCAGATTTCACCATAGAGTTTGCTGCCTCTTTGAAAGACCGTAGTGATCTAAGTCAGTGTTGTCAATATCAAATAGAAACTGGGGCCATGAAACTTTACATGAAGATCCCTGTGGACCTATGTTGACCTAGAAAACCATATATTATCATTATATAGATTCTATTTCTATTTGTTTTGTTAAATATTACCTAATTACATTTTGCTCTGGTACAGGCTACACTCGAGTATTTGTGGGCCAACCCTCATGTTTTTGACACCTCTGACCTATGCATAGAAAACACAAATGTAAACAAAAACTCCAGTAGTAATTTTATGTTTTGAAGGGAAGCACCAGCTTTTTCAGAGTTTTTTCACTAGACTTAGCAACTATGATAGTATCCCAAAGGTGAGTAAGACATATGTATTCAGTGTGAGGCCTTTGATGTGTTCTAATTCACTACCATCATTTAGCAGATGTCACAGTGAAATTTCACTAAAGGGGTTGTGCTTAGAGCAAGTATTGCATATAATTCCAAATAATGTTAGGTAGGACCATCTTAGTGTAATATATCAACTGTATAATAATATTTGAGGAAATGGAGTTTATTAAGTTTAAGTGCAGAATATTAGAGTCTGAGAAACTGATATTAATGAAAAAAACTACCAGTCATAGTGTACTATATGAGACAGTAATCATATATGTAAAAACCTTTCCTGTATGAGAATTATTTGTTGACCAGAGAATTAGACAGCTTGTTGAGAGAAAACCTTAATTTCACAAATCTGTAGTTATAGCTAAATATAGCTAAAATTTCATAGAAATCTTTCATGTTTATAAAGACATATACACATATTATACATGAACATGTATATAATATATATGCATATATAAAACATGAGATATTTTGCATACACAAATATCTAGCTAGCTAGATACATAGATATGTGTGTATGTGTGAAATATCTCATATGATCCTTACAATAGCCCTGTGGAGTAGGGCTTAAAGATTTTCCTTTTATATATAAGAGAGGTAAAAGGGAAAGGCATCCCAAATTTTCCCCAAAAGAATCACGTATACATAATTCTAATGTTCATAAATTATGAATTGTTGGAATCTCAGTTAATTGCCTTTTACTCTGTATGAAAGTACACAACTGTTTCCCATCTCCACTCAGGATATAATAAGAGAAGTAGCCTTAAGTCAATTTCATCCCTGGGTATTTAGGTTAGAAAGTCTTTCCTGACAGTGAGGTTGTTAAATATTGAAAAGAGTTACTTGTGAAGATTGTGGAATATAATATTCTGTGTTTCTTAAGACAGTGAAGAAAGATATTTTTTTCATGTGAGTCTCAGTTTAGGAATGTCATGCCAGCAGGCTAGGGAAAGGACTAGATGACCAAATTCTTTACAAGTCTGTAATTCTCTGTGTAAAATAGAAATTAATTGGGTGTGATATTTGTGAGATTTGAAAGTCAGAGTCCAAATAGTGTGTCAGATTTGCTTGTGCTGGACTTAAAGAAATGTCGAAAACAAACAAACAAAAAGCATGTTTATGTGTTGTGATGATTCATGTTTACCATATGTGAAGCTTGCTCATCATTTCCATAGTAGCATCATTATCACTGTAACTCTTCAAGAGAAAAATCATCTCATACTGTCCCTTTATCTTCAAACAATTTTCATTAGCATGTAAAGTGGCTTTAGCTATCTTGTTCCAAATAACTGAAGCTATCACAAGATTAGAACTCGTGCTTTTTATTGGTCTCTTCTTTTTGTTTTATTTCTTCATAGCTGGAAGGGCACAATATCTTCTCCTCTCTGAGCTCCAGTGAATATGAGCAGGTGCTGGAGATCATCCGCAAAGCCATCATCGCCACAGACCTTGCTCTGTACTTTGGGAACAGAAAGCAGTTGGAAGAGATGTACCAGACAGGATCGCTAAACCTTAATAATCAAGCACATAGGTAAAAAAAAAAATTCAGATTAGAGATTCAGGCATGACTATGAGACTTTAATTTTAAATTAGTATAGAAAAAAGCAAAAAATTTATGCCCATAAGTTGGTGTTAGTAGATAACATTTGTAAATGTTTTTATTCAAGTTTCTTAAGGCAAAACCATTGAAGTATTTTAATTTAAAATCCATTAAGTTTATACTTAATGTATATGTTGCCTGATAGTATTGTTAACTGTGCATATTAGAAAAAGGTTATTTTAGAATAGATATTGAACATTTATTTTAGAAATAAATTTAGATAAATAATTTTAATCGTATAGCTTCTTGAGGAATTTAAAATACTACTTTGGGTTAATGATTTTCATGCTCTAGAATCAGTAGTCATTTATAATTTTCATTACTTTTTTTAGGTCCTTGTGTTATGGAAATCTGAAGGTTTAGTAGTCATTTTCTACCCTCTTTGCTGTGAATGCCTTGGTATTTGGTGATAGATCACTCACCATCTTAAAAAAATTAGTCTGTACTTACAAGTATTTAGTGAGCTACTCTATATGTATATTTTTCTTTTACTCAGATATATTAATGTATCTGTGATCTCATCAGCACATACGTTGCCTCCACTGGTGGAGATCACAGTCTAGCTATGCTTGTCCATCATGTGTGACTCTTTTCCGTGTTCTCCCATGTGTTAGTTATGGGAGACCCATCTGGTGTGCTAGAGAGCATCTAGGGATTGTGTATTCTGTTGACATTGTGACGAATCAAAGATTTGTTAGTAATTATAAAATTAACAAAAACGACATGCACTTAGGTTGAGTAAAACCCATATGTCTACCTTTTATAAGGTCTCTTGAGTTTCTGTATGTAGCCTAATCACCCTGATCTAAAAGCATATACCAAGTATACAACTGTATTCAAGGTGTGAGACATAAATACTGTGGTGTAGAATAAAAGGTTTTGTCTTGTTGTTTCCTCCTAAAGTGCAGAGACTTGGGACAGATTGCAATTAGATATCCTTGATATATTCTTTTTTGAAATCATATAGATAAATTTATTTTGCATAGTCAGCAGAATATTTTATATGCAATATGTATATGTTTAGAAAAACACAAAGATGCTTCTGAATATTTTACTGTGTATGCCTGCTTTAAAGTTTGCATTGATCTTTTTTCTCTTATTTTACTTTCAAGGTTTTGAATGACAGCACTGACACATAACTAGCCCAGGGGTGGAGAACCTGTGGCCTTCTAAGTCCCCAAGTGCAGCCCATTGTCTGAATCCAAACTTCACAGAACAAATCCCCTTAATAAAAGGATTTGTCCTGTAAAACGTGGACTCAGTAAAAAGGCCCCACCCAAGGACCTAGAAGGCCACAGGTTCCCCACCCCTGGAACTTACCTATATTAACAAAATTTGATTAGAATTCTAAGGCTCACACTATTTTAGCTATATAGTATTATAGAAGTGTCCTGTCACAATATTTGAGTTCATAGAAGGCAGCTGAAACTATAGGTATTTCATCTAGATTATCATAGTAAAGATCATCAAAACTTACTTTTTGTTTATTTATACACAATATTTTTTTCTCAATCGCATTTAAACAAAAATGTTTAACTTTTGTTTTTTAAAATTTTAAGTTCTAAATTTTCTCCCTCTCTACCCTCTCTACCCCTCCCTATGTATCCTAAACTAAGTAAAGGAGAGGTAGTTTGGTATGCTGGACTTAGGGTCAGTTAAATTCTAATCCTTTCATAATTACTATGCCGATAATAGTACTAATATTAAAAATAATAATAGTAATAATACTAACATTCATGTAGCACTTAACTGTGTGCCAGGAACTGTGCTGAGTGCTTTACAATTTTTATCTTATTTCATCTTCACAACAACCCTCTGATGGAGGTGCTATTACCCCCACTTCACAGAGGAGAAAACAGGCAAAAAAGAAGTTAAGTGATTTGCCCAGGGTCGAAGAGCTAGTCAGTGTCTGAGGCTTCCTGATTCCAGGCCTTGCGCTCTATCGTTTATGACACCTTCTCCAAATGTCTGTCGTATCTAACATTCTTAAAATTCAATTCAGATGATTAAATTGTTTCTAATTTTAGTTCAATTTATCCAGATCCAAAAGGGATCACAGGTGACTGCTAAAGCTTGTGTGGTCTTTACTGTGTCAGGGTTAACAGGCATTTCTTTATCTCCTATTATGGTCCAGATTCTGTGCCATACTTTACATATATTAACTCACTTGATCAAAGGAAGCGAATATCAATATCTGCAAAATTTTAGATGACCTATTTTAAATGTAAAGGTTATTTTCTTAGCTCCTTTTTATTTTCATAATGAATATTAACCTGTTCAAAACCACTAATCAATCAATAAGTATTTATTAGGCACTAAGAATTGGATTAAGCGTCAGGAATACAAAGAAAATGAAAAAACATCCCTTTTCTCAAAAAGCTTGCATTCAAATGAGAGAATCAACATAAATAAATCAGAACATACAAGATAAATATAGAATATGTGGGGAAGGGAAATTCAGAGGTAAAAGCTCTTCTCTGGCTGTCTTTGAAAGCCAGTCTTCTACAGGAAGCTTGTCCCAACCCCTCTTAATTCTAGTACCTAGTTAATTATTTCCTTTTTATCCTAAAATAGCTTATATGTATATACTCATTTGCATGTTATCTCCCTCATAAGAAGGTGAGTTCCTTGAGGCAAGGACTGTTTTTTGCATTTCTAGTACTTAGCACAGTGCTGGATACATAGCAGGCATTTAATAAATGTTTATTGATTTTTTTTTGTTTAGTTTCATCTTTTCTCCCAGAATTGGATTTTTGAAGCAAAAGCATTCACACGGTTGCTATATCTTGGCAACCTGTTAGAAAATCACCTTATCACTTAAAGGGTCTGTGATATTAGTTGTCTTGCTCTAGACTATAGAAATTCATGTCTGCCTCAGAGCTGCTCATATAAGTAATGAAACTGCCTTCCTTCCTTCCTTCCTTCCATCTATCCATCCATCCATCCATCCTTTCTCTTAATACTTAGATGCTTTCTAGAGATTCACATGAAACACACATCTGTGGAAAACAGAGTTTTAAAGCTTCCACAATTAGAAAGATTTGGATTTTGTTAACTTACCCTTTCAAAGACACAAGTGTTCTAGAAGACTCTTCTAAAGGCAATGTTTATTTAATCCTGTCACTTTTTTATAATGGTATCTGTATCTTCTGGTCCCTTCATTTCACAACTTACTCTGTACCAGTCCATTTTGGTAAGTAGTTTCAGATTTTCCGCTCAAGATTTTTTGTTTTATTTGCACAGACAATTCGCATTGTACAGAACCATGTTTAAATGACTGTTTTCCATCTTTTTCATTGTTAGTAATTGGCATACTTCACACTGCAAGGCCAGTGTCAGGACTTCTTCAGTGCACTTGATATCTGCCTCCATTACCAACCCCTAGTCATTCTTTATCTTTCACATTTGGGGCATTTTGGCCTGCTGTCACAAAGAATTCTTTTTTCTAGACTTAGCTTTTCTATATTGGTTTGGGTACAACTACTGTGGGGAGAGTGTTTACAGATCTTAGAGCAGTCATTTGCTCTTCCCATTTCATTGGGTGTCATTTTCATCTCAATAAGGTGGGTGTCACCAGAGAAATGTTCAGAATACCTTTCTAGCAATGGTTTGCTTGCTTAAAATATATAAGGTACACAAATTAGTACCCACCACTGCAGAAGATACAGGTATCATATGAAATAAAGTCTTGAGCGCTTCTCCACCTCCTCAGTTCAAATGATTTCCCATATATTACATTCCCTTATATTATATTCTTTGCTATCTACACACCTTTTATTTTGATGCTCGTTTCAGAATTGGTCCCAGATACTGTGGATTTGTGTTTTTTTTAACTTCTGCCAGCCAATACTTCCTCCTTAATGGAAATGTATCTTTTTGAAATGGGCTTTCTTCAAGGCACCTAGTGAGTAGTGAGTGTTCTGTTGTTTGGCCCATGGTAAACCAACATGAAGAAAAACACTCTGCCCTTTCTCTTGTTTGATCTTTGCTGGAGTAATCTGGTTGTGGAAAGTTTTAGATGGTTATTACCATTTCTTCACTATCTAGACATACCTACTTAAAGATGAGAAAAATTCTCATCAGCTCTATGATTATATAGTTCTATGCTTTCTTTCCACTATATTGAAGCTAAAAGCGTATCATCAGTTACCTGACATGATTAGAACTAATATATTTGTTGAATAATTGCTGTACGTTTATTACGTATTTATTGTTTTACGTATTACAAAATGCTTTATGGCCCAATTCATTATCCTTGCAACTTTTTGGATTGTGTGATCAAGCCACTAATTATAAACGCATTTAAGAATAGTAATGTCCTTCCGTTTTAGATAGATGGAAAAATAAAACAGTAATGGAAGTGTTAAGTGCCGTTAATCTGTGGTGATTATGAGCCTAGAACTGTAATTTATAAGTTCCTAATAATAACCTCTCTCCATGCTATAGGTAAAATTACATCTATTTAGTCTTCATTAATATTAGTCCTAGTAGAGAAGACTTGAAACTAGAATATTCTGTTTAACAATAATATTAATTATATATATAATAAGCATTAATTATATGTATATATAAAGAGAGAGAGAACTTTATAGTTAGCAAAGAGTTTTAGATGTTTATCTCATTTGATCCTTACAATAACCACTTGTGAGGTGTAGCTGCTAATGTTATCTTCATTTTACATATGGCAGAAGGAAGTCCAGCTTATGCAAGTACTTGGCATCTTTCTGAAGAGAATCCTTAACAGAATATTCACTACACAGTTTAGTCATAAAATCACAGCCTCCGAACTGGAAGGTCCTTCAGTATCTACTTTGTTCAACCTGTACCTGAAAAACAAACACTTTTGCAGTATTTCCAGAAAGATGTTAGCTATTGTTTCTTTCATTTGGAGAAAGGTAGGTGTTTCAATGGACAGAGCACTGAGCCGGGAGTTTAGATCTGGTCTCAGACACTTGATCGCTCTGTGACCCTGGGCAAGTCACTTAACCTCTGCTTGCTTCAGTTTCCTCAACTGTGAAATGACAATAGTAGCACCTACCTCCCAGAGTTATTGTGAAGGTCAAATGAGATAATATTTATAAAGCATTTAGCACAGTGCCTGGCACATAGGTGCATAATAAATGTTTCCTTCTTCCTTTGCTTGAAGGCTTTTGGTGCAGTAAAAACCTTTACCTTCTGAGGTCACTTATTCTACTTTTAGTTAGCTCTGAAGAATAAGGAAATTTTTCCTAATAGAAACCTAAATTTTTTTCTTTTCAGCTTCTAACCACTACTCTTAATTCTGCCCTTTGGGACCTTGTAGAACAAGTCTAATGCATATTTAATTAAAAACTCATTCATTACTCCTTATGCCATTCATAAGCCAGAATTTGTTTAGCCATTCCCCAGTTGATAGGAAACCGCTTAGTTTCAAATTTGTTGCTTCAATAAAAAAAACTGCTATAAATATTTTGGTACATTGTGTGTCTTTTTCTTCTTTGATGTGTTTGGGATAGAGGACTAGTAAGTTGTATTATCAGATCAAAGATATATTCAGTTTTGTGACTTTATGGGCCTAATTAGAAATTTCTTTCAAGAAGGATTGGACCCAATTAATTCATAGTTCCATTGATAGGACATTAGGGTGCCTGTGTTCTCAGACACTCTCCAACATTATCATTTTGATTTTTGTCATCTTTCTTAATCGGATAGGCAATAAAATAGAACCTCAAAATTGTTTTAATGTCTAACTATTAGTAATCTGGAGTATTTTTATATGCTTATTGGTAGCTTGGATTTCTTCTTGAGAATTAGCTGTTCATATCGTTTGACCACTTTGAATGAATGGTTGTGTGTGTGTGTGTGTGTGTGTGTGTATGTGTATCTGTGTATGTATTTTAGATATCAGACTTTATTCAGAGGAAACTTGTTATAAAGATTTTTCCCATTTAATTCCTTCTTTTCCAGTTTTAGCTACTTTATTTGTGGAAAATGGTTGAAAATTGTCAATTTCCTCTTCTTTTATTCTCTCTATCCTTGTCTAATTTTGACCTCTTCATTCCCCATCCATAGTTATGAAAGACAATTTCTTCCTTGATCCTCTAGTTTGTTTATAATTTTACGTTTTACATCTAAGTCATGTATCCATATGAGAATTTTTCAAGGTATGTGGTATGAAATATTGCTCTAAACTTTTTATCTTCTAGATACATAGTATGTAGCCTCATAGTTACAGTCTTTGGGTTTATCAAACAATATTGTACTATGCTCTTTTGTTTCTGTATGTTGTTATATCTAAACTGTTTCACTGGTTAACTTATCCTTTAGCTTATTTTTCTTATTTTTTAGTTTCAGTATTATTTTGTGGCATAATTTGAGATTTGGTCATGTAGGCCCCCTTCCAGCCAGTTTTTAAAGTAATTTCCTTTGAAATTTTTGACCTCCCAGTAGATCTGTAAAGTAGTATAGTTTATTTTATTATTATAGCAATATATGTATGTATTATAGCATGTATTATTATATTATATAGTACTACATATAATAGCAATATATCAGCATTATAGCAATATATATAGTAAAACCATTTATTATGTTATTATAGATATAATAATGTGTCATTAATAAACTAATATTGATTAGTAAGCACTAAATACAATTAATTTAGATATTATTAATATTTTTATTATTAGTATGATTCATCCATGAATAATTAATTTCTCTCCACTTATTTAGGTCTGTTATTACCTTTATTAAGAAGGTTTTGTAGCTATATTTGCATTGTTTTCATGTTTTGGTAGGAGGATTTCTAAATTTTTTGTATATTCTATAATTATTTTGAATGACATTTCTTTTTCTGTATTTTCCTTCTGAATTTTTAATACATTTTATGTGGGTTTATTTTATTTTATGTCCTACAACTTTGTTGAACTTGTTGCTTTTCTTAATTTTTAAAATTTTCCTCTCTATGATTCTTATATAAACACTAATCATCATTTGGAAAAAGCAGTAATTTCATTTCCTCTTTGTCTATAGTTATTCTTTGCTCATTCCTATAGCCTGAGTTTCTGTTCCTAAATTAAATAATAATGGTGATACTAGACAGACTTCCTGTACAACACTGATATTATTAGAATGACTTCTGCTGTATCTCCATATAAATAATGCTGGCTCTTGGGTTTAGATAGAAAGATGCTGTTTACAATATTTAATCTCACACCCGTAGTACCTCCTTTCACTTTTGACTGAGAATGGTTCAAATTACTTCTCAGTCTTTTTTTTTTTTAATTTATTTTTGACGTGTTTGGTTTTCAGCATTGATTTTCACAGGCGTTTGAATTACAAATTTTCTCCCCATTTCCTCCCCCCCCCC
>CM053627.1:80109250-80128216 GCA_028646595.1 Phalanger gymnotis
CCCTGCTTCCCTATGCCACTTTGTGGGTTCTGCAGCTCTAGAATTGGTTCAGAGCCATTGTTTTATAGGTTTTTGGAGGAACTTGGTGGGGAGCTCACGCCAGTCACTGCTTCCCAGCCGCCATCTTGGCTCTGCCCCCACTTCTTAGTCTTAATCAGAACACTTGAGCAGGAATTGTGGTGGTCCTCTCCAACCCCACCATTCCAACAAAATCTTCCCTAAATTAAACATGAAGTGTTTTGATTTCAGTGTTTTTCTGTATTGGAACACGCATTAAGAAAGAACAAATTGACCCAGTTCACTTAGCAATAAAGCTATTAATTATCATTAAGCTCTACAGAACAAATTGTTTTAGTTTCAATAATGGCAAGGGCAGTTAGGTGACATAGTGGATAGAGTGCCGGACCTGGAGTCATGAAGACCGTTCAGATCTAGCCTCAGACACTTACTAGGTTGTGATTCTGGACAACTCACTTAACCCTGTTTGCTTCAGTTGCTGCATCTGTAAAATGAGCTGGAGAAGGAAATGGCAAACCATTCCATTATCTCTGTCAAGAAAACCCAAAAATGACTCATGGAGAATCGAACATGACTGAAAAAAATGACTTAACAATAGTGGTCTAGAGCAAGTCAATTGAGATTTGACTGTTTACTATTTCTATTTTTTTGTTTGTTTTTGCAAGGTATTTGGGGTTAAGTGACTTACCCAAGGTCACACAGCAAGTAAGTGTAAAGTGTCTGAGGTCATATTTGAACTCAGGTCCTCCTGACTCCAGGGCCAGTGCTCTACTCACTGTGCCACCTAGCTGTCCCATGTTTAATATTTCTTAATTTGCAGTCATTGTAAACACAGCTATACTATGTTTTCTAATAAGATAGATATTAAGTTATATACCTTAGAAATTTTTTGTACTACAGGTATTTGAAGATTTCTTTCAACTATAAAATTAATGCTTTTGCATTATAGATGCACATAATCAACCATATATTTTCATGCTTGTTAACATATTTTCCATTTGTTAAAAAAGATAGAGACTAACATCATCCCAGGCTCCCAGGAAGGAATCGATGACTACTATAAATATAGTTTATAAGTAAATGGACCATGGTGTTGAGAGGTTCAAGCAAAGGAAGATGTGAAAAGAGGAATGACAATAAAATCTCCAAATTATGTGAGGCTCTTTACTGAACTTTCCTCTGCAAAGTTAAAGTAGTATCCACTCTGAAAAATAGCCATGGATCCAAGCAAACATAGTTTGATAGCCCTGAAAAAATTTAATTTGCCTTTGATTATGAGCTCCTTTAATACTAAGATTTCCATAGAAGCATTACAGTCATTTTTAGTTAGATAGACTTGTCCACTGACAAGTAATTGAAACATCTTCATTTTCTGGAGATAAGCATAGAATCCTTTCTCTGTGGTCATTATCTAAAAGGAAGAGGAAAAACATGCCAAAGTTAAAGCTGAGAGGCACATTCTTATTAACAAAATAAAGCTAGCCTCTAAGTTAATCTATCGTTAAACATTTATTAAGCCCCTGTCATGTGCCAGGTAGTGTGCTAAGCACTGGGGACATTTAAAGGGACATTTGTTCCCTTTAAATCAGCCCTTTTTTACAGTTTAAAAAATATTTTCATTTCTATGTCTGTTTTGAAGACACATTTGATTGTACCAGTGAATGAAAAAAATCCTTCAGTCGTATACACAGCCCTTGAAAAATGTCAGTGTTTCTAGGGGTAACTTTATCCCATAAAAAGGTGGGAAGTCCAATAAGAAAGGGCAGTAGGTTTCCAGGGATTTCACGGTTTTTGAATGGAAGGGAAAATAAACATGCAGAGAGGATTATTTTATACCTTTGCCAGAACTCATTCTGATATTTTTCTGAACTCATCCCAAATATTTATCTCTTTTTAAGGCACAAGGATATTTCCACACAGTAATGGTTAGCTAACAAATTTTTTTTTCTTGTACTTGTCAAATTTTTTAAAAAGTAAGGTGGAATACACATATGGAGAAATTGGATGAATACTGTAGATTTCGTTGGAGAAATAAGGAGACATATGTCACGGACAGAATAATTTTATATTTGGAAAAGATGTTGCCATAGAGTTGTCACGTTGATATTGTTAAAATAGAGTTATGGCCATGTTATCTCCCTACTAAAAAATCTTAGATGAATCCTCATTTCTTCTGGGACATAATACAGCTCTTCACCTGGCATTTGTAGCCTTGTACAGTTTTGTACCTATTTCCCTTTCCATTCATTTTTCATATTCCTCTTTTTCTTGAAATGTCTGTTCTTGCTAAACTGGCCACCAGACTGTTACATGTATACAGTATTCCATCTCTCACCTTCATTTTTTTTTTGAGAAGTGATCCGTTCCTTATCTGAAATGTTCTTACTCTTCACTTCTGCCTTGTAAAATCCATAGCTTCTTTCAAAGCGCAGTTCTACTGTCACCTCCTACATGAAGCCATCTCTGATCACTCTAGTTATTAATAAGCACACTCTGTATTAGCACACTTTGAATTTGCTTTATGTTTATTTTGTGTACATATTATATACCCTCAGTAAATCTAAGCTTTTTTGAGGGCAGCAATTATTTAATTTTTGTCTGTGTACTGCCAGCATCTAGCTTGGGACTTCATACTTAGTAGATGTGGCTTCACAGGCTAGCATTATTGTAAATAAAAATAAATCTTTTAGTTTCAGTTTTGCCATTTTTTTTCTTCTGGATTTAATTAAATTGAACTTGATGAGAAAAAATAGCATTTTCTGAATCAGAGGTCTACTGATATTGCCTGTTAACTTTCTGTGCCCCAGAAGCAATATAGGAGGAGATACAGTGATAGATGCCATTGTGCACAGGCTTATTCCAAGACTAGTCCTCTATGTATTATTCCATGTCATCTCATAAAACCTGGATGCCTATACGATGTTTGCCTCTCAAAAGGGAATAGAGCTTCTTGAAAGTCCTTTGGGATTTGGTGTGGTTAAAGAAGAGAATGCAGGAAATATTGAAAAGAGGAAAAAGGAGGGAATGGCATTATGAAAGTTGGAGGGCATCATGCCAAGGACTGCCAGTGCCTGGTCTAAAAATCCTTCGTACTCCTTTATCTCATACCTATAAATCGCATTTTAGTATCACATTTGGTAATTTATTGTCACCTTCTTTCTACTTAAGTCTTCACATTCCGTAGGTTGAAATGTAATACTTTTAGCTGTTGACTTTATAAAAACAATAAAAATAAGCCAAAGGGAGTTATTGGTCCTCGGGAAGAAAGATACGAGGGAACCATATTAAACAAATACATAGAATAATAAAGTTGTGGTTGTTTTTAACAACCGTATCCTTCCCCCTTACATGCTAGATAATAGACACTCAAACCAGAGAAAAGGATCATCTTCCTTAAATTAAAAAAATCAGAAAATGAATCCTTTAAAAGATTTATTATATTCATTTAGCTTTCATGTCATATTTAAGCTTATGTTATAGAATTATTTCTTGTGTGGAGATAATAAAACCCTAAAATCTGTTATGCTCTTGGGAAAGAACTTATTCAAATAATATTATTTTGAGAGAATCCGTGTCACCTGTATGGTATTTTAATGTGAAACAACTCAAATGGGATTGTTTTATGTGGGAGTATATATATTTTTTTAAACCACAATCACATGCTTTAAAATATTATCTGAGAAGAGGTATTAAGAACAAGAATAGCAAAAGCATGAAAGGATGCCAGAAGTAGGAAGTAGATTGGCCTGGTGCAAAATCAGACAACAAAATCATTCCAGAGGTCATTTTCTCAGCAAGAGATTAAAAACCAAACATAATACTACAGTATCCATCACACATCCTAGATTTACTTAATGAGTCAACCTTTTGACAACTTTTTCCTTGTTATAAGTGTGAATCAATGTGGTATCACAAAAGTAAATCAGCTTTATATTAATGTAAAAGTTATCTATTTTGCTATAATTACCATAAGATATTTTAACATGATAAATGCCATTTAAAATTACTAACAATGTAAATTTTACGTGCATTGAAATCTTTGTATATGTACATGTTGCTGTTAATCAGACTATAGGAATTCATATGATCTGAGATTTACTTAGGAGTAATGGATTTTTTTTAGCTATCATCACCAGTATAGAAAATAGTATCCATTTGCAAACCGTTCAGAGCATTTGAATGGGTTGTGATTGGCATCACTGGAATGAAATGCTTCTACGTCATGCTACTTAAAAGGCATAGCAAACCCTGCTGTAGACATTGGCGAATCATAGGTTCAGTAGAATTCACTTCATTCCTCCTCTCCCACCTTTATTTTCTCTATCTCAGTTTCAGTTTGTAAAGCATCCTTAGGGTTGCTAAAAATAACTCCGTCCAATCTTTGGCTTTGTGAGAGGCATGAGATCAGTGAAAGTATCTCCTCTTTGTAATTATTTCTGCGCACGTAAGGCTATTCAGAGCAGCTGGATTTGTAGAGGTTCTTGAATGTATTATGGTTTGTTGTAAGAACCACCTGGTGGTTGTAGGGCCAGAGCAAATTTATACGCTGTTCTGGTGAAGGGGTGAGGAAGAGCCTCAAAGACTTCATAAAAGAGCTGAGATTTGGAGGAAAACAGTCACCTTAATTCCAGACATATAGTACAGCATGTGCGGTGGCATGAACACAGGAAATGGAGAGTCATATATGAGGCCAGTCAGAGGAAGAAGGCTCATTTGGCTGAACTAAAGTTTCATAAAGGGAAGAAGTGTACATGATTGGTAAGGTAGGTCAGAGGCAGGTTGTGAAGGGCTCTAAGTACCAAAGAGAAGAGTTCATGTTTGATCCTAGAGATAATAAGAAAGTACTGAATTTTATTAAATAGGAATTGGGTGTGGGCAGGTAGTTTAGATCAAAGATGTCAAACATGTACAGTTTGCATCGTGACCCTCAACACTCTCAAGCTGAGCCCTGTCAAGATAAAATTGGAAAATATTTAACAAAATAAATAAAAAATAGAAACTGGATAGTATTAATATGTGGTTTTCTAAGTTTAATACACAGACCCCAGAGATCCTTATGTATGGTTTCATGGAACCAGTCTCTGTTTTTAGATCATCAGATCGGAAAGGATATTTAGAAAGTGGATTGGAGAAGTGATAAGGTAGGGAGACCGATTAAGAAGCCATTACGGCAGAGATCATAGAAAGAGGTACTGAGCATCTACTGTAGGGTAACGTCTGAACGAGAATTGGCAACTAATTGGACATATGGGCCGAGGGAGAGTTTGTCTATTGTTACTTAAGAGTAGTGCTGTATTGTGAAGGACCTTGAATGACAAGCAAAACCCATGATAGACCTAACAATCATCAGTTATGCAACCCGTCGGGAAAGGGGCCCTCTGATATTTGATGAGAGAATTCCAGTTCACATTATTGAAGTTTGTGGTCTTACTTTGACCTTTTCCTAATTAGACTGGATAGTTCTGATTGATTAGGATCTATAGTGAATCTACATTCAATCACCTTAATTCCAGGGCATGTAATTTAAATATATCTAGATCCAATGAATGACTTGGATATGTCGCAGTCATCATCAGAGTCAGTTCCGATATGTATACCCTTCTCAGAAAACCATTTTTAAATTTATTAAAGAAATAAGTTACATCCTATTCATCATCACAGTCAGTTCTGAAATGAATGCCCTTCTCAGAAAATTATTTTTAAATTCATTAAGAAAAGAAGCCAGTTATGTTGAAATACAGTTTACACACACACACACACACACACACACACACTCTTTTATTTTTAAGGGGTACTCAGGGTTAAGTGACTTGCCCATGATCACATGTCTAAGACCATTATTTTGAACTCAGGTCCTCCTGACTGCAGGGTCAGTGCTATATTCACAGATATATATATGCACACATACATACATACATATAGTTATATATGAAGATATATATCTATATTGATCTACAGATGTAAAGACAACAAATTCAAGAACTCCAGGTTAAGAACCCCTGACTCATCTCTAATATCGTATATACTAAATTACTTTATGTGTCTTCTATTCCTAGTCTACCCACAATTTTCTAGGATCTAGTAGTTGCAGTGATACACATATAGTATCCCTTTCCATTACAAAAAAGTTTGTAGGTGACTTTAGAATGCCCTAGCTTCTTTAATGTAACGTATTTTTATAGTTTCTTACAAAAACAAATATATAACATACAATTTATTAGGGTGTTTGGATGAAGGAAATGTATATAGCTTCTTCCTTTTTCCCACTAAGATCTAGTCTTCTCAGGTTGTTAGAAGAATCACATACAAAGACAATGAGTTCTCCCATTTCTAGTCTAGTTCCAGAAAATACGTTTGTTAAAATGATAATGGGAGCCACCTTGAGAGGAAAGATATATGCTCTTTTGACTGTTGAGTTTGAAGTGTCTGTGGGACATCCAGTGAAGGATGTTGACTTGAGCCTGTGCTTGGTGCTGCGTGTCCTCAATGCCAGATTTATTGTTTTTAGGCAAGTATATATGATTCAGGGTAGTGACTGGACTTGCTCATAGATTTTCTCTTCCCCTCATTGATCCCCCAAATAGCATTTATTTGTAATATCTAAACCAGGGCTGTCCCACCTTACGTTTTTGTTGAAACAATAGACAATATACTTTGATTTACCATTTCAGTGAGAGCTCTGTGGTAGCTCGGCTTTGTTTAGTAAAGCGTTTATGTAAATTTCTATGCTTGTAGGTGGGCCGCATAAATCCCACTGTGGTGCTGCCTGGTGGCCGCATTTTGGACAGCCCTTATCTAAACCAAATACTAACATAGCCAATCTTACTGAGTCACATGGTAGGTTTTGGCCAGCACAGAACTGGAATATGAGATTTGGAGGTATTCAGTAACCAAAAGATTCACTGCTCTAGGATCCCTAAACATGGGTTTTCTTCATGAATATTTCTCAGAGTTTATCCCTGCCCTCTTTAGTGTTGAGCACCTCATAGTAGTAGGCCCAGTAAAGTTCTCATGCCTACTGGTTGAACGTATATGGGTCCCAGGACAGTATTGCATAGTAGAGAACTGGCCTCAAAGCCAGGAAGACCTGGGTTTGGGTTCCACCACTAACTTATAGTGGCTAACTGACTCTGGGCAAATCACCTGATCTCTCAATGCTCAAAGCAATTCTCTTAAGACTCAGTTTCAAAGAAAATACAAGATTGTATTGGTAGAGGATGTATATTCTTTTGGGAGTTCCCAGTGAAATCCCAAGTCTAGTCCCTGTTCCTCTATCTGTCCCTTGCCCAATATCCCATGGTGACATTAGGCTTGACAGTTTAATGTGGGATTTAAATGCTATTTTTTTTAAAAATAATTCAGAATAGAAAGTATTTAATAGATAAATTATTTATTGGCAACAATATGTTTTTGTATTTTTCTTTTTAATTGGGAATTATATAAAATGCTTTATATAATAAGCCAATGTTCAAATATCTTAAAACTAATGAAAACTAGTAGATAGTGATTCTGTAAATTGTAAATTTTATTCAGGACGAACACATAGCTCTGTAACTTCTACCACATAACGGTTTTTATTTGAGATCTATTGAAAGTTACACTTGAAAATTTTTATCAGTTAACTTTCTGTGTCAAGATGGTAGACTGAACCAAAAGGTCATTTTAAAATGCATATTGATATGTATCAAATTTAGATAAAATCTGTTAACTCATTTTTAAGTTATGAAACTGACAAATGTGAAATGGCAGCCGTTTGAAACAGAGACCCATATTCATTCATTTATAAAGCGTTCTCAGAGTAACCACTGACTGTTCCAGTAACTTCTCTAAATGAGAAATGCTGTAAAAATAACATGAAGTTCAAAGACATGGCCTTAAAGTACACGAGCTACGTGATTTGAGTTCCATGGCATGCATAGAGAACTGACCAATACCAGCTTTAAGATGCTATGCATGATCCATAGATTTATTTTGCTTAGTCTGAAAGATCCCTCCCTAGCGGTTATCCTGAAAATTTGAAGTTAAAAAACACATCGGATTTTGCTATATGAAAATACACAAATGATTTGTGAACTCATCATTCTGAAGCTCCCTCCAAAAATGAAGATTTCATTCCATACATGACTATCTAGTCTAATGATTCTTGTCTCTCTCCCTCCTTTAGCTAAGTGGTACAGTGGTTACAGCGTTGGGCCTACAGTCAGGAATACCCGAGTTCAAAACAGGCCTCAGACACTAGCTTTGTGACTTGTAGGTTAAGGGAGAGTCCCTTCATCTTTGTTTCAGTTTCCTCAACTGTAAAATGGATAAAAGAACAGCACCTCTCTTACCCCCCTGGTTGTTGTAAGGATCAAATGAAATTTTTTTGTAACACACAGTCTGTTGCACATACTAGGTAATCAATGCATGCGTATTCCATTCCTATTGCATCCATGCTATCTGGTACACAGTGCCTACCAATCATTCGTTCCTCCTTTCCTCCTGTCATTCCCTTCTTCCTGTCTTCTCTTCTGTCCCTCCTTCCTTTACTTCCTTTTTAAAAGAAATTTCATTTCGTGACAGAGGCATAAATTCTCAGCCTCCGACTGTTCTCATTTCTTTTAAACTACACTTCTCTCTGTCCTCTCCTTTCCCATCTGTACGTTGAAGTCATCGAGTGTATATTGACTTGAATTGGAAAATCTTAAAAAGTTACTCATATAATTGCTCTACCACATTGCCCTAAGCAACAAAAAAGGCTGCATTTATTTTCATGGTGGTACTTTAGCAAATGCTTACCATTAATAATGCAATACTGGTGACCAAATTTCCATAAAATATTTTTTCTTGTATCTTTTGTGTACACCATAAAACTCAGTTCACTGATTCTTTTCATTGTTTCTTGTAGGAGAGTCAGAAAGCTGTCCTTCCATTTAGCTGTATCATTCTTTCTTCTCATTCCATTTATATCAAGAATGCCAAGGTTAACATGGCTCAGCTCCTTCAGCAATGTATCCACCTTTTGATCATTATACAAGGATCCCACGTTTGTAGTACCAATTAGAAGTTATTGACAGTCTCAAACTGGTTATCCATCACCAAGTGGCCGACCTACTGGTGACGTGCCTCTCTGTGACTAGCTATTTTGGCCCCGAAGGCTGTACTCGAGGTCTTTTCAGCATGGTAGAATCTGCCAGAGCTTGTACTACCTAGCATAGCCTTTGAGAACTTAGGGTTGCCTCTGTCCCACAAATAGGTATTCAGGTTTCTCTTTCTCAATCTCTCTCTCTATCTCTCTCAATCTCTCTCTCTCTCTGAGTGAGTATACTTATTAAAAAAAATGTGTGATAGGCCATTTGAGGGGCAAGATACTAGCAGATCAGAAAAAAAACATCGCGTGGAAGATGGCATCGGAGCCAAGTCCTAAAGGAAACTAGTGATTCTAAAAGATGAATGTGAAGAAGCAGTGCCTTCCATGCGTGAGGCACAGTTGTAGGCAACAGAGACAAATGAGCCACGATAAGAAAATCGGTTAATCTTAATTATAGTATACCTCTGTGACATGTTAGAAATTAGGCTGCAGCCAGGTTGCTATTCAATGTATATCCCAAACAGGAGTTTGTTTATATTTGATCTGTGGAGTAATAGAGAATCACTAGTTTGGAGACTGGTGACATGTTCAGACCTGTGCTTTAAGAAAATCATTTTGGGCAGCTTTATTTTAGATGGATTGGAACAGAGACACTTTAGACAAGGAGAGCCATTAGAAGGATGTGGTAATGCTTCAGACAAGAGGCGGTAAAAGCTCACACTGTGGTGATGGTTTTGTAAGTAGAAAGAAGAAGACAGATGCAAGAGATGTTGTACAGTTAGAAATGATCAGTTTGGCAACTGATTAGATAAGGAGGCTAAGTGAGAATGGGAAATGATGATGACATTGAAGTTGTGAACCTTGGTAATCATCCAGATACTGGAGAAACAGTTGCGTAATACATTCTGTTTTCAAATTACAAGTGATGCTTGTAAGTATACAGGGTAGTAGTGAAATGTATCATTGGCTCCATTTTCTTTCTTGCATTACATTATAACATTATGTTCTTGTTTTAATATATTTATCATATTATATTCACTATTAATTCAGTTGTTAAAAATATTTTCACTGAAACTCCTGTTTTATAAATTAGTATCCATCTAATCAACTTTATATCATTGTATTCCAGAGACCGGGTAATTGGTCTAATGATGACTGCCTGTGACCTTTGTTCTGTAACAAAGCTGTGGCCAGTTACAAGATTGACAGCTAATGACATATATGCAGAGTTCTGGGCTGAGGTATGTATGAGTTTCTCTTGCCTACCCAGATAATATCAAGAAGTATGAAAAAACTTGAGAAGAGAGTTAAATAGATTACAATTATTTTAAGTGTTATTTGTGTTGATATTTATTTTAAATTTATTATCCATAACAGCTATTCTTTACTAAGATAAAAGAAACAGTAACTAATATATGTACTAAGAACAAAGATATTACTTTTTACATTGGAAATTCAATGATGAAATGAAAATTACATAAAATTCATTGGCTCAAGGAAAAGAATTTCTGTAACTCACTCAAGGAATGAAAATTATTCCTTCAGTTGTTATTTAGATCTTTTTTCTATGCTTTGTAATAGATCCACATGTGAAAACACCTACTCCTCTGAAATTCTTGATATTTTGTTGCATTTCTGTGTAATAACGGCAAAGATAACCAGAACTCAGAGAATGTGAATAGTGGGAGTGGAGAATTAATTAAAAATACTCAATACTTACAGTGAAATTTAATTACTTTAATTGTCTCTCCGCTTACATTATCTTCTTATAAGAAATGTTATTATATTTTTAATTCATCAGTTTACAATGTGAATTGTAATATTGTAAATTGTGAATATTGTCAATGTACTGGGAACCTATTCAGTTATATGAGTCCCTTCTCAAAAATATCATTACTGGGTTAGGAAAACAGAAAGATATTTTCGCAAAAGTTTTATACATTCTCATTCATCTTCTTTTATGAAAATACATTTTGCAGTTTGATATTTGATTCATAATAGTTTAACTTGTAACTCACTCAGGAAGAGGAATAGACTTAAGTAAAAACTAGCAAATTATTCATCTTCAATTTAAATTGAAAAGTTTTATGTTACTTAAATTTATCTTTAACATTCAAGCAAAAGAATTCTTGTTGTGTGAGCACCATGATTGTTCAGTTGATTGCATGTCATGGAACTGTTTCTCTGGAATGCTGTATGCCCTGTGTAATTAGGTGTTCCACACATGCGTGTGTGTGCATGTGTTTTGTCACAGAGCCTAGTTATTGTCAGACTCATTTAGAAAAGTTATTTCAGATATGCATGTCTTAAATCTTTCAGCTGAAAGAATTTGTATAATGTTATCCTGATTAGGTTTTTACAACAATGTAAAAATGAATTGCATATTTTTTGAAACTAGCATATCTGGACTACATT
Organism: Phalanger gymnotis; assembly: GCA_028646595.1. Taxonomy (NCBI): domain Eukaryota; kingdom Metazoa; phylum Chordata; class Mammalia; order Diprotodontia; family Phalangeridae; genus Phalanger; species Phalanger gymnotis. Next base: position 80,120,754 of record CM053627.1, read on the forward strand.
CTATGAGTATCCCTTAGAACATTTTTGGATGCCATGTAAAGTAATTGTTGTCTAAGACATGCAGTTAATTATTGGTTCTGTAGCTAAATTGTTCACCTAAACCACAAAATCTAGAATGTCATAAATATGTAAAGTACTGTTTTTTTTCCCATGTAATTCACATTACTTATTATGGTACTAGGATTTCCTCTGAATGGAGTTATCTAAAGAGAAAAAATCTAAGAAAAATCTTGGTACAAATGACTTTAAAAGTCAATTAGTCCAATAATCATTTCCTCATAAAGTTCCTCATTGTTTTGTATTGTTGCAAATGGATTCATTTCAGAGAATTGGGCCAATTTTATTCAACCTTCAGATTCACCAGGAGACATAGCATATGAGAGGTGATCAATCAGTAATTGAATTGAATGAAAGGGAAGAGAAAGGAAGGGAAAGGAAAGAAAGGTTAGGGAAGAGAGCAAAAAAGGGAAGAAAAATGAAGAGAGTAAGAAAAGATGAGTAAGTTGTGTTTGTTTTGATTGAAGAGTAGCCAGGAAACATTAATGTAATTGTAAAGATTCTAAATTTTAACTAATAATGTTACATTGCTTTTGCATTGCGATTTCTGCTTTTTAAAATGTCTTTTATGATTATAAATCCTAATGTAGGGCCGCTCACCCAACAGTGCACTCAGACTTGCAGGTGGGGTTCTGCTGAGGACAGCTGCTATTTACTCTCAGGGTTCTAGGGCTAACACTAAAGGACTGGGTTTCTAATACTGCTGCTTACAAGCCTCCATGGGTATTTTCATTGATTAATTATCTTTTTAGCAGAGCTATTTACCAAGATGATAAAGTCGAAATAGTTCTAAAACATTCCTCTCAAAAGTCTAGGACAAGTACTCACAAATACATATGGTCTATAGGGAAAGTGGGCACAAACTTTTGAGTGTAATGTTAGGAAGGCACATATTATAGAATACATGTAATTTCTTAGATTGCTAGATATCTTTCTCTCTTTTTGCAGAGTTCTCATAAAGTTCTTACTATTAGATATAGCTGGCACTTTTCTTTACCAAGCAGAATCATTCGCTTTGAAATTGCCTTTTCCTTGAGCGGCTCTGTTGTTTCCAAGTGCTCCAGCCTCTCTAAATTCTAGCTGGATTCCATTCTGGTGTTGGTACAGTTTCTCCAATAACATGGCCAGTGGAGAGAGAGAGAATGAGGAGAGGGAAGAGGAGGAGGGGGAGGGGGGGAGAGATGGAGAGGGGGAGAGAGAGAGCGTGCTATTTTTACATGCAGCTCAAGAAATCTCTCTTGGACTTCTCAGCCAATCATATAATTGCACAATATTTTCTAGGTGGCTTCAGTTTTTTCATTCAAGACTAAAACTCTATAGTACTATTAAGTTTATCAAACACTTAGTCATATCTAGTTTGCACTTTTGATGGATTGATTTAATTGACATGTCTGAATTTCTATGATTAAATTAATGGGAAGCAAAACTCCTCACCATTACACTTTTAAATACACATGCGCACATATGCACAGTTAAATATTCTGCATTCCTAACAAATAAATTGGGGGCATTTTAAGACCATAGTCACAAATTTAAAGATGACTAGTGATTTGGAGAGGCTCCAGAACTTTATCATAGGGAAACTTATAGTATGTTCTATTAAAGACCTTAGTGTACATTAGAAATATTCCCTAATTATGAATTATAAATATACTGTTGTTTATAAAGAAAATTTTACTGGATTATATAACTAGCAATATAATTTGTGGGGACTATGAGGTCATCTTCCAAGTATATTGTACATTGATTTAGACTTTTTAGGAAACTAAAAATTATTATGTGAGGTATGGAGAAATCAAGGAAGATTTATCTAGGTAGCACAGTGGCTATTTCTGTGCTTCAGTTTCCTCTTCTATAACATGAGTATAACCATAGCACCAACTTTACAGGATTGTTGTGAGGATCAGTTGAGTTAACATATTTCATGGAGTTGCTATGTTGTTATTACTGTCACCAAGCACTTATTAAATGTCTATTACATGCCAGGCAATGTGTTAAATGTTGGGGATACACATATAAAAAAACAACACCGCCCACCTTCAAGGACCTTACAGTCTAATGGGAGTAGACAACGCATTAAAGGAAGGTGAAAAGATGGGGAGAGGGAAGGGACTGGTAAAGTCCAGGGCTTAATGGAGACCTCTGGAAAGGAGTGCAGCCTGGTGGGAAATGAAGAGGAGTCTGCCCTAGGACCTTCTTTAAATGAAGACTTTGGGAGGAGTCCTTGACTCCACCTGTCCTCCAGTCAGATGAGTAGAGAGCTGATGCTGCTGAGGTGTGAACTTGATGGAGTCTGGTCTAAAGGAGTACACTCCAAGGGGAAAGTAATCATCATCATCATCTTCAAATGCTTGAAAAAATGAAATTAATGCTTGTTGAGGCAAAAAGGCACATAGGGCCCTAAAGTTGTTGAAATTATTTTATGTGCTTCAAATGGAGAATCAGAGACTAGGACAAGAGAGAATATGATTAGCTTTTAACAGGAAGGAATTAAGGTTAAAATTTATAATTTCCTTTCTTATCACCCTTTCTTTCCCTACTTACTTTATAAGTTCATTCAGGAAAAAAAATGCTTTACATATGAAAATCATTATAGCTTATAAAATAATGACTGTATCCTATATTCAATAAATCCTTGATATAATGGAGATAATTGAATTTTCAAATTGCGTGGTTGCTAGATCTCTGAAATAAGAGATATTATATCTGGCATTTTTCCCGTAGTAATAGTAAAATTAAAAGTCATCCTTAGTTAAAATGTTGTCGTACCAGTATTGATAAATACTGGTACCAAACCAAATACTAAACTAAGTCTATCCATTTCATTAATACTAATATAATTTTCTTTTATACTAGTTTAAAAAATGTTTAGTTGCAAATCTGCCTGAAAGCGAAATTATGTGCCAGAAGATTGCCCCTCCAATCCTGTGATTCTTTATGGAGTCCTAATTTTAATTTTTGGATTATCTGACTATGTGAGATGTATATATACATACATATATATATGTATGTATGTATGTATATATATATACACATCTCACGTATATATGTATATATAATATATATATACATCTCACATAGTCAGATAATACATATATGCACATATATATTATATATGTAATATACATACATATACACACACATATACATATATATATATATAGGCATGAGGCAGTGGATATATCTAGTTAAAATAATAGTAATACAAAAGTCCTAATAGATGAACTTTTTAATTGAATAGTTACATGTAACATAGAAATTTATGGGAAATGTAATAGACCATAGATATAGGTCATATTACATACTTACTAGCTTGAACAAAAGGCTTCTTAGCAGCTAGGTACACTGTGGATAAAGCACTAGACTTGTAGTCAGGAAGATCTGAGTTCAAATTCAAGTTCAGACAGCACCTTTGTGGTCTTGAACTCCTCACTGTTAGCCTGTTTTCTCATCCACAAAATGGAGGACGCTAATAGCACCTACATCATCACAGAGGAGATGTGAGGACTGAATGATATGTTTAAAGCACTTTGCAAATTGCAAGGCTCTACACAAACCTTAGCTTATTCAGAAAATTCATGTTTGTGTATCACAACATTTTGTAGACTCCAATTGGATTGCTCAAGATCATTCTTCCACCCATATACTAGGAGCATGAAAGAAAATTTGAAGAAAGAAAAGACATTGCTGCCATTTCAAGCATTCCTTCTACTTTTTCTTTTGAGCTCTCCCATTGTACCAAATGAACTATGATGGCTTCCAACTCAAGTATTCTGTGAGGCCTTTTATTTCTTTAAATTCTCCTTATTAATGCTGGGAGGAAGGAGACAAAGTCTGAGTGCATTACTAGCAATTCCAACTTACCTTAAAAAAACATTAAGATAAAATGAGAGAAATTATAAGATAACTAAATAGAGTATATTGTACTATGAAAAAACAATGCTATCGAACTTTATCTGAAATGTTTAGGAAGCTGATTTGCTTCTGGATTGTCAAGCAAATATAATACATTTTTAAATAAAAAAAGACTTTCATACCCCCCAAAATTATTTTCCCTTAATTTCACAACTTGTGAAGAAAGAAGACATTACTTTTCCTCTTTTTTCTTTTACTCTAGGGTGATGAAATGAAGAAATTTGGAATCCAGCCTATCCCTATGATGGACAGAGACAAAAAGGATGAAGTCCCTCAAGGCCAAGTATGAATTATTTCATTAAACAAATGTTTTATTTCAGTCACAAATAGTGCATAAGGAAATTCATAATTGAGTAAAACATGAAATCATACAACATATTTTGCACTCAAGGTTGTAGTGTTCCAGGTCTCATGATGACACACTATATCTATCTTCTTTAGAAACATTGAGGAAAGTAGAAAAGATAGCCACCCTTAGTCACCTTAAACCTTGAGTCTTCCACATGTTTAAAGTATTTTAGTTACCTAAATGTAGAGAATTCTGTACTAAATAACACATAATAGCAGTTCTGTGGAGAATGCTATGAGAGGAATCAATCACCCCTACTTATACAGAGTTTTTCTATGAGGGCTGCCATAGTGTGGTGGTGAATACTTTAGATTCTGAATCCGGGACCTGGATTTCAAAGTTTCATAGGTCTGTATTCCAGATCCAGAGGGGAACAACAGAGTAAACTGTGGGAACCTCTGATTTCTTGATCAGAGCAAATGCTAATTTTAATGGTGGTTGTAAATATTTGATGGTAATATCATAAAGCATTTTGTACATTTTATACTACATATCTTTGTACTACATATCTACCCATATACAAGTAACTCTCTACTTTTACCTTTTGCCCTACTGATTAATGTCCTTCTTAAAGCAGCTAGCATGAATAAATTAAATAGCACTTCTTAAACACATTATTTGCCAAGCATTGTAGTTGAGTGCCAGATAACAGTGCAGTCCCTACCCCTAGGAAGCTCATGTTCTAATTAATAGAGCGGTGATGGTTTTTGCAGGAGAGTATAGAACCAGGAGGAACACTTTGGGCCATAAGCTTGCAGGGATGGTGGAGCAATAGGGGAGCACGTTGATAGACTTCCAGGAGCGATCAGGTAGTTGATTTGATCATTACTTATGTGCTAGAAGAGGTAGGGGGAATATAGATGTATGCCAATGAGGCACCTGGAGAGGCCAGTAAGGAGATGCCTACAGAATGAAGTGAAGGGTGGCTGGAACCTGCTAGAGAGTCAGTCACCAAAACGGTAGGGCCTAAAGGTGGAAATTCAGAGATGAAAGGAGAGATTTCTGCTGCTTGGCAGGTTGGAGGCCAGCTATACACATACAGTTTGTTTAGTTTTCTATTACTATTATTTTAGATGTGAATACTTCATGTGAAATAATAAATAAAAATGAAAAGACCACTGATTTGATGAATATAATGAAAAATCACCTATTGCACAGTTTTAGAAACAAAATTTTATTTTATTCCTAGGTTACTCAGATATGCATTCAGTTTAAAAGATTGTGTATTGGTTATTTTAGAGCATGGATTCTAATGTAACATAACTTTTAAAACTCAAGTGAATAGTTGATTTATACTATTTAGGGTTTTCCAAAATCCCGAGGGCATCTTGGTATATTTTTAGTCATTTATAGTGAAAAAAAAAGCTTTTTTTAAAAAAAATCATCATCATTTATTTAATATTTTTAGTTTTCAGCATTAATTTTCACGAGTTTGAATTACAAACTTTCTCCCCATTTCTACCGTCCCCCCACTCCAAGATGGCATATATTCTGATTGCCCTGTTCCCCAGTTAACCCTCCCTTCTGTCACCCCACACCCCCCTATCCTCTTTCCCTTTCTTGTAGGGCAAGATAGATGTTTATGCCCCATTGCCTGTATATCTTATATCCTAGTTGCATGCAAAAACTTTTTTTGAACATCTTCTTTTAAAACTTTGAGTTCCAAATTGTTTTCCCTCTTCCCTTCCCACCTACCCTCTCTAAGAAGGCAAGCAATTCAACATAGGCCACATGTGTATCATTATGTAAAACCCTTCCACAGTACTCATGTTGTGAAAGACTAACTATATTTTGCTCCTTCCTATCCTATCCCCCTTTATCCAGTTTTCTCCCTTGACCCTGTCTCTTTTCAAAAGTGTTTGCTTTTGATTACCTCCTCCTGCTATCTGCCCTCCCTTCTATCGTGCTCCCTTTTTTATCCCCTTCCTCCTTCTTTCCTGTGGGGTAAGATACCCAATTGAGTGTGTGTGTTATTCCCTCCTCAGGTCAAATCCGATGAGAGCAAGATTCACTCATTCCCCCTCACCTGCCCCCTCTTCCCTCCCAACAGAACTGCTTTTTCTTGCCACTTTTATGCGAGATAATTTACCCCATTCTATCTCTCCTTTTCTCCCTTTCTCAATATATTCCTGTCTCATCCCTTAGTTTTATTTTTTTGTTTTAGATATCATACCTTCATATTCAATTCACCCTGTCCTCTCTGTCTATAAATATATGTATATTCCCTTCAGCTACCCTAATACTCATACACATCATCTTTCCATGTAGGAATGTAAACATAATAGTTCAACTTTAGTAAGTCCCTTGTGATTTTTCTTTCTTGTTTACCTTTTCATGCTTCTCTTGATTCTTGTGTTTGAAAGTCAAATTTTTTATTCAACTCTGGTATTTTCACTGAGAAAGCTTGAAAGTCCTCTATTTTATTGGAAGTCCGTATTTTGCCTTGGAGCATGACACTCAGTTTTGCTGGGTAGGTGATTCTTAGTTTTAATCCTAGCTCCATTGACCTCCAGAATATCATATTCCAAGCCCTTCGATCCCTTAATGTAGAAGCTGCTAGATCTTGTGTTATTCTGATTGTGCTTCCACAATACTCAAATTGTTTCTAGCTGTTTGCAGTATTTCCTCCTTCATCTGGGAGCTCTGGAATTTGGTGACAATATTCCTAGGAGTTTTCTTTTGGGGATCTTATTCAGGAGGCAATCGTTGGATTCTTTCAATTTTTATTTTACTATCTGGCTCTGGAATATCAGGGCAGTTCTCCTTGATAATTTCTTGAAAGATGATATCTAGGCTCCTTTGTTTATCATGGCTTTCAGGTAGTCCAATAATTTTTAAATTATCTCTCCAGGATCTATTTTCTAGGTCAGCGGTTTTTCCAATGAGATATTTCATATTGTCTTCCACTTTTTCATTCCTTTGGTTCTGTTTTATAATATCTTGATTTCTTATCAAGTCACTAGCTTCCACTTGTTCCCATCTAATTTTTAAGGTAGTATTTTCTTCAGTGGTCTTTTGGACCTCCTTTTCTATTTGGCTAGTTCTGCCTTTCAAGGCATTCTTCTCCTCATTGGCTTTTTGGAGCTCTTTTGCCATTTGAGTTAGTCTATTTTTAAGGTGTTATTTTCTTCAGTATTTTTTT
>CM053627.1:80128316-80161235 GCA_028646595.1 Phalanger gymnotis
CCCAGCCAAGTATTTCACCCTTGAGTTTTTTCTTGGGGGTATGACTGCTTATAGAGTAGAGAGTATTTTGTTCCAAACTTGAGGGGATGTGCTATTGCTTTCAGAGCTATTTCTACACAGCAAGCTCTGCCACGCCAGCGCTCCACGTCCCTCAAGAACTGCCCACCTGATCTCAGATCTTAAGTAGGCTCAGCACTCCTGCTCTGATCTACCACTTAATTACTCCCACCAGGTGGGACTGAGGCTGGAAGCAACTGCAGCTGTAGTTCTGTAACTGCACCACCTCTGCTGCCCCCAGGGTGGTGGCCAAACTGTGAACTCCTTTTCACTCTGTCCTAGAAGTTTTTCCCACTCACCTTCTCTGTTGTCTTTGGTATTGTGGGTTGAGAAGTCTGGTAACTGCCGCAGCTCACTGATTCAGGGCGCTAGGGCCCGTTCCTCCTGGCTCCTGGTCCGGTTGGTCCAGGCGCGGCTCACAGGCTCTGCTTCCAGCTCCACTCCCAGGCCGTACACAATAGACCTTATCCAGCGACCATCCAGGCTGTCCTGGGCTGGAGCACTGCTTCCTTCTGGTTTTTCATGGCTTCTGCAGTTCCAGAATTTGTTGAGAGCCAGTTTTTATTGGTGTTTGGAGGGTCCTGGGGGAGAGCTGTAGGCGAGTCCCTGCTTTCCAGCTGCCATCTTGGCTCCATCCTCCAAAAAAGTTTTTTTTTTCCAAAGGGCTTAATCAAATGGTTCCAATTCTGTTGCCAGCACGCTTTCGTTAAGAAGTTAACCATATGTATGCTTGTTTATTAAATAATGTAATATTTTTGCTGCTTTATCCTGCAAAAATGTCTAAATGTATACTCTTGAGTTGTACTCAACAATGAAAGTTTTGCCACTGTTTTATTCAAATGTATACTCCACTCACGTAAAATCAGTTAAATTTTAGAGACTCTTGCCTTTGAAAATATACATTCCCTTTCCATATTTAAAAGGTGTTCCTGAAAAGATTTCTATAAGGTAAATTACTGTGTATTGTTTTATTTTCTCATTATTTTCCATTTTGAAATACATATATATGCATTGTGCAACTTACCTCATGTCAGAATTAAAAGTCACCCTTATTATGGCTGCTTTTTATCTGAGATTCAGTTCCCAAACTAAAGCTCAATTATATTCCAAGATGGACTTCTGGCATTCCCCAAAATTAGTCAAGACCTCTTTTCTGCCTTGTAGCATATGCTATATCTTAGGTTACAAAGTAAGATTTGGAGAGTTATAAGTACTATACATGTATATTGGATAGCCATTGAGTTGCTTATTGAACTGGGCCCAGAACTGAAAAAAGAGAAAGACCAGGGCTGGATAAGAGATTAAATAGTGCTTTTAATGACCTTTACTATATTCTGATGATTTTATGTAGCTCATAGAATACTAGCACTAGCAGATCTGGACAATGGATATTCTTTATTCACTGATGTTTTTCCTGTGTGAAATGTTAAGCCAAATTCTTTTAATTGGCTATGGATATAATTGAAGAAGCCCTGTAGTGTTTAGTGTCTCAGTGCACTCACAGGCTCTGATGTGCAGACAGCAGCATCTGAGAATGTGGACTCTGAGCTGGGGAGCCTCCGTGGTGGCAATGAACACAGGCTTCTCTTCTCAATCAGTATCGCCCTTCACTTCCAGATCTCTCCACTTGTCAAGGATATCAGGGGTTGGCTGGCAGAGGTAGTTCACGTACTCTTTGGATATAGACTTGTCTTGATGTAGAAATACATAAAAATATGTCAAGTATATATTTTATTGATGCCTTTAGTTTTTATTTCACATTCATTTCTGATTATATCCTGTCTTCCCTTAATGATAGAGCTGTATCTTAAAGATGTAAGGAGAGAAATTTTTTTTAGCAAAACTAATTAGTGTATAGTTCATACTTAATAGTGTATGCAACATTCACCATCCACAGCTCCGCACCTTTTTAATGGAAAGAAAGATGTGCCTTTTGTCAGTTTTCTTCCAAGGTTAGGTTCAGTCATCATTACAGTTTTCATTTTCGTTTGTTTTTGTTCTTTGCATTTACATGTTGTAGTTCCTGTGTAAATTATTTTCCTGATTCTCCTTCTTTTACTCTCTGTCATTGCGTATGTATCTTTCTGTCTTTACTGAATTCTTCATAATCATAATTTCTAACTGGCCAGTAATATTCTATCATATTCACAAGCCATAGTTTAGTTATTCTCTAGTAGATGGGCGCATGCATTGTTTCAAGTTCTTTGCTTCCAGAGAAAGTTCTGCTATGAATAGTTTGGTGTATATGGTACCTTTATTTACAACTTGGGCCTCCTTTCAGTATGTACAAGATTATGTACATTTTAGTCACTTTTTTCAGAATAATTCCAGGTTGCTTACTGAAGTGGTTGAAGCAATTCATAGTTTCACCAACAGTATGCTAGTATTCTTGGTTTCCCATATTTCCTTGTTGGAATTAATTTCCATTAGCTTAAGTTTCTTAGGAAATTATGATTGTTCATATATCTTTTTTACTTTCCCATTTGGGGTCATCAGCAGCTGGTTAAAATATATCAGTTTGGAGTGTCTCATTTGCATGATATGTCTTTTCATTTTTATTCATTAGAAATGGTGAGATAGTATATGTAATCAGAGTTATTCAACTGCTCCTATTTGGCATTCACTCTACTACTAACTCATTGCCCAGATGAGTTACTCAGTAAAATGTTCCTCTTCCATTCTTGAAGATAATATTGAAGAATCTGTAATTTATTTTATTCATTTTTTTAAACTCTTGAACCCCCCAACCAGAGACAGTACTTTCTGAAAAAAACACTCCAGCATTAGATCTATTATTGATATTTACCCTCTGAGAATGTTTCCTTTTCAATTGCCTCCCACTGTGCTGCTTATAAGTAATGCTATTTATTAAGGCAAAGTAAATTCACAAAACAAAGAAAGGTATCCAGACTTTCCTTTTACCCAGGGGAAAAGATTTCAGGCTTCCATGAGAGAATTCAAGGAGAAAGGAGTTTATGACTTTGGGGTCTTTTAATCTGGGAGTTTCAGCAACACAGCATCTCTCTGAACACTCCTCATGCTAGCTTAAGGAACCTTAGTCCTCGAATTTCAGCCTTTTTCTTTGAAGTGGTTGCCCGTATCTATTCTTTTCTCCTGCTATATGCGGATTCTCACAACTTTCCTCATACCAGCAAGGGTCGAGCTTCCCTTTTTATTACCCGATCTCAGTGCAGTAACTTTGAAAGATCACACTGAGTTGTGGCCCGTCATTCTTCACCCTACATTGGTACCTTTTTGATGTATTTGAGGAACTAATACCTTATAAAGGGATCATTTGTCATGTTGGCATCTTAGGCCATTTAATACCTCTTTATCATCCCATTTCTCTAAGATTACATCCTGTACTTTAAGGGAACACTTATAGATCTCCATTTTTTAAAATTTGAGTTTATTATAACTTACTGTAACAAGCGAATGGTCTGAATGGAAGCAGAGTATTAAAAATGACCCCCTCATTGGTAACTGGTCATTCCCTGTCTGCTGTAGTTCAAACCATTTCACAGTTTGTGAAGTTATTTGTTCCTCAGCTTGGGTAGTGTTACACAACCTCATTTTTTAGAAAGTATTTATGATGTTAATGAGTTTCTCTAGATTCTGTAATCCTCTGGTCACTTTCATTTTTTCATGTAGAGCCATGTTTTCCAGTGTATTTTTTCACCCTCCTCCCTTGTGCCCACTTCTGTTTCAAAGTTACCAAGTATTATAGCATAAGGTGATTTAATTTGAAGAGTTTTACAGAGTTCTTCATGTAATTTTCTACTTTGTCATTTTCTGCTACACATATTGACATCAGCGGCAGCTACTTGGTGGTCCTTTTACAAATGCTTTATCATAAGTATTGCAATGATGTTTTGTTGTCCTCTGAAATGATGCTTCCCACTGTCACTTGTATGTATGATTAAATAAGCTCTGCCAGCCCTTTTGTATTTCTCTCCAAGGAGAGCCGTCCTTCTGTTTAGTTGCAACTTTATATCTTCTGGTCTCATTTACAAGTACAATATTAGCGTTGATGTTATTTTATTTGTTTCAGTAGTATATCAGTTTACTGAAAGTTGAACAAGGCTCCCCCATAGAGAGGACTAAGTGAAATCAATATTGTATATTGTCTAAAAAGCACCTCTTTGACCTTTTCCAACACTTGAGTGGCCATTTCCTAATCATTACCTTAGGCCAGTTTGTGTTCTCTTTTTTTCTTGGTTGCCACCCCCAAACAATCTCTTGGTGATGAGCTTCTCTGTACTTACTTAGGCTAGACTTTAAAAAGCAAAGTTTGATGCTGAGATTCTTTATGAAACCTTTCCAATGTGACGGAACCCATCAGAACTCTAACCCATTAACATATTTTTAAGAACCCAGGGTCACAGACATGCCCCTATGAAGCATCAGAGTAAGGCTTCTGTCAAAAGTCCATAAACTAGATTTAATTCATTAGCTAGCTAGCTGGCTAGATAGATAGATAGATAAATAAATAGATATAGACACACAAATGTGTGTATGTGCATCTATTTGTCTATACATACATGTATATGTGTAGATGGATAGATAGATAAATAAATAGATATAGACACACAAATGTGTGTATGTGCATTTTTGTCTATACATATATGTATATGTGTAGATGGATAGATAAATAAATAGATAGATATAGACACACAAATGTGTGTATCTGCATCTATTTGTCTATACATATATGTATATGTGTGGACGGATAGATAGATAGAAAGCTGATGACCTTTATTAGCGAATGGCCTTTTTTCAGTTGTCATTCTTCTTGCCCTCTCTGCAGTCTTTGACATTCTTGATCAGATATTCTCCTCTATTGAGGTTTTCAGGACTCTGCTCTCCCCCAGTTGTCCTCATACCTATCCGACCATTTTTTCTTGGTCGTCATTGCTAGATCTTAATCCATATCATGCCTACTACATGGACGTCTCACGGTACTGTCCTGGCTTTTCTCTCTTCTTCCTCTATACTGTCTCACTTGGCAGTCTCATCAGCCCCCATGGATTCTGTTATCATCTGTAAGCTGATGATTCTCAAATCTACTTTTCCAGCCCTAACCTCTTTCTCCTAACCTCCATCTAATAGGTCATAAAACTTTCTATTCTAATATTAAGCTGATTCATTTTCCACCCACCTATTAGATATCTTGAATTTGATGTCCTGTGACTTCTTAAATTCATCATGTCTAAAACTGAACTTATGATCCTTTTTCCAAAACCCTCCCACCTTCCAAACTTCCATATAATTATTCAGAGTCCCACTGTTCTCCCATTCACTCAGGCTCCCAAACCTATGTGTTGTCCTCAACTCTGAACTCTCAAACCATTTTTTATCCTATATATCCCTTGTTCATACATAGTTGTTTGCATGTTGTCTCCCTCATTAGACTGAGCTCCTTGAAGTTAGGCAAGGCCTGTTTCTGCCTTTATATTCCTAGCATTACAAGGCATGGCACATAGCGGCACTTAAGATTGACCAGCTGTCTGGGACTGGGTCCTAGTGTTTGACATCTAGTAACTTTATTCAGTTTATTTTAAAAATATAGTATAAATATTTTGGAAGGTATTGCAGTCCCTTTCAGTAGATGAAATGGCTCTTTGAAAATTCTAAAATATTTTAAAATTGCATTTATTCTTTACTTACAGAGTAGCATGTATAATTTGTACGGTTGAACTTGCAGAGTGCAAAGAGGACCTGAAAAGCATAATTGCTGCTATTATTGATAGTGTTTGACAAAGTAACTTGCAAACTGATGTTTACTATCAACACTTTTCCTGTCTTTGTCACAGCTTGGCTTCTATAATGCTGTAGCAATTCCCTGCTATACTACCCTTATGGAGATCTTCCCTCCTACTGGACCACTGCTCCGGGCTTGCAGGTAAGAGCCACTGCTCCCTTCTGTAGTGTTGGTCACAATTACACCAAGTGTCTATAAGTGGCTAGTATGTAGGGTTTTCTATAAAAATGTGGCAATGTGTAAGTAATAATAATGGTTAACATTTACATAACACTTTCAGGTTTGCAAAGTAGTTTACCAGCCTTATTTCATTGGAGCAAATATGATACATCATTATCATGTTTACACATATGGAAGCTATCTTTATACATACATCTATGCTATATTTATATGTATACAGTATCTGCTTACAGCGAGATGAAATTGAATATTACATTTAATTGATATTACAATAAAAATACAAACTATGAATTACCTCTCTCTACTAAAAGAGTAAGTCTCTTTTAGGTTCCAGATTTTGTCATTGAATGGCAAAATATATTTGTTACTGTGAAATTTTTGCTCCAATACACATTGCTCCAAGCTCTCTGTACAAAATAATGAAAGAAGGAAGTTTAAAAAACCAAGTATGGCTGTGATTAAGTGGGTAAGACTTTGTCTTTCTCCTTTAGAATTTATTGATTCATCTTTTTTAATGAAAACTGAAAGGCACACCTTTTAGTACACCTGTGAATGTTAATATTTGTCCAATTTAGTACACCTGTGAATGTTGATATTTGTCCAAATTTAATTATATGTCACCAAGTTCAATAATGTCTCTTGAAATAAGTGATCAAACTAAAAAATAATTTAATCTTCATGGCTTCTGCTTATTTTCATTCCTAATTTAGTCTTGCTAGTTTTTAATCGTTAGTCCATTGAGGTTTAAATACCTAAATTTCTAAATGTCTGTAAACTTTCAACAAAGCACTTGCTAGACTTTTCTAGACTATATAGAATTAAGAAGAGAATGAGAGGAAAGTATATGTAGGCACCAGTTGTAGACATCCTTCTCAAGGAGCCTAGACATGAAAAGGGAAGAAAGACTGGGAGCAAAAGCTAGCAGGGATGGATCAAAGGAGAATTTCTCCCCCTGGAACAAGGCTAGGGAAAGGGACCAGACTTGTGTTTTCATTCATATACAGAACATTCTGGTGAGGAAATTCCCTCTAATAATGCTGTTTGACATGAGTAACATTCTTTGCAATTTAGTCTCAGAGGTTCCTGGAGCACTAAGAGATTAAGTGGCTTGCCTAATCAGAATGTTTCAGAGGTGGAATTTAAACCCGGGTCTTCTGACTTGGAGACTGGCTCTCTATCTACTCCATGAGGCTCTCCTTCCCAAATTTACACTTATAATACAGCTGCCATCAGTAACCATTAGTAACCTAAAAAGATGTTTATCATTTAATTCTTCTTTTCCTGGAGCTTTACCTAATTTACTTGAAGTTATATGGAACAACGATTATTTGAATAACTTCTTATTAAATTTCTACTAATGGAATTAGATGATACTTTCCTATCGTATAATATATAGCATTGCATAGCCACCTCAAATTTACTAAGACTCTGAGATCTGAATTCACAAGATAAATTGTATTACCAAAGCAAATGGTAAAATGAACTTAAATTCCTTCCTGATTAGTAGTTCAAAGCCAGCCCTTCAGTCTCATTCACCTTGTATCAAGTTACCAAATTCCCACCTCAATCATAAATGTGTCTCTATATTTAGTAACTTAGTGTAAATTACCGTGTTGTGCTGCTTAACCTTTTCTTTACAGTAAATTATTGGGGAACTTTATGTGACTGCTCTCTGTTTTTTTCCATCTATAATACTTTATTTCTGTAATCTTTCAATGCTTTGGTTTGAAAGGTTATAAATAAAAGGAAGCCTTCAGTTAAGAAATAATCATCTAATTCAAATAATAGGTCATAAAACTTTCTATTCTAATATTAAGCTGATTTAAATTTAAAATTAGTTGTGCCACATTTTCCCAGCATTCTGCTTATAATTTAAATACTTTTGGAGTTACAGTTTTTAACATTGTTGTTTTGAATGAATTCCAATGGATCTAGATCTGGAAGTCCCCTGTGGGTTATACCAGTGAAATTTCAAGTCCAATCCACCAAAAAAAAATAAATCACCATAAAAGGTTGATGAAGGCTTAAAAGTAGTGACTTTTCATTTTCATATTTCATGTTGAAGAATCACATTCTTGAACTGAGTAAATGATAACACATTTCTCAAAATATCAATTTGATTCTGCAAACCAATAGTTGTTTGTACAGTATCAGAAAGCTGTTTCACATAAGTGACCAGTCAGATGCCAGAATTATGTGAATTTGTAATATACCACTGTTTTATAGAGAGAATTTTATACTTTCACTCATATATTTCAATTATATGAATTTCAGATGGGGAATTTTGCATAGATATTAGATTATACTTTCATTTTAAAAATCATAGTCACTACTAAGCCCTGATCCTATTTCTTCTGGTCTTTGTTTATTAATCAGCCACCTGTTAGTAGAAATATTTGAAATTGTGAAAAAATGGATCTTTTATTTCCCTCATTTTATTTTTGCTGAAATCAATTAAGAATTTTTAAATCTTTTAAATAAAAATTCCGATAGTAAATTGAGAGCTTCAGTTCCTAGCCCATGTGTCATCAGATTTGAATTGTTTATTTTAGGCAATCTAGGTTTTTTTTTAGTTTTTTCTAAAGAAATTTCCTTAAGCTATTTTCAATGCTAACTTCTGGTGAAAAGATTCAAGCAACTCTTCTAATATTAGATGTTTTAAAATGCATTTTAACTATTGGCTATGATCATATTCTTATCCATTAACTGGTTCTTTTATTAAACTTATATAAATCCTTCTTTCTTGTATTTTCCAATTCATAAGTTATATTTGCCTCAACCCCTCCCCCACCCCAGTCAGTTGGCTGACATACCTTGTCACATTTACCTCCACAACTTCTCTCATACTCATTCCTTTATCTTCACTCTTTGGCCAATGTTACCCTAATACTCATCACATTTTGTTTAAGCTATTAATGACACAATCTTCTAAATTTAATTTTTCTCCACTGTGATCCATCATCTCCCAGCTGCCAAGTCAATATTCCTAACTCGCAGGTCTACCTTCCCTAATCAGCCCTCTCTAGTGACTCCCCATTGACTGAAGTACAACATAACCTTGTCAGTGTGGCATTTAAAGGCCCTCATAACACGACTTCAGCCTATCTTTTCAGGCATATTTAATAGGAACTTGCTTCATGCACTCCTAGTTCCATGCAAAATGACCTGCTTCCTCTTACCCAAACTCAGCATTCCATCTCTCACCAACCTCTCTTTCCACAGGCTGCCCCTAATGCCTAAAATGCATTTTATCTCCTAGGTTCTTCCTAGAATGTTTAGCTCCTTTCATGGCTCAACTTGAGTTGGCATCTCTTAGGGAAAGCCTTTCCAGATCTGCCTGGTCAGTGCTCGCCTTCTTCTTCCTTAAATTATCTTATATGTGTTTGCTATATCCGTGTTATAATACGCATCCCATCTCCCCTACCCCCAAACCCTGCGCCACCACCACCATTCAACCTTGAATTGAAAGACTCCTTTAGAGCAATTGCTATTTTTATTTTGTCTTTGTCACCAGTGCATTGCACATAGTAGATGCTTAATAAATTTTTGTTGAATTGTTGCAATAATTTGAATGTCTCTTAGAATGAGTGGGCAATATCATATTCCACCAAATGGCCCCCACCACTTAAAATGTGATGTAAATTACTCACCTTCAAAGATTTCCTTTTTTAAAAAATTGAACTGGTGTCCTGCTATTTCCTTGAATATATATGCCTCTGTTTTTCAGTTTTGTTATTGAATTACTTTTTATTATTTATTATTTAACTACTCAATTTAATTAATTGCTCTATTATTTAACTACTCTATGGTTATCATCTACTTGATATTGTAAGTAATGCAAAGTATCTATACTTTGTTTAATTTCTTATAATTGAGATTTATAAGTTCCCTTATAAGTACTTGATTTTTTAAAAAGTCATAGCGAAAGAATTAGAGATTTCTGTGCATTATCACTGATTTGGACTCTTATAGTCATTAGACTATATTTGAGAGGTCTTTCTTTGCATACCCAGTGCTTGTTGACTGTTCACCTGCAGACATCGGCTCTAATTCATCCAGTTGCTATATTTTAAGGTATTTTTAACCAAAATTGATGAGTTAAATTCATGTTGGCAAATCAGCATCAAATAGGCAGCGCTCCAACCCAAATCAGAATGGTTATTTTTAACCTAAACACACCAAGGCCAGATTCACATCGTTTGGACACATTATTCTCTACCTCCTGCAGGCCTGACCTAACCCAGTCGTTTAATCCCTTGGTCTAAGTAGAACCAAGAGACCAAGACCAAAACAAGCAAACAAGACCAAAGAATTATGAAGCCAATCTAATTAGGAAAGCTCATGAAAAGCCATAACATATCATTTTCTAGGATCTTTTATGTTAATCTCCAATACACAACCAGAAACCGGAACACAAACAAAGAGATATGGGTATCTACAAGGCCACAGACTAAAGTTGATGCATTTTACTTGTAGGGGAGTCACTCAGGCCTTCACTCAGAGCCTTTATTCTCTGAATTTAGGCATAGAACAGTTTAGAATCATTGAATAGGGAAAGGGGTTACACCTAAAGTCAGCAAGAAGGTTTAGCCAACAGACAAACCTAATAACAAAGAATTAAAATATTTATAAAAATCCAATATAAGAGTTAAAAAACTCATTTACACTGTAGGAGAAAAGGGACATCAGTACATCTTGAGAACATTATTGCACATACAATACAATCATTTTTGCAATAATGTATAAGCTTTATTATTGAGAAAAAGATATTTTTTGTTAGGTTCTCTTTATAAAAATAGGAAAATTCATACTATATAAGTATTTCAATCCAAAATAATCAAAATTTGAAAAATAAACTATGAAATTTGAAAGAATCAGCTTTAATTATATAGAAACTTTGTTTATTTGGACTAGTTCATTCCCAGTTGGTACAGATAAATGAAGTATTATTATATGTCTCTATCATGGATAAAAGATTAGAAGACCAAGGCTAATTTCCCTCTCAGTGCAGATGAATGAAATCTTACTGTATCTTGGTCTAGTGGAAAGAGGATCAGAAAGATTTAGGTTCAAGTCTTGCCTCTGACTCCTATTGGTTATGTGAGGATAGGCAAGGCAATGAACATCTCAGTGTTCCCACACAGCTAGCATCTAAAATTCTAGATTACAATTAGAAAATTGATTTCATCAAGAAAGAGAGTTTATACATGTGAAATTCCCTACACAGATAAAACCATGGGTTCAGACACCACCACCCTCACACAAAAATAAAGTGTGTCATCTCTATATAGATACAGATTTTTCCTCTACCTGTAATCATTAGAATGATAAAGAGTTAGGTAAGTAAGCTGGCTTGATAATAAACTGACGATGGACTGGGACCTGGGATTTGCAAAACCAACCTGTTGGTTTCTGTTGTTCCAAAGCTTTACCAAGTCTTAGACTAGAGGTTAAAATTAGCTTTTTAATGTTCAATGACTTGACTAGAATTGTGTTGAGGGAAGAAGCACAGATTTTGGTGACTTGAATTTTCTGGACTATGCCTCTATTTTTATCCTCAAGTTTTGGGAATAAACGTGAGACAGGTGCTTAGGCGGCTTTTTGGCCATATGAAGAGAACATAAGTTATGTCTGTGATGACATTTCTATGCTGCCAAGTTTTCGTCTCAGAATTCACTTGGGGGCTTCGGGCTCTGTATTAATAACCTCTCCCTCCACAGTATCCTTATCAAACATGTGGTATTCCCAATGGCCTATTAATTGAGCCAGCTGTGCCACTGCCCAGTGACTTTTGTCGTTTAGATGCCATTGAAGTAAAGGGTTTGATTATATTGATGCCGATCTGCTTTTTGTTTCAAACAAGTCCAGGCTTAAATATTATAATGAAAACTATCAGAATCTACTGTTCTGAATATTGTATAAAAACAGTAATTTAGACATTCCCATTCAGCTGGTTGTTAACTTCGGGGCTTGTTATCTACTTACGTCTACCCTGGTTCCAGTGTTTTCCACTGTCCTTGATTGTTGTCATGATACCTAGGGACGAGGCAGTAAACTTTCAACATTGTTTTATCCCACCAAAGAGGCCATCAGGAAACCAGTTCAATCATTTAACTTCTAGTTGTTAGCTACCTTATATAAAGAACTGTGCACATTTACAGGATTGGGAAAAAGACACTGAAAACATCTGCCCATAGGAGTCTATTACATTTCAATGAGTCAGCAAGTCCATTTTAGACGTTTGCTATGTGCTCAGGGAAAAGGTGGAACTTGAGCCGGTAGTAGAATTGAATAGGTGGAGAGAGGACCAGGAATGCTATAAAGATCAAGCAGTAAAATAGTGAGGCAGCTAGATGGCTCAGTGGATAGAGTGCTGGGCTTCAGGCACTTACTACCTGTGTGATCCTGAGCAAGTCACTCAAGCTGTGTTTGCCTTAATCCTCTGGAGACAGTATAGTCTACCACTATAGTCACCCAGAGTTAGACACAACTGAACAAAAACAAGAAAGTGGTGTGGCAGTAAGTCTATGTAAATAAGCGGACTGTACAGAGAGTACATGAATCCTGTGAAGACATACAGTAAAGGGAAAAACAGACTTAGTGTGAATGTGGTTATAACAGAAGCACAAATATTCCGCAAGTCCCTAGAACAGCTTTGTTCCCCATGCCTATTGACATTGAGATCCTCAGCCATTCGTCTTTCTTTCCAGACATTGTAGCTGCAAATCTCAATAGGAAATGCCCTTTTTCCTCTAATCTAGCTTCAGAGTGTCCATTGGCACTCAGGAGCTCCAAGGATCTGGGCCAGAGTCCTAACTGCCCCTTTCACAGCAAGCTCAATTACTCCTCTCCCTTATTTAATTTTACTCTCTTTCGCGCACGTTGGTGTCCAGCCAAAGGAGCCTTCTTGCCGTTGCTTTGGTATGCCACTCCAAGATCTCTTTGCCTTTGGCAGGAGCTGTTCTCTAGACCTGTAATGTTCTCTCCCTGTAGTCATTTCATGGCTCGACATAAGTGTCCTTCTCTATGAAACTTTTCCTGATTTCCTCTGCCCCAACTAGGTGGCACAGATAGTAGGTGTCAGGAAGACCCCGGTGAACATCGTGCTTCAGATACTGACTGTGTGACTCCCAGCAAATCACTTAACCTTCAGTCTTGATTTCTTCATCTGTAGAATGAGAATGATAACAATACCGCCTTCATAGTGTTATGAGGATCGAATGATTATATTATAGCACTTCAAAAATCTTAACATATATAAGCGCTAGCTATTAGTACAGTATCCCCCCCCTAAAATTTGTCATGTATCTATTTTGAATTTAGCTATATGTATATGTTTTATTTCTTTCACCTATTAGAATGCTAAGCTCCCAGAGGACAGGTATTGCTTAACTTTTGCCTTCGTACCTCCAGCACCTAGCATAGTGTTTGGGGTGTAATGAGTACTTAATAAATGCTTATCGTTTAATTGATTTCGTTGCTTCTCCACTCTTTTTATTGTTATTGTCAAAAATATTAAGCATATGCCCAAATTACAATATCTTAAAACAATTAGAGTAGAAACTAAAGGAAATTTTAAAAGAACAAATAGGTACTAGAATTAATGAAAACCAGGAAGAGAACTTAAAAGAAATTTAATGTAATATTCCTCTCCTCTGTGTTTTCTCTCTCTTCCCACTCCCCGGAATGTGTTCATGGCATATTTATTTTCTGTAAGGATTTGCTTATGTACACTGCTACTTTTATGATATTGTAAGCTCTAGAAAGAGTTGGGTGAAATAAGGAGAAGAAAGAGTCTTTACAAGATTTTCTGAACCAGAGCAAAATTTCAAGAAACTAAAAAAAGCATTTGTGGAGTTGTATTATTGTCGACAAAAGTTGGCTCTTTTACCCTCCATGGGTTAGATTTTCTGCCTTCAATGGACTGATTTGAAGTCAGTATATACTCAGCTCTGAACTACTTTGATCATGGAAAATATGTGCTAGGATCAACCTAGACAGAGTCAAGTTATTAAAGTCAATTTAGCCTGCCTCATGAGAAATTAGAATAGCAGACTAAATCCAAACAACATGTTAGAAAATTCCTTGGCATTATTCACATTTTTTCTTTATCCAAAAAAAAAAAAAAACTTCTATGCCCTGTGTTGTATACCCAGAAGCCAGTGTAATGAGTATTATATTTATTAAATGCTGGAACAGATTATCGAGGAGGTTGTGGAATCCCCATCCTTGGAGAGCTTTGTTATGATAAATATTTCTATATGGATTGATTAAGGTCTGTTCTTACCTCTGTGTACTTGGCTGAATTAGATGGCTCCTTAAAGCCTCTTTCAATTCTAGAATTATGTAATTAAGAATTAATAAAAACTTTTATTGGGCCTCATCAGTATACTGGGAAACAAAGTTAGAATTTGCCTATATTCATTAAGCTCACAATCTCCTTAGATGAGTAGGGGAAGCATCTTCCTGTAGAAGATTGGATAAGCCAGGTGAGAAGTGATGAGGGCAGCTAGGGTGAGAGCTGTATGAGCATAGAGAAGGGATGGTTACGAGACATGTTATGGACATAGAAATGACCAGACTTGGCCACTGGCTGGCTGCAAGGAGTGGAGACACAAGTCAAGTATTATTTTATGATTATAGATATGGGCAATGGGAAAGATGATGGTTAAATAGAAGGGAAGTTAGGAATGTTTTTTTTTGTTTCCTTTAAGGGAAGGGTGGATCATGAGTTCTTTTTTGAAATGTGTTGAATTTGAGATGCCTGTGGGACGCATAGGTAGAGATGTCTGTTTGTTAATTAATGCAGGACTGTTGCTCAGCCTGAGAGCTGGATATGTAAATGTGGGACTCATCTGTGAAAAGATGATAATTGAACTAGTGATAACTGGTTTGATCCTCAAATGAGAGAGTATATACCCCAAGGAGGGCCCTGAACAGACCTTTTGGGTCCTCACATGTAGGTCTTAGAATATGGATGATATTTCTGTCCCTACCTAAATCCTCTACCTGATATAAGAATCTTTAAATCTTTTTAAAAACCTATTATCAGACAGATACTTTAATAACAAGAAAATAATTTAACTTTCTTTACCATTATCAACATAATTTTATGTGTAACTTCCTTAATCCTTAATTAATCTTTACCCAGTTCTGAGAACTTGTTACCAAAATATGCTCAAAGCCTTAATTTCCATGGCAGATAAATTTGGAAGCCAATCATTTACATTTGTATATAGTTCTTAGAGAAAACAGTCTACTCCTGTGGCTTTCTCCACATTACTATTCCTTTTATTTAGAAAACTTTCACATTACATCTTTGTCTTATTACTTTGTTTAATCATTGCCCCCTTAGGAGAATATCACTATAATATTTTGACCACAAATATCAGTTACAATTTTAAGATGTTCATAATGTATCCTATTATAGTAACTCGGAGATGTTCCAGTGTCAATCTTTTATTGAATAGATTTAGTATTATACTTACCAGACTTCTTGATTATAGAAATTTGCTATAAAAGGAAAAATAGAGGCATGGTTATAACAGTATCATATCATATAACAGAGGGAAGAGCTACCTTAACTCTGTTTGATTCTAGGCATGAGTCAAATCTGACAGCCAGTCACATAGTCCCAGGGTGTTAAAAAGCAAGCCTCAGGATTAACCAGCTGGGGAAATTTCCTTTTCAGCAAGGAACTAGCATAATGGGGAAACAGAGTTAGGGAGATCCTACCTGGTCCATGACTAGCTCATCCCCAAAACTTTTCCCAGACACACATATCCACCTTTAGCAGTTCCAAGACTGTGGCACATGGCATTTTCTGTTATTGGCTTCGTGACAATTGAGACAACTGTCCCTTTAATCAAAGCTCAAAACAGTAATAAAGTACAGTCTCAGGAATTCTACATTAAATAGCAAAATTTCACTAACCACAACTTAGGGCTTGTATATCTTTCCTGATATTTCTTTAACATTTCATTTATCCTTTACTTATAAATCAAATCTGCCCTGTCTATCTATTGGATATACAGCAAATACCTGATAGCTGACTCATCATTGATACATCGAAGCTACATCTTTAAACTGCCCTATACACTTTCATAGTAGCCAAAAATTTCAAGTGAAAATTTGCAACTATGTATCATTATTGTCTTCTTTATAACAAAATATTTGTCGTTAAATATTTAGCAGTTTTCAGATATCTTTTTTTCATCATGTCTTTTTAGAAGCCAAATTAGTATGTAACAGCATCCGGATTAAAATATTTTGTTTAGCAGCATTTCTGTTACAATGATCTCTCAATATAAGAGAATTTAGAAATACAATATGAGAATATAAGATAATTTAGAAATACAAATAATAACACAAATAATATAAGAGAATTTAGAAATACAATAACACCGACAATAAACTTCAGGTAACACCATCATTTGCATTTCCAAATCATCCCATATAAAATCATTGATTTTACTCCCTTTGACATTTTAAAACCACTTTAGAGTTACCAGGTGTGGAGCAAGTACATTCAGTTAAAGAAATAATGTAGTGCTTAGTACATGCCAGTATTTTGCCATCGTTACATCATTTTGATCTTTACAGCAACCTGGGGAGATGGATACCATTATTATTGTTTTCTTTACAAATCAGGAAACTGGGGCACACAGAAATAAGATAACTTGCCTAAGATTACACAGCTAATAAATTTATGTAACTGGAACAGAGAAGGGTGGATTCTCCAAGGACAGAGGCTGGTTCCTCCCCTCTCCCCCCCACCTCATATTGCTGTGTTACGTACTTCCAGGAGGATCAGGACCTTCTCAGGCAGCAGCTGAGTAGGACCTGCCAAGGGCTGGGCCTCCACTGGAGATATTGACTGGGCTTTGGTGGGGCACAGCAGAGGGCACTGGTTGCAGAATGGGAATCCCAGGGGCTGGGGTGGCTTGGACCTTCCCGTTGGTGGTAGTACCTGGTGTCAGGGCAAAGCAGATGCTGGCCATGGGGCCTGACCTTCTCTCACCAACAGCTGCAGCTTTGGGGTCAGGCACTGTTGGGGCTGGGGCCACTTGTACCTGCCAGGGCAGGGTGGGCAGGATGTACTGCACCTGAGTGATACCCCTGTGTTTGCTTAGAGGGGCAGACTGCAAGATGCCCAGGAGCACAAGACCATTGGGGCCAGTGCCAGTGGGGGGCCCCCGCAGCAGCTGCTGCCCCCTGCCCTTCACCATGTGGAGCCTGGGCAATGAACTGCATGGCTGGAGGGGCAAAACATAATTCAAGTTTCCCTACATTTTTCCAGCACTTTTTTCAACACCTGTATTTGGGATTCTGATCTGGGATGTGAGAGAGGTTAATAGGGAGAGGATCTCTGACCTGGGGGAGTCACAGGGTATCTCTGGTTTAAACAGTCTTTTTTCTTTTCATGGTCAGAAGGTAAACAAGAGATTGTTAGAAGGTGCAAACTGTTTACCTGTATTTTTTGCCTTTCTTCACTCTTGAGATTACTTCTAAGCAAGCTGCCTTCCTTCATTGCCCTAGAACAATGAAGCTATCTATCTTACCATTTACTTTAAGAACTTTTATAAAATTTAATCCTTATTTTTCCTTAAAACAGAGTGGTACCCTACAATATATTAATATATTTCAGAATTTTCTGAAGGGAAAGAGTTGGTGGAATTACCCAAAGTCTTAAGAGTTCTTCCTTGCAATTTTAATGATAAATCTTCAAACTCCTTAGTCTCCTAAGATATCTTTTAGTAGTTCCACAAACTTTGATTATCTGACTTTCTATCTGTAATTCCAACGTAGCCAAAGCTGGAATGACAAGAAAAAAATGGTCTGACACTGCTTCCAATTTACTATGCCACCTACTGTAGTAGAGAAGAAAAGATACAGCAGTAAAGTTCAAAACTGACCTACATGTTATTTATGAAATAGGTAGCTCTCAATTCCAAATTGTAATATGTCGTACCTATTTGTAATATCTAATTACGAAAACCTTTTTTCACATTCATATGCCATTTTTACTTTCCTTTGCATTCTAGGGATAATCTTGGCCAATGGGAGAAAATAATTAGAGGAGAGGAAAGTCTTATATGGCTTCCAAACCAGACAGGAACTCCAGAGACCTCTTTCTCAGTGTCTTTGAAGATTGATCAGCAGTGATTATTAGTTTTCACCTGAAGGCTTCATCCTCATCCCTCTCTTTTTTATATTATTTTATTTTGTGGAGGGAGACTGAAACAGAAAAAAAAAGCCACACCTGCTAACTGGGACACAAACCTTTTCAAGGAAGGTAACATCAAGGAGATATCTCAACTGGATGACTACCTGCCAGTCTCATCTGTGATGTACTGTAAACAGTGAGAAACTAGGACTACTCATGTTTTGGGATCAGCTGTCCAAGCAAACTCTATATGACTTGCAAAGTGGCCTTTTCTCATAGGCTTTTGCTGAAGCCTTAATTTAAAACTGAAGAAACTTTTACCATGGGGGTACTTTTTAAGTCGTAGCTTTCTAGAGAAGGTTTAAAATGGTACTTTTACTGTATTGTTCTTTGGCAGGCTTTCACAACAATGTTGTTTGGAAGTTCTTGGTTATAAATAGGAATTTTTACACATTACTATGGTGAATGTTTATGTGTGATCTACTTATAATCAGTTTGACCTCTAGTAGAAAACCTCGGCACTACTAATGTCATTGAGGCTGCAGTATGTGGAGTTTCCTTCTGCAATCGGGAGTGGGAGAAAATCAGTTCCAGGTTCAGAGCTCCAAAACCTTGTTTTAGTCAGTGATTCCAACTAACTGTTGCATGCTAGGAGTTGCAGGTTAGGAGAGCTTACTTTAAGAGATCGTCCACTTTCTTTTTTCTAAATACCAAAACTTAGATAAAACCTTGAACAAAGTCTCATTCTTGGCAAACCAAGAAATGATTTATTTTTCCTTTTTTAAAAGTTGTACAAGAAAATCAGTTCATCTGGCCTTCTCACTTGAAGATAAAAATTTAATGGGTGCAGCTGTATTGAGAACAGTAAAAAGAGGGAAAGGGTATAATTTCCTACCAAATAGCCCTGTTGATCACAAATGTATTCTCTTTTGTACCGAATTTTTTTCTGTAACCAATGTCACAAACGTCCATTTTCAGACACATATCCCAAAGGAAAAAAATACTCATCCAAATGGTCTCCAAATGCCATACTTTTAAAAATTCACTTACTGATCTACCGATGACCAGAACTTTTGATCCACAGCTTTCTTTGCCCATTAGGCAATTTTCCTGTGAGACAATGATAATGCCCATGTATTTTTACCAACATCTATTTATTCACTGGGAACAACACAGGAGAGCCATAGACACTGTTTCTGTATTACTATATACTAGTTTTGTAATCAAACTTCAAGTGGAAAGACCCATAGGTTTTGGTGGCACATTGTTATATAGTCTTTTGTTGAACTGGAAATCACTATTCATGATGCTGATTTAGGAAAAAAAAAACCACAGAACTCCGAACACTTTGGACTAGATTTTGTGAGATTTTTGAGTAGTTTATTGAGTGGGTGTTAGCCAGACGCTTTGAGAGTGAGTGCTTAGGGATACTGAATTTTCAAAGATGCTGAGAAAGCATTTAGCGCAATGCTACATGCTGACCCAAAAGGATCAGTCTGCATCCAGACCCGATAAGACTTGCTTAAAGTAAGTAACATTCACCTGTAAAGAAATCAGAGTATTGACTTTAATAGAATAAGTTTTAAAATGCCCACTTTATGATATGAATTGTACCCACATTTTTATATGTAGGGGAGGAGCTTTGCATATTAAAGATGGAAAAACATATCCACAGCTTTGTAGAAAGACATAGAGGGTTATTACGAAGGTAATGAGATGGAGTCCACAAGTTGCCCATGAAAATCCATCTCATTGCTGTGTGACCGACCCATGTCCCCATTTGTTGGTTTCTAAACCTTATTCTCCAAGTCTCCAGTCTCCAAGTCTCTCTAGAATTCTCATTTCTAGTTCACTTGTGGAATCTATTTCCCATAAACCAAAGGAAACACAGGAGCACCACTGTGATTAAAGAAACAAAAATTGGTGTATTGAGAAGATGATAAAATCCAGTTTATTCTTTGAGAAGAGCTATTTTTAAAAGTGTAGGAAATTTATAAAGTCTGACAAGGGATTGTATCAAAGTTGAGAAAAGCCTTAATTACAAAGAGAATCATGTACATATTAAAGCTTTGTAACAGCCTCCTCCAAGAGGCCTTCACTCCTGCAGGAGTAATTTAGTGACTTTTATCATCAAGAACCAACACTAACAAAGAATAATTCATCAAAGTATTGTATTTGAGTTAAAAGCTACTGAAGGAAGTAAGTGATTGCTATCTCTCAACATTAGAAGAACTCGGCTGTTTCTCCTTCTGGCATAGTCAATACTGTAAACAGTCTTCATCGTGTTGCTCTAGTAGCATGGACACATCTCACGTTGAGAATCTTGTCAGTAGCTATATGAAGTCTAGATTTGACTGTTAGCTGATTCTTTTCAAACGCTGTCCCAAGAGGAATGACAAAATTTGACAAAAGGCCAAATGATAAACTTTCCAGACTACCAAGGTCTCATAGGCTTGTCAAAAAAAAAAAATTTTAACTGAAATACCATAATATTTGGTTAATATGTTGTTTTGGAAAAAATGCAGTCCAGGGGTATTTTTATGCTTTGCCAGATGTTGTCCCAGTACTTAACAGGCGGGCTTGCTGAGCTCTGTTTCCCATCTTTCTCTCGGCTCTTAAAGGGCATTGCAATGCCTGTAGCCAGCCAGATGCCTTTTATTACCAGAAGTTTTAATGTGCTTCTCTGTAGGGGAATACTTTCTATTTGGCCAATTTTCCCCTGTGGAATATGATTTGAGGACATAGCTATGAATATATGGAGTGTTTTAAAGCTTGCAAAAAATTAAATTGATTATGATGAGGTACAAATCAAGCAGTTTTCTTGTCACATAGAACATATCTGACACTATCTTTCCAGGTACTGTAAACATTTTTTAAAACCAGAACATTTATTGGACAAATTAATGAACATCCATGCAAGCTTCAGATATTAAAGTCAAACAGAAAGAAAGCCTAAACTGAAAGATAAAAACATGAGCAATTAGCCTTTGAGAGAGAATCCAGGTAGAAGTAAATAAATATTTACTCAAAAAGAAAATGGAGCATTTTCTGAGTAACAATTGCTAAACTGCCTTATTCATCGAAAACAAAAAAGGCAATTGATTGTGATCCCCGGGCCCAACACGAGTTGACCAAACCATTGAAAATCCCAATCCACTTTTCTCCTTCATATTTACCTACTTGTCTAGACCCACCACTTATCTTTCTCTCCAAGTGAAAAGAAAAAAATATCTGTGAATTATTTCTGTAGCCGGTGCCAGAGCTACAAAAAAATCAGTTAACCTGAAACTAGATTTTTGTTGAAGTACCATGTACTTTTTGGATATTTTTAATTTAAATAACCAGGTCCTGATGTGTTTTTTTGCCATGTTCAAGCACATTCAGTATGTTGGTGCATAATATTGATGTTTGGTGAGAGTACCGTACAAAGCTTAAGCAAAGCTTTTTGCATATTTTCTGAAGTGGTCTTACTTGGAATTAAGAGTCCTAGTAGGGCCAGATCGTTCATTCATACAGCCCTGAACCTCTTTCATGCTCCCCTCCCCCCACAAAAAAGCATAACTCACAGCTCTTCACCCTACAACTTTACATATTCATTTTGAATGAATGAATGAAAAAGTATTTATTAAGTGCTTAGTATATGCCAAGCGCTTTAATTAGCTTGCTGGGGAATGCTAACAGAGGAAAAAATAGTCTCCTCTCTAGGAGCTTATACTTGGAGAAAACAGCACAGAAAAAATAGTGAATCTGAAGCGAGACAGAAAAGCCGGGAAGTCCAATGGGTAGAGTGGTGGGGGCGATGTCCAGGTCCAGGGTTCTTTAGACCACATATTTAGGTCCGATAATTCCCAGGGTCTATAGGGCATAGATGGTAAGAGAGGCAGGAGCTTAGGAAGCAATAGCATAGTAATAGATGGTATAAGGCCTGCTGGTCTTCCATCTTACCAGAAGGAAGAGAGCATTGCACGTATCTCACCCAAACCATGTGAGCTGCCACAGCCCAGCCAAAGAGGAAACGGAAGGGAAAGAGGGCTCCCCAGCTTTATTAATTGTGTTCAGCCCTAATCAAAGACTTCTTAAAAAGACAAAAATGCTTATTTCATGAATAGGGCAATTCTCTTAACAGTCTTTTATTTAAACGTCAAACAGTCCCGTGATTGTAAACAGTGGACTGGAGGCTATTCAGACTGAGTAAATTACACAGGAACTTCCAAGAACTGTGATTTTAATTAAGATGTGATCTTGTTGGTTTTCAGGTGCGCACATAAGCTTTAAATTCTGAAAATCTTGTATTTCAAATGTCAACAATTTTACTTCATTCTATTTGCTGACCACTTTAATGCTTTTCCTTTATCCACAGGCTAGATATGTGACATTTATTGCAAGTTATTAGCCTGACCTAACATCATTGTAAGATGCAAATTAACCAGAATGTGCTGTCACTTGTGATTTTTGAGAAGCTTGGCTGTAGCAAGAGGTTATGTTATGTTTACATTCTCTCAAGTGTTCCTCCTATTTACAAAGTACTTTTCCATTGACTTCTTCTAATACTTATATTAGTTTGAGAGTAGTATTGGTGCCAACCAATGCAGGATAGCCTTCACATTCGTACTTGATATCCAGGTCGTGTAATTCGTTAAGTGTACTCTTGAGGTGATAGAAGTTGTTGCACTATCATAAAAAATGAGTTTTGAAGTTTTTCTTTTTTGAAAATGAATTTTTATGATTCTAAATTAAGTAGATCAAGGAAGTAAACCTTAGGGTGGAACAAAAAGACACTTTCCCATGAAACTTGTTTGAAAAATCTGTTGTTTTAAATTCCCATGTGGCATTATGTTCGTTCATGTTCTAATAATCTTTTCTCCTCTAAATCTACAATGACAAAGGAAACACTGTAATGTGTATTTAATTTGAGAGTTCTTTTTTTCCCACAAGTGGTAGAAAGCTGGCATCCAAGAGACATACCCTCAATTCAGCTGGTACATTGTAAAGTGTTTGCTGAAACTAACGGCTGAAAGGGAAACATGAAAGCTGAATTTGAAGAGGTTTTGAAGGAATTTGAAGAGAAGATGATATTACATGTCAGTTTTCAGCTGATATAATTAAATTGTGTATTTACAGAAGCCTAATTGAAGGGTTTTTGTTCCTGTTGTAAGCTAAAATGTTAAAATATGTGTTATTTGCATACTCCAGCAAGCCTGTTCTAAAACATCATGTTAATTATATCATGGCATATGGCACTGTAACATTTATTTCTTCCTGAGGCACCGTGATGCAAAGTGCTGTGAAATGTCCAAATATCCTGTTCACGTAGCCCATCAGACATTTGAAGCTTATTTTCCCCGATGTATGTGGACTGTTTTATATGTGAGCTCCTTTACTTAGTTACTCAGCCAGAGCTAGTGAAAATATTCTAGAATTTGTTCTATAGAAGCCATTTCTACACAAGACCCTCACTTGCTCACCAAACCCATCCACTGGAAATAATGCCATTGCCTAATACACTGTGATATAGTTACCATGATGTGCAGTAATATAGTACATTCGTTCTGTGTGGAGACAGAAAATTTCCACCCCTGTCCAAA
Source organism: Phalanger gymnotis (assembly GCA_028646595.1). Lineage (NCBI taxonomy): Eukaryota > Metazoa > Chordata > Mammalia > Diprotodontia > Phalangeridae > Phalanger > Phalanger gymnotis. Next base: position 80,152,066 of record CM053627.1, read on the forward strand.
TGAATACTCATAGCCAGAATTTAGAGTTTCTATCCCAGCCTAGCAAAAGTAGATCACACCCTGCTGGTGGTGGTCTGCATGCTGACCAAAAACTGTGCGTGGATGTCAAATTGGGTATACAAGGCGTCAAAATAGAGAAATGATTAAAAAACTGTTTGGGTGATAGATCAATCTGTTTCTGAAGGTCTGATGGGCTAGTCTGGCAAGGAGAAAGAGCTTGAAGGTCACAATGTCCAGTTTTACTACAGTTAATAACTTCATGAACTAAAAATGATTTTCTATGTGTGACACAGAAATCTTTGTATAAAAATATGCACAGTGCAATAATTTAAAAAGGTCTTTGCATTTATAAATTATAAATATTGTACATGGTGTGTAATTTTTCATGTATTCATTCGCAGTCTTTGTATTTAAAAGAATCCTTTACTGCTATGTTTGTATAATAGAACAGTAATCATTTATTATGATCTAGGCAAGGTGTAAATAAATTCATAAACCAAACTGCCAGTATATATGCATATATGGGAATCCTACTGGGAACCTATCATTGTTTTACCTACTGGCCTAAAGCAACAAGAAATCTTTGTGGATATGTAATTATACATATAAAGTATATATATATGTATGATACATAAAATATATTTAGAAATGTTCATAATTTTAATGAATACATTCTTTGGTGTGAATATTACTGAATGAATACAGAGTTTTTTTAAATATCATTTTTCATGTCCATCCTTTGCTCTCAATGGTGGGGGAAGATTACAGAGACTTTGTATAAATTTGTATTGATTAGGGGGAAAAACTCCTCCCAGAGAAAATTGTAAGTTTGTTGCTTAATGACAAGTTAACCTTTAGTCTACATGTTGCTTTCTCCCTAATAATTTCTTGGGTTTTTTTAGGAGAAACTTTAAACATTCTTATTGTTGTACCTTATATTTATAGATTACTTTCTAAAGTATTTTCACCCCCCATTATCTCATGTAATCCCTTGAACTGCCCTCTGAGATCCATTGCCTTTATTTCATCAAGGAGAAAACTGAATGGCAGAAGCGAAAGGGCACATGACTTTTAAATGGCCCATTTTGGACTTACGGCCCCTGGGCCAATGCTCCTTGCCCTTTCTGGTGTCGGTTCTGTGACGTGCCGGGTCCTGGAAAATGAATGAGCTATTCCACAGGTGATTTGGAAAGTACAGAGCTTGGTTTAGCCAAGTAGGATTATCATTCTCTGCGCTTACCATTCCAGCGTGACAGTTAATGCTCTCTAAGTGCCTGATCACATTTAGGAAGTCAGTAGTCGACTCATTTGGCAAACTCTAGTCCATTCAATAATCCATGGAAATAGATCATTTTGCAACTGGTAGGCATTAATTTAAGGAAACAAATGGTTGTAGAAGGAATGAAAGTGTAGCATTTCTTCAACCATATTAAAGGGAGGTTTTAGACCAAAAACTTTTTGTGGTCAAAGGAGCGCAGTATCCATACTGTCTTTCCTTAAAGACTTTGCTCAGGTGAGCAGTCTACCACACCAAGTAGCAATATTCGCATCGAAGTCTGTTTCCTAACCTAAGAAAGGATGAGGAACAGTTTAACTATATCATGTCAGTACTCTTTGCAGCAAGTATTAGAAAACCCAAATATTTGTCATGAAGACGTATTCCAAGTATGACCAGGGTTCTAAAATACAGAAGTATTCCTACATGACCTTAGTAAACTGCGCACAAGCTTTGGAGACTATCAGGAGTCTATCAATCAAAAATTCAGGAGAAAAAAGGCCACATTTATTATTAAGCATAAATTGATACAACTTTATTGGGAAGAAATGTAGGTGACTTTAAACTACCTTTTCAGCCAGTTAGTATGGGGTGTACTCAGTACATAGCACAGCACAAGGCACTTAATATCTCATGAGATCTCTCCCTCTTAAGAACATAAAATATGCTGAGGTTTTCTTGTTAAGTGCACATTTCATTTATAAAGCTGAATAAAATGTTTCCTGTTTGTGTGTATTTAGAGAGAAAACTCAATTTGTAAATGACTTTGTGATCAGAGGACTTGGGTTCAATTCCATTGCCCATAGGTCTGTGTTAAATCACTTAAGTTCTCTGGGCCTCTTTAAAATGAGTTGGTTAGATTAGTTTGCTTTTTAAGCTTCCTCACAGCTGTAATTCCTGTGATTTAAGATGATCACAAGAACAAAGTCAAAGATTGGCACATGGTATAAAGACAAGTCTGAATTTTAATCTGCATCTCAATCCATGCTTCTCCTCTGTCTTCATCCCAATCCTGCTCAGGATTAAGGAGGCAGAGTAAGGTTTTGCCTCAACACCTGCCAACCAGTCAGGAGGGGTAGCAGTTGCCAAGAAAGGAGCTAGCCAGTGGAAAATAGGAAATAATGTTAACTCTAGGCCTGAACTTAGAATTGCCACAGTCAGAAGTTAGATCCCTTTTTCTTCTTTGATTTGTTTTTTTTTTTAAATTTCTGCTTCTTAATTCATCTGAAATAACTGAAAGATGAGAAAGAATTGCATAAGATCTTTGCAGACCTAGGAAACACAAAGCATGATATCCAAATGAAGAAAAGACAAATAGGATATAGCAGCTATCATAGTAAAAGTAAACTTAAATGATGATGAACTAGATTCAAAATAATAGAAAAAAATGCCTCAGAACTAAATTTTTATCTTTTTCCTCCCTCCTGAGACCCTGTTTTCAGGAGAAATATAAATTTCTTTTAAAAATGGATTTTAGGGATGTATTTTTAAAACCAAATCAGACTGGAAGGTATGGATGCCATGAAGTCAGTATACACACAAGTCCTTCCACCTCTACAATTCTACAAGATGAGTTTTCGGTATTCAGAGTAATGACCGTGAGACCATTCAGCATCCTCAGTCCTCAGTAGCTATTCAGTTTTGTTCAGAATACTACATGTGACTAAGAGAGAAAACTCAATTTGTAAATGATCAGAAGACTTAGGTTCAAATGTAGATTACTACATTTTGATTTTCCACAAGAACTGAATTTTAATTTTTTAACAATGCTTTCTGGTTAGCCTCGAATTATATAACACAATAAAAGTTTCCCCGAGTTAATTTATGATATAACATTGTAGAAAAAGCTTGAAAGGACTGTAGAGGTCATCTGGTCTCATCCCCTCAAATATTGTCTCAAACGAGATAATATTTGTACTGAGATAGTATTTTTAAAGTACTAGCATAGTACCTGGCCCACAATAGGCACTATATAATTGAATGTTTATTCCCTTCCCCTTCCTGCCCTTTGCCAGAACCCCTTCCCCTGCTTTCAGGGTAGACCTCTTTCACCCTAGTAGCATTAAGCCAAAAGCCACCATCATCACAACCATCTGCCCTAGTTCTGCCTTCTACTGTAGCAAAACAATAAAGCTACTCTTCTCCATGAAAGTCCCATTACTTTTAGGTTGTTTGTGTGCTACATTTCACATTCTTTTCCTGGCTAAACATCTCCCATTTCCAGTTTCTTCCACGTTTCTTTCCTGGGGTGCTCTCCAGACTTTTTGCTTTCCTGATTAACATCCTTCTAGATGCACTCTACATCTCCTGTGTCTTGAATGCAGCAGAATTTTGTGCCATTCTTCAAATGTACTCAGCAGAGTAATTGTGAGAGGCAACATAGGAACTTTTGTTTTCTATGTGCTAGGTAAGATCCACAAATGGGAGTTTTCATTCTGTCAGTGAAAAGGTGTGGGTGGTTTTTGTATTCTTGTAGAATGTTTAAAATACTATCCTAATCTAGGCATGAAAAAAGATAAACTGAAACCTTTAAAATTAACATTCTGAAAAGGGAAACATTTGCGTCTATTCAGGACAACTTGCTTATGCTGTCAAATTAGCATAGTGAACTGGCCAAGTTCCAAATGAATCATTTTCAAGTTTTCTCCTTGTAAAAAGTGAAATTGACTGATTCAATTCTTTTCTTCTCTTAGTGCCCTAGAGCAAAGAAAGGTATCTTGGTTGGTTTGTTTTTAGATGTGATCTCACTATAAAATCAACTGATTATGTGCTAACTCTAATTCAAGAATAAACCCTGAAAAGAAAGTTATCTACTTACTATGTCATAGCAGTATCCCACTGAACACAAGTCAACATATTTGTAATGACTGGATTATTAAGAATGAATTAACAGGAAAATTAAACAATTGTGAACACATATATTCATTTGAAACCTACTCTTAAACTGGCTTTAGAGAATAGAACGCACCTCGAAAATGAACTGTATTGTAGGGGGCCCTTAGTACTTGTATTTGTGTTTCAAGGTGCTGAGATTGTGCCAGAGACATATTTAAATACAGTAATAAAGCTGTACCTTTCATTTGAAAATTGCTGGGATGTTATGGAAGAACTTTGTTGTCTTTTTTTGTTAAGGTCCCCTGAGTTCCACTCACATGGAATTAAAACAATGTTTTCTAAAATTATCTTTGTTGTGTATTTAAAAATAAATATAACTTTTGTGGAAAAAGCAATCTCTTGTGTCATTTTGAGTACCAAGTCAATAAATATGAGCAATTGAATATACCTACTCAGCTGGTGTACAGATTAACTGTTGAGGGAAGAATGTCAGTGCCCATAGCACTACATTTCAGTCCTGGTATGACTTTAGTAATAGTTGTGGCAGTGACGGTGGTGGTAGTGGTGGTAATAGTGTTTAAATATGTTTGTAAAAGCACTTATGTTACCTTATTTTATCTTCGTAATGATAATATTAGATGGCATTTTATACAATGCTTAAAGGCTTGCAAAACACTCAACATATGTTATCTCATTATATACTCACAACATTCCTGTGCGGCAGGTAGGTGCTGTTATTATCCCCATTTTACAGGTGAAGAAATAAGCTCAGAAAGGTTAAATTACTTGTCTAGTTGCACAATAAATGTTTGAGGTAGGATTTGCACTCAGATCTTCCTGATTCCAAGTCCAGCACACAATGATACACTTAGCTGCCAACCCTGTGAGGTATGTGCTGTTATTTTCCCCAAGAGGAAACTGAGGCTTAAAGGTTAAAAGGATTTATACTGAAAATCTTGATTCCAAGCTGAGAACTCTATCCATTATTACTGTTTTTAAAAATAAAATGAATGAGGTCTTTCTTAACATTCTTCCTGTTTTTCCCTGAAGAAGAGCATTTTTTAAAAGGAAAGAATGCTTCTCTGTGTCATATTGCCAGGAAAATACCTCCTAGTAAGAAAAAAAATTCCCTTCTATTCTTGGGATTTGTGTGTCTTGCTCTAATTTGTTTTTCCATTTTCTTTTCTACAGAGAGGAGCCAGGGAATTGTGAGAGTTACTTGGTTGTGGCCAAACCTGCTTTCACAATGCAAGAGGCCTTTCACTAAATAAATAAATAAGCCTTCAGCTTTATTTGCAACAAATAGAAAACTGGGAAAGAACAGAAAACTTTGCAATAAGTTTCCAAGTTCTCTGTTTTTCCATTTCTGGCATACTGATATAAAAAATTACTGGAGATTCGAAAAGATGCCATGAAGACTCGCAAAGACCAAACAAAAGTAGGAATGCACAGGCCAAATTACAGCTGCAATATTTGGTTTTAGTCTTCAGAAGGTAGCAGTAAGAACTCATTTCTCTTGCATTCTAAAGTTTATGCAGCACTTTTCCTACAGCACCAGGAGAGGCGAGGGGGTCTACCGAAAAAGGAAGAATTGTATTTAGGTCCTGACTCTGACACTTAACAACCTTATAAATCAGTAAGTATTCAGTGCCAATACTGCGCCATGCCGTCTGCCAAATTCTGAAGACACAGCAACTGAAGTTCCTGCTTTCAAGAAGCTTACAATCTACCGAGGTGGACAATGGGTACAGATAAAAGCATGTACAGAGATTATACAAAGCAAATCTGGGCTAGTTTGGGGAAGGAGAATGCCGCTGTCTGGAGTGATCAGGAAAGGTTTCACGTAGAGTTGATTTTCTTTTTCTTCTAGGTAACACAGCTAGAAGCATTGAAGCTAACACTTGAACCCAAGTCTGTGGTCTCTGACACCATTGTTCCTTCCACTGCGTTCCATTGTCCAAAGTGAATGCCTGCTATATGTTAGTTTGAGATTTACCATGAAAACCATACCTGTTTTAGAGGAAAAAAGATAAGCTACTGATTCAGCATTCCCAGGGCCTCTTCTCCATGGGTTTGTAATACAAAGACATGAGGGCAGTGGATTGTATATACAGATCGGTAAAGATTAAGGATTATAGATTTCAAATGAGCCTTTCTGGAAAGTGTGATTGAAAAGCACTTACCTGTAAACATTTTGGTATGAAAAACATGGTATTTCTACTATTTTTTCCCAAGAGCAACCATAAAATGGATTTTTAGTAAATTTTCACATTTAAGGCTGCTTATCTATTCTAACCCCTCATTTTACATCTGAGGAAACAAAGGCCTGAAGGCTATCAGCTACTCAATCACAGCGCCAAGGATTCAGATCCTCTCTGACTCCCAAACCACTGATTATTCCTCTGTCCTTCCACACCTCAAGAAAAGGAGTTGATAGTCCTGAGTGACACTCAGATTTGGAAGGAACCTCAGAGGTGCAACCTATTAGAATCTAAAAAAAATCCTTTTTTTAAAAATTCAACATCCAAGATCTTCAGTTAAAGGAAAACCCCTCTGTCTTGAGGAAGTGTATTTCACCTTGCTCCATTAATAATCTGATAGCTAGGAAATTTTTCCATACAGTAAGCTAAAATTTGTGTCTTAGTTGACTTACAACCCCAGTCTCTAGTTCTGCCTTCTGCGCACAAGCAGGTTCAGTGTGAACTTTCATACAAATGAAGACGTCGCCAGTTCCTTATTTCTTTGCTAGTGTCAGTAGCTTCAGAGTAGTGCATCCTGCCATTGAACTGGCCTTTTACCTTAGTCCAATTAAAACGAATCACATCACTGTAACTGAAACAGACACAGCAGTAACTTTGACAGAGATGCAGATGCCTAAACATGGCTGTCTCTGCTATCAGGGCTTTTAGTGAAGGAGTATGCAAAATAGGACTGGTCTTTGTTTTTGTTTTTGTTTCTTACCGCCTAGTATTCAGATAAAGTCTAAGAAGTGAGTATATATTTGACTGGCTATTTTCACTACAGAACGTGTGGGGTTTGCAAAAGGTCATTAAGCCGTCAGTTTGTGAAAACAAAATCACTCTTCTCCACATCAGAATAAAAAAAAAACTAAAAGCAACTTGGCAAGGAGCTATTTTATGCTTTTCTGACTTGAGGGAGTTAATTCCTAAATCATCTTCCTAGGACATCACGATGACCACAAAAGCCACCTCTGAAAATTCCATTGCTGGGTTTCACTTCATTACTCTTTCTAGAAACCAATACCTAAAGCCCTACATGATGCAAAAAGACTGCTGGCACCAAGACTTCACCCAGAATATCAGAATTCCACATTCCATGGTGAGCTTTGTGTTAGACTAATGGTCCTAGTCTGTTATGCTTTCCCAACATCTTCTGTATCTAGCTCATAGATATCTATACCTCTATATGATCTTCATATCATATATGATATATATGATATATATACATATATATAGATATATATATAGATATATACCTCTACATGATCTTCAATATTCGTATCAAAAATCCTTCTAACTCTGTCTTCTCAACTCTTCTTTCTATATTTTGTAGAAACACTAACTTTAATAGCTTACAACTACACTAAGGCTTTTGATACATGCTGTATATTTCTCTACTTTAAAGGACTGAGCTGTTGAGCTTATCTTTCCCACTCACTTCAAAATTATTTATAAGAAATCTTCAACCTGAAACCAATAATGGCTTAGGGATTATAACATGGAATGAGGAAAAGAGTGTTTCAAAACTTGTATGTAAAATCTCAACCTTTCTATTTATTTGAACAATTCCTTCAGCTAAAGCTACTGATAACTTGTTCTTTTCTTAACATTTGGGACTGTTTGGCAATTGTAATCATTTCTAATAGAAAATGTCCTCAAAACTCAAAATGTTGTCAAAGAAAATGAGTGTCAGAATAAATGAACTCATTAAACACTTTGTTTTTTTTCCAATTCAGTATTTCAGTGCATTCATTATCTTACCAATAAGGGCAGTGCCTCCATTGGTGCCCATGTAGGTACCAAGGGAGCATGGAAGCTAGCCAAATTATATCTCTCATTCTCCTTACGGGACTCACCCACCTCTTCTTCCAAGCATACATCTTTTGAATATTGTCTTTTATGACACTTTATGAGTATAATTCATCACTGATAATATTCTTTAGAATATTTATGCCCGCCATGCATCTCTGCTTTCCATTGATTGACCCATAATTTCGATTCATCAGAGATTGTAGTATTACATATTGTGAAGCCATATAACATCCCTGGAAGAATACCGATATTAACAAAGATGTTTGTTATTTCAAGGGAAGGCTTGAGTGTCGCTGAAAATTCTTCATCATTATCCAAACACAATGCAACACACTCTCTTCATCCTATTCAGTTTCGGATTCAATTCACTGCTCAAATCTAAAGTCCACCAAAAAAAATAGATTCTGATGAATAAGCTCAATGTACAGTTGGTCTAATTTATATATTAATCTGGAAAAGTTGTATTCTTCATCCGTTCCATTTTTCTCACATATATTATAAAATTAATCTCCTTTGAGCAGTTGTGGATCTCATTTAAGTATTCCTATATTGTTCTGAGGTTTAATGAAACCAGCATAACATGATTGGCACACAGCATCTGGAAGACTTCACAGTCTAAATTCTTAACTTTTTTGTGTCCTAGACTCCCTTTTGCATTCTGATGAAGCCTGTGGATCCCCTCCCAGAATAATGTTTTTAAAGGCATACATAGGATAGAGCCAATTGTTATGTCTTCATTATGAGCTAAGGCTGGTGTTCTTTTCTAAGTCCAGTGTTCTATATGTGTATACACACATAAACATTGATACACACACACATTGATGCACACACACCTGTGCACACATTTAATAGCAAAATACTTGTAACATGGTGTTTTAACAATCTGGCTAGCAGCTTCTGTGGGGGGTCCAGATCCACCCACAGCCAGCACTCAGAAAGCTGCCAGACAGCCAGAAAGCCCAGGTTCTTTTGATATGCCTTAATAAGGAGAGCAAGGTTAAGGGGGT
>CM053627.1:80161735-80225437 GCA_028646595.1 Phalanger gymnotis
CCTGCTTCCCTCTGCCACTTTGTGGGTTCTGCAGCTCTAGAATTGGTTCAGAGCCATTTTTTTATAGGTTTTTGGAGGGACTTGGTGGGGAGCTCACGCCAGTCACTGCTTCCCACCCGCCATCTTGGCTCCGCCCCCCGGAATCTGGTATTCTTACACCCTGTCCTATGTTCTTACTACTGTGCCTGGCTACTATACTAAGTTTTTTAAGCCTCAATCTTCCTATCATTCAAATATTTTATTTACACATGGTAAATTCAAAAACTTTTGCACAAAATTGTGCTCATTATTATAGGGGGGAGGTTAAACAGCAACTTAGAAGTCATTTATTATCTTGTTACTTTTTTCCTCTTAAGGAATATAATTCGCTTAGCTTAAAGCACCAAGTCGCCTGGCCTTATGCAAAAAGAGTGACGCGCTAGTCAGAATGTAATGATTTCACATTGTTATTTCTGTACTTTTTGACATATACGTCTGTAGACTATAAACCAATGGAGGAGAAGCTCATTGTCAACCATATTTCCAGCCAACCATCTAGGCCCAAAGAGACATCATATCAGAATTCATGCCTCATGACACCATCACCTGTATTTCAGGCATGAAGTTTCATGGGAATGGAGTCCTGAAAACCTACCCCAATTAGGGATGCCTTCTTGTGCAAAGGTATCATTGAAGATGAGTCTTTCTCTGTTATATTTGGTTGATTGATTCATTCAGTAAGATTTGTTTGTTTCAGGGGCAGGTCTTACACTGGCTTTTGTACATGTCTTTCTCCTCTGTGGCTGCATTCTGGACCTTTTGATGACACTAGTACTATAGTTCTACCATATCCCTCAAAATAATATACTTCTTCTTGGATTAGCGTGAAATTATTTAATGTACTGTCTCTCCTAGGAAATTTTGTTTTTCACAAGGGATCAGCAGGACGAGGAATGCAAAGGACTGACTAGTGGTAGAATTTAAGACCCTCTGAAACCTATCTGGTAGCAGCAAGACTTGGTGTTTCTGAAATAAAATAAATAGTGTTGCCTGCCTCAAGTCCACTTAGACTCCACCATAATGATTTTTTCCATTTGTCTGTTGAGCAACTACCTCGCCAAATAATAATGAGCTTTAAATCTAACTCTAACTCTTATGATTCTGAAGGTCAGTTATTCTCAAACTTTTAGCATTCAATGCCTAAATAATAAATAAAGCCAAATTTGTTGAAAATCAACTAATTAAGCATTTTGATCATTCTCCTTCCCAAAGAAAATCCAAAATCTTATTTCTCTCTCCCCATAACCTTCCTCATTATTCTTTCCATATTTTCCAACATCATTCTCCCTATCCTCTGGCAGAATGAGAGACTAAAGAAAATTCCCCCTTGCCTTTCAAACCCTAACTGGGCAAGCATACATCTCTTGTCTCTCCTTTGTCCCTTGCCTCCTCCCATTCAGGTGACTTTCCATACCCTCACAAAAAATATGGATTCATTTACAAGGCAATATAGGTTTGAATAACTGGAACATTAATTGAATTTCTTCTTCCTTTCCTCCTCTTAGATTCTGTAAACCTCTTTGATTTTTATCTCCTTCAAGGCTTTTGCCCCTAGATAGTCTTTCTTTGACTCTCAAACCATGTGAATTTTTTTTAACCAATACACTTATCTGGTCTTATAACCATTAATACTTTAATTTTACTACTTAATTTCTTCTACTTAACTGTTATTTACTTTTTTATGTTTTGAAAGGTTTACATATTGAATATATTGATCTCTGTTTTTCTTTTGGACTAATAACTTAAATGCCTCCTATTTGTCGAAAGTCCATTTTTTTTTTAAAAAAATGGTTGTTAGGAGGATTGCACTTTGCAGGGTATATTATTTTGGGAGTGCAATCAAATCTCCTAAACTTTTCAGAATGTCACTTTCAAGTATCTTCTTTGAATCCTCTTAGATAAAGTATACCCCTAGGCTATTGAGATGGATTTTCCTTGATGACTGAATGCTTTTCTCTTGTCTATTTATAGTTTTGTTGTTGCATCTTGACTACAGAATTTCTTGGTGACTTAAATTAAGATTTTCCCTTTGTAGGTGATCAGTGGATCCTAATGATCTACATTTTGATTTCTGCGAAGGAGATAGGGAGCTCTATGGAGAAGTGATTATCACAGTACCTGTTACAGGAAGAGGGATACCATCAGTACAGTCCACTTAAAAGCTGAAATATTCTAGTTCAAGGAAAGGAGACATCCATGCTGTGGAAAGGTGGCAAGACCATGAGTTGCTCTGAATAGGGATTTGGGTGCTGTGTGGACAAAACTGGTCAACAGTATGACCACACCAGAAATTATGCAAGACCTTTTCCCATATCCTAGGGTATAGTTCTTTTTGAAAATTTTTCCTTAATTTTCCCATCCAAATGCCATATGGATGACCAGAGCAATCCTGAAACCCAAGGATTCCAGCACTGAAAGCTGTATCTGCATTATTGCAGCAAGGAGGAGGCATTTTCTCATTTTAGACTTGTCAATCTTAAAAATACCCCTGTCCCAGGCTACTCTGATTGGAATCAGGGATAAGTTTGCATTTAGATGCTGGTTTTTTTTTTATTCCTTTTAATTGTTTTACTTTAAAAGTGCATGTCTCAAATTTCTAGCCAGAAGACAGCGTAAGAGTCTACTTCTCAGCAAAACTTCTACTCCCAGTACCTCAGAACAAGGAATCTAGCCAGGGGCAGCTAGGTGGCTCAGCAAGTAGAGCACCGGCCCTGGAGTCGGGAGGACCTGAGTTGAAATCTGGCCTCAGACACTTGACACACTTATTAGCTGTGTGACCTTGGGCAAGTCACTTAACCCCAATTGCCCTGCCTTCCCCCCTCCAAAAAAACCCAAAACAAAAAACAAAAAAAACAAGGAATATAGCCAGTAAGTAACAAGAATAGAAGCTAGAAAATACCTCCACAAATATAAATTATTACACTATAATAACCTAGAGCTATACAAAGGACCTTCTCTCAAATATCAAATCAGTCATGCAATGAACATGATGAATGCTGGAACTTTGCTTGTGCCTTCTATCTTGTTTCTGCAACCAGACTCCCATCTCCATGTCTTTAATGGAGGCAGAGTATTGAACTAATGTCTTCCAGCAATGGAGAGAACAGGCAACTGACCGACAGACAAAGACTGAGGGACACACAGTGGTGTAGAGTGGGAAAGAATAGAATTAAAGGAAATTGCTAGTAGGAAAAGGAAGTTTCATAAATCCAGCTGTGTTCTTCTCCTCATAAAGTTTCCATATATCAGAACTATAGTTCTCTCCTCACCTCCTTCCTTTCAGCAATACAAGATTATTGAAGCCACCAAATCCCAGTGGTATGGATGGGGAGAAGGGAGAGGACAGTGATGTTGGAAGGACTAAACAGTGAGGGAGGCTGGTATAGTACCACTCAGGATAGAAGAAAAAGGGCAGAAGGGAAGAAAATCCAGAAAAGAAAGACCGGGGTTAGCCTCAGCCCCCAAAGAGATAAACCAACAATGTGCTCAACAAAGTAGAAGGAAAACTGTCATTTGGTTTTGAAAAAAGATTGCACAAGAATAGTTTTGCCATCAGTCATACAGACCCCAAAACTCCTGATAAAAAAGAAAGCATAGAAATTCTATAGGATTCTCAGAGAAAATGGAAAAATAAGAAGGCCCACAATGATTAGGAGGTGAAATGAAATATTTTAAAAAATAATTAAAAGAACATTGGGAATTAAGGCAGAATTTAAGCAGAGCTCTCAAAGATGAAATTAGTAAGACAAATAGATGATTAGACAATTTAGAACATCTGAAGGATATTTTCTCCAAAACAATGGATCGTGTGAAAAATAAAAATCAGTTTAGAAATACAAAGGTGGAAATAAATTTTACCTAAGATAATAAAAAGATAACAGCATTGGAAGAACACTTACATTCTATGCAAAGCCAATGCAAATGACTTTAAAGATAGGATGAAAGAAGACATCAAGGCTCAGGTTTAATGAAAAAGTCTGAATAACATGCTGCATGAAAAAAAATTAAATTGCCCATAAATACTGAAAAGATAAGGAAAAATACGTATCATTAGGATCCATTGATCATCTGTGATGTGAATTCAAATCACCAGAAACTTCTGTAGTTACAACTAAGAATTTCAATATCAAACAACAAATATTATAAGTAGCCTAGAGAAAGACTTTGGGTTGCTAAGGAAAATCCACTTGAATAGCTTAGAATATTCTTCATCCCTGATGATTCAAAGAAGGTAACATAATAGTCTAAAAAATAAAGCAGATTGGATTGCACCCCAAAATAACATCTTACAAAGTAGATCCTAATAATCTTTTTAAAAAATAGACTTTCAACAAAAAGGAGGTGTTCAAGTTATTAGTCCACAAGAAAAACCTAGGAGATCAATATATTCAATATGTAAACCCTTCAGAAAAAGAAACACAAGAAAAGTAAATAACAGTTACGTAGCAGAAAAGACTAAGCAGTAAAATCAATGTACTAATGTTTATAACACCAGACAAGGGTATTATTATTTTTTAATGCAACTTTTCACACTGCTTGAGAATCAAAGAAAGAACATCTAGGGGCAAAAGCCAAGGAGATAAAAATCTAAGGAATTTACTTGATTCAGGAGGAAGAAAGGAGAAAGAATTTGATGTTTCAGTGATTAAAATCTATATTGCCTTGTAAAAGAATCTGTGTGTATATACACATATACATACATACACACATACATATATGTGCATGTATATGTGTGTGTATGTATATATTTGTGATGGTGTGAATAACACAAAGAAAGGTCACCAGGGCAGAGAGGAGGCAAGAGACCAAGGAGAGGCAGAGACGCACACTTGCCCAGTTAAGAGTTTGAGAGGCAAAGTAGAAGTGATTCCTTCGGTCTCTCATTTTGCCAGAGGATAGGAGGAATGCTGTTGGAAAGCATGAAAGGAAAAAAAAAAGGAGGAAAGATATGGGGAGGGAGGAACAGGATCTGGGACCTTCCCTGGGAGAGGAAATAATGGAGGAGATAATGTACATTCACGTGGGGATGAATGGAAAGAAAGCAACCTAACAATGAATTTTAACCAGAGAGAGAGAGCACCTTAGAAGATCCCCTCCTTAGAGCAAGGATCACGCTTCCCACAACTGTATTCCACCCCTAGGAACGGGGATTACTGGTGCCCTAAGGTCCCCTACTGTGGGAGATGAGTTTATTTTAGGAAGATAAAAAACTAGTCTCAAGATTATCTGGCCTTAGGATGGGTAAATGCTAATAATAAAGTCACAGAGGAAGTCCATCCCCTATGTCAAGGGATATGTATATTGACACCCAGCTCATCACATTATCTTCTTCATGCTTTAATTCTTCCAAGAATAACACTACACAGAACAAAGTTCTTTAAAAGATTTTTTTAAATTAAGGGAGAGGAGAATGAGTGCCATCTGCAGACAAACAAAAGTAAATTACACAGAGATAGAAAATTTCTATCTTCCAGAAACCTATTTTGTATGAGGGACAAAAAAGAAAAAAAAGAACCTGTAAATATAAGACCTATAAATGAAATAATGTGTTTCAGAATAGTGTAGAAGAGAAAGAAATTAAGAGGGAGATGAAATAATATTCCCTGAAAAGGGTGCTACAAATGAAAATTACAAAAGTTGATAGTAGGCGAGGAGGGGGTGGCACAAACAGGATGCTGTACTCTTACCCGGACAGGGAAAGAAAAAAGCTAAAAAGACAAGGAAAAATATTAAAGAGAGTAACAATTGAAATGAAGTCAAAGTTAAGAAGAACAGAGAGGTTATGGGAAGAAAGTAGAAGGAAACTGAATCAAATTGGTGTAAGCAAAATTAACCAGAGACAAAACGTTGACTTAAAAGAAAGAGAAAAGGAATGATGATACAAAAAAATTAGGAAAATTGCAAACCTAACACCATAATCTTAAACATGAACTTTCTAATAAAATGAAAGGTAAAAGAAACCTCAGCTATTGACTACTTACAAGATTAAGATCTTAAAAAAATAGAAACACATACAAAATGAAAATAAGGGTAAGGAAAAAATAGCTGTCCCAAAAGAACAGTAATTTCAGTCATAACGTTAGGTAAGGCAGCAATTAAAATTGACAATATTTTAAGAGATAAATTATACTATGTTTAAAAGAGTTATAGTCAATGAAATAAAATCATTAAGTATATATGGACCAAATGACGTAGAGCTCAGTTGCTTAAAGGAAAAATGACAAAAGACATTGAGATTATCACAATAATGTGATAGTCCTTAATGTTCATCTTTCAGAGCTGGATAAATGCAACAGATACAAAGGAAAACAGGTGAGTAGATATTTGTTATTTTCTGAATGGGAACATCAAAGAATATAGATATTTTCAGCACTAAAAAATATCTTTACAGAAATATATCATGGATTAGGACATAAATAAAATGTAAATGTAAATAGGAAGAAATCTTAAACCTAATGTTCAGGCCAGAGTCAACATAATACAGCAGTCAATTCAGGGAAAACAATCGGAAGATATGGACCCAATTGAAAACTAAATAAAATATATAAATAATGAGTTCATCAAAGAAGAAATCATAAATATTATAAATACATATATTAAATAGAATAATAACAATGGGATGCCATTAACACTTTGGAGATAAGCTAAGGCAATTCCTAGTGGGCATATTTTTTTGAAATATATTAACAAAATAGAAAAGTGAGGATTAATGAACTGAACCAGAAAATGAACATATTAAAAAAAAAAAAACCCAGAACAAACACAAAAGAAGAAATCCTAAAAAGTTCTATTTGAGTGAGCAGAAAGACACTGGATGAAAAGCAAAAATTTGAAATGATTCATAAAACAAAGAATTCAACAACACTGACAAAATAAACTACTAGCTAATCTGATTAATAAGAAGAGAAATTAAAAATCATATTAGTCAGTAGTAAACAGACTAATAAAGTCAAACCTTTATTAAGTGTCTGCTATTTCAGCATGGGCACCTAGGTGGTGCAATGGATAGAGTTCCAGGCTTGAAGTTAGGAAGACTCTTCTTCCTTAGTTCAAATCAAGCCTCAGGCACTTACCTAGCTGTGTGACCCTAGGCAAGTTAAACCTTGTTTGCCTCAGTTAAGTGAATTCGAGAAGGAAGTGTCAAACCACTCCAGTATCTCTGCCAAGAAAACCCCAAAAGGGAACGCGAAGAGTCAGACACATATGAAGGAGCAAACAGCAGCAACAAATTTTCAGCACTGTGCTAAACGCTAGGCATTTAGAAAGACAGAGTCCCTGCTTTCAAGAAGCCTGTAGCTTAATGTTTGGCATGCAAACAGCTATGTACAAACAAGATAGAAACAGGATAAATTGTGAGGGAAGGTGTTACAATTAAGGCTTCTTGTAGAAGGTGGGACTGAGGTAGGGGGCAGAGAGTTCCAGGCAAGGAAGACAGCTAGTAAAAGCACCCTGTGTTGGGAAATGAAGTATTGTGTGGCATAGCAAAGAAGTCAGTGTCAGGAGATTGCAAAATAGGTAGTGGGGAGAAAGGTATAAGAAAAATAAAAAGGTAGGAATGGGTCAGATTATAAAGGACTTTTACAACAAGATTTCATATTTGGCTCTAGAGGTGATAATGAACCACTGGAGTTGATTGAATGGATTGGGGGTGACATGGAATTTTGTGATCAGGGTGACCTGATCCTTAGGAAGATTAGGTTGATAGCTGACTAGAGGATAGATTAGAATGAGTAGAGACTTGAGGCAGATAGACCAACCAGCAGACAATTGCAACAGTCTAAGGGTGAGGTGATGAGATGGCAGTGGTAGGAGGAGAGAAGGATGCACATACAGGAGATGTTACTAAGGTGTCATTGATAGGACTTGACAACTGTTTGGATCTAAAGGGCAGGGGAGGGTGAGAGAGTAAGAAGTAGAGGATGACACCTGGGTTGCCAGAAGGTACTGGAACCCTAAACAGTAATAGGGAAGTTAAAATGAGGGAAGGGTTTATGCAAAAACATAATACATTTAATTTGGGATATGCTGAATTTCAGATTTCGTCAGGATACCTAGTTTGAGATGGACAATAGACAGCTGGAGATGAAAAACCAGAGGTTAGGGTTGGATAAGTAGATCTGAATCATCTGCATAGAGATGATAATTGAACCCAAGGAAGCTGATGAGATCACCAAATAAAGTAGCAAAGAGGGAGAAAAGAAGAGGGCCCAGGACAGAGCCTTGGGGAAGACCCATGGTTAGCAGGCATGACCTGGATGACGATCCAGCAAAGGAGACAGAGACAGAGTGGTCAGATAGGTAGGAGGAAAACCAGAAGAAAACTGTCATGAAAACCCAGAGAGAAGAGAGGGTAAGGAGAAGGGAATGATCAACAGTTGTCAATGGCTTGTAGAGAAGTCAAGGAGGATTATTAGTGACTTTTGAGCAGTTTCATTTGAATAATGATGTCAGAAGTTGGATTTTAAAAAAAGTCAAGAAAATAAGAGGAAAGGATGATAATAGGAATGAAATTATTTAATTGAGTTTTTTAAGGATAGGAAGAACATGGACACTTTTGTAGGCGGTAGGAAGCAACTGGTAAACAGGAAGTGATTGACGATTAATACAAGAGTAGGGATGATGTGGGAGGGGGGTGTAATCTGTTGGAAAAGACAGGATGTGATGACATCACTTGGATACGTAGAGGGGTTAGTCTTGACAGGGAGAAGGGCTGTCTCTTCATGTGACACAGAGATTTAGGATCAGATGGTGTCAGAAAGCACCTGGATGATATAAGATGTGGAACAGGGCAAAAGAGGGAGGTCTCTACGAGTGGCCTCAATTTTTTTCAGTGAAACATCAGGAAAGGTTCTCTGAGGAGAGTAGGAGAAGGGCAAGCTATGGGAGATTTGAAGAGGGATGAAATGATTTGGAAAAGCTCCTGTGGTGAGTGGGGCATGTTGGGAGGTATAAGGGATTGCCTTGCTACAGTGAAGGCCTTGTTGAGATTATGCAAACTTGTAGTAGTAGACCCAGTCAGCAGTTTTAGGATTTTTATCCAGCTTCAGTAGGATATGCTACTGAATAGCATTAAACAGCAGTGGATATAAACCGAGGCTGGTGTCTTATATCACAAGGTCATTCATAAGATAAGGGATGAGGGACTTGGGAGAAAAAGACATTGTATAGTTGAAGTGGTTCACCAAGGGGTCAAGATGGGGAAGGGAACAGAGTATAACTAGTGCAACTGTGATGGCCTGGTAAAGAAAGGAGGGGTAAAAGGTCAAAAGGATTTGGAGTCGTAAGGCAGAGGGAGAGGTGAGATGACAACAAATGATCGTCACATAAAGGACTTTCAGAGTTCATGAGCGTGGACGTGAAACACTTGGTGATGGCAAGATGAAAAGCTATAGCTATCTCTGTGTGTAGCTTTGGTGGGTGGAGGAGCAGATCATGGAAATGAGTAAATCAAAGAATGGAGAAGTTAGGGGTTCTAAGCAAGTACCAATGTGTCTGTTGAAGTCCCGCGGTATAAAGGCAGGAGTTGTGAAGGAGAGGACTTTGAGCCAGCCGAACTCATTGAGCAGAGAGAGAAAATCCTGAACGCCTATGCCGTTGTTCAGTTGCATCCGACTCTTCACGGCCCCATTCGAGGTTTTCTTGGGAGAGATACTGAAGTGGTTTACCATTTCCTTTTCCATCTCATTTTACAGATGGGGAAACTGAGGCAAACAGAGTTAAGTGACTTGTCTAGGGTCACACGGCTAGTAAGGGTCAGGCCAGGTTTGGACTCAGGAAGATGAATCTTCCCAATTCCAGGCCCAGCACTCTATCCACTGCCCCACATGTCTATTGATAATTGCTAATTTGTCCCAGAGAGGGACAAATTAGAGAAGGAGAAATACATAGATATATATACATATATACATGCACACATACATACATGTATATATATAAATACATGCATGCATATGTAAATGTGTGCATGTGTGTATAGAAAAGGAGAGAGAGAGACAGACACTGTTCTCTTCCCATCCTGAGAGTGATAGGAATTATGATATCTGAGACAGGGAAGGTTTTTTCTGCTTCATGAAGAGCTTTGGAGCAGTCTGCAACAGAGCAAGAGAGAAAAGGGAAGAGTTGCTCATGAAAACTAATGGAATATCCCATGATATTGGTTCCTTTGAATGAAAATTAAAATAAGTTGCTGATAATGTTTAGAACTTCCCTTACTCCCTACTTCACCTCTTAAAGAACTTTGATGAGACTGATTAGAATAGACTGAGACCGTTACCTGTGACCATCACTGTATACAGAGGCTATGGAAAAGCTGTGAAAGATTTAACTTCCCCTGTGACTGTTGCTGGCACACACTTTATCTCTGATTTTAAAATTTCATTATACTTTTTATATTATAATTTTATTTGCTCTGAAAATGAGCATTCGCAACTTCTTTGTGTTGCATTTATTTCCTCTTGACTTGGAGGCTCTGATCTGAAAGTAAGAGAGAATCTTATGGTTTTGATTCTTAATAATATTTCCCTAAAGGCAGAACTAAGGATCATTTTTTTAAATCCTAGTCTACAAATGACTCAGAGGTCCTTTTTTTTTTCTATCTGGGACAAGGCAGGTGCTATTAGGTCACATATCCTCATTTACTCCTTCCTCTTTCCTCCCTGTTCTCTGCAGGGATGGAATCAAGGAGACATGAGCTGCCAAATGGTAGGCCAGATAAGTATAGCCAGACCTGGCTGGTGAACTCCCAAATTCTGAAGGTTGGAGGAAGAGCCATCACACAGCAGAATCTTGTCTCGCAGCGCCACCTAGTGTAACAAAAGATTCTAGGCTCCAAAAAGCCACCTAATCACTAAGTGAAAAAAACCAAGCCCACAAACATTTATTAAGTGCCTATTCTATGACTAAATATATACAGCCTAGGTAGAGGTAAGCCTAAAGAGAAACAGAGGAAGATTTTCTGTAGAAGGGATTTTAACTGATACTTGAAGGAAGCCTGGGAAGCCAGGGGTCAGAGATGAGGAAAGAGAGCATTGCCGTCAGGGGGACAGCCAGTGAAAATGCACAGAATCAGGAGAGACAATGTTGTGCTCAAGGAACAGAGTAAAGGAGAAGAGGTTATAATATAGTTAGGGACACAAAACTAGCTAATACGTGAAATAATTGTATTTGACATTTTAAAAACTGCATTTGGGTTAAATAAAATCAGGTATATAAGAGTCCAATAAAGGGGTGTTGTGCACATGTGATCGGTTATTATCGTTTTCAGATCATTTTCCTCCCAAGAGGATGGAAGAGTGAAATACCAGGTTTGGATACACGGAAGAAGAGGGACTGAAAGGTGGGGGTGGGGGGGAGTATGCCAGAGGAGTGGGACAGGTGACAAACTTTGCTTACTTCATGCTTTTACCTAGGGCTGCCACTGACCAGATGACTGTTCTCATCTCTGAAAGAAATCAGCTGTGCTGCTAGATCTTGTGAGGAAGCCCTTTCCCTGGCAGACAGTGTTGATGCACCAGAAGAAAGATCAGTAAAAGCAGATGTCATTGGAGGTGAAGTACCGCTACCATTCATTAACAAAGATGGATATTTCAGTAGGAGGGAGGGCATAATTAAAGGACTATCAGGTTACTACCCAGGAGAAGACTAACAGCCAGTGCTATGATTCAGATTTCCAAGGAAACAATGAAAAATTCATTCATTCATTCATTCATTCATTCACTCAACAGGCATTTATTAAGTGTTTACTATTTGTAAAGCACTAGGCACTGGGAAATCAAAGGAAAAAATGAAACAGTTCCTGCCCTCAAAAGCTTATTTTCCTTTGAGGAAACTCAGAAGTATCTCTACATAGAAAATTGAGGGGCAGCTAGGTGGCGCAGTGAGTAGAGCACCGGCCCTGGAGGCAGGAGAACTTGAGTTCAGATCTGGTCTCAGACATTTGACACATTTACTAGCTGTGTGACCTTGGACAAGTCACTTAACCCCAGTTGCCCTGCCCCCCCCCCCAAAAAAAAGAAAAAAAATCAAATACAATGTATGTACATAACAATGTCACACATTGCTCACTTTTCCTTACCACCAAACTTGTGGACACTGGGTTCACATGGATTCTAATTTCATGAGGGGGAGAGGGAAAAGCTGACCAAAAGGAATCATTATCTTTCTCGTTGGCTCATTGTTTCCGCCCCAGAGTAAGTCTGAATAAAGCCTAGCTATGGCTCAGGTATAGGTTTTCCCAAATCTGGGTAACTAGATCCCCAACTCTCACAAAAATACTCAACATATAACATGGGTCCTAAGTAGCCTTTATTTAAAGGACTCATCTGAGCCCCTGAATGAGGCTGAATGAATTCAGAAATAAAAAACCCATCCTTGGTGTATCTCCTTCTGCTGCTTCCCCTTCAGATAAAGTTTTTGAGGCTGCTAAATAAACATTTTCCTTATTCTATATTCACTTGCATCTCCACTGTCTAAACAACTTGCAGCAATATCACAGAGGTTGAGTAGATCAATAGAGATCCCTTCCTCTCCCCTGACTTGGCTTCCTTCCTTCAGCAGCAGCAGCAGCAGCACAGTCATCTCCCTAAACTGCAGATTGTTGAGGAAGTCTCTCTGTGGGAAGCCAGTGCCCCAGTCTCTTGGGAATGAAAGGGTTCATTCTCAGGATCACATGTTTTTTGACTTCTGCTCAAAAAAGGCAAAAAAGGCAGATAGGAAAGCTGGAGGTCCAGGGAACAACCTGATGCAGAGAAGGGAGGGACCTGTAGTTGCAAAGAAGAAATACTTTCTCCCCTCTCCCACCTAACAGCCCAGTTTTGGAAGTACCAGGGAGATACTCTAATTATACATAATAATAGAGGTGCAACTCTCCTAATGAAAGTATGTCTCCTTGACTCTTAGTTACCGTTTTACCTAGGAGGAAGTCCAAGTCACTAGAGAGGAATTCAGAGGAATTCCCTGTGTCCTCTCAGTAAGGAGGGATTAGGGTAGTTACCTTCCTGGGAGGTATCTTCTGATAAAGGCCAATACCCTATAATCCCATTCTGGCCATTTTCTTATCTGCCTGGCTTCTCTGGAGTTGGACCAGCTCCTTCAAGTGCTAGAACTATATTATTACCCTGCAACAGATCAAAGGAAATTTATCCATTTAACTTTAGAGCTCCTGCCCTGAGGCTGTTGTCTTAAATTAAGGGCTCAATATGTGCTTATTTAGCCCAATATAATCCTACTGGATCTCCCACCACACTCCACAGGCCCAGGGATCATCTTCCTATCTGCCTAGCTCCTGAAGGGGCAGCACTGCATACCCTCCCCCCTTTTTTTAATTACCACAGTAATTAAATCAGTAATCCTCTTGCCCCATAGAAGAACTGATCCTCCAGAACCTTATACACCCAAGACTACCACTCTGCCACAGTAGTTATCTCTTCTCATTAGAATACAAATACCTGGAGGGCAAAAATTGTCTCCCTTTTAGTGTCTGGCCAGTAAGTCCTTAAATGAATGGTGAGGAATTATCAAATGAGATCCTTGGAGATTTTTTGGAAGTAGAAGAGTCAAAGAACTCCCTCCCTAAAGCTATTCTTAAACTTTAAAAATGCAAATGGTAATTCAGCCATTCAATTACCTGTGCTTTGTAGCCCTATGGGCAGTCCTGGAGGTGGGATAGAGAGGAAGAGTAAGCTTCTACTTTGGCTTTCAGTGATTTCAATTTTGCCTTTCCATTTCTGAGTGTGTATAAACTCTCCTCACAAACCTCCCATTTTCACTTCCACAAACATTAATAAAATGCCCGCTTTGTTCAAGGCACTTTCCTCTACCATCTTCCTCCTCTAATGTATAGAGTTGCAAGGATAGTAAGATATTCTCTGAAGTGCCTTAAGTTCCTTGGACATAATAGGAGAATTTCCACAATGGATTGACCCACAGGCCCTGGAACTGTATATTTTTACTGGAGGATATAGCTTATTTATTTCCAAAACTTAGATGCCAATTTTCTTCACAAATCTGTTCTTTGATATAGCAAAGTAGAATTTAGAGTTGGACAGGACTATTTTTTCTAACTTCTTGATTTTTCAAATGAAAAAACTGAATGTCGAAGAATTCAAGGGCCTTGCCCAAGGTCATAATTGGTAGTGTTGAGGTTTAGAGGTGCTGGGACCCTGAAATTGTGAAACATGGGTCCTGCCTGAATGAATTTGAACCAAGCTTTCTTTCAGCCAAAAACAAAAAAACAAAGTTTATTAAAAATCCACCGTATTGACCAGACTCTTAAGGAATCTCAGCATCGGCTAGACCCTAAGGAATCTGAACACTTGTAATGCTAATGTAAGAGGGCCAGATTGAATCCGAGCACTTTCATAGAGGCCTAAAAGAATCTTACATACAGAAAGACTATGAAGGGATCTAGGGTCGGCCAAGTAGTTTGGGGTGATTAGAAGAGGGGGTCTAGCGAAGATATCGATGGGAGGGGAGAGGCCCGTAGGCTCCAGTGACTGGAGGTAGGAGTCCAGGAGCCAAGGTAGGATTAAGGGTGGCAAGTAGCCATAGGAGATCTGGAGATAACAGACAGTGGAGGAATAGCCTAGGTTAAGGGTGACAGAGAATTGGGCATAGCAATAATGAAAGGCTTTTAGCCTCAGGCAAATGCCAGATCAAGTGTGGAAATTCAAGGAGAGCTCAAGGGCCTGTAGACAAATGGGACCCAAATTCTTATGGGGAAAGGGACAAAGGTCTAGGCTTGGGTCCTTACAGTCATTAGATAGGTTTCTGACATCAATCCCAGTGGATTTTCCATTGGACCAGTGGTTCCCATTTATAATAACCCAAGTAGTTTGTGCTTTAAAAAATCATTAATGGTACCTTAGGTAGTAAATAATGTTAAAGAATATTATAAGTATTATATTAAATTACTCTGGGATCACAAAACATTTTGTATTTTTTTTTTGTCATTGCTGTTATTGTTATGTTATTGTGGTGGCGGTGGTTGTTATTGAAAAGAGTTAGTGGAACAAAAAAATGTTGTGAACCATTTCTGTTGTTCAGTTGTTTCAGGCATGCCTGACTATGAGCCCATGTATGGTTTTCTTGGCAAAGATACCAGAATGGTTGGCCATTTCCTTCACGGGCTTACTTCACAGATGAGGAAACTAAGTCAAACAGCATTGAGTGAGTTGCCCAGACTCACACAGCTAGTAAATGTCTGAGGCCAGATTTGAGCTCAGAAAGATCAGCCTTCTTGACTTTAGGCCTGGCACTCTATATGCTGCACCATCTAACTGCCCTTTCAGCCTCAGTTTCCTCAAAGGACAATAGGTCTGATAAGAGAAATGGGTATGACATGGGTATGATTTCCAGGTTTATCGAGAGGATCAAATGAGAGAATATCTGAAAAGGGTTTAGCGCAGTGCCTGACACATAGTAGGTACTTAGTAAATGCTTTGTTCTTTCCCTCCTTTTTGAATCCCAATTTAAAACCCAAGGTAAGAGGTTACCTTATTTTTTTTAAAGTATGTTGTTATTGATTGGCTATGTATAGCATCTCCCAGGAAGGGAAAATGGCTGGAAGGGAATGGATGAAAAGATGCTTTATTAAGGGCAGTTTTCAGGAGAGAAATCAACTATAAGTTCTATAAGGTCTCAGAAATAAAGTTCAAGGGGCCAATTCAAAACATATTTGTTAAGCAACTTCTATGTATAAGGTATTGTGCTACGGGTGGGAGTTGGGGGTGGGGAGAATAGGATATGAAGATGAAGAAAGAAATGATGCAATCCCAGGCATCAAGCATAAGGTCAATCTGTAAGTGAAAGATCTTTCTCACACATTGACTAGGTCTCAGGTGGAGTCAACAAGGGAGGCCTGATTAGAGGCAGGCCCACATCCTTTCACTAACTAGGTGTGAGGTCCCAGGCTCCACACCTTTTTGCTAAGTAGGCTCTGAGCCCTCAGGGCCCTGAACAGGGTATAAGAGCTCTGAGGTTGGTGTTTTGCCTTTGGGGGCACACTCATTGAAAGAGTGTTGGTGGCAAGACTCTGGGTAAACTGTTGAAGCAACCTCCCAGCTTTGAAAACCCAGATGTTGGTGCTTCTGTGGTAACTATATATTGTGATTTGGTTAGACAGAAATGTTGATCTGTTTATATTGACTCTGTTTGTAATTTCTGTTTTTATTTGCTGTGAAGTTCAGGGTGCTGACTTTCCCACCTGAACTAAGTGAATAATACATGTATGTTTAATTAAAGTGAGATTGTTAACTCCTTAAAGTTGCTTTCCATAGAAAAGGAAATCAAAGAAGCTGTACTAGCAGCCTTCCTGTGTGCGTTTGTTATTAGTCTTTCACCCCCACAACACCTGCCAGCAGCGTTGTTGTTACATCAAGTAGCATTCTCCTTTCAGACATGATGGAATGGAAGGGCCCTGAGACCAGTAGTTATCAGTTTGGGCATCATGGATTCATGATTAAAACATTAACTGGGGGGAAAAGGTAAACCAGTGCAGTGTTTTTAGATATTAAAATATGCATTGGTTACATCTCAAAAGATATGTCATGTTTGCTATTTTCAGTGAGAGTGGGTCCAAAGTCAATTTTGCTTTCCTCTAACCCAGTGTTCCAACCCCTTGTTCTCCATGGCAAACACTTAGGGTAAAACAAAACTTATGTTACCAAAAATCCTTGCTTCTTAAAAACTTATAAACTTATAAAAGTAACCATTCTTTTTCTTTGTTTCTTGTTCCTGCCTTCCCCAGCTGCCCCTCTTCTCTAGCTCCATGCCCCCTGTCTCCTGAATTGTTTAATACAACAGGTGTTGAGACCTTAGAAAGCAGAGAGGTAGGAGACAGAAAATGGTATTTCATTTACTCTTCCATATAACAATTTGGGTTGAGAATCATTGTCTTAATCACATTTTCAAATAGATTTATATATAAACATATTTTTTAAATTAGGAATTAAAGAAAAAAAATGATGTCTGTTAGTCCAGTGGTAACAAATAAGAAATGTCATTGTTTTCAAGTAGTAAATAATGGGCTCTAAGTATAAAATTATTTGTTAGCTCATTTCCCCCGGGGGCGTTGGCTATAACTTGAATTTCTTATATTGTCTTTTTGGAGAAGATGGAGAGGTATAGGCTGGATGATAGTACAGTTAGGTGAATTCAGGGAACTATGCCCGGTGCTGGAGTAAACCAAAATCAAAACCAAACCAAACCATCCCTACTCTCAGGGCAGGGAGTAGAGGACAAGAAAAACCAAACTGACACAAAAG
The DNA here is from genome assembly GCA_028646595.1 of Phalanger gymnotis. Lineage (NCBI taxonomy): Eukaryota > Metazoa > Chordata > Mammalia > Diprotodontia > Phalangeridae > Phalanger > Phalanger gymnotis. The sequence continues at coordinate 80,179,036 of CM053627.1, forward strand.
TAGATTTAAAAGTACCTTCTATAGGAAAGGAAGGAGTAGTGCTGATGGGCTGGCTCTCTCTTATCTCATCCAGCTTGCGAATGCATCATCAGCCAGCCACTCATGGCCTTAATCTCACTGCTGATTTTCCCCGAGTTTTGATGGGTATGCTTTGTTTTTGACCTGGACCAACGCATCCCTCCTTAGGGCTCATGCTTCTAAATACTCAGTAAAAGTGTGGACACTTGATTGACTTGCTGTTGAGAACCCTGAAACTCAAGCAATACAAGTGTCAACCTCCCTTGTAGCAGGAATTACAGACATGAGCCACACCTGGCCCAAGTCAAAGTTTGAAGGAAGCTAGGTATCTCAGAAAGCAGGGAGTAGGAGGGAGTTCCAAGCATGGGGGAGAGCCTGTGTAGAGGAATAGAGATGAGAGGTGGGATATCATGTATGGGGAAACAACATTTAGGTCAATTTACCTAGGACATAGATTGCTTGAAGGATAGTAATATTCCATTAACCTGGAGGTGTAGGTTAGAGCTAAGTTTTATGAAGGGTTTTAGATATCAGACAAAACAATTTGTATTTTATCCTAGAGCAATGTTTCATAAGTTAGAGTACATGGACCCCCAAGGGATTTCTAGATGGATTTCAAGGAGTCTGTGAACTTGGATGGGGAAAAAAATTGCCTCTTTCTTTTCACTAACCTCTAACAGAGACTCAGCATTTCCTTCAATAGTGAATGTAGGTCAACAAAGATTATTCTGAGAAGAAGTCAATTAGGTTTCACCAGATTGCTAAAGGGGATCCATGACACACAAAGAAATTTAAAGAACCCTTGTCCTCAGGAGAATGGAGAACACTGGAACTTGATAGGCAGCATAACAACATGTACAGATCTGTGCTTTGTAAGTATTATTGTGGCAGCTCTGTGGAAGATGGATTGGCAAGAGGAGCATCTGGATGCAGGGAGATGATTTTGGAGGCCATTGAAATCACCCAGGAAAGAGGTGATGAGGTCAGGTTGTACCTGTGAGTTAAAACAAAGGGACAGATGTAAGTGTTGTGGTGATTTTTGCTGTTCTCTTTTGGAATGCTAAGGCCATCAAGTGCTTTTAATGAGTCTTGCCTTTGTTTGACTGGGGCAGGTAAAGTGGGATCCTTTTGTCTTTTGTAGTGCTTCTCAGTGCTGAGGTAATCAAGTACCTTTGATGAGTCTTGCCTTTCAAATGTAATGGCAAGCAAAATGGGACTTTTTGCTGTTTTTTTGTTTGAGTGTTTCTCAGCCCTGAGGTAATCAAGTGCCCCAGGGCCCTGAGACTTGTATATAAAATCTGAGGCTGGCACACTCTTTGAAAGAGTGTTGGTTACAAGACTCTGGGCAGCCATTGAAGCAGCACCCCGGCTTTGAAAACCCAGATGTTGGTGCTTCTCTCTGGTTACTATGTATATATTGTGATTTGGTCAGACAGGTAAAAGCCTGTCTGTTGATCTGTTTGTAATTTCTGTTTGTATATGCTCTCAAGTTCAGGGTGCTGGCTTTCCCCCCTGAACTAAGTGAATGGTGTATATATGTTTAATTAAAGTAAGATTGTTAACCCCTTAAAGTTGCTTTCCTTAGAAAAGCAGATCAAAGGACCTGTGCTAACAGCCCTCCTGGGTGCCCTTGTTGGTCTTGTTGTTGGTCTTTCGCCTCCAAAGCAGCTGCTACCAACATTATTGTTATAGCAAGAGATATTGTTATTTTATTTCAATAAGATCAAGAGTACAAATGGAGGGCTGGCCATGGCAAGGGGGTGAGGCCACCTCTTCATCAGAGACTGGAATAAATTAGGAAAGAATGGAGTTTAAAAGGAATTTTGAGATGAGAAGTAGGGGGAAGAACATGGTCCTTTATTTTCTCAGTAAGGTAGCAGGTGAGATTTTCTTTTGAGAGGGAGAGGGGAGGTGGAGTAGAAGACTTGAGAGAACAGAGGGATTGGATCTAATACACTATAGTGTAGAGTCTCACTGTGGAGAGTCTGAGAAATAGCATCCATTAGGAAAGAAATGCCTTGCATGAGTGAGGGCCCAGTTGAAATTAGAGACCATACACTTGCAGAGAACCTAATCAGCATGGCTGTATGACTTCTTCTATCACCACTTAGTGGGATGTTGAGTAGGAAGGGAGATGGTTTTTAAATCTTGCTTCTTAAATTTAGTTGTAGTGATACCCTGGGCAATCCGTTAAAAGTTTCTCAGAACCTCAGTAAAACAAAGGAGTGGAACCAGATGGTCTCTAAGATTACTTCTAGCTCTGCAAATAGTGTTGAGCTTGTATTCAAGAGACCTAAGTCCAACTCTTGGCTCCTACCATAAGCTTCAATTTTTGTCACATTTAAAATGAGAACACTTTTCCTACCTTTCAGGATGGTAGGTAAAGTACTTTGTAGACTTCAAATCTGGCATTTTTATTATTAATATTAGATGTCTCTTACTATGTAACTTTAGATAGTGACTTTTAATATTTCTTTGTTCTCTTTTGAATAGTCTGCTTAAGGATGAATAGCTCTACAAGGCTGGACCCCAGTCATGGGTGGAAGCTCTCTGAGCTTCTCAATGAACTGCAACGAGTCCATCGAGATGATGTTAAACTGTATACCTCAGGACACCTGAATCCCAATAAACTCTTCAATCCCCCTAAGCCGACACGTTTCTGGTCTGGTTCCCTTGGGCCAATAAGCAAGAGGACTGTACCAAAAGATCAATTTGATGAGAAATCAGCAAAGATGCAAGAAGCTTTGTCTGAATTTGCCATTAATACTGCTCTGGTCTCAGATGCTTCTGATCGTCCTGGCTTCTTGAAGATTCTGGACGCTCAACCACAAAGTGGTTTACTTCCTAGCCTTCCAATCTCTGATATAGCGCTTGAACAAAAACTGAAAGAAGAGAGAGAAAAACTACATGATGAAATGTTTAAGAAAGATCTCAAATTGCCGGAGCTCCGACTGCTGAAGTATAAAACAGGCAAAAACAGTCGCCAGTGCCTTTCTTCTTCTAGAGATGAATACCAATTTATTAGCTCCTATTTATCTGGTGTGACTAAAAGGGATAAGTTTCTTAAGTTTTTACAATTTGAAAAGGATGTGGTAGCGAAGCAAGATCTTGCTGAAAGTGATTTCACTGGGGCCAAGGTCGCAGTAAGCCATGAAAAGAAGTTGGAACAGGTAAGGAACCTTATCGTGTGCCACTGTGGCATCACTCCAAAGCTTTAGGGTAGCTTACACCTGTGCAATGTTGGAAATTGGACCAAGTCTGACATTTGCTAGTTATGTGATGATGGACAAACCACTTAACCTCCCTTTGTGTCAGATTTTCCATCTAGAAATAATGGAAATAATAATATTTGTAGTACCTACCTTGCAGAGTGGTTAGGCTCAGATAATGGATATAAAAAGACTTGTGAAATTTAAAGATATTATATGAATGGCTCTTCTTATTCTCTCCCCCTTTCTTGTTTTTCCTGCTTTTTTGTTGCTATTCTTTTTTCCTATTTCATCCTTTTTCCTTTTCTCCTCACCCCCCCCCCCCGCCACCTTCATTCTCCTCTGCTTCCTTCTCCTCTACCACTGCTACCAAATAAAATTGGCATGGAATGCATACCTATATTGATGGCTGCTGAACAAGCTTTCAAATCTTTCTCAGTTGATGTTCGTTAGCAATATCTTCAATTATTACTACCATTAAATTATCAAGAACTCAGAAGACATAGGGTAGCATTTGGATTATTTCTATAAATGCCTTATGCTCCAGTTTCTTTCATTTAGCAGTATAGTGGCAACGAATCCTTGCAGCTGATTTCTTAAGTACCTACTACATACCAGGCACTGTGCTAGGCCCTGGCCATACAATGACAAATAATGAATGGTACTTGCTCTTAAATAGCTTACATTCTATCATAACACCAAGCAACGTCAGTTCCCTTTACCTCAAGTACATCCTTTTACCTTAGCTCTCCTCCCCCTTCTGCCCCCCTAAAAAAGTTCTGGATTTGAATTTCTGCGGCAGTGACTCCTCATGACCCATATATTTAGGACTCAGTGATGAGAAGATTGAATTGATCCTATATCATTGATTTATTTATCCTATTTACAACCAATTGATTTTGTCATATAACTACTTAAGTCATGATTTTATTGTCTCTGTACTTGGTTCAGAATTCAGCTGATCTGTTACAGGTTGAGTTTAAAAATCCAGCTTTCCTGCTAATCACTGATCTATTCTTGCCTCAAGGAACTTAGTTGACCTTGAGGGATGCATGTGAACCCAAGGAAATCAGGTCTTGTATCTTTATACCACCAAGCTATCCTTCAGTGGTGTCTGCTTTACTGTGCAAAAGTCTGGCCCACTGTCTTGAACCTGGACTCCAAAGAGAAAAGGAGGAGGTCATTGCTAGCCCCTGTTACCAAACTTCCAACCAATTATATTGTTCCTTGTGCTTCAGTTCTACAACCAATCATGTTGTCTTCAATCTCATGATATCATCTGCCTTGTTCTGTTCTTTGTTCTGTAATTCCCAAAACCTATTACATGGGAACTGTCCTTTTACTTGGGGTCTTTGGCATAAATGGAGACAAGCTATTGACCTATTTATTGACAGACAGCATGTCCCTGTTAATAAATGTTATCCTCCAGAGAAATGTGCCTCAGTTTACCTCCTTGTTAAATTTCACTTGCTACAGTTGCAATCCAGGCTTAACTAGTGCAGTCAGCACTAAAGGACAAACAGAATAAAGGAAATTTGAAAAGCCCTCTCGGAGATCATGTAGTCTAATAAGTTAACTGAGTGCCTTGGTAGATGGGATTTCTCTACAGGAATTCTCTATACCAACCAAATCATGAGCTAGGCATAAAAACAAACAAAAAAACAAAACAAAAGAAGGCTACTCTTACATAGAATCATAATCTTAACAGAAGTTTCAGTCCATAGTGTTGAATAGGCTCAAAATATAAAATGAAAGATAAAAAGGACCAGGAAGTAAGCTATAGCTTAAGTAATATCAAGCAAACACACAGAAAAAATAGTTAATAAAGTATAATTCAATGCATTTCAACTAATCTTTGCTAACGACCTACTTTGAATGAAGCACTGAGGACACTTTTGTACTTTCATGGATCTGTTATTTCTTCTGTAGATAGTCTTTTCAATAGGGCAGTTCATAATTTATCTATGTTGGCCCACCTATATGACTCTTGACCCTTTTGTCCATGTTATTTCAAAAATCCTCCATCAGGGAGCTACCCAACACGCTGAGTGAGAGCCTTCCCCTAAGTCTCTTGCCAGTGCATAGATACCACTAGGGCTATTTATCTCTCATATAAATGGTTTACTTACTGTTGTAGTCATACAGCTCTCCAATGGTATCATTTAAGTTGCTTCTCCTAAACAATTCTCCATCAGTAATATGTTGTAGCTTATTTCTTATCCCAGTGAATATATATCTATATTTCTTGTGAGTGATCTTGCAATAATCCTGTGTCACTGCAAGAATTCTGTTGCTAAATACATGGGTTTGTTTGTAGGAGAAGCTTGCACACAAAGAGAAGCACTGCACAATTTTCCAAAGAGGATCTGGTCCTTTTTCTTCGTCTTCTTTGTGGGCCCAGTTGATTATCCATAGTGATTTACTATTAATGGACCAGCTCTGTTAGTCTAACAGGCTATTCATCACTGCACTGACCTTCCTTTTCTACTTGTTTGTTCTCTCTGTCTCTCTGTCTCTCTCTGTCTCTGTATCTCTGTCTCTGTCTCTCTGTCTCTCTCTGTCTCTCTGTCTCTGTCTCTGTCTGTCTCTCTGCCTCTGTCTCTGTCTCTCTCTCTGTCTCTGTCTCTGTCTCTCTCTCTGTCTCTCTCTCTCTCTCTCTCTCTCTCTCTCTCTCTTTCTCTCTCTCTGTCTCTCTCTTTCTGTATTGTCAGGCTGAACTTTTTTGGGTCATTACAGATTTGATTTAGTAGCTTCTGCAGTGTTCCGGAGCTTAATACAGTAAGCACAATTTCATCTACAAAATGGTGTCTCTGGAGCATCTCACTATTTTATAGGGAATCTCTCTTCCTTTTGGACTTTGTCCTGGACATCTTAAATAGTGGTGGCAATCACCTTTGGTGAGCATACCTTTCCCCGTTTTATGCTTCCCTTGGTATTAATTATCAGACAGTCACTGAACAACATTATCTCTTAACCCATCTCTAATGAATCTGGTATGATTTTGACATATACATGAGAGAAAATTTCTTGGAGGAGAAACTTTACGGTCGTACTTTGCTCTATCAAAACAATTTTTTAAATAGTCAACAAACAATAAGCTAGGTGGCCTCTTGTGTATTATCTACAACTTTCTATCTATGAGATTCAAATTCTGCTTCTAATATGTACTAGCCCTGTAACCAGGAGGAAGTTTATCACCCTCTCAGAAAGTCAGTTTTCCCATCAGATAAATGTAGAGACTACATCAAAGGGCTATTGTGAGAATCATACGAGATAATCTATGTAAAATACTTTAAAACTTGAAACATTATATAGACATCTTCCATTATTATTGTCACCATAACTATTAGTATTGATTGTGTTTCTATAGAGACATAGTCTGCTATGGATTTTCATTTTTAAAAGCCTAGATATTGGTGACAGAAAGAAAAAAATATTGACAAGCCCTCCAGAGCTTGTATTCTTCCAAAAGATACAACATAGACATGGTATTTGAGGAGCAAGAAAGCACTAACAAAATGGGATTGTGGGGGCAAGGAAGACCTCATGGCAGGCAGTGGCACTTCAGTTATGCTTTGAAGGATGATAAGGATGTTTAGAGTCAGAGATCAGCAGGAGCATATTCTAGGCACAGATGATGACCCCAGTCTAGTCTGAATAGAATATGGCATATATGTAAGGGGGTATGATGAAAAAAGACTAGAAAGGTAGGTTGGAGTGATATGGTGGGCATTAAATGCTATGCTGAGGGATTTGTATTTTGCTCTAGGGATAATAGTTAATCTTCAACATGGTAGAAAAGAAGAGTATTAAGAAATATTGAGATATAAGACTTCACTTGAGATGTATAAGACTCTAATAGTTGAATTCAGAGTCAATGAATGACCTACAGTCATTCACATTTTTATGTCAGCTTGGTAGGTGGTGTTCAGCAGGGTACCCTAGGGACTTAGCCCTGGGGTATTCTGCTGTTCAACACTTTTATTAATGACTTGGATAAAGTATCGATGACATACTTCGCAAATTTAAATATGCAATACAGTTAACAAAACTAGCTAACATTTTGCGTGAGAAAATGCAAGAGCTCAAAAAGTTGAAATGATTGGCTGACTCCAGTTAGTAGGTATAAATGTACCATCTTATACATATATTCAATATGTCAGTTTTTGGAATACAAAATATGGAAGGTTATGGTTGGATAGCAACAAATTTAGAGAAAAAGATTTGGTTGTTTTAATATGAAGCAAGCTCAACATAAGTCAACAGTGTGATGTGGCACCCAAGAGAACTAATAGCATCCCCAATCCAGTACAATAAACATTTACTAAAAGCCTGTGACATGCCAGACACTGTGCTAAGCTTTGGGGATACAATTTATAAAAAGAAAGATAGTCCCTGCCCACAATGAGCTTACACTTTAAAGGGGTAAGCAGTATACAAAAGGAGGCAGGACAGAAGGGAAGGGGGAAGACCCTGGTGCTAGGGCATCTTTTTCCATGGAGTTGAAACTTGGCAGGTTAGTAGATGCAAAGCAGAGTGATCTGAGAGTCCAGTTTCTGCCATCTATAAAAGAAGGCATTGTGAGGAGTTTGATGCTCTGCTCTCTACCCCTGCAGAGGGGAGAGGAGGCTAAGAGAGGCAGTGTCAATTAGGCCAGAGTTAGCAGCATGGTAGTGAGTTTAGAAGCTATGAGCTTATCCTTGGAGGGGTAACTTGTTCTTTGGAGTTGAAACCAGGCAGGGCAGCAGACAGAAAATTAGTAGGTTGCTTTAACAGAGAAATAGTGCCAAAAACTAGAAGGGTGATATACTATATTTTCTGCAGACCTTGTATGGTGTTCCTCTCACATTTTAAGAAGCCCATTTTTTTTAGTTGGAGATCATCCAGATGAAGGTGACCAAATTTGTAAATCACTTCAAGATTATACCATATGGGGATCAGGGCATCGAGATGGTATAGTCAATAGAATGTTGGACTTAAAGTCAAGAAGATCTGAGTTCAAATCTTGCCTCACTTAACTTCTGGGCAAGTCACTTAACTTTTCTCAGACTCAGTCTTCTCATCTGTAAAATGAGGCTAATAAAAACACTTTCCTCAAAGGGTTGTGGTAAATAACATATGTAAAGCATTTGCAAACCTTAAAACACTAAGTATTAGCTATTATCACGTAATAGAACTGGAAATGTTTGGATAGAAGTATCTGAAGGGCTGCCAGATGAAAGAGATCTCCATCTTCTTGGCTTTAGAAAGCTTGTACTTAGAAGCCATAGGTCAAAGTTGCAAAGAGGCACATTTTAGCTCTGTCTAAGGAAGAAACATCCTAACCAAAAGTGTTATCCAAAAGTGGATTGGGCTGCCTTGGAAAGTAGGTGGTGTCCCATCACTATAGGTCTTTAAGCCAGAGCATCCTGGAGCCATCTCCTAATGGTCCATGAGCTGAGTGTGAGAATCGGAATTGGAAATCAGCAAACACTGTAAATCAGGGTTTAATTTATTGTTTTATTGATTGTCTAGACTAAAAAAAGTGATAGAGAAAATGTTAATAATTCAAATTAAATTTTAAAAATATGCAGTACCTACAGAGTAGGTTGTTAAATATTTACCAGCATACTACTACCTTTAAGCAAAACCAGAATGTCAGGAATTTAGTGAAAGGATTTCTTTTTCAGGTGTGAGTTAGACTTCTTATTATGTCCTATTCAACTCTGAGAAATTCTGTGAACAAAAGGGAGCCACTGATAGTTTTTGAGGGAGGGAGTGCAATAGGCAAAAATATGTCTTAAAAGTAATTTAACAGCTATGTGGAGGAAGATCTGGTAAGGAGTGAAACTAGAAGCAGGGAAGACAATTAAGAAGCCATAGCAATTATCTATGTAAGAAAAGATGACAAGGGCCTAAATTGGGGTGGGTAAAGTCTAGAGGAAGTTGAGGGTTTGAGACTCTCAGAACTCTAGTGAAGTACCCAGGGAACCAGGTGGCTTAGATTAAGATTATTCAAGTAATTGGCAAAGGACTTTCCCCTTTACCCCCTAGTTAAAGTCTGGAGGTTGGAGGCCAGGAAGGAAGAATTTATAGTTGTCTACATATGAAATAAATAAGCTTAGATATGACATTTGGTTGTGGAAATGGAGGAGGCAAGAAAATTGATCTTGGAAAAAGATGGTGGAGGGATAAGTGGAAATATCTGGTGAATCATTGAATAAGGGGAGGATATTTCTTCTGTTGGGAAACTAGGATATCACAGGCAGTGCATATTACAGTGATTGGGGGGATGAATAGTGGAAAAAACGTTTATAGGGAAAGAAAGCATCCTAAATGAATCGTTAATTCTGATTTTCTTCAAGGAACTCCAGAAAATACATGATGATGCTCCCCCACAATTTAACAGACTGCATGTGTTCGGAAAAATCTTTGAGGACATTTGTAATAGCTCTCTTATGTTTGGTGACCTCTTGAAGGAAGTGAAGGTAACATAACCTCAGACATTTACATTTTTTGAAATTTTTAATTTCCAAAATAGTACTCTTCTTCCAAACCTCAATCAGAAAGACTCGTATATTTTCACATGGCATAATCTAAACTATAAGGCTCACTAAAGCAAATACTGACTTATGTCTGTCTTCAAAGGACTAGCTTTCTAAATTTGAAGAGGTTCATTCCAAGGTCAGCTGTAGGGTAATGGGTTTTTGGTTGTTTTTTTTTCTTTGCCCAGAGCAACGCTCAAACGTCATCAGTAAAATTATAGATGGGTTGCAATCTTTATTAGCAGGAGTACTCACATCAACTAAATCATATCCTTTATATGGTTTTGAAATACGGGTTAAAGAAGCTATAATTGGTTGTCATAGTTAACCAAATATTATTTCTTATGTTCAACAGAGAATCCTCAGGTGTAGTAATTTATTGGTATTTCATGACCGAAAAATGACGCTTGTTGCTGAAGTTGAGTTAGAATAAGAAGGTCTCTTTTCAATCCAAAGTAGCAGCAGAATGCTCACTGCAGAAAGTTCTAGGTTTCGTAATGTGTTTCCATTGATGGCATGCTGCAAACCAAGTCCATTGGCTTTGTTCTTGTGACACAAAGTAATTGTATGAGGCATGTATCAGGTCATATGGTCTTGACACTATAAAGTACTAGACCCTATAAAGTTCAAGAAACACTGAAATTTGACATTGGAGAAATGTCTTTTTTGTTGGCAATGCATTTCTTTATTTACCCAAATAATAAAATGAACTATTTAACAATAGGTGATAACCTGAAACATAATTTATTAAGAGTAGAAATCCTTGTCAGGAGATTTTTACGTCACAAGATTTTCTGAAAGAACTACCTTAACCTCTGTTTAGTTATGAATTATCTCCTCTTGTCTCATAACACTTTTCAATGCCTTTTATTGATTTAGAATGAATACGAACTCTATATGGCAATTCTTCTGGATTCCCAGTCTTCCGTCCAGTACAAGGTAATAGCTACTCATGAAAGTCTTAAGATAGGGTGTTTAAGTATTCAGGTGAAGCACATGGTTCAGGAATCATTTCTCCCTCATATTCAAGAAAGCCTCCTGTGAGCTTCAGTCTTTGGGAGTCTTTAATGCCTGGACCAAGTGTGAGTTTTGTACCATGGGGAAAAGTTTGCTAAGTAAGTTAATGTAATAAACAGAAGTGCAGAAAGGGCAGCCATCCTCCTTAAGGGAGCAGCTTGCTTTTAAACCCTTTGGCACTTATCTGTATGCAGGCCTTTGATGTGCTAACTACAAATAGGTTTTACAAATTCCTTGCAGCAAGACAAGGATGTCTACTTTCCGACACCATTTGCCTTATTTCTTGTGATTGTTGAATTCAAAACTAATTAAAAAAGCATCACTTGTTGAAGTTCTTGCTCGATTCAGAGTGGTATTCCTCCAAGTAGTTTGAATTGGTAAGCTAAGAAGATAGAAATATCTGACATGTAAATTACCTGAGGTGACATTTCATTTTTATCCATCTCTTACCATAATCCTCCAATTCATAGAAATACTAAAGCTGAGTCAGATTTCAACTACACTTTCAATTTCAAGATAATTTGAATATGAATTTCAATGTAAGTAAAGGAAAGGAGAGCTACTTTAAAGAAATGACAAGAGATTATAGAAATCTAGCATCTTTCTCTGCCCCCGATGTTCTCCTTGACGTGCTTGTTAATAAACACCCATTTTATGCTAGTGAGCAAGTAGTGCTATTAACAGCTCTCAGAGCTTATCATTCTTCAACATTTGACTCCAAAGGACTTTGTTAAGACTCAGTCTAGTTCATCTTTGATACCACATGCCTCCGAATTGATAAGATAGTGTGGTGTAGAGGACAAGGTACTGGATTTGGAGTTAAGAACTTGGTTCAAATCTTGTCTCAGATGCTAACTATATAAACCTAGTTAATTCATTTTCACTTTACTATGCCTCAGCTTTCTCACCTGTAAAATGAAGGTGTTGGACTCAGTGACTTCCAGCTCTAAAAGTGTATGCCTGATACCTTGACTTTCCAAAGGGCTTCATTTCAGAAAATATTAAGAGAAAAAAGGAGAAGCTGAAATATATCTAGAGGGTAAAGCAACAAAGCAACAAGCATTTATTAAGCATGTACTATGTGCTAGGCACCATGGGTTGGTTGGTTATTGTCCTTCGTTCTCGGAGAGGACCAAAATGACATCACTATGCTAGAGTTAAGTTTCAGTGTGTCTGACTGTGACTGCTCAGACCAATATGAGCTGAGAATGCTCTACCGCCAGCCAGGAACAAACAGTCCCTGTGAACATTTGGGGTGGATTCTCTAAATTTGTGCACCCTGCATTTCCTTTGATCTGTTTCAATTCTGCTTTGCTCATAGAGCACAGCACCTTCTCTGATGTGGGTGCGCCATGCTGAGAGGTTCTGTGCCAGTGTCTCCCATGTCGCAATCAATTCTAAAGTTCTTAAGAGAGATCTTGAGAATGTCTTTGTATTGCTTCTTCTGACCACCATGTGAACACTTGCCCAGTGTGAGTTGTCCATAAAATGCGGTGTATCTCAACTATTCAGTGCTAAGCATTAGGAATACAGATAAAAGCAAAAAGAGAATCCTGGCCCTCAAGGGGAGCCCTCAATCCCCTTACATTCTAATGGGGAAAGAGAACTCACAAAAGGAAGCTGAGAAGGTGGGGAGAAGGTACCCTTCATGGAAAGTTGAAAGAAGAAACAGTAGAATTAAAGCTGGCTGGCCTGGACTCCTCTCCAAAATGGAAGCCCAGGGAGGAGCTTAGCAATGGGAGAAGGGGCCAGCTTGGTGAAGGGATATTCTAGGGTGAGAAGGCCACAGGAGAAGATGGATGTTCTAGCGTGAGGGGGCCAAAGGTACCAAGAGAAGTTCTGGGTGAAATGACATTAGAGGCATTGTGACAAAGTCTGAAAAAAAAATCTCATTAGAGTGAATAATAAAGATAAACGACGGAGGTACTAATGGATTATCAAGTTTTATAGCAAGTAGAAAGAGCCTTTTAAACCCTTTTGAGAAACATTTTGTTTGCTGTCGGTTCTCCTCTTTCTCCAAGAAATGTTTTGTCGTTAAACAGAAAAAAATAAAAATAGTAAAAGCAAAACAAAAATCTTTTGCATGGCTGAGAGTTTTGAAACTGTATTGGATTATTGGCCAAATAAGTACTTAATAAATAAATACTTAAAAATTTGTCCCTATCTGTTCTATAAGTCTTGGGCCATAAAGAGTTAAAAAACAAAAAGAACCAGACCAAAATATGTAAGGCAATAGAGCTTTAAGATGAGTGCATTTGAACTCACACACAGGAAATCCTATGGCTAGATAGAAAGGGAAGCAAGATTCAGAATGAAAGACTGCTGGACCTCACCTGCCAGAGTGGGGGGTCACCAGGCTTCCCGTGTGATGCTCTTTAGGCCCTGGAGGAGGAAGAGGAAGGTGCCCTGAGGTTATGTAGCCAAGCTCTCATCACTCCCCTAAGTTCATGCCTAAGTTTTATTGCTTCTGCATCAGGGCTGCTCAAATGATGAAGGGGAGGACCGTGACTTTGACAGAGCTGGGAAGCAAGTCCTTCCTAGAAAGAGGAAGTGTGGTATAGAAGAAAGAGCCCTTACTCTGTAGTTAGAGGGTGAGAGTTCTTCATATCCAGGTGCCTTCAGACCTGCCGTGATGCATTCTGTCCATCTTTATATCATGTTTGTTCCCAACTGGTAATCCAACTCTTGACTTGGGGTACCATATTCCTAAAAGTGGGAGTTTGCCATATCTAGGCACCCCCAATTCTGGCTCTCTTCATTTATTACTGCCCTTCTCCTCCCCTTACCCAATTTTCTACCTCTAGCTGTGAGAACAGTGGTCAAATTAACAATATCATTTCCAGAAAGGGCATGTTGTTCAAATGCCTTGCAACCTTCCAGACCAATATGTTCCTTCCTGGTGACCGCTACCCAATATGTGTGGATTTCCTCTTTTAGAATATAAACTCTTTGAGGGATTTATGTTGCTTTCTGTGTTTGTATCTCCACCCTTTGGCATAATGCCTAGCATTAAGTACATTGTAAGTTCATTCATCCATTCAAATCTCCTTCCTGTTACTCACCACTGGTATAACTAACCTTGGGCAGGTCACTCAGATTCTCTGGTCCTCAGGCTCCTCATTGGTAAAAGGAAGGAGTTAGATTAGGTGGCCTCTGCAGGCCCCTCTCACTGTAGTTCTATATTCCTAGGATCTTAAGGGAGGGGTCAGTTAATCCAAGGATAATAAATAACTGCACATTGGGGGGTTTAGGGGTGTGGTGACCCCCATGAGCCAGCAAATCCAGATAAAATATTTTGTACCAGAGAAGAAAGAAGTCTGAATTATTATGGTATTAAAAATCAAATATGTTGATATTATGCAATACTATGTATACTTTATGCATTTCTGAGTTTCTAAACTTTTCCTGAGTCATCTGCTGGCCTTCATGTGTCATCTGTGGCTTCTGTAAAATTCCCCTAAAATTCCCGTTTAATTTCTTGTGCCAACCTGCATAAGTCAAGATTGCAATGTTGAAGGGATAACTGTATTTCCTCCCTCACATTTTCTAAGGGACAGTTTATAATATGCCGATACAAATAACCAACAGGGCTGTGTACATGAGTGTGGCTCACAAGGCACATTTGTACACCAGATAATTTGGACCTGCCTCACATAGGACAGTATCATTTTTCATAATGAAATAAATGTCCTTTATGGGAAGGTACAGTTTACTTTGTTAATCTAGGAATATAAAAAAATCATGTCTCACTTTGCTCACAGAATAATAATGTGTGGTACATTTAATAAAAAAGTATAAGTAATTCAGATGAAAATTGTGAATTTATGAATCAAATTTACTTTCAGATTTTGTTGACTTTTGTTTTAAATAGACCAACAAGCAATTGAAATTAGAAAGTGTCTCTTTCATCATGGTAGGTCAGAGTTTGCATTGTCTTTGCAGAATCTCTGAGAACTTAGGCTCACTGTCATGAAAGTTCTCCTCATTATGGAAGGATGGTGAACCTGGGTTCTTAAGGCAATGTCAGCAGAACACACACTTTGGGAGGTCTTTTCAAGCTTGAAAACCTTCAAGGATGAGGCCACAGCCTATATCTATTTGCCAAGAATTTGTCTGGCTCAGTTCAAGGATTCTCATCAGTGCACTATAGGTGATGGCTTACTATTTTGTTGCAGCAATGCATAAAACTGGTTCATAAATTAAGGTGTGGCTGTACCCATGAAGAGAGCAACCGCTCCCCGCTGCCCCCCAAAATAATGGACCTTTGAAGTATTAAACATGTCTTAGCTATGAGAAGGAAAACCAAAACCTAAAAATTTAGTAGAGAACAATCAGTACTATAGTCAAACCAAACAGTTATTTTTTTTAGGAAAGCTGCTGGGAGAGAAAAAAAAAAAAACAAGAAGAAGAAATCTTTATTGATTACATGGAATTCTCTCTAATCATTTTTACTTTTGAAATTCACAACATTTTTTCACCCTTTGGATGTTTCATTTTCATGATCTTCATGAGTTTCTGAAAACTGAAGCTTTGCTGGGATTGAGAAAAAAATTCTCTACCTTCACATATCAATCAGTTCATTTCTTGATTTCATCTGATTCAAATGTAACCCATGGGCTTTGTGACTCTGGGTTCGCATGAACTACTGGCTTCGGAGTAGAATATTTTGGGAGATAAGTACCCCTCAATTCAAACTCCCGGCCCAGTTCAACCGGGAAACTCAAAAATCATTTGAATTGACTTTGCATTTCGCTAGCAGACCAGATCAAGAGCATAGCTTTTCTACGTAAAATATTTAATTGGAATTATTTAATCAGCAAGAGAATAGGAAAAAAAAACATGTCAGGAAACACTTTCAAGGAGAATTACAATCCAAATCCCACCGTATTCCAGGGACTATGCTAGGTAATTTACAAATATTATCTCCTTTTTGATCCTCACAATAACCTTGCTTGTAGTAGGTGCTATGTTATCCCCATTTTATGGGTGAGAAAACTGAGTCAGACAAATGTTAAGTGGCTTGCTCAGGTTACCCTGCTAGTAAGTATGTCAAGCTAGATTTCCAGTCAAGATTTCCTAACTCTAGGTCCAATGCTGTGTCTGTGATGCTCCCTAGCTGAAGGAGAGGGAAATCTATTGGCTCCTCTAAAATTTGCTACTTCTTTACCAAAATGAGACATGACTGGACTTTAGCGGGGGTGATCCTGGGTACCCAAAGGCTATGCTAGGCCAGAGCAAGCTCTAGCTGGCCCTCATGAGGTAGACAGAGACTCTAGTTAGATTTGAAAAAAAATTCAGCAGTTTGGAGAGGCAGCCAGAGAGATTTGCATCCAAGTCTACTTCTGAAACATATTGGCCATGTGACCCTGGGGAAGTCACTTCACTCCCCAATGTCCCAAACAGCTCTCTAAGAGTATAAATAAGTTACCAAGCTGGTAGAAACTTACATTGGTAGAGAGAGTTTCCTTACCACCATATTCCATTGAAATCACAGGACCTATCAAAAAATTAAGACCATTTTAAAGGAGATTCAAAGAAGTGCATAATTATCTCAATGAATCACATTTTTAAACTTAATGTACCATACATGATCATTCTATGACTAATTTGAGTTGTAAAATCTAACGTTTAAACAGTAAAGATCTGGCCTTTAGAAGCTACTTCTTATGAAGTAAAAGAGAGATACTATATATTTATTAGCTCTAAATGAATTACCTACCTATTTTATACCTGAGGTGATAAAGAAACTAAGATTGGTTTTCCATCTCTGTAATGTGTAGTCCTCATCTGCATGGTAGCCTGGGGAGCCAGAGGACGTAGGTTCAAATCCTGGCTCTGATACACTTCTTGTCTAACCTTGAGTAAATCATTTTGTTTCTCTGGGCCTCTTGTTTCATCATTTGTAAAAATGAAGAGATTGGATTAGAATACCTCTAAGCTCCCTTTCCATTCCATGTCTATGATCCTGGAATCCCTAATCTTGGAGAAATGATGCGAACTTGATGTAGTCTTTACATGTCCAACATCTATGGATTTCTGCTATATCTTCACAGAAAGAAGCCCTTTTCCTCTATCAGCTTATTTTTGGCAATAAGCAAGCATGCTGCCCACCTGCCATCCCTTTTCTTGCCATAGGTATCGGTTTAATTGCATCCTTCACATGGCTTCCTGCTCTTATTCTTCTGCAGCCCAGAAATGCCTGCTAATAAGTCAAGGTCTACCCATCCAGATGTTCTGCACTGAACTTTCTTTCTTATGGGAAATTAAGCTCTTGGAAACATCTATCAATGAATAAAATCCCTTGGGAGCAGACATCACGGAAAGTGGACATGGAAAAGAATTGCAGTCTTCTTTTTCCCACCCAAGCTTTTGCTAAAACACTGCATGGTCTATACAATGGAAGAATGTGAAGTGAGGGAGCAGCTACAACTAGAAGGCAATGTTACATAAAAGTCTTATCATCGTATTATAGAAGGAATATCTCTGGTTGAATTTCCGAATGCCTTCCTGAATCAAACATCTGAAGCAACTCTAAGTTCTGCAACATTTGAAATTTGCTCTTTAACATGAAATGTCTTGCTCATTTTGTAGTGTAGTCTAATGAAGTAGCAAGGCTAGCTTACATTACTGCTTTTGAATCTTGGATCTATGAGATTTGTAGTCTCTTATAGACATGAAGTGTTCTTCCAATTTTTTTTTTTTTACAAATAAAGTCTTCTTTCCTTTTTTCTTTTTTTTCCTTTTTTGAGGCAACAGGGGTTGAGTGACTTGCCCAGGATGACACATCTAGTAGGTGTCTGAGGTCAGATTTGAACCCAGGTTCTCCTGATTCCAGGGACAGTGCTTTATCCATTGTGCCAACTAGCTGTCCCCCTAAAGTCTTCTTTTTAAATGTGAAGATAAAATTAGATTATCAAAAATAATTTATTTTTATCTGGGCTGTTTGGAAAGGAAGTCTGACATTTGCTCTGCCTGATTTAAACCTAATGATTATTGAAGAAACTGGCTTTGAAATCTCCAGTGAATTTTGGAGTGCAACCCAGAACATATTCTCAACAAATACAGTGTTCCCAGAAACAGACCCAGAAGTGTGAACTTCTGAGAAGTTTAAGGTGTGCAACTATTTCTGTTTCTAAAGAGTTTATTTTTTTTTAATCCAACTCAGTTGCTGCTTTTTTATCATTTGAAATTTTTCCATTTGTTTCTTCTTGGAGAAGGCAACTATCAAAGGGGGAACATCACATGAAGAGCTGATAGGATGATGATAATGAATGATGGTGAAAAGAACCACTTAACACTCTCTCAAAGGAGAATGATCTTTGGACTGGAAGGAACAGAACAAACACCACTAATAGGTATTTGGAAACCTAGCTAGGCAAGTAAGGAAATAACATAAAAAAGTTAACAATACTAGATCAAGATGGACCTCATACCAGAATACTGGAAGAACTGTGGAATATGATTGCTGAGTCAGTTGCTGTCAGTGAACTTTGAAAAGTAGTAAAGGAAAGGAGAGAGATCATAGAAGAGAAGAAAAGAACATTCTGTCCTATCTCTGATAAAGGAGAAGAGAATGAAATCTTTGAAATCTTTACTGTGGATGTGGACTTTGTTATTGAAGGGATGGTTTTTTTTTTAGATCTGGAAAGGGAAGATGTGATTAGAAGGAGATAGCATGGCTTCATCAATAGGTCATTAGAGAGTAAATATTTGATTTTTTTGTGTTGCCATGATACTAGATCAGGAAAATGCTTTATTTATAGCTCATCAAGGTTTTAGAAAAGATTTTAAACAAAGTTTGTAATGTGGATAAAATGGATGTCAACTAATGGGTTTTATTGGGCCATACAATGTTTAAGGGAAATAATGTGAATGAAGCCTAGACTGTGAAGAGTTTTAGTTGCCAAATGGATGTTTGTATTCAGTCCTAGAGGTACTATAATGGACAGCCCCTAGAGTTTATTGAGTGATATGGTCACACATATACTTTGGGAAAATCGCTTTGGCAGCTGTGTGGAGGATGGATGACTTTGAGGCAGACCATTAAGGCAGCCATTATAATAATGTGGAAGAGAAGTGATGAGAGCATAAATGAGGGTGCTGGTCCTGTGAGTAGAGGGAGGGCAATGGATAGGAGACACAACGTGGAGCTTAAATCGACAAGTCTTTTTAGCTAATTGGATATGTTACATGAGTAGTAGGTCAGTGTCAGGGAAAGCTGAGATTGCAAACTAGTATGACTGGGAATAGGGAGGCACTCTTGGAAGAAATAGGGAAGTTGAGGTATAGGGTAAGTTTTAAGGGTGTGTGGGTAAAGCAAAATGGGCTCCTTAGAATGGGCTCCTTAGCACTTCAGGAGTTTGGCTTTTGTTTACTTTGAGTGAAAGTACTTTCAGCTGTTAAGTGCTAAGCCCCAGGCCCAAAGCCCTATCAGGTGTGAAACCTGTGTGGGTGTAGATTAATGACTTAAGAGGGGCCAACTCGGGAACCAATGGTCTCTGGTCGTTGAGGTGGGGCTTGAGAACGCCAGAGGCTCGGCTGCCAGGAAGAAAAGCGAGCCAAGAGACAACTACAGCAGAAGTTGTGGAAGCAGGAAGCTGCAGAAGCAGAGCTGACAGGTGTGTAGACCCAGGAGTTCGAGCAAGGACTTGAGGCCAGTAAATATGATTTGGCTAAATACTATCTTGTTTTTCTGTGGCCTCCTGGTTACTCTTGTGAGGCGGGCTTACTGGGCCTGGAGTCTTTTTGTCAAGATGTTGGAATGGGGAGGCTGGTTCACAGATCAGCTGCGGTGGGGCCTAAATAAATTTTTTCTTGTTTTCTACTTAGAGAATCTCTCATACCTTGCGATTTCGAACCATTCAAACATATACATGATTATATTTGAGATTATAAATTCGGCCTTCCTACTACAAAGGGATGTATAATGAATTCTATTTTGGACATATGTTGAGTTTAAAATACCTATAGGACATTGTGTTTGAAATGTTCAGTGAGCAGTTGGTGCTTTGTATTGCAATTCAGGAGAACGATCACACATACAGATAGATGCAGAGATTTGGGAGTCATCTGCTTAGAAGTGAGGAAGTCACCTGGAAAGGGTGTGAAGGTAGAAAAGAAGATATCCCTGGACAGGACATTAAGGCATACCTACAATTAGGGGCCAGGATTCTGATGCTCCAGAAAAGGAAACTGAAAAGAAGTGGTGGTAGTAGTAGTGCCAGAAGGGAGCAATGTCACAAACATCCAGAGAAGAGAGGGAAGCCAGAATGAGAAGGGTGATTACTAGTGTCAGATACTGCAGAGAAGTCAAGGGGTCAGCACAGCTATAGAGAGAATTCTTTTTCAGGTATTGGTTGAACAATATGGCCTTTGAAGCCCTTTCCAACTCTGAGATCCTGTGATTCCTGTTACCCTTGACATGTTTTCCGACTTATTTTGTTCTTCTGTAGACTATCACTGAGTGCCCAAATTTATGACACCATTAAAAAGCTGCTTGAGGACATGGAGTGCGCATAGACCTAATGCGTAGGCCTTTATCCTTTATGATTTGCTAGGCTGCTACTGTGTCACTTGCATCATAAGCCTGCAGAACAAATATTTTAATGATCCTCATCTTAAATTTCCAACTGGCATAATCTTTAGTGTTTCTATTCCCATCTGTTCTAGTACTTCTGTGAAACAAACAAACAAAAAAACCCCAAACAAAAACTTGTTAAGAAGATTGGATTTGGAGTCAGAGAATCTGAGTTACCACCATTCTGCCCCTTACTAATAATGTATCTGTGGGAAGACACTTCCCCCATCCAGTCCTCAGTTTCCTTATCTGTAAAATGAAAGTATTGGTTTAGATGAGCTCTAGTTTTCCTCTGAGCCCAAAATAATAATAGTTAGCATTTATAGAGCCATTTAAGGTTTGTAAATTGCTTTACAAATTGCTTATCTCATTTTATCCTTACAACAATTTTTGGAGGTAGGCGAGGTGATATTATCCCCTTTCTACAGTTGAGACAACTGAGGGAAGAAGGTAGAAGTTAAGTGACTTGACCAGGTCACACAGCTAGCGAGTGTCTGAGGCCATATTTGAAATCAGAGCTTCTTAATTCCAGGTCCAATGCTACATCCAGTGTGCCACTTAGTTGTACCAAAATCTATAAACCTATGATCCTATGAACTGTTTGAGGTATTATCACTAAGATTATGACTACTTTAGTGATGTCACAGTTAGGCAGCGTGGCCTGGTAGATAGAGAGCTGGCCTCGAAGCCAGGAAAACTTGGGTTCAGATCCTGTCTCTGTGACATAATCACTGTGGAATGCTAACTCTTCAACCTCCCAATGCTCTAGGTGGCTCTCTAAGATTACAAATTGCAAGCAAGCTGCCCACCTGCATTTCTGGAGGGAGTTTCCTTACCCAGGGATTTTCTCATACCAGTGAAATCCCCAGTCTAGTCCCTGGCTCCTGGTCAGTTGTTTCATTCCTGTCCTACTCTTTGTGATCCCATTTGTTGTTGTGTTTGTCCTTCGTTCTCAAAGAGGACCGTGGCATCAGAGAGCTGATGACATGACTTGCAGTCGACTGTGATTTGAGTGAGGGAAGGCTCTGTAAGGTCTCCAGCCTCACTTTCTCCTCCAGAGCAATCTGGGTCCAGGGGCCTGATTATTCATCAGGAAGACTGGAAATGGCCCAGGATGCGATGAGAGACCCTGGCCCTTTTAGGCCAAGGCCATTTAGAGTTTTCTAGACAAAGATACTGGAGTGGTTCACCATTTCCTTCTCCAGCTCATTTAATAGATGAAGAAACTGAGGCAAACAGAGTTAAGTGATTTTCCCAGAGTAACACAGTTAGTGTCTGAGGTTGGATTTGCACTCAAGTCTTCCTTACTCCAGGTGTATGCTCTATCCACTGCACCCACTAGCTGTCTGGTCCCTATCCCTCTCCTCATATAATTATCTATTTTTAAAAAAAACTAATGCATTGCTTTATTGCTGCATTTAGTTTTAACATCATAGAAAATATGATTTAATTTTAAATACCATTTGTTATACATGTCATACATGAAGCAAAGTGTTTACCCCTGCACAGTACGCCATTTTGAGTAAAAACTAATTTGTTTTGTTGTATGTAAGATATTGTTTATTTTTTTACATTCTTATCATTGTTGAGTAGTCTTGCATGATTCAAATTGATGCCTTTTAATATGCTTCCTCCTAATATCTGAAAAGGTTCCTTGATGTTGAAGCTCTGTAACCAGTCAAATGTACTTTCTTGACTAGCCTCTGGAAAGGGTTAGGATCAACAAGCAAAGAAGTATGCAGATAACAAGAGAGAGGCTGTGCACCTATTCCCTTTTGGCATGATGGACGCCATCTTTAAAATGGCCTCCAGTTCAGCAGAAAATGAACAACCATGTCCTTTCCTGCCACCTCCTTGGTTTGTTTCTGTTCTTCACCCGTTCCCATGTTGTGCTAGTCCTTCTAATTCTAGGTGTCTCCCCTCTGTTGACTGTCTCCAATCATCC
Source organism: Phalanger gymnotis (assembly GCA_028646595.1). NCBI lineage: Eukaryota > Metazoa > Chordata > Mammalia > Diprotodontia > Phalangeridae > Phalanger > Phalanger gymnotis. The sequence goes on from CM053627.1 coordinate 80,201,326, forward strand.
TGCTCATAGCTTGTTTGTGCATGGTTGTTTGCATGGTGTCTCCTCTGTTAGACTGGGAGCTCCTTGAGGGCGTGGGTTATCTTTCTTTAGATCTCCGTTTCTTAGCAGGTGCCTGGTACCTGGTTGACACTTCAATGTTTATTGACTGACTAACTGACCAAGTTGCCTTTCTCTTTTCCCTCTAAGGCCAGGAGATAGCTCTCCTACCCTCTATCCATAGTTATTCAGATAGTACTTGACTGATGAAGGAAAGCTGTCAATCAACTTATCACTCCCTTCCAAAAGTTTGTCTATCTGATTGATACTCCAAATTCAGATTGCCATGGTCATTTTTACTATTAAAAAAGGCACCATTCTTTCCTTTTCAAGACCCCCGAGGGTCAGAGACATGTTATAATTCTTGTCCTTAATGTATGGAAGTGATGTAACATTGTCTATTATTTTATGTGGAAAAACAACAACAAACAAACAAATCAAAACTTCTATCACTTTTAGAAATTATCTAGGGATACCCAAGTCTGGGTAGTCAGTGAACATCTTTTATCTTAATTATTTCATTCACAAATATAAACAAAATTTAATATAAAATATTCAGGTTTTTCTAATACTTTTTAGAAAAAAAATCACAACCTTCAAAGTCTCTGGAAGAAAAACATTCACAGGATCTTAGATTCAGAGATGGAAGGGAACATCTAGTCCAACCCCATCATTCTATGGACAAGGAAATTGATGCTTACTTAACTAAAATTAAATGACTTGCTGAAGGTTGCTCAGGTACCATGTTTTATAGGTGGAATTTTAATCTAAGTCCCCTGACTACAAATTCTTCCCATTATACTTAACGTTTTAATAAAAAGCTTCCCACCTCTAAGTGTCCCAGTAAGCATATGGCACTAGATTTCTAAAAAGGCCATGATACATCTTGAATAAAGAATGAAATTTAATTACTATGCAATTTCTCATGTACTCTTGTGTCTCATTTTACTCCTGTGTATGACTACACTGCCAGACTTTGCTGGCTCAAGTAAAGGGAATAGAAAAGAGAACTGTGATGGCTTCAGACATAGAAGAAGCCAGGGATGAAGTAAAGAGGCTCATGAAGGTGGCCAAAGGAGCTTTGGAGAGAAATGAAGAGTGAGTGTCATGATATTTAATATTTAACATTTTATTCTTTATGTAACTTATTATTTGTAAAATATATTTAGCACGATTAAGTTCAAATCCACAGACTTTTAATGTTATGCATACTTTTATAAACTCTGTTACTAACCTCCAGCGGTCTCTTCACCAAGCCATTACTCATGTAACTTGGACTTCCTCTTGATAGTGGGAGCTCAATCTGGGCAATCACTAATTCCAGATTCAGAAGAAGACTCAGTCAATATCTTGGTTGCATTCTCCCTGGGGATGCAGGTAATGGTACCTTTTGGCCTTTTGTTGAAAGGTTACTATTTGTAAGCTGATACCGAAGGATATCATGGTTCTTTCTTATCCTGTACCCAATATAAGTGGAGATCCCCCCATTAAAACAAACAAACAAAAATCTCTTTTGCCAAATCATATAAATTCAGCCCATTTTGTTTGGCAAAAGAGAGGACTATAGTGTTACAGATTTTATAAAAGGGTAAAGAAAATAAAAGTCAAGGGGTGAATTTTCTGTCACAGCAAAGAAGACTCTGTAGTGTTTGTTAAAATTCAGTCAGTAAATCCTGAAGTTTAGAAATCACTATGAACCAGTTGTCTGTCATTGATTGTAAGACAGATTCTTTAAAGGAGTTGTCTTTTAAATTCTGTCTCCATATCTTCCACATCTGCTCCTTCCCGTCCATTTATATGGCTATGATTTCAGTTCAAACCTATATCACCTCTTATTTAGGATATTGTGGTAGTCCACCAGCTTGTCCTATTGCCTCTAGGATCTTCCCTTTCCAACCCATCCTCCCATAGATGTCAAAATAATCTTTCTAAAACACTGGTAGAGATCACTCCCCTGTTCAAAGACCTTTGGCAGGCCCTTTTGCCTGTAGGATAAAATACAAACTTCTCCGATAAGGCTACCTTTCCAGATTTATTTCATATCCTTCCCCTTTATACACTCTACTTAATAGCTCTTCTCAAACTTGCTGTTCCATGTTCTTCTGCCAAAGCCTTTTTGTAGCCTGTCCTCATTCAAGCAATCAATAAGCATTTATTAAGTGCTTACTATATACCAGGCCCTGTCCTAAGCACTGGGGAATCCGAAAAAAAGATGCCTGGGATATGCTCCCTAGACAGCCTTCCTCTTTGAAGGACTTCTTTGAAACCTTGGCTCTTAAGTCAACTCTTACATCAAACCTGTTCCGATCCCCCAAACTATTCATATTCTCTTTCTTCTCGAACAATATGTACTTACCGATGTGCCCGTTGTATTCCTAGGAGAATATAAGCTTCTAGAAGGCAAGGGATATTTTATTTTTGGTATTACTGGTTTTACACTAGTAGAGTTTCTTAGCCGTAGTAAGTACTGAATACATATTTGTTATTTTGAACTGAATTCTTCCTTCAAGAAAAGCTACCACGTTCAAGGCAATGTGACAAGTATGAAAATGATCGGGGAGAAAGAGTTCCAGCTCTCTATGAGCTTACATTCTACTGGCCTATTTCTAAATTCACACCTCAAGGTGCTATCAACCAATACTACATTACTCTCCTGCTCAAGACTCTGTAAAATCTTCCTTTACTTGTAAAACGAAGTCTAAAATCCCAGGCTGCCGTTTGAGTGTCTCTGAGACCGGGCACAACCTGCCTCTTTAGCATTCTTCCCACTGTTCTGATTCTGTAACCTGTATTTCAGACACCCTGGATGACTCACTGTTCTCCATGCATAATCTAGGTTTTTTCCACATTGGATCCTTTGCTAATTCTGCTTCTTCTGTTTGAGATGCTCTCTTTTGCAAATTTCCCCATTAGAGGCCAGCCTAATCTTCATGATGCCTACCATGATCCCTACTTGTAATTTCGCCATCTTTTGCATCCTCCTAACAATTTTTCTATGTGTCTGTTAAAGGTATTTTTTTGTAGTCTACCTTGTTCAAACTCTATCTTTTTAATGGATTTATTCAACATAGTAAGCATTTATGAGATGCCTACATGATGTGCAAACCACTGTGTTAGTTGTTGAGCGTACAAAGTTATCCTCACCCCTCTCCACCAACTTCTTCCGAGCTGTAAACTCTTGAAGGTAGGGACTATTTCTTACCCGTCTTTATTTCTCACATAGCACCTAACTCAGTACTTTGTGTAAAGGAGGGTCTCAGTAAATATTATGCTTGTATTTATGCGTATACATATGTATATGTGCAGAATATCATGTTTATAAAGGAGGCTAATACACTTAACCCATTCCTTTTTTATAATTTATTTATTTTTAGTTTTCAACATTTACTTCCATTCTATTTCCCCTGACCCTTGTTTATGCTTTTCTCTCTCCCTTACCTCCTCACTAGAGTTTTGTTTTGACCACAGCCTCCCTCAATCTGCCCTCCCTTCTATCAGCCCCATCTCTTTTCTTCCCCTTTACCCTAACTACTTCTTCCCTCCCTTCTATCCACTCCCTTTCTTTTCCTTTTCCCCCTCCTACTTCCTATAGGGTTAGTTAGATTTCTATACCTAACTGATTATGTTATCCCCTCTCAGCCAAATCTGATGAGAGTAAGGTTCAAACAATGTTCATCTCCCTCCCTTCTTTCCCTCTACTGTAATAGGTTTTTGTACCTTTTCATGTGATATAATTTACCCTTGTCTGTCTCTTCCTTTCTTCTTCTCCTAGTACAATCCCTTTTCACCACTTAGATTTTTCATTATCATATCAAAGTCAACTTATACCCATGCCCTCTGTCTATGTATACCCCTTTTAAATGGTGTAATCATAACATAGTTCTCAAGAGTTACAAGAGTCATCTTTCCTTGTAGGGATGTAAACAGTTTTCCCTTGTTAATAAATAAATTTTCCATTATCAGACTTTTGGAGTTGTCTTTGAACCTTGCAATATTGAGAAGAGCCAAGTCTATCAAAGTTAGTCATTGCATAATGTGGTTTTAAGGGTATACAGTGTTCTCCTGGCCTCTGATCTTTTAATGCAGAAGTTGCAAGGTCCCATATAATCCAGACTGTGGTTCCATGATGTTTAAATTATTTCTTTCAGTCCACTTGCAGTATTTTCTCTTTGACCTGGTAATTTTGGAATTTGGTTACAATATTCCTTGGTGTTTTCAATTTGGGATCTCTTTTAGGACATGATTGGTGGATTCTGTCAATGACTATTTTACCTTCTAGTTCTAGGACCTTAGGGCAGTTTTCCTTGATGATTTCCGGAAAGTAGCTCTCCAGGATCTTTTTTTTCATCACGGTTTTCAGGTAGACCAATGATTTTTAAACTGTCTCTTCTAGATCTATTTTCTAGGTGAGTTGTTTACCAATGATGTATTTTATGTTCTCTTCTATTTTTTTCATTCTTTTGTTTTTGTTTGACTGACTTTTGATATCTCGTAGAGTCATTAGCTTCCACTTGCCCAATTCAAATTTTTAGCATTTTTTTTCTTCTATTAGATTTTGTACCTCCTTTTCCATTTGGCCCATTTTACTTTTTAAGGAGTTCTTTGCGAGTTTTTGTGCTTCCTTTTCCATTTGTCCAATTCTACTTTCAAAGGAATTATTTTCTTCAGTGTACTTTTTCCCCACGTGGCCAATTGTATTTTTAAAGGACTTGTTTTTTACAGTCAATTTTTGTCCTATTTTCTCCAAGCTATTGGCTCTCTCTCGCATACCTCTCATTTCTTTTCCCAATTTTTCTTCTACCTCTCTTGTTTGATTTTTAAAATCCTTCTTGAGCTCTTCCAATAAGGCTTTTTGGGCTTGAGATCAGTTCATATTCCCCTTTGAGGTTTCGAATGTGGTCATATTGACAATGTTGTCTTTTTCTGAATTTGTGTCTTGATCTTCCCTGTCCCCATAATAAGAATCTATGGTCATTGTCCATTCATGGTTTTTGCTCATGGTATTTGCCTATTTCCTGTCTTTTAAAGTTGAGTTCTCTTGCTGGAGTGCAATGGCACTGACCCAAGCTTCTTGTGCAGGGATCCCGGGACCTAGTCACTGGCTTTGTGTGTTGGGGCCTCAGGTTCAGGCAGCTGGAGGCTGTAGGCGTCTGGCAGTTTACCTGGTGCTGAGCCTGGGTCAGCAACACTGGAGCTCTTGGGTGGGAATTCTGGCTCCTGGGGGATGCCTGCTCATCTGGGCTTCTTTAAAGCACTCGAATGTTTGACTGCTGGTGGATATCTGCCAGCCTGAAGCTGTGCCTCCTTGAATTGTGCTTCCCTGGAATTGTGCTGAAGCAATGGGAGATTTGGCTGCCAGAGAACCCTGGTGCACTTGGTGGTTTTCTGATTTGGTGTCTACCAGTTCCCCTGACTGTGCTGAGGCACTTAGGGGATCCTGGTGTTGGTGCTTGCCTGCTCCACCACCGTGGGGCTCAGGATCTCCCCCTGGTTTGTTGATGTGGAGCTTGCCATTGGCTTGCTGGGACACCTCCCATCCTGTACTGCTCCCCTTGCCCCAGAGGGAGAGAGGACTTTCTTGTTAATCCTCCAAGCTCCCTGGGCTACCAGCCTGCTGCAATCTATCTTTCTGATGGCTCTGCTCTTTCAAGGTTTTTCCTGGGGTGATATTTTCTGGGCTTTCAGAGGTCAGTAAAGGAGGTGAGAGTGACTTACTTCTTACCCAGCTATCTTGGCTCCCAGCAGCAGAAATCCACTTAACCCATTCCTGATCAAGAATCTCTTCTACAAGGTATTGCACTTCTAGTGAGGAGGAACCCATTATCTCCTAAGGTAAGCCATTTGACTTTTGAGTAGCTCTAAATGTTAAAAAAGTTTTCCCCCACAGCAAGCTTAAATTTTTACCATTGCTTCTAGCTATGCCTTCTAAGATCAGGCAGAGAAAGTCTAATAACTATGTGACAGTGTTTTAAATATTTGAACATATATTATGTTCCTGATATATGGTGGCCAGAACTGAGTTTAACAGTACTCATGTTGTCTGGTCAAGGTAGCACTATTACAACACTCTCTTATGTCTTGCACACAATACCTCAGGAAACACAGTCTAAAATTTCGTTAGGTTTCTTGTACTGCATGTTACATTGTTGACTCACGTTGAGCTTAAAGCCCATTAAAAAGGGTCTAAACCTTTAAAAAAGCTGCTATGTAATCAAGACTCCATCATCATGATCTTCATTTTTTGAATTTAAGTGTAAGATTTTATAAATATCTATCTATACCTATCTGTCTACCTCTATCTATCTATCTATCTATCTTTATTAAATTTAATCTGATTAGATTTGTTCTAGTGTTTAGGTCTGTCAGAATAATTATTAATCAGCCCTCTGTCATGAAGCATGCTCTCTGTATTTGCTTTATGTTTTTCCGCAAATTTGAAAAACATGCCATCCAAGTCATGAATATAAAGATTAAACACCACTAGGACAAGTACAAATGACCTGGATTCACCACTGGGGACCTTCTTCCAAGTCCACATCAAACTATTAGTCACAACTCTTTGAGTTGAGCTGCTCAACTAGTTCAAATTCTATCTAAAAATACTATTCTCTAGCAGTCCCCATCTCTCCATATTTTATCAAAAGAGTAGTGTTATCAACTGCTTTGCTGCAGTAACAGGTAAATTATATCAATGGTATTTTCCTGATCTATTGGTTTAATAATTACATGTCAAAAAAGGAAATGAGCTTAGCATAGCATAACCTGTCCTTGATGAAGCTCCCTTACTTCTTTGGCATCCACTTCTTTTGCTAGATATTCACTAACTATCCCTTTAATAACAGGTTCTAGAATTTTGCCAAGAAATTAAGTCAAGTTTTCTTGCTTATAGATTGCTAACTCTTCCCTTTAAAAAACAGGGACACATTTTCTATTCTTCAATCCTGTATTACTTTTTGGAATTGTTTCAAGTATCATCTATCTTTTTTCCACCACAGAACTGTAGGACATAATTTATCTTATAGGATGTAAATTCCTGTTTCATTTCTTGAACTTATATATCCAATACGTATCACAGTGCTTGGCACATAGTAGGCGCTTAATATAAATGTTTATTCATTGATGGATTAATTGATGGACTACTGACTTGAACTCAGCAAAGGCAGATGATGCTTTCCTTGATAACACTTTCTTATCTTCAGAATCCATTTCTTATTAGCCGTTTTTGTTCTGTCTTTTCTAGTCAAATGCTCATTCTCATTGGCAGAGAAAAAGAGAAGCAAAATAATTATTTAGCAGCTCTGACTTCTTTGTCATCATTTATCATTGTCTAATCTACTCCAGGGACCAACTATTCTTTAATCCTTTTCTTTTCCCTAATATGTCTTTCTCCCTAGAAAATCTCCACTTTTTGGGGTGGTTTTTAGCTTCTCCTATGAGCCATGCTCATAGCTTTAGCCTTCTTGAAACTATTTTTACAGGATGAGGCCACATATTTGTATTTATCCTCCTTTCCTTGCCCTTGCTTTCATTTCCTATCATTACAAAATCAAAATTGGATGATGAGTTCCCTATGTAACCACTTTGATCTCTTTAGGCAACTACCATTCCCCCTCTTCATTAGAAGTATTTTTCTTTGTGATTTCAGAATTTCATTTTTGAGAACTTCCCATTCCTCCTGGGGTGACTTCCTTTGTAAAAATTTAGTCCATGGGAGTCTAGTCTTTCTCTGAACAATTCAAAATCTGTCCTCTTCAAATCCAACATACATGTCAGATTACTGTGAGATTTCTTCTCCTCATTAATTCCTCCCTTCCTTCAAAAAACATTTATTCTTCATCATAGTTTCTAAGGAGTAGTCACTTTTTTCCTGAGATTGCTATTATTTCAACCCTAACAACCAATTCTTCTTTAATAGATACAATGTTCTCCCTATTGATTTCATTACTGTTTGAAGGATAAATTCATATTTATAACAAGCCAAGTTTTGGGAAGAATGAGAGTTCTAGTAGATGTGTCTTCCTTCATTACTATATTGTACTTTTTGTCAGACTTATGATCTCTTTCCTAAACTCTTCATGTATTTCCTCTTTCTGTCAGGGTGGTCTGTTAGTTTGCTCTAATGACAGTACCCCATCTGCTTCTTCCTTCACTGATCTTTAACCAGATGCTGTCCACCATGCTTTTCTTCTCTGTTTCCTAGATTTTATCACATGAGTAGAGCATCTTAATATACAATTTATACTCTATTTCTCCTTATAACTATACTATTGTTTTGTAAAAAAAAATTAGTTATATCCAATTAGAGTTATGTTTCAGTGATTGATCTCATCTAACAAAGTCTCAGTGATAAGGCCAAATTAATGTCCTTGCATCATGATCTATAGTTCGCCTTCCTTGTTACCCATATATTGTGCACTTTTTGTCAACATCTGAGACCATGGAGCCTCTGAGCACTTTCTTTTTTAAAAATAATATCTTGTTTTTTTCCAATTACATGTAAAAACAATTTTTAGCATTCATTTAAAACATTTTTTTTTGGTTTCAAATGATCTTTTTCTCTCCTTCCCCTTAACCCTCTCTAAGATGGTAAGCAATTTGATATAGGTTATACATGTGCAGTCATGTAAAACTATTTCCATATTAGTCATATTGTGAAACCACAAGACCAAAAAAACCCATAAAAAATAAAGGGAAAAATAGTATATTTCTATTTGTATTCAGACTCCATCAATTCTTTCTTTGGATGTAGACAGTATTTTTAATCCTGAGTTCTTTGGAATTGTCTTGGATCATGGTATTGCTGAGAACTGTGTTATTCAAAATTGATGATTATGCAATTGTGCTGTTACTGTGTACAATGTTCTTCGGGTTCTGCTCCCTTCACTTTGCATTAGTTCATGCCTTTCCAGGTTTTTCTGAAGTCATCCTGCTTGTCATTTCTTATATCACTGGAGTATTACATCACAATCATACACCACAACTTGTTTAGACATTCCACGATTGATGGACATCTCCTCAATTTCCAATTCTTTGTCACCACAAAAAGAGCTAGGTCTGAGCACTTTGGAAGATTTTTTTTGCTACTTCTGAATTTTTGCCACAACTCTTCTTCCTAAACTGTAACTACTCTCTTCATAGATATCCGTATGCAGTTTTCTCCTTCCCACTTCCATTTCAGTATAAATTGGCTTTGATAATATTTCCAAAACTCTAAAAACAGTATATCCTCATAAGCCCTTGTTAGGTGCGTGAGAACTGTAGCCAGAATCCTATTTATTTCTGTAAGATCCCAAATAATAGTATTTGACTTCATTTCTTTAACCAGCTATTTGCTTATCATAGTGATGAATGGAAAATGAAAGAAAGTTATTCTTACTTTAAAAGACAATCTCTTTTAATTAGTGGAATATATGTGTGTGTGTGTGTGTGAGTATATATATATATATATATGACTATGCTTTCCAGTGTTTTATTCTCTTTATTTTTAGGTCAAATTGTTATTATTTTGTCATAGGAGCCAAAGCACCTGGTTAATTTTGAAAAGTTAAAAGCAGTAGTTATAAAAAAAAACCACTTTTTTATCATGCCATAGTTAATAGGACACAAAGTATAGAGTAGAAAACACATAGTAGTGATCCAAATTGTTATTCACTCTTTTCTGTATTTATAGACTCCGAAGTGAATTGGAATTAGAAGAGTCGCTTAGCAAGACTCCTAGTACTAAATCAGGCAAGTAATTGTATGATTGATCTACTGACATTTTTCTGTGACATTTTCTGTATATGTACAAAACAACTTTAGACATACTATTAAACCTTAAGGCCTTCTATGAACGTTTTTAACCATTCAAATGGGAAGGAAGGAAAGATGCATTAGTTAATCACTTCCTATGTGCAAGGAAATGTTCTAAATGCTTTCCAAATATTATCTTACTTTATCCTCACAACAACCCTGGAAAGTAGATGCTATTATTATCCCCATTTTACAGTTGAGTAAACCTAGGCAGGTGTAATATCAATTAAGTTAGGACTTTCCTACTGTTTTAAAATGATTAAGTGTCTTTGAGTCTTACTAGATGCTAAGTCCTGTGCCCAAACCCCTATTAGGTGTTAAACCTACGTGGGTGTGAATGGGTAACTAAGGTGGGGCCCCAGGTGGGGCTGAGGGAGGCCTGATTAGATCTTTGCTCCTAAGTTTGCCCCAAACCCCAAATTACTAGGTGCTAAGCCTATGTGGGTGTGAAGCTCCCAGGGTCCCAAGTGGAGGTGCTAACTCCAGAGCCAATCACAGGAGCCTAAGTTCTGGTCGCTCAGATAACATTTGATAACGTCTGAAACTGTATAAAAAAGGGAAGACAGAGCCATTTGCTTAGGGCTCTCGCTCTTGGTGGTGTGCTGATGTGGAGACTCCGGGCAGCTGTAGTTAAGAGCCCTCCAGCTTGCTCAGGTGTCTGATGTCCAGACTTGGTTTTCTTGGTAACTATGAATTGTATTTGGTCTGTTTGTAATTTGTTTGTATTTGCTCTGAAGTTCAGGGTGCTGGCTTTTCCCCCTGAACTAAGTGAGTGATATTTGTATGCTGGATTAAAGTAAGCTTGTTAACCCCTTAACATTGCTTTCCTTAGTAAAGCAGATCAAAAGAACCTATGCTGGCAGCGTTCTTGTTGTTGGGCTTTTGTTGGTTTTTCACCCCCATAGCAGCTGCTAGCTGGATTGTTGAAAGAGCAGGCAGAGCTTAAGTGACTTTCCCAGGGGCACATAGGCAGTATTTGAATTCAGGTCTTCCTGACTGCAGGCCCAGTATTCTATGCAGTGTACCATCTAGCTACTTCAGCATGGGTGAGTGATATAAACTGCAGAAGGGGTTTCCCAGCTGCCTTCAGACAACTTCATGTCTCCTACATTCTTCAAACACTACCCCTTTCTCCTATCATTGCATCTATCATCTGTATATTTCTCTTGCCTTTCATGGCTAATTTCCATGAGAAAGCTGTCTACATTCCATGCATCCATTTCATCTTCTTCTCATCCTTCTAATTACTCTACATTCTTGCTTTCAGCCTCATCATTTATCTGAAACTATCCTCTGTAAAGTTACCACTGATCCCTCAATTGCAAAATCCAGTAGCCTTTTTTCAGATCTCATCCTTCTTGACCTCTCTGCAGCTTTTGACACAATTGCTTACCTTTACCTTCTGGTTATGCTATCCCAAGGGTGGGGAACCTACAGCCTGGAGGCCACAGGTTCCCCACCCCTGTGCTATCCTCTGTAGTATTTCATGACACAAATCCCTCTCATGTCTCCTCTTATCTATATGACTGCTACTTCTCAGTCCCCTTTGAATATTTCCCATCTGTCCCATGCGCATTGACCATGGTTGTCCCCCAAAGTTTTATCCTGCACTCTCTCCTTTTTCACCTCTATACCATCTCATGGGGGTTTTCTCATCACCTTAACAGCTTAATTGTGTTCATTTATTACCTCTACGCAGATGAATCCCAGATCTCTCTATCTCTATCTGTCTGTCTGTCTATCTATCTATCTATGTATCATCTATCTATCTCCAGCATAGTCTCTGAAACTTCAGTCATCTATCACCAACTGGATGACACTTCAAATTCAGCGTGTCCCAAACAGAACTAATTATTATTATCCAAAAACCTTCCCTTCTCCCCAACTTTCCTTTTTCTTTCAGGGGCACTACATCTTCCTAGTCACCCAGAATTCTTAAGTCTTTCGAAGCTATTTTTCTTCTTAATATCACATCCTTATGTAATTTGTTTACCTAGTTTTTTCCTGTGTAATTATAACTCTATTTTCATTTCTCATGGTACAATATTATGCCATTGCATTCAAATTCCATAATATATCCATTTCCCCAATTTACATGCCCCTCTTAGATCACTGCTTTGGCATGGTGGAAGATCTTGCATAATTCAATGAAACTCTGAACTATACCATGCAGGGTTATCAAAGATGGACAGATCATAGTGGAGAGTTCTGACAAAAGATGATACACTAGAGAAGGGAATGGCAAACCACCCTAGCATCTTTGTTAAGAAAACCCTATGGATGGCATTAAACTGATAAAAGATATGACACTGGAAGATGAACCCCTCAGGTTGAAAGGTGTCCACTATACTATCGGGAAGAGTAAAGGACAACTACAAGTAGTTCCTTCAGAATGAAGCTGCTGGATCAAAGCCAAAAGGAAGCTCAGCTGCAGATGTGTCTGGTAACCAAAGGAAAACCCAAAGCTGCAAAGATCAATATTGCATAGGAACCTGGAATAAACCAAAGTAAACTGGCTGTAGTCAAACAGGAGATGGAAAGATTAAACATAAACATCTTGTCTGTCAGCAAACTTAAATGTATGAGAATGGGAGAATTTAGTTCAGGTGAGCACTACTATGGGCAAGAATCCCTTAGAAGAAATGCAGTAGCCCTCATAGTCAATAAAAAGATGAGAAAAGCAATACTGGGGTATAATCGCAAAAATAACAAAATGATATCTGTTTGAATCCAAGGCAAGCCATTCGACATCACAGTAAAACAAATCTATGGTCCAACCACTGAGGCCCAAGATTGATCAATTCTATGAAGACCCACAATAGCTTCTAGAAATAACACACAGACACACACACATAACACACAACAGATATCACAGTTATAAAAGGGATTGGAATACTAAAGCAGGGAATCAAGTGATGATTGGAATAATAGGCAAGTTTGCCCTTGGAATATAAAATGAAGCAGGGCAGGGACTAATAGTGTTTTGTCAAGAAAGCTCATTAATCATAGCAAATACTCTTTTTCAACAACTCAGAAGGTGACTCTACACATGGACATTGCCAGATGGTTACTAGTGAGATCAGATTGATTATATACTTTGCAGTTAAATGTGGAGAAGCCCTATATAGTCAGTTAAAACAAGACCTGGAGCTCACTGTGTCTTGGATCATGAGCAAAATCCAAACTTAATTTGAGGAAAGTAGTAGTTTTTTTCTGGATTTTCCTTGCTTTCTCCATTATCCAGTGAATGTTGACAATTTGGTCTCTAGTTCCTCTGCTTCTTTAACAACCAGCCTTCTCTTCTGTTGTTTCTTGGTTTACATATTGCTGAAGCCTAATCTTGTTGGCATGTAAAATGAATATGATTGCTTGGTAATTTAAACATTCTTTAGCACTGCCCTTCTTTAGGATTAGGAAGTAAACTGATCTTTTCCAATCCAGTGACCACTGTTCAGTTTTCCAAATTTGCTGGCATGTTAAATGCAGCAGTTTAACATCATCATCTTGTAGGATTTTAAATTGCTTATCTGGAATTCCATTATTTCTGCTAGCCTTATTGCAAGCAATGCTTCCTAAGCCCACTTAACTTCATTCTTCAGGATGTCTAGCTCTTAATCAGTAACCATACCAATAATGGTTATCAGTGATGCTAAGACCTTTCTTGTATAGTTCTTCTGTATATTCTTGCCACATCTTTATAATTTCTTTTACTTCTGCTAAGTCCTTGCCATTTTTGTCTTTTATAAAAACATGCCCATTTTTACATGAAAGGTTGTCTTGTTATCTTTAATTTTCTTTTCTTTCCCATTCTATGGTTTTCTTCTATTTCTTTGCATTACTCACTTGAGAAAATATCTATCCTTGCTATTCTCTTGAATTCTGTATTAGTTGGTACATTTTCTTTTCTCTTTTACCTTTTGCTTGCTTTCTTTCCTCAGCTATTTGTCCTTATAAGAAAGCCATTTTGCTTTTTTGTTCTTCTTTTTCTTTGGAATAATTTTGTTGCTGCCTCCTGTACAATATTGGAAACCTCTGTTCATAGTTCTTCAGGCACTCTGTCTACCAGATCTAATCCCTTAAATCTGTTCATCACTTCTACTCATATTCATAAGGGATGTTATTTAGGTCATATCTATACATGAGTTTGGACAGACTTTGGGAGATAGTGGAGGACAGAAGAGCCTGGTGTGCTGTGGTCCATGGAGTCACAAAGAGTTGGACACTACTGAATGACTAAACAGCAACCAATTTATGTGCATCCTCTGCTTCTGGTTCTTAGCTAAAACAAAAAGGGTTACTATTAAGAGCTTTTTAATATATGGGTTGTTTTCCTATGTCTTTTACCTCTTGGGAATATATGCCCAATACTGGCATTGCTGGATCTGGGTATGCTCAATTTAGTAAATTTTTATATATAGTTAAAATTGCCTTCCAGAATGGCTGGATTAATTCTTGAAACTGCCATGACAGACTCCCCTTAAGGGAGAACCTATGCATGGAAATCATTAAGTTTGATGATCTTGAAGCCATCATGATGGCTCTCTTGAAGGAGACTGTAACCTTATAGAACATATTCATGGAAAAATACTGACAATAATCTTTTTGAAGCTTAATATAGCTGCCTCCTCCAAATAATATTTAGTCTACCACCCTCTTGTTTTTCTCTCTGATGTGCAAACCCCCAAAATAAAATTTTGCCCTGACCTTTGATATACAAATTGGCCAGCTGGGGGTGGGGCACCCAAAATCAGACTATAAAAAACTCACTCTTAAAAGGGTACTTTGGAGTACACCTTCCCCTAGAACAGGAGCATATCTTTTCTCTGAGCACCCCTTTCCTGCTGAATGGACCTGCTTCTTTGTGTTTCTCAATGCAGCGCTGCCATTATGTGAGTTATATTCTATGTCAATGTATATGTCTGAGTTGTATTCCTGCTCCTTTTTCCTCTCTCTTTCCTTTTGCCTCTACCCTATTGTTTGCAGTAAAGTTCTATGTCCTGTAAAGAGGGACTCCCTTATGTCAGAGGACTGTCACAAAATAGTTATAGACCCCCTTGCCAGTCCAGTGAAGTCTATTGACTCCTCATAATGTTTTTAAATGCATAAAATAAAACAATAAAATTAGAAAGGAAATCAATTATGTTGGCATAGTTAAAAATTTTTTTTATAAGATTAATGGACTTCAGATTAAGAACACCTGATTTAAGAGTAATCTAGTTTGTATGAAGAGTAGAGAGTGAGATAAGATGGGACAGACTGGTTGAATGGTGTCATATTGTAGAGAGCCTTGAATGCTAAGTCTGAAGGTATAGATCCCATCCTGTAACAACCTCCATATCTTAAAGTTGGTTCTATGGTTGTTTTCTGCTCTGAGCTTCACTAAATTGCTGAAGTAATTTCCCAGAAGTTTTACACTTCCTTCTCTTCAAACTCTTTTTCCTTTGAAATAATTTGACAAAAGAGCAAAGATTAAAGCCACAGTGTTTGCGTGTCAGTTATTTCAATCTCCAATGATTGCTTCTCATCTGAAGGGAGTAATTTTTCCCTTCTCAAAGGACTGTACTTCCCCCATTCCAATTAGGTGTCTGGTACTTTAGTGTTTAGGGAACATTTTGAATTGAATGGCTCCTTAGCAATTATCACTGTCAGAATCAAATACCATGGTATATCTTATCACACAAATTTGAAGAAATTCACCTACAGTGCTCAGCAGGAAAAAAACCACACACACACACACACACACACACACAAATACACACCCATATACACACAGAAATAACATTTTAAATTGTGTGGACAGGCATTCCACTCAATGAGCATATTCCCTGAAATCAGAATGAGAAATGAAACTGCTATTCCCTCAGTCCATCTTACTTCCCTGAGTATCACCCTATGCTGTGTGATTCTAGAATCTCCCTCATTCTATCCACAGACAGTTCATTACTTATGCTTAAGTAATTTTCCAGAGAAAATATTAACTAATAAGACAGATGACTTCAACTAGCCTTTTAGCATCCAGATAAAGTAGAAGACCCCTGATATATTTCCTTTGATTTTCTGATATTTGGGTAGAAGGCCTGGTTCTTGACTCTTTCTTGGCCACTGTGTAGAGTAAAACTTATGTACATTTTCCCCACTATAGTAACCATCTCAGATCAATTTGGTTTTTTTTTCAATTACCTTCCTTTGAAAGTGACCCAAACCCCCTTTCAGATACAACTGTTTAAAGATAGCTTGCTGTTCATTATATCCAATTTGTTGGATTTTAAGGGGTAATTTTTGACCATACACAATTGTCACCTTGCTTGCTGACTTTAAGACCTAACCTCTTCCAAACGTGCAACTCTATGTTTGCTTTCTAGTTTAGATTACTTGCCATCAAAAAGCTTGGAGTTATACCTGAAGAGAAGTATAAGGTGATTTCTTTACAATCATATGTTCTGCTTTTATATTTTCAGAGTCACCTGAAATTGAAGTAACTGAAGAAAAGCCACTTACTTTGACTGAAAAGATTGAGGAAAAGAGATGTGAAATTCTTAGTAAATGGGATGAGATCTATGCTCTTGAAAAAACCATCAAGACCAACTGGACTCATGCTGGAATTATAAACATTACCGAGAATAGCATTAAAAGCATAGAGGTGTATGCAATTTCCTTATTTAATTGTTTAAAAAACATTATTTTTTGAGCAATGGCAAGTATATGAACCCTATTTCAATAGGATCTTGTTGCATTTAACAGTTGTTTTCCTTTTTTTTTAACCAACAAAGAAACAGTAATTTTGTTAAGGCAATTTCTCTTTCATCTATTTTTTATTTGGTTGATTTGATTTGCATTTGAACAAAATCAGCTATAATGTCATGCGCACTGAGGCTTAAAAATAATATTTGATGATGATGATGATAAGAAAAATTTCCATTTATGTAACACTTTTCCTTTCCAAAGCATTTTATCTATAACTACCCCTTGAGGCTACTAGGTGGCAAAGTGGATAGAGTGCTGAGTCTGGAGTTAGGAAAAACTGTGTACAAATTTAGCCTAAGAAAATTATTTGCTTTGTGATACTGGGCAAATTACTTAATTTCTGTCTGCTTTAGTTTCCTTAACTATAAATTAAAGATAATAATAGCACCTACCTTAAAGAGTTGTTATAGGGATCAAATGAGGTAATATTTCTAAAGCGCTTGGCACATAGTAATTGCTTAATAAATGCTTATTTCTTCCTTCCCCTACCTTTCCTCTCTCCCTCCCTCTCTCCTTTTTTCCTTCCTTCCTTCCTCCCTCCCTCCCTCCCTTCTTTCCTCCGTCTGTCCTTCCCTACCTCCTTCCTTCTTTCCTCCTTCCTTATTCCTTCCATCCTCCCTTCCTCCTTCCATTTCTCCCTCCCTCTCTCCCTCCCTCCCTTCTTCCTTCCTCCCTCCCTTCCTCCTTCCGTTCCTTCCTTCCTCCTTTCTCCCTCCCTTCTTTCCTTCCTCCCTCCCTTCTTTCCTTCTTCCCTCCTTCCTTCCTCCCTTCTTCCTTCCCTCCTTCCTCTCTCCCTTCCTTCCTTTCTCCCTCCTTCCTTCCCTCTCTCCCTACCTCCTTCCTTCTTTCCTCCTTCCTTCCTTTCTTCCTCCCTCCCTCTCTCTCTACTTCCTTCCTTCCTTCCTTCCTTCCTTCCTTCCTTCCTTCCTTCCTTTCTTCCTTCCTTCCTTCCTTCCTCCTTTTTTCCTTCCTTCCTTCCCTCTTTCTTTCCCTCTTTCTTCCTCTCTCTCCCTATCTATCAAATATATAAAATAAGAACATTGGACTCAAGATCATTGATATAGGACTTGAAGGGACCTAAAAGGACATCTAATCCAACACAAGGATTCAAATGGAGTAAGTGGCAGAGTTAGGACTCAAACCTAAGTCCTTCGACTTTAGATTCATGATCCTTAGTGTCAGACTTTTGTTGTTGAGTCATTTAAGTCATGTTTAACTCTTCCTGATCCCATTTGAGGTTTTCTTGGCAAAGATCCTGGAGTTGTTTGCCATTTCCTTCAGTCCATTTTATAGATCAGGAAACTGAGGCAAACAGGGTTAAGCAGCTTGTCCTGCAGATTGAGTTCAACTATACCGTAGTCTTTTCACTGTATCACTCTCCATAACTATGGAGCCATAGGGATAGTCCTTGTTCTGGGGTGACTGTTAAATTCCTGCTAGGATTTTTCTTTTTTAATACTATACATTGATTTAATTCAGCTTTGCATGTCCCAAGTTATTCACATAGTGTCTCCTCCATTAGAATGCGAACTTCTTGAGGAAAGGGATTTTTTTTTGGCCTTCTTTTACATCCCCAGCATTTATTCTAATGCATGAAACATACTGAGACCTTAAAAGATGCTTTTCGACTGATAGACTATGGATTAGTTCTGGAATCAATGAATGTCTGGAAAATCTAACTAATTTTCAACCGGCCATTGAATTGAGGGTCACAGACCATAACTTCATAATTTTCTAGCACCAAGCTAAAAACAAACAGTCAGCAAATATTTATTAAGTGTGTGCTATGTGTCAATCATTGTGATTCAAATCTTTTATGCCAAAATGAAACTTTTCATATTCTTCTGGACAGAAAAGAGATGGCTCACTGTCACATATGCAGTGGACAAACCCTCTCCTATGATAGAATGACATATTTCTGCCAAACTATGGAGTCTGAGCACAGAAGTAGACTATCATAGCTCTTCATGGACAATTCTGTGATACTGTCATGCAGAAATCACCCAAACTGACATTTATAAGTGCTGAGGTCCTAGTCGTAGAACCTGCCAATAATTATATGTTTAACTTTAGGCATCACTTGGTATCTTTGAACCTCAGTTTCCCTACCTGTAAATGAGAATAATCAGAAGTGCCCAGTCTACTACAGAGATCTATTATGAAGATGAATTGAGATTCTGAGAAAGTATTTTAAAAGCGTACAATCCCATGACAAGATGTGAGGTATCATTCTTATATAAGAGTTTGGCTGCTCTCAAGCCCTCCTCCATAGCCATGAAGGAATGGGAAGTGATTTTGAAGCTATGTTTTTTTTAATATAAGCTCTGCTAGACCACCCTGATGGACAGGATCCCTATTTTTCCAAAGCCTACCATTTCATTTGGCAGCTAGGTGGCAAAGTGGTTAGAGTACTGGGCCTGGAATCAGGCCATCTTTGTGATAAAGTCACAACTCACAATTTGGCGTCAGCTCATTTTACAGATGAGGAAACTGAGGCAAACAAGTTTAAGTGACTTTTCCGGGGTCACACAGCTAATAAGTATCTGAGGCCATATTTGTCCTCACAAAGCTGAGTCTTTCTGACTTCAGGTCTAGAACTCTGTCCACTGCACTGCCTACCTGCCTCATAATGTTGTTTAGTTGTTTCAGTCATATCTAATTCCTCATGACTACATTTGGTAGTGTTTTTTTGGCAAAAATACTGAAATGGTTTGCCATTTCCTTCTCTAGCTTATTTTGTAGATGAGGAAAGAAAGGCAAACAGAGTTAAGTGACTCGCTCAGGATCATATAGTAAGTGTCTGAGGCCAGCTTTGAACTCAGGAAGATGAGTTTTCTTGACTTCAGGGCCAGCACTCTATCCACCGAGCCACGTAGCTGCCCAACATTTTTGCCGTTCAGTCATTTTGGCCAAGAAAGCCCCAAATGGGGTCATGAGAAGTTGGACATGACTGAACAACAACAACAAAAGAAAGAAAAAGAAAAATGAGTTGGATATGTTCGATCAGACACTCACATTAGTTATGAGAATTTCTTTTCTTTCTTTTCACACAGAGGGCTATTATTCATAGGACTGAGTTCCCAAAGGAGGTAGTAGAGTTTTTGTCTTCAGAATCCCTTAAAAATCAAAGAGACCCACATCTCTGCGATGGATGTGTTTCTGGCTCAAAGGTCCCGTGGTGGTATAAGGCATCCTAACTCACCTCCTCTAAACTTCTAGATCTCATCAGTCATACGTGGCTTTCAAGTTGTGTGGTGGGATACTTGTCCTGAGTAAGCTGAAATTCATTTATTCAGCTAAAATGTAATAGTAATATCATACCACTTTTGCCTGTATTTAGGACATTAGGACATGTAGATTTTTTTCCTATGTATTTTGAACTAACAATCCTTGTTAAATAGATATCTAATCTTTTTTTCCCATTTCTCATTCAGACTGAAGCTATTAAGTTGGAGACAGTTAATGGGATTTTAAAGAAAAAAATAATGGTGAGTTCTTTTTCATTTGGTTTTATATTGAGATTAGTTTTCCTTAGAGTCTGCTTTTTCTATAACACCAACAAGCTGTCTTCCTAATATGTCATTGAACATATAGCCTTTAACTATTCCAACTTTAATCTGGAGAAATAAAGGTAATTCTGTTTAGGGGAAAATAATTCAAAACTATACATACAGAATGAAGGGCTCTAGTTTTTCGGGAAAAAAAGGATTGTGTAGTCATTATAAACTACTCGTTGGTGGGCTGTCACCTCAGCAGGGAGCTTTTGCTGCAGGTTTGGGATCTAGTTTAATTCAAGAACATCATTGGGCCCATTGGAGAGACAAGGCACTATTGCCATTAAAGACATCTAAGAAGTCAAAACCAGGAATTTGGTGTGGAAGTCCAAAACAGAGAGAGTCAGAAGTTCTAGTGAAATGTACAACAGTTATGAGATGAGTAATGATGACACATCTTCCAAAGGCTTAGCATGCTTTTCCATTCCTAACCAACTTGTCTTTCTCTCTATCTCTGTCTGTCTATCTGTCTCTCTCTCTGTCTCTGTGTCTGTCTTGGTGTTTTATTGATGCTTTGGACCCTCCCTTGTAACAAGGAAGAACTATTAAGCAAAAACACCTAATATAGTGACTCTGTTACAAGGTATACAGTATTCTACCATAGTAGTTCCCCACCTCTTTGTTATAAAGAAGCAGTTGTGTTTTACTGTTTGTTATCAAAGATCATTTCCCCCCAGTCATTCAGAGCTTGGCTTCTTTTGGTGATCTCTTTGTTTGTATTTTTGTGGCATTGTGTATGTGGTTTTTTTGTTTGTATATTCCATTCTGAATAAATTAATAAAAATCTTCCCTTGTTTTTCTAGAATTATTTGTTTTATCATTTTTTTTTTACTTCGGTTCATACTTCTTAAGGTTTCTCGGTAGTCTTGGTAACAGCTGAGCTCACACAGAATGAAGTAGATCATAGCCAGATTTCAGGGGGACTTAAACTCCAAGATATGAAATTTAAATTTTATTCTTGATACAATAGAAAAGGTTCTTGATGAAGGAATGAGGTAATATAAAAAGCATGAACTGGAGAGAGGAGAGGTTGTGCAAGGTGAACAGTTAGGAACCTATAGAAATAGTCCATAAGGTGTTATAGGTGGTTATTGAAGGAAGCTGAATTATATCCTTAATCTTTTCAAATTGATGTCATGGAAAGTGACCAAATGCTCTAACAGCATACATTGGTGCCTTTGCCAGAGACAATGAGATCATATTTAATGGATCACTGTTTCTGTCGAGCCGGTGTGTGGGTGATATAGGAGGCGGGAAGCCAAGGTTACACACTGAAGGAACAGAGCCAAGATGGGCAAACCAAATAAGCCAGCTGAGTCAGGACACACATAAATAATGAGAATTAGGACAAACAGCAGGTCAGAAACCAGGTAAGCAGCCAAGAACTTGGAGGGCATAAAAACTAGAAGGTAAAACCAAAGTAGGTGGCAAGTGAGCAGGAACCAGAAGAGACAGGGAAGGACTGACCAACAGAAGAAACTAATCTCTGCTAACAAGACCTTGACAACTTGAAGCAACCCTGTGCCATGACCCCTTAAAATTTCATGCATTTCCTTTTAAGATAGGAAAAGAATTTCTGAGAATGGCTAACCTGTAGGTCTAAGGTAAATGGAACCTGACTAGATTGTGGGGCAAAGGGGCTGGGAGAAATCGAGCTCCTAACAAATGTGACCCAGCATGGCATTGATACTAGCAAGGAATATGCCATTTAGACTGGTCAAAACCTTCAACAATTTTAGATTTTTCCATTAATATATAATTATTAAGTGACACTATGTGATATCGTAATCAGATTTTGCCCAGTTTCTATAACTATCCCAAACATTGAAATCAATTGTAAGAAGGGTGTAAAGTGACTGGAGAAAAAAGAAATTGAATTGTATTGTCTGAACCAACCCTCACTACTTCAGTCCTAAATAATTGTAGTCTGGCATTAAGTTAATGCATGTGTTCTTTTTTAAAATTTGATTTTAAATTTCCAGCGACAAGCATTTATTTTCTTTCCCTTCCACTATCTTTATTAAAAAGAAACAAACTATGGAGTTGGAATGCAGATTGAAGAAGACTATTTTCTTTTTTTTTGTTTTGTTTTATGTTTTTCTTTCTTATGGTTACTTCCATTCGTTCCAATTCTTCTACACAACATGACTAATATGAAATAATAGTAATGTATATGTAATGTCTATGTCAGATAGCATGATGTCTTGGGGAGAGGGAGGAGAGGGAGGGGGAGAAAATTTAAAACTTATGGAAGTGAATGCTGAAAAAGAAAAATAAATAAATTAACTTATTAAAAAAAGAAAAAAAGGAAACAAACAAAAAAGAAAACTAAAACCTCTGTAACAAATTTACATAGCCAAGCAAAACATTACCATGTCCAAAATGTCCATTTCCAAAAATGTGTCAATTATTCTACATTTTGAAGCTGTCACTTCTCTGTCAGAGAGCGGATTATCATAGTTCATCCTCAGTTCTCTCATGGTTGGTTATTGTATCGATCTGAGTTCTTAAGTCTTTCAAAGTTCTTTGTCTTTATGTTGTTGCATAGAGATTGTTCTGGTTATTCTCACTTTATTCTGCATCAGTCCATAAATCTCCTCAGGTTTCTCCGAAACCATCCTTTTTATCATTTCTTATGGCTCGATCATATTCCATTACATTCATAACCAAATTTTCTTTAGCAATTCCCCAGTATATATGCTACCCCCTTTAGTTTTCAGTTATTTGAGAGTAGGTGTGTTCTTAACTTTGTCTCTAATTAGCTGGATATGTGTGCTCACCTTCATCATATGTCTGTGCTTGCTCACATGTAAATGTGTGATAGCAAGAGTTGGCATAAGTCCTCTAAAAGGAGAGATAGGATTGAATTACAGATCTTATAAAAGAGAGGCTGGTTCATTTATTTACTTTTGGTTCTTTTTGGTAGGACTCTGAATCAAAAATCAAAGAAAACCTCGACAGGTATAAAGTAAGCCAGGAAGAGCAGCTGTAAGTATGAGTAACTTAATGCAAGCAATAATAGCAGTATATTTTTGTAACAGCTCAATTCACATCAAATTGGACCACACTAAAAAGCAATGCACTTGGAGTCAAGAAAGATTCAAAACCTGCCTATTCTTGATTTCTATGTACTTAAGGGGAAAACCTTTCTGGGTCTCAGTTTCTTATCTGTAATGTGGAAGTGATGATACATACATCTCCCTCATAAAGTTGTTAGGAAAAGGTCAAATAAGGTGGAGCATCATAAGCTTTAAAAGGAAAAGCAGACAAGTTAAACCAGACTGCAATCTATTATGGGCAGCTAGGTGGCATAGTAGACAGAGTACCAGACCTAGAGTCGGGAAGACTCACCTTCCTGAGTTCAAAATTAGCCTCGGATACTTATTAGCTGTGTTACCCTGGGCATGTCACTTAACCCTGTTTGCCTCAGTTTTCTCGTCTGTAAAATGAGCTGGAGAATGAAATGGCATAGCACTCTAGTATATTTGCTGAGAAAATCTCAAATGAGGTCATAAAGAGTCAGACATGATTGAAATGACTGAACACCAACAAGATGTATTATAGGCATGAATCTATGGTCAATTACTGTGCTCTAGGAACTTATATTGCAGGATGGGCATCTGCACATACTTACCTTTTAGCAGCTTCTTTTTGAGTGTTTGCCTCATTGGTGATCAGTATATTGTAGAGAAAGTATTAGAGATATTGAGATCATTAATGTAGTTAGTCAAGCATTTATTATATACTTTGTGAGATGCACTTCCAGAAGTGTTAGAGATACCAAAAGAAAAAGAAAAAGGAGAAGAAGAAGGAAGGAAGGAAGGAAGGAAGGAAGGAAGGAAGGAAGGAAGGAAGGAAGGAAGAAGGGAAGGAAGGAAGGAAGGAAGGAAAGAAGGAAGGAAGGAAAGAAGGAAAGAAAGAAAAAGGAAGGAAAGAAGGAAGGAAAAAGGAAGGAAGGAAGGAAAGAGGGAAGGAGGGAAGAAAGG
>CM053627.1:80225937-80295407 GCA_028646595.1 Phalanger gymnotis
GGAAAGAAGGAAGGAAAGAAGGAAGGAAAGAAGGAAGGAAGGAAGGAAGGAAGGAAAGAGAGAAAGAAAGAAAAGGAAAGAAGAAGGAAGGAAGGAGGGAGGGAAGGAGGGAAGGAAAGAAGGAAGGAGGGAGGGAAGGAAGGAAGGAAAGAAGGAAGGAAGGAAAGAAGGAAAAAGGAAGGAAAGAAGGAAGGAAAAAGGAAAGAAGGAAGGAAAAAGGAAGGAAGGAAGGAAAGAGGGAAGGAGGGAAGAAAGGAAGGAGGGAAAGAGAGAAAGAAAGAAAAGGAAAGAAGAAGGAAGGGAGGAAGGAGGGAGGGAAGGAGGGAAGGAAGGAAGGAAAGAAGGAAGGAAGGAAAGAAAGAAGGAAGGAAGGAAGGAAAGAGGGAAGGAAAGAGAGAAAGAAAGAAAAGGAAAGAAAGAAGAAGGAAGGATGGAAAAAAAAGTACCTAACTTCGGGGACTCACATTCTGATAAAAGAGAAAATATTTAAATAATCAAGTGTATACAAGATTCATACAGAGTAGATGGAAAGTAATCTGAGGGGTGAAGGCTGCCTTAGTAGCTGAGGAAAATCAGAATGTGCTCCTGAATAATGTGAGATTTGAACAGATGGT
Organism: Phalanger gymnotis; assembly: GCA_028646595.1. NCBI lineage: Eukaryota > Metazoa > Chordata > Mammalia > Diprotodontia > Phalangeridae > Phalanger > Phalanger gymnotis. The sequence goes on from CM053627.1 coordinate 80,226,552, forward strand.
TAATAAAAGTCAGGGAAGCTGAGAGGTGGAGGGGAGGGAAGGAGGAAGAGCTCAGGTTTTCCTGACTCCAGGCTTGGTGCTCTATCCACTGCACCACCTAGCTGCACCTGGCTGTAGTAGAGTACCTAGAAGGGGATAAGGTGCAAGAAGATTCGACAGGAAGGAAGGGCCAGGTTCTGAAGAGCTTTAAATGCCAACTAGAGAGCTTTATATTTGATCCTGGAGATAATAAGGAGCCACAAGGGCTTATTGAGTTAGGAGGTGACGTGGTCAGACCTGCACTTTAGGAAAATCACTTTGACTTCTGAGTGAAGGATGGATCAGAGTGGGAGTGGAGACTTGAGTCAAGGAGGACGATTAGAAGGTGGATTAGAGAGGATGATTAGGATGCAGCAGTCCAGGCACGAAGTGATGAAGTCCTATATGAGGGTCTTGGTAGTTATTGGAGAGAAGGCGACACCCAAACATAAGAGAGAAGTTGTGAAGGTAGAAGAGGCGAGATTTAGCAACAGATCGGATGAGGGACCAATGAAAATGAGGATTCAAGGATGATGTTATGGTTAAGAGTCCGAGGAACAGAGAGAATGGCAATGCCTTTGACGGTAAAGTGGAAGCTCAGAAAAGGGGAAAGTTTGAGAGAAAAGGTAACGAGTTCCATTTGGGGCATGTTGAGTTTGAAGTCTTCCAACTGTTAAAAGAAATCTTTGTTTGGACTTTGCTCTGATTAATCAGGCAAATCCATGAAGAAACAGTTAAAAGGATTTTATTTAACATGCTAAGGCAGTAAGCCTTGGGTAGGCCAGCAGAGATTCAAACCATGTTGCTTTTTACAGAAAGAGTGGGAAGACTGGGCATTAGGAAGAACACTAATTTAGGAACACACATAGAGAAGACATGCAACTAGCAAAACTCATGCCTCTGAGACTTTCAGGATCCAATGACCCGTTTCCCTTCATGCTGCTTTCCCAGGGTGATGTGTCTCTGTTGGGTAAGACCCCACCTGGATTCCTTGGTCCCATTCCTCTTGTTAGCTCCACTGCCAATAGCCTTTGCTGTCATTTTACAGTGATCCTCCAGTCTTGTCTCGTCATTAACCAGCCCTGCTTTCTGCTGTGTGCTGCGAGACAACCTGGCCAATGGGAGAGAAATCTCTTGAGATCTGGATAGTTCTTCTACAGCTGGCTTTCTACCCAACTGTTCAAGCTTACAGTCCTCATAGCTATCTACTGTTTAGGGCATGTTTCTTCTTCTAGGGTAACTAGGGTGTGGCTGGACCTCTCCAGCATCCTTGATTCTGGAGAACTTTTTCATGCATCACAAAGGGGGTAAAAACATGTAAATACTTATCATACTTCTTTTTAGATCATAGCATCTTTGTGTCTATTACTTGCTCATTAGATGCTGCAAATTCCATCAATTTGTCGGCAGGGGGTGGGGGGTTGGGATCATTTAATTAGGAGTCTTCTGATCAGAGAAGATAAGTATTACATTAGTGTGGCACTTTCCTCTTCTCATCTTCTAACCCACATAAAATTATCTCTCTCCAAATTATCTAAAGGAGAGGGAGAGACTGTTAAATGGATTGCTGAAATCCATCAGAGCAAGAGATGATCAAATGACTGCTTGCTAAGACTCAGACTCATAGAATTTAACTGATTTTAATTGAGCTAATTTAAGCCTGTGACTTTTGTTCTTTGCCTATTCTACAACTTCTTTTAGCTTTAACACATGTGCAGTAAGTAACTCAAAGTTTTAGTCACATGAAGTTCTCCAAAGTAGGTAACTCCAAGTGCTCCTTGTACTATTAAAACAATCTTTTTTATTTTCTTCAGAGAAGGCAAAATCTGTGGTATTATAGGTTGAATTGGTAAGACATTTCTAGGAACTTGCTCCCTGGGATGGCACTAATAGACGACTCAACCTTTGCTACTGCTTCTGGGACTAGTGTATTTCACTACTCCTTTCGCTGATAACGTGATCTTCCATTCATCCATACTACTAGAAAGCAGAGTTGCACCTGAATGATCACGTGACTCTACGTAAGGCATGTTCCCTCCTGCAGTGAGAGTCATGCTCTTGGGGAATACTGCTCCTCACCCCCACCCCCAAAAAAGAGTATAACCATGGTCAGATTTTCTTCTGCAACTCCTCTCCACCCCCACCTCCACTCAACGGAATTTGTCCTGAGTTTAAGAATTCCAATTATGCCTCTTGTCTTGGCACATGACCTGCCCATCAGGTCCTTGCCCCCTACAGTTCCTTGTAGATATTCTTGTTTACTGATCTCCAGAGTCCTCATTGATTATATGATACAACTGGTTATACTCTACTTGCACCTTTTCTTTACTCTCTGATACTCTTCTTTATTTTTTGGAGGTAATGGTGTTCCAGATCTTGCTGCCACAATGCACCATCACTATGATGCATTGAAAAGAGGGCTTTTGATGTTATGGGAAGCTTGGAGTCTAGAAAAATTCTTTACAATTTCCAGAAAGTGAGCCAATCTGTTCTTTTCCTTTTCAACTCTGGGCCCAGCTCACTATCCTTTCTGTATTGTCTGTCCTAGACATACATACTATTGGAAGAACTCTATAAGATGTCCTTTCAGATGCCTGTTGAAATCTAGGCAGTATATATTCTTCATCCATTTTGTCTTTCCTGTGTGGATGGACAGGCTAAATCCCTTTGAGTAAATCTTCTAGGAAGCTTCGTAGTGTCTTACTCCCCCAAATCCTTTCTTTACCTCCTCAAAGACTCTTAAATCTTTTCATTTAACTGAAAACTCCTCCTTCTTCTAGTTTCCTGATACAATTCAGCTCCCCTATCCATATGTCCACATAATGGTCATTGGATGAAGGTATCACAGGTAGGGCACCATCAGCGAAATTGAAATTTTTTATAGACTAAAACTAATTTTTAGTCCCTTTTGCTCTCTTTCCTACCTCTTCCACCATCATTGTAAAAGTGGGAAATGGGCTGCATAGGACTGATGACCATTTGCCATTTTTCTCTGTTTCATGGATTCTCATTAGCAACAACAAAGACTTCATCATTAGGTGGCCACACTACCGGTGATGTGTCTATCTGTGGTTAGCTAAGCTGATTTTCAGAAAACAGACTCCATCTTTTGCTGGAGCCATATTTACAGCATTTCTAGAATGGAAAACCTCCCAGATCTTCACATGGGAATGGCTTTCAAGAGCTTAGTGTCACTTCCAAGGTCATGAGGAAACAGAGTAGGACTTTGTGGAGGACTTCAAATCAACATTCATTCCAAAACAATCATGAAAATATCACAAGCTATTCAAAGTAAGTCATAGAATAAAATGACTGTAATGGTTTGCTCCCTTATCTTTGTTTTATGATATCAATGCATCCATGGACAAGATAGAACACGAATATGTACAATTATTGCTTGGCCTGTTTATCCCATTGTCATCTGGGAAGTGTAACACGTTTCGGAAGAAGTGGGCCATGAGTGAGGACAGAATGGTCCGTTGTTGGCAGATCCCTGTGTTTGGAAAAGAAGCATGTGTGGCAGATGGACATGGTGGAGAATAGGCTATGATTGTAGCGTGACCTGATTGACCTTTTAAACACAGTATCACGTGAAAGTAATGATGAGGTCTGGAAGAGAAAAGCCATTTGAAATAAAAACCACAATAAAAGAAAGCCATGGTGTGAGAGAGGCCCATTATTCTCTTCTCTTTCATTCATATTCACTTACAGTGGTTGGAATATAATGTGCTGGCCTCTAATAATAATAGTCTCAGATCTTGAAAGAAACCCTTCTGAGGTAATGTAGTTTAGCCCCTTTATTTTGTAGACGGAGAAACTGAGATCAGATAGGTAAAGTAAAGTGATACCTAAATTCACCCAGGTGACTAGTGGCAGAGTAAAGGTCTTTTGGTTTTTTGATGCAAAGCACGCAGTGATTTTAATAGTAATAATAGTGAAAACTGACATTTATGTAGCACTTTTTAAAGTTTGGAAAACAATTTTACATACATTAACTTCTTTTGTTCCTCACAACAACAATGTCGAGTGGTAGCAAAAGGTATTATCAAACCATTTTACAGAATAAGTAACTAAGTGAGAAAGGTTAGGGGAGTAAATAGTCATGCAAATAGTAGGAATAAAGGTGAAATTCAAACCCAGGTTTCTATTGATTTAAAGTGCAGCTTTACCATGATGCATCTGGTTGCCCGGGGTGAATAACAGATAATAGTAATACCTTGCATTTATGTAAGTCTTTAAGGTTTTGGAAATGCTTTACAATTATTATCTCACTTAATCCTCACAATAACCCTGGGTTGTAGATGCAATTATTACCTCCATCAGATGAGGAAACTGATGCAGACAAAAATTAAGTGACTTACCCAGGGTCACAGAGCTAGCATCTCCTGAGATATGAACTCAAAACTTCCTGAAACTAGGTCCAGATCTCCACCTACTATGTATGACACACTTCATCTTCAAGGATTAGGAGCAGCTGGAGAGGTAGCAGAAGTCCCCTTAGGCTATCCCTCAACTGGCACTGCCCCCTGGGTAATTTGTTACAGTAAAAAGCACTTGACTACATGCATTGCTTCTGAGGCATCAGCAGTGGTGGGGGCTGGACGGTGGGCACAGGACATAAGACCTTACTACTCTGTGAGCTCCTAGGGCTTACTTTCCATTAAGGGATTTTTAAAGTCACTAATAAAGAATTTTGCAAGTTCCAAAGCTTTATAAGTTATACATCATTTTTATAGCTGCAGAGGGCTTTAGAGAATGTCACATCCAACTTTGTGATTGAAGAAATGGATTAATAGAGGCCCAGAGAGAGGAAAGGCCTTGTCCGTAATCTCACAGGGTATAATGGATAGAACTAAGTTCTGAACCCAAATCTGCCCTGGTTCCACCGATCTACATAAACTGCACATGCTTATAAATCTAGAAAGTAATGGAGCCAAGGCTTGAACTCAGGCTTCCTGACTTTACTTCTAGCAGCTTCTTACTATATCACACTACATCCCTTACCATCAATAGGAGGGTACTTCTATAATGTTGGTAAAATCTTAGCTTCCTGTGTTATTGTAGAAAGGAACTAAGATGCCCATCAAAATAAACGTGAAGGGATATTGTCCAAATACTCAATTCAAAGTAAATTATGTTTAAAAATAAATGTTAAAGTTGAAATATGTTTTTATTTTCAAGACAATTCCTCTTATCTAATGAGTTTTTTCAATTATCTATTTAAAGGAAATTTTGGGATTTCCTTGATGCCCTTATAAGATCTGGAGAAGTGGAAGAATACTACTGAGTACTTGGGAAAATGGCGTGTGAACATTAAGAATGATCTCATGAACAAACCCTTGACATTTTGAACCATACGAATTAAATCAGTTTGATCCCTTTTTTTGTTCATTTTAGAATCAAGTTCAGTATTATTTTCCAACTAAAAACATAGGGATATGTATATATACACATACATATACATATATATGTTGTGAAAACATTTTTGTAAATTTTTTCTGATTATCTGTTGATATATATTTGTAATGCTGTATATATAGAAGCTTTGGAGAGACAATGATTTCATTTAATAATTTCCCTTTGCGAAAATACTTTGCATAGTTTTCATAAATAGGAAAATTAGCATAAATGTAATACAGGTCCAATTTGTTTTTGAATGTTTGCTTAGTGCAAGTTCAGATTTTTTGCATTTAATAAAACCTGACAATGATCTAATTTATACAACTGATATCTTGATCCTCATGTGGCTCCCTGGTTGCAGTATCAGAATGAACAGCTGTTATCAGGAGGATGTATCAATATTTTCCATTATCCTCTCCTGGACTACTCAGTGAACACAGGAGATAATTCATAAAAACCTACTTCAGAATGTTGTAAGTTTCATTTTTATCTTGAGGTCTCAAAGTTCAGAAATCTGGGGAGTCTCTTCTTTGGTGGAGTTTCATAGAGAGTAATACTATCAGCAATAAGAGTAAAATTAGGAGTTTCTGGGTTAAAAGATTCAACCTGAAAGCCTTCAGGAAGTAGGGAACTTTAGAAACATGGAGTGAGTCACAAGATCCTTGAATCTCTGAGCTGGAAGGGCCATCCAGAGGCTATTAGGGTCTAAACTGTGCCTGAGTAAGAAACTTCTGTATGACATTCCCCAACAATGCCCAGTCTACTTTTGCTTGAATGTCCACAGCCTCCCCAAGGCAACATATTCCACTTTGGGGTAGCTCTAATTGTAAGGACATTTTTTCTTTACATTAAGCTAAAATGTTCCTCTTCCTAACATCCACCACTTGCTACTAATTCTGTCCTTCAAGGCCAAACAAAACAAGTCTAATCCCTCTTCCCTTCAAATACTTTAAGACTGCAATCATGGGGACAGAGCCAAGATGGCGGCTGGAAAGCAGGGACTTGCTTAAGCTCTCCCCCAAATCCCTCCAAATACCCGTAAAAATGGCTCTGAACAAATTCTAGAGCTGCAGAACCCACAAAATAGCAGAAGGAAACAGGTCTCCAGCCCAGGAGAGCCTGGATGGTTGCCAGGAAGGGTCTATCGCATGGTACTGGGAATGGAGTGCAGCCCAGCATGGACCGCACCAGGACAGAGCAGACTCAGAATCAGCCAGCCAGAACAGGCCTTGGGGTCATGAATCAGTGAGCTGTGGCAGTTACCAGACTTCTCAACCCACAAACACCAAAGAGCAGGTTAGAGAGAAACTGCGGGATCCAGTTTAGAGTGGTCCGGCCAGCCAGCCCTGGGGGTGGCGGAGGTGGTACAGCAGTGGCAGTGGCAGCAGCAGGAAGCTCCTGAGGCTACTTCCAGAGCTACAGCGTCAGCTGCTTCCCAAGTCCCTGGCTTACACGGTGAGAGGAATCTAGCCGCTGATCAGAGCGCTAGTGCAAAGAGCACTTTGTGGGCACAGGGGCAGGTTCTCTTGCTGTGCCCTGCTTGGATCTGGATTGCGGTCCTGGTTAGCAGTTCTTGGGGGAGGAGGAGTGCTGCTGTGACAGAGCATGGGGTGACAGTGGAGTAGAAGTAGCTCTGAAAACAGCAGTGCTTGGACCGTAAAGCTTGGGACTAAGTACTCTCTACTCTACAAACAGTCATAGCCTGACTAAAAGCTTAAGGGTTAAGTACTTGGCTGGGAACATGAACAGGCAGCAAAAAAGAACTCAGACTCAAATGCAGACTCAAACTATAGACTCCTTTTTTGGTGACAAAGAAGACCAAAACATACAGCCAGAAGTCAACAAAGTCAAAGAGCCTACATCAAAAACCTCCAAGAAAAATATGAATTGGTCTCAGGCCATAGAAGAGCTCAAAAAGGATTTGGAAAAGCAAGTAAGAGAAGTAGAGGAAAAATTGGGAAGAGAAATGAGAGTGATGCAAGAAAACCATGAAAATGAAGTCAATGACTTGCTAAATGAGACCCAAAAAATACTGAAGAAAATAACACCTTAAAAGAATACACTAACCTAAATGTCAAAAGAGCTCCAAAAAGCCAGTGAGGAGAAGAATGCCTTGAAAGGCAGAATTAGCCAATTGGAAAAGGAGGTCCAAAAGATCACTGAAGAAAATACCACCTTAAAAGTTAGATTGGAACAAATAAAGCTACTGACTTTATGAGAAATCAAGATATTATAAAACAGAAACAAAGAAATGAAAAACTGGAAGACAATGTGAAATATCTCATTCGAAAAACTACTGACCTGGAAAATAGATCAAGAAGAGAAAATTTAAAAATTATTGGACTACCTGAAAGCCACGATCAAAAAAAGAGCCTACACATCATCTTTCAAGGAATTGTCAAGGAAAATTTCCCTGATATGGTAGAACCAGAGGGTAAAATAGAAATTGAAAGAATCCACCAATTGCCTCTTGAAAAAAATCCCCAAAAGAAAACTCCTAGGAATATTTTCGCCAAATTCCAGAGTTTCCAAGTCAAGGAGAAAATAATGCAAGCAGCCAGAAAGAAAGAATTTGAATATTGTGGAAACACAGTCACGATAACACAAGATCAAAAAGAGTTTTTGCATGCAACTAGGAAATAAGATATACAGGCAATGGGGCATAGAAATTTATCTTGCCCTACAAGAAAGTAAGGGAAAAGGGGATGGGGGGAGTGGGGTGACAGCAGGGAGGGCTGACTGGGGAATGGGACAACCAGAATATATGCCATCTTGGAGTGGGGGCGAAGGTAGAAATGGGGAGAAAATTTATAATTCAAACTCTTATGTAAATCAATGCTGAAAACTAAAAATATTAAATAAATTAAAAAAGGTAAAGGGAAAAAAAAGAAATGAGCTTTGTGCAAAAACTTTTCAATTTAAAGTAATCAAAATTACCCATTTTGCATTTCATATTGCTCTCTATCACTTGTTTGGTCATAAATTCTTCCATTCTCCATAAATCTGACAGGTAAACTATTTCTTGCTCACCTAGTTTGCTTATAGTATCAGCCTTTATATTTGATTTGTGTATCCATTTTGACTTTATGTTGATATATGGTATAAGATATTGGTCTATACTTAATTTCTGCCATACTATTTTCCAGTTTTCCCTGAAGCTTTTGAAATAGTGACTTCTCATTGCAGAAACTGAAGTCTTTGGGTTTATCATACAGTAGGTTATTATAGTCATTGACTACTGTATATAACCTATTCCACTGCTCTACCACTCTATTTCTTAGACAGTACCAAATAGTTTTGATGATTGCTGCTTTATGATATAGTTTTACATCTGGTATGGCTACATCACTATGTTTTTGCATTTTTTTTCATTAATTCCCTTGATATTCTGGACCTTTTATACTTCTAGATGAATTTTGTTATTATTTTTCAAGCTCTATAAAATAATGTTTTGGTAGTTTGAAAAAAAAAGAATAACACAAGATCTAGCAGCTTCTACATTAAGGGATCAAAAGGCTTGGAATATGATATTCCAGAGGTCAAAGGAGCTAGGATTAAAACCAAGAATCATCTACCCAGCAAAACTGAGTATCATGCTCCAAGGCAAAATATTGACTTTCAACAAAATAGAGGACTTTCAAGCTTTCTCAATGAAAAGACCAGAGCTGAATAGAAAATTTGAGTTTCAAACACAAGAATCAAGAGAAGCATGAAAAGGTAAAAAAGAAAGAGAATTCATAAGGGACTTACTAAAGTCGAACTGTTATGTTTACATTTCTACATGAAAAGATGATGTGTGTAATTCAAAAGACCTTTCTCAGCATTAGGGGAATTGAAGGGAATATAGACGGAGGGTACAGGGTGAGTTGAATATGAAGGGATGATATCTAAAGAAAATGAAATAAATTTAAGGGGTGAGAGAGGAATATATTGAGAGAAGTAGAAAGGGAGAGATAGAATGGGGTAAATTATCTTGCATGAAAGTGGCAATAAAAAGCAGTTCTGTAGGAAGGGAAGAGGGGGCAGATGAGGGAGAATGAGTGAATCTTGTTCTCATCAGATTCAACTTGAGGAGGGAATATCATACACACTCAATTGGGTATCTTACTCCACAGGAAAGTAAGGGGAAGGGGATAAAAAAGGGGGATGACAGGAGGAAGGGCAGATGGGGGAGGAGGTATTCAAAAGCAAACACTTGAAAAAGGACAGGGTCAAGGTGGAAAAGTGAATAAAGGGAGACAGGGTAGGATGGAAGGAAATAGCCTTTCACAACATGAGTATTGTGGAAGTGTTTTACATAATGACACATATGTGACCTATGTTGAATTTCTTGCCTTCCTAGGGAGGGTGTGTGGGAAGGCAAGAGGAGAGAGAATTTGGAACTCAAAGTTTTAAAAGCAGATGCCTAAAAAAAGTTTTTTGCATACAGCTGGGAAATAAGATATATAGGGAATGGGGCATAGAAATCTATCCTGCCCTACAAGAAAGTAAGGGGAAAGGAGATGGTGGGAGGATGGGGTGAAAGAAAGGAGGGCTGACTGGGGAATGAGGCAATCAGAATATATGCCATCTTGGAATGGTGGGGAGCATAGAAATGGGGAGAAAATTTGTAACTCAAAATCTTGTGGAAATCAATGTTGAAAACTAAAATATTAAATAAAAATGATAAAATAAAATTTAGAAAATATTTTTTAAAAAGAGAAAAAAAGACTGAAATCATCCCCTCTATGCCCAGCTCTTTCTTATTCAAATTAAACATTCCCATTTCCTTAAATCAATCTTCAAATGGCAAGAATATGAGGCTTTTTACCAACCTGGTCACCCACTTCTTGATACTTCCCAGTTTATCACTACCTTTATGTTATTCCAAACTGAATATTATACCTTGGAGTCCTCCTAGAAATCTACTTCTCCTCTTATATGGTTAGGAAGTTATGAAATCTATTTAAGAGAAAAAAAATTTTGTTAATTTTTACTCTTGAATTTTTACTTGCTAACTAATATGGGCCAATAACTAATCCTGTCTAGAACTTGGTCCCTCAGGACTCTTTTTATTAGACCAAGGTTGGTGTTTGTGACTTGCTGCTGTGATGTTTTCCTAACTGGAGTTTGGGAGCCACTGTACTAATCCAGTTTCAATGAATGAAAAATGATTCAACCCAAGAGCTGGAGGTCTTTGAGTGTACTGGTTTCCAGGTGATTATTTCTTCCTCCTCCTCCTTTCTTCTTCCCCATGCTCAAAAACATTGGACCCTCAAGAAACATGTGTTTGTGTGTGTGTGTGTATATGTGTTTATATGCACACATATATGCACATACACACATATATGTGTGTTGCAAAAATGTTTCTGATATATATGCATATATAAATGTATAAAATACATATGTTTCTGTTAATTAAAAAGCAAATAATTCATATCATCCTGCAATATTAGGGCCAAGTAGAGGGCTCTGATAATGAGTGTTAATGGGAGCTATCTTCCTTATTCTTACTCTGATTTACTCTGAGTCCAGATTCTGTTAGCCACTAGTACAGTGGCCTCTTTAAGACAAAAAAAATACTGGCTGTCATCTTATATTTTTGGATATTGTATTTTCATATTGATCTTCAGATAAGCAAAGGGTAAACTTGATGAAGAGCTTTAGGAAGTCCAACATTGTTACAATATATGATTTTTGATCACCAAGAGAACTTATGGCTACTTTATATTTCCAGATTGAGGCCATCCCAGGGACTTAAACACTCTGATAGGAGTCTATAGAAGCAAGACCTGGGAGGAGAAGAGGAAGGTGTGGTCAATAGACAAATTTTTTAAGTGCCTACTATGTACTATGTGCCCGGTACTGCATAGGAAATTGGGAATACAAAGATAGAACTGAAGCCCCATCCCTGCTCTTGAGGATGTCAACACATACATATTTAGGCATACACAAAGTACAGCATGTCCCAAAAGTCTTAGTGCAATTATAAGTTTTAATAACTCAAATCTTCACTAAGACTTCTGGGACATTACGTATTTAAAAGATGATTTTGGAAGGAGGGTACTCACTGCTAGGGGTATTGAGAAAGGTTTCATACAGATGGTGGAGTATCTTTAGATACTTCAGAGTTCACAAAGGGAGTCTTTGGGGATGATTTGACTGTATATTTTGATAACTGTGCATTCATTTAGTATGCAAAGGTCATATGGATTGATTGATCATTTAATTGTGAGAACTAGGCAAAGGAAGTATGTGACACATTATATATGGAAAAAGAATGTCTAGAATGTGTGCACAAGGAACTCATTGAAAAGTCAAATTTAAAGAAAAATATGCAGAAAATGGAAGCAAGCTAATTGATAGGGAAGGAAGTTAATTGATAGGGAGCATAACAAAGTCACTTGTTCCTTCAAGCAGATAGCTAGGGGTGCCGACATTTAAAATGAGCTTTATAGTAGAATCAATAGAATCACAGAATTGAAAAGGACCTCAGAGGCCATGTAGTGCTCCAAGCAAAACCTCAAGAATCCCAAATAATTTGGGTATCCAATTTTGCTTGAAGACTTCAGTTGAGGGAGAAGCTACTACTATGTGAAGCCGCCAATTTAAATTTAGATAACTAACGATTAGGAATTTTTTCCTTATGTCAAAACTAAGACTTCCTGTCAGAAGTTCTTATCTACCATTCCTGCTTTTGTCCTCTGGAGACAGGTAAAACAAATCTAATCCTTTTCCATCATGGTACTTGAAAGGCAAGTTTCATACCCACGTAATACCTCCTACCTGCACGTATACACCTACGTTTTCTGGTCTTTAAGCTAATGATCTGATTACTGGGCCCAACCTTTCCTGATTGGTGGAAACCACTTTATCTAATTGCCTCAGATCTTTAACTGGGCTTCATTGCCACCGTCTTACTATGAAGGTGCTATATACACCCTCACCAGTCAGTTGACTAACCAGTTCGTAATAATGCTAAAAAGCGTGTCTAAGAAGTTCCTTCGTCCTTGGTATGTGTGACCCAAGAAGGTCAAAGTCAGAAAGCAGCATTTTTTTGTTGTTGTAAAGAATTAGAAATAAGGTACATGACCAACTACTCAGGAATGGCTAAAATAATTGTGGCACATAAATGCAATGAGCTATTACTGTGTTGTAAGAAACGATGACTATGAAGAAGCCAGAGAAATGAGAAGACTTATATGTAGACTGAAGTAAGTAGGACAGCAAAAACAACATACACATGCATTTTATTGTTGTTTAGTCATGTCTGACTCTACATGACCCCATGGATTTCAGTTCATGGGATTTTCTTGGCAAACATGGTTTGCCATTTCCTTCTCTAGTGTGTCCCCACTTTACAGATGAGTAACTGAGGTAAATAGGGATTAAGTGACTTGCCCAGGGTCTTAAAAATAAGTGTCTAAGGCTGGATTTGAACTCAGGATCTCCTGACTTCAGGCCCAGTGTTCTATATATGGCACCCTTGTCTGCATAAACACTACAACAATGTAAACAGAAAGAGTAATTTTAAAGTGAAACTGAGAACTATATAATTATAGTGACTGGAGAAGAGTTGAGAAAAGGCACCTTCCTCCTATCTTCACAGAAGTGGGTGGCTCGGTGTGGGGAATATTGCATGTACTGTCAACCTCATTTCATGTGATAGTTGGGTTTGCTGTAATCCTTATTCTTCCCTTTCTGTTTCTCATAAAGGATGGCTCCCTAAGTAGAGGAGAAGAATATATTTGAGAAAGGAGGTGATATAAAATTAAAATATATTAATAAATGGAATTAAAATAAAGAAAAAAAATCTTATTAAATTTGGCCCAATGTCCTAGCTCATCCAGATCTTTTTGAATCATGCTCTCTATGTTATCAAATTCGATAAGATTGCCACCTATGCTCTTATCAAGTGATTGCTAAAAATAGCTGGGCACAAGGTCAAGTGCACATCCCTGGGGCATGTTTTTGGAGATCTTAAAATTCAACATGAAACACTGAATGATTACTCTTTGCACAGCTACTCAATGACATCCAAATCCACCTAACTATATCACAATCATCTGGGCCTTCTATAATGAGAGAGAAGACTGTGAAACTCAAAGGCCTGTCAAATGTTTTGCTAAAACCTGAATAAATACCCTCTTTATCTACTAGTCTAGTAAACCAGTTTTTTTAAAAAAAAAAGGAAGTCAAGTTCTCAATGGAACCATGCCTACTACCTTTTTTAATCCCTGCTTATTAACATAATTAGATTTGGCCTCACTATTAATGAGATTGATACTAGAATATTCAAAAATAATTCTGTCAATTTTTTAAAGTCCTGAAGCAAAATTTTCTTTGGATAGTTCTTGTCTGTTAGTTTTCAGATGGACAATTTTCTGTATATAGGCAGGCATTAAAATATTGATAAAAGAAAATCTCACAAAGTAGAACTTCAATTGAATACTTTTGGTCATTATTATTTGCCTGACACTGTGGGCACAAATGCATGAATTTCATTTTTTTTTAGCTTATCTTTTCTGTTTTAACACTCAAATACACTCTCTACTTTGGATTTTTGCCATTTGAAACATATATTTTAAAAAATCCATTCTTTTAAAATCACTAAACATGACTTTTTTCATGAAAGATTTTCTTGGAGAATTTAACAGAGAAATTGTAATTCTGATTTAAGTTTCCAGGTGATGTCCATAGTGGGTGCAATAGATCTATTCTCTTTTATTTTCCTTGACAAAGGAACGTTTCTCTAGAGGGAAGGCCTTTCCACTAGCTTTCTCCATGTTTCTAAAGTTTCAAGATTTGTCACAAGCTAGATACAAATAAAGGGCAAAATATCTCCGTGGCTCCTGGGAAAAGGAGGAGGTAATTAACTGCTGAATTGAGCCACCTTCCCAATCTAGTTCTTATGTTGCTATTACCTAATTTACAACACCTGCCTAAACACCTTCTGTTACTAGGCAACAAGCTCCTCCGTTGATCATAGATCCCAGCCTGCTTTATAAGGGACTCAGGGCACATTAATAAGGTCTCAGTATGATGTCAGTTTTGCTCAGCACAACCTATAAAGTTGTTGGATGCCTTTGAAGAGTAGGTCATTCCTGGGTGTGCTGATGAATTGCCAAAGCCTTTGTGAGTTGTCTTGATGGAGTTTTTATAGCTGTGGGTCCATTTGTGAATTGTTTTTTTTTTCCTTTCTTGTTTTTTTTTTTAGTGGTAGCATTTCAGACAGCTGGGTCTTCATTTGAGTTCCAAAGGATTCATAACACTATTGTAAAATGGTCAGCAAGGCTCCTAAGCAAAATTGGGATGTGATTTTGGTGTCCTCACTTTCCCAGTTCAGGGTAGTGCTTGTTTCTTTGTTTTGATTTTTTTTTTTGTTCAGTGACTTAGAAAGTAGCCCAGAAACATTAACACTAAGATTTAAATGATTAAAAACACCTGCAAGGTTTACCTTTAACAAGGGCCAAAGCCTTAAGACAAATAAATATATAGGTAAATGAATGAATAGAGCTTTTATTCTGGGCAGAGTGGGGTGGTGGTGTTCTTTGGTTATGAGCCATAGGGGTGGGAGGACTTAGTATTTAGGACAAACGGATCTTTCTAGTTCCCTTTAGATGACATGGTTTCAATTATCATCTCTATGTAGATAACTCTCAGGTCTGCTTGTCCAGCCTTAACCTCTCTCCTGATCTCTGTTCTCACATCTCCAGCTGTTTATTGTCCATCTCAAAATGGATGTCCCACAGAAATCTTTAAACTCAACATATCCAAGACTGAACTCAGTGTCATTCTCTCTAAGCTCTCCCCTCTTTCTAACTTTTATTATCCAGGATTCCCGTATTCTCCTAGTTACCCAGACTGGCAATTCCTGTGTATTTCTCTTCCATCTTCCCCCTCCAATCTGTTGCCAAGGCCTGTTGTTTTCACCTTTGCAATGTCTCCTAAATACTCTCCCTTGTCTCTGACACTGCCACTATTCTAGCGCCGGCCCTAATCATCTCGTTCTTAGACTATTCCAAAAGCCTTCTGCTTGGGCTCTTTGACGCAAATCTCTCTCCACTCCAATCTACCTTCTATTCAGGTGTCAAAGTGACCATAAAGCCCAAGTCTGACCATATTTTCCCCCTATTCAATAAACTCCAATGGCTCCCTATTGCCTGCACCATAAAATATACAATCTTCTGTTTGGCATTGAAAGCCCTTTCTTGCCTTTCCAGTCTTTCACACTCTTCCTCTGTGCATTCTTTGGCTTCTATGCCATTCCTCACATGCTAACAGAGCTTTTTCGCTGGCTGTTCTCCATACCTGAAATTTTCTCCCTCTGTTTCCTAGCTTCTTAGGCTTTCTTCAAGTTCCAATTAAAACCCTGCCTTCTATAAGGAAACTTTTCTGATCCATCTTAGAAGGCTAGTGCCTTCCTGCTGTTGATCATCCCCAATGTAACCCCGCATATCTTCTTTGTACATAGTTGTCTATATGTTGTGTGCCCTATTAGAGGGTGGGTTTCTTGCTTACGGAGACTATTGTTTCCCTTTTCTTGTATCTTCAGCACCTAGCACAGTGTCTGGCACAGGGTAGGTGCTGAATAAATTCTTGCAGACTTGACATGCACTCTTCTTATGCCTAGTTAGGATAAGTACCAGGTTTTTGTCTTCGTAGTTTTTTATAAGAATTTATAATTAACATGTATTGTGACAATCACTTATAGTGAATAGCCAATGAACCTCTATATTCAAACTGATAGCAAATAAATTACTGAAGTTATACGAATGAAAGCAATTCTGGGCAATTCATTTAATTTTCATTTTCCTCAGTTTCCTCATCTATAAAATGGAGATAACAAGAGCACCTATCTTCCAGGGCTGTTGCAAGGTTTAAGTGCGATAATTATAAAGTGCTTAGCACAG
Organism: Phalanger gymnotis; assembly: GCA_028646595.1. Taxonomy (NCBI): domain Eukaryota; kingdom Metazoa; phylum Chordata; class Mammalia; order Diprotodontia; family Phalangeridae; genus Phalanger; species Phalanger gymnotis. The sequence goes on from CM053627.1 coordinate 80,242,862, forward strand.
CGCCTGGCACATAATATTTATAAATGTTATATATAGACTAGATGAATATTAGCTATTATTATTGTGATGATGATGATGATGATATATCAGAAATACCTAGTGAATGAGTTTTCCCACTGGGAGTGAGATACCTCAGCTCATCCTATATAAACCTTTCCCTAGTTCAATCAAGGGGGAATTCCCTGAAGTCTCTTATGTTACAAACTGGGAATAGGGATATGCCGGAGGCACTGTCTCTTCCACATGTCAATTCTTTCCTTGAATTTTTCCCTCCTGGGACATCTACATGAAGACAGCTTGAACCATGACTCTCCTCTCTCAAATCCAGAAGACCTAGGATATCTCTTATCCTAAGCTCTTGCTAACTTTGCCTGTCATGCAGGCATAGGAGCATAGACTAATCATTTTTTCCACCAATAAGGAGAAAGTCTTATTATACAAATGTCACACTTGAGCCCCAGGTTATGCTAGATATTAACATTACTGGAGAAAAATCTTTATTAATAAAAGCTTAACATATAACAATGATATTTACAGCAAGGATTTAGTCAATTAAAGTGGTTATATTCTTTGTGGTGGATGCATACATCAAAAGACCCTAGCACTTCACTTCCCTCCCATATCTACCCCATATAAGGGAACTCCCAATTGAACACATAGGGAAGAAATCTCATTCATTTCCATACCCAATAAACAGGTCCAGGCTGAGCTAGAGAGGTAGGCAAAAAGATGTGAGAGAGACCAGAAGCCACAAAAGATGGAGTGTTAAGAGAGATGCCACCATGGCTGAGGCAGGGAGGAATAAAAACAGGATGGGGCAGTAGTGGAGGTGGGGGGAATGGGCTTATTGAGTTCTCCACTGACTTGGTTATGAGTCTGTGCTATATTCTTTATTGTGTAAATAAAACCTGCTCTGTGTTTGATGACTCATTACCTTGAATTCTTATGGAGGAGATAATAGTTTCCCTAAAGCCAGGGGTATGCTGGAGCCAGCTCATACTGGCTAAAGACTTAGTGTGAATTCAGTTGAATATTTATGCCTCTCAAATGGGCAAACACTACAAAACAGCATTTATTTTATTTAGGTGATTGCGTAGAATTGAGATAAAGTGATAGAGAAATGTTTATAAAACAGATTAAGCTTAAAAGTATGTCCTGGGTACATTTTTTTTTCTCCCTCTGGAGAGCCAGTTAAACATTTGTTGACCCAGGATTGCCTAAAACTTTGGGAGAATGCTATAGCCTGAGGTTAACAGGGGAAAACTGGATGGGGGAAAATAAGTCAGATCCTTAAATTCTCTGTGTATACCTGAGCAGAGGCAGAGACATTAAAGAGAAGTAAGAAGTTCTCAAAATGACTGGGACCTTTGTTGTTTGTCCTTCATTCTTGAATAGGACCATGAGATCATGAAGGTCATGCCATGACTTGCAAGTGAATTGGTTTAAATGAGGGAGGACTGTGCAAAGTCACCAGCCTTGATCTCTCCTTCAAAGGGATAATCATTTAATATCAATTTAGTAACTCGAATAAGGGCCAGAGCCTGAACTAATCAACCAAAAGAAGACGTGGACCTAACAACTTCTCTGTTCTCTGAGTTAACTCAGAAAATACCTCTTCTTATGTCAACAAGCCCAGATGGGGCTGACCTAAGAACGTTTTTTCCTCTGTTCGTGGCCTTTAAGCATAAGATCCTTAACCCGGAACACTATCTCAAATAATGGGACTTTTTCTTATCTTAATATTTTATGGACATATACTATGTTATGGTATGTTAATGGTAAAGAAAATACAGATGTCCTGGGTCACAATTTCAATTGACACTTTGTCAACTCTCTTACTGTATTCACAATCCTATCCAGTTAAGAAATTCTATTCTTATACTGTGATTAAATATAATGGAGATCATAAATTTGAGTGATACAGACATGCTGAGTTGGGACTGTCCTGAAATGCACTTAAACCCCATTATTTTGTTCAGACAGTCAGATTTTGTCTGGCTTCATACGTGTATGTATACTGCTAGCTTTAAGGGAACAGACAGTATGAATGTACATAACAGCTAGACTGTTTGCCTCCTTTAACCAAACTTTCAGGTCAACAAAAGCCATTTGGGTCCAGTGGCAAAATATAGATCACTGGACATGACCCCAGATGACTGGGACCCTTAACGTCAAGAGGAAACCTCTGACATAAGGATTGCATATTAACAAGCCTTCTACTTAAGATAAATCTCAGATTATATTCGAAATCCCAAAACTATACAAACAACTGCATATTTAAGTCAATTTCAAAGCAATTACTTGCTTCACTGTACTTCTATTGCAAAGCTTTTCAGTCTGTAGAATATAATTAATTTTTCCTTCTATATCATCCAATTTTTTTGTTGCATATTTTCCTATAACATCAACTTAAATTGAACTTAGAATTGTTGATTTGAATGCTCTTTAGACTGTGTAGTGGAAATAATTTCCATTATTTTTGAACCTCCATGGTATTTTGCACATATGTGAAAGTCTTCTATACACTTTTTTTTGGAGGCAATTGGGGTTAAGTGACTTGCCCAGGGTCACACAGCTTGTAAGTGTCTGAGGCCAGATTTGTACATAGGTCTTCCTGATTCTAGGGCCAATGCTTTATTCACTGCACCCCCTAGCTGCCCCTCTACATGCTTTTAATGGAACTCATCATTTCTTATCAAATTGTTTAGCAAATGTAACCCTAGCATGCCCTCTTCAGGAATAAAATTTAATTTTTCCCATAAATAATTTAATTTTTCTCTCAAATTTCAGAATAGGTCGAACTATTTGTTTCCATTGTTTCCTACATAAGGCACTATGCCTTTCCATTTATTCTTCATATATATGCCAGAATCACAAAATTTGAGAGTTGGGGGGAACCTTGATACTCATCTAGGCAAACCCATTCATCAAAGGAATCTCTGCTATCACATACCTGACAAATGATTGTCTAGCCTCTGAGTGAAGACTTCCAAGAAGGGGGCACCCACCACCTCTAGAGGAAGCCCAGGCAACTTTTGCACAGCTCTAATCCTTAGAAAATTTTCCTTAACACCAACCAACACCAACCCTAAGTTGGGCCTCCTTGTAACTTCTTCACATTGCTACTAGTTCTGCTCTCTTGGGTCAGAAAAAGTCTAATCCCTCCTTGACATGACGACCCTTTATACTTGAAAATAGCTCTCAAGCCCCCTCCTCACCCTACCCCACCCCTCCTGTGAGAATTCTCCCAGCTAAATACAAGTTTCTTCAACCAATATTTGCACGACATGGGCTCGAAGTCCTTTACCATTTTAATTACATTCCTCTGGACACTATCTAGCTTATCAATGTCTTCCTCAAGCCATGGTGCCCATAGCAGAGCACATTGCTCCAAATGGTTTACCAAAGGTAGAGTACAGAGAATTAGCACCTCCTTTTTCCTGGAGGCTACGTTCCTCTAATGGAGCCCAATATTGTATTAGACTTTTTTTAGCTGTCAAATCATACTGCTGATTCATATTAAATTTGCAGTTCATTACCCCACCCCATCCTGCACCCTCTGAATCCTCAGAAAGTATCTAGGGTGTACATCAGGCAATGCTCAGTTTTCATCTGCTTCTTTATCACAAACTCTAGTAGAGAATGGCCGCTCCATCCTCAGAGTTCCTATCATTTCTACTCCAGTAACCAATTCCTCCTTCTTTTTGAGAATCAGATCCAGAATTAATTTTCTCATTATTATTTCATCTACTTTTGGAAAGATCAAATTATCAGTAAGGCAAGTAAAAAAATTAAAAATTCTCTATTTCACTAAGAGAAATTCCAAAATATGTCTGGATAATTGAAGTCCCTCATCACTGCTGCTATATTATGCCTCGATGCCAGGCTTGTAATCTGTTTTCCAAACACCTTATCTGCTCACCCTTTATTATCTAGGTGGCAGATAGAGCAGTGACAATATGACTTCTGCATATCTTTTGGTTGACTTCATTCACTCTGTCATGTATCTTCCCTTTGCTTCATGAATTTCCTCACAAATTTACTTTTTAATATATAATACCAACCTAGACCTTTCTGCCCTTTACCAGTCCTGTTTATTTTGAATGGTTATAGTCATCTAGATCCATTGCGCAGTCATGAATTTCATCTAGCAGTACGCAGAAGCAGTTTGAACTGCCTTACAAGAGCTGATTAAGAGCTGATTTTGTTGTGATCATTTTCACCACGGAAATTTAAAAACACTACAGATAAAGGCTTAATTTATTGTTTTGTTGATTATTTAGATGTAATAAAGTGATGGAAAAATGTTAATGTAGATTATACTTAAAAGTTTGAAGTGTAAACATGTGCATACATATGTAGTATATATATATATGCTAGAGATGTATGTATATAATGTGTGTATGTATGTATGTATGTAGCTAGGTGCCAGGGCTGGCATTAAGAAGACTCATCTTCCTCTGTTCAAATCTGGCTTCAGACACATACTAGCTATGTGACCCTGGGCAAGTCACTTAACCCTGTTTGCCTCGGTTTTTCATTTGTCAAATGAGCTGGAGAAGGAAATGGCAAATCTTTCTAGTATCTTTGCCAAGAAAACCACAAAGGGGGTCACAAAGAGTTGGACATGAATGAAATGATTGAACAATAACATTGTAGAGAACCAGTTGTTCAACATTTGTGAGGATACCACAGTTCATACCACTAAGAATCAGTGATACCTGTCAGGTCAAATGCATCTTCTTCCATTAGAACCTTAAGCTCCTGTCATTTTTGCCTAGGACATCTAGACCTGAGAGAAATCTATGAACTGGGAAAATATTCAGGAAAATAATGCACATACAATTCTATCAGGATAACTACTTGCTGGGATAATGTAGATGAGATTCATGCTTTGGGTAGCAGTTGGACTATATTACCTCTGGAAGTACTATCAACTCTGCAATTCTATGATATTGCAAATACCTGTAAGTAGTTAAGGTTGCATCATGGCATCAATTGTGATTATATAGATTACATAGTACAGAAAAACCTTGAAAAGGTATTTGGTTTGTTGGAGCATAGGTAAAGTTGAAAATTTTTATCCCCTACATTGAATTATCTACCAGAGGCACCGAACCATTGCTGTAATATGTCACTTGACATAACAAAATAAATACCCACTTTCTACAGAATATAGGAATTTTTGTCTTTGAAGAGTGTGCATTTATGAAAAATAATCTTAAAACTGATTGCTCCTCCTCCCCCCTTGTTTGGTCCTAAACAGCTGCCTGCCTTGTATAACCTTAGTTCTGGCTCCAGGTATATCTCACAAAATATGGAAATTTCTTTCTGGGAAATAGTCTAGGGATACTTAATTGAAAAAGGAACTCTAAAATGAATACAATTGTAACAGAACTAACCATTCCCTAAAGTATTTGTGTGATAAATAAGTTCCTTTGTTGAATGAATGAATATTTGTTATACATTAGCTTTCTTTAATGAAGAGAACATCTGGGAGAGAACTGATTAGTTGTATACATAGATTTGGGCACAGGCTATAGCCTGGCATACCCTCATGTGTTTAAAAAAAGTGGTGCTGAATTAGTGAGGGTACATACTGTGAGTGAATGTAGTCTTTCTTTACATTTCTGCATCTATATTATGTAATTTGGTGCTCATTGCAAATGTATTATGCAAACGTGTAAGTTTCCAATGACTATATTCAGCAAATTCTAAATTAACAGACTGTTATATAGATTACAAAGTAGTCACTCTTTCAAATTTTGTAGAGGTTTACAAATTTATAATGTTTCCATCTGTTAAAATCTTTCCACTAGGCAGTCTGAATAAAAAGAAAATCAAATGGGAAGACATTGAAACTCAGTCTATAATGGACATTCCTGAGTAGGTAGTATGTAATGTGATGTTATAATTTAAAAAAATCTGCTATGATATTAAGAAGTGTAATCTGTTTAAAAAGGAAATCATTATAATATGTAAGTAGCCTGGTTTTTATTAGAAATCAGAGACTGAAAGTGTTGGAACTGAGATTAAGAATATGTCTCACTCAACCCCTTCACTTTAGAGAAGTAGAAATTGAGGTGATTTTCCCAAGGTCGAACAGTTAGTTAGTGGGTTAAGTGATATATTGAGTAATAAAGAAATAAAAACATAGAGAAAGCCAACATTCATTCTTGGTGTGTGTGCTCACTGCTGTAGTGCCATATTACCCATTGGTCTTTCCTTTCTTGAGGACCAAATTTCAAATTCATGTTCAGTGTACTTCCAACTCCAACTCCATAGCCCTGGGTGCTAAAGGCTAAAGAAGGCAGATGAGGGGAGGGCTTCTGGGAGAGAGGGAGAGAGAGAGAGAGAGAGAGAGAGAGAGATTCTCTTGATTTTTCCCAAAGATTTCATTGCCTTTGTTGAAAAATAATCTTAATATTTCATTTAAATTTTCTATAATTCAAACTAATTTGATTTTGCATTTCATGTGAGAGACTATGTGATGTAGTGGATTGAGAGTAGGTCTAGGAGTCAGGAAAACCTGAGTTAAAATCCCACATCTGTCACATTCTGGTTTGTGATCCTGGACAACTTAACCTCTCAGTACCTCAGGCAATTCTCTAAGTCTATAAGTTGCAGAGAAGGTGCCAATTTGTACTGGAAGGGGAAGTTCCTTACTGTGAGCTCCTTTGTTGTTGTTCAGTCTTTTTTTTTGGCAGAGTTACTGAAGTGGTCTGCCATTCCTTCTCCAGCTCATTTTACAGATGAGGAAACTGAGGCAGAGTTAAATGACTTGTTCAAGGTCACACAGCTAGTAAGTGTCTGAGGTCAGATTTGAACTCAGGAAGATGAATCTTCTTGAATCCAGGTCTGGCACTCTATCTACTGGGTCACCTAGGAACTCCTTATCTCTCTAAAATCACAGGTTAGAACATAAATATGTATATATATATATGTAAATATAATATGTATATAAATAAATATATAAAATAAATAAATATGTATTTAAAATATATAAACATATGGGGTATATATATGTGTGTGCATATATAGAGTACCTAATAATTTTATTATTCATTATATGTTATAGAATATATGACATATTTATAATTTGTGTATACACACATATACATACATACATACATACATACATACATACATACATACGTACGTACATACATACACACACATATTCCTCTGGGAGCATGCACAATAGCTATTTTCCAGTTCTTTAAAAACCATTATCATGCCTCATCTTTGGATAGTTTTACTTTTGTCCATTCCATTTAATGAAGGGAGGCCCAAATTTAGTACAGAATTGCACAAGGAAGGCAATTATTTTAATAGAAGAAACTCTGGGTTAAGAATCCAAAAAAGTTGGCTTTTAGGCTTGGTTAAATTGCTATGTGATTTTGGAAAAAAACCACTTCTTTCTGGGCTTCATCTGTGAAATGAGGATAATGAGTTATTAAAAAATCTACCAAATTCCCTTCCAGCTTTTCCATTCTATGATTTCTAATAAAAGCCAAATCATTGATATAAAATATTACCCAAACTTCCTGGTTTCTGCACCTTATGCATCTTACCACTATGGTGGGCTTTTTTTTTTTTTAGAGGAGGAAGGCAGGGCAATTGGGGTTAAGTGACTTGCCCAAGGTCGCACAGCTAGTAAGTGTGTCAAGTGTCTGAGGTCACATTTGAACTCAGGTCCTCCTGACTCCAGAACCAGTGAGTGCCCTACTCACTGTGCCATTTAGCTGCTCCTATAGTAGGCTTTTTTTTTTTTAAAATGATAGCATCATGTTACATAGTCAGGAATGTCCTTTACAGACTGAGAAGGTGAAATTATATTTTAACTTTGTTTCAATCTGCTAATGGAAAGATTTTACTATATGAGTTCATTGCATACTTGTAGCCTCTTCAGAGTTGGAAAGAATGACTGCTTTTGCCATGTATATAACAGTTTGTTTAAAAATTAAATTTTGTGAAACTTGAGCCTGAACTTGTGAATAACAGCAACAGAGAGTTTGCCATAAAAGGAACTAATTAGTAGTCTGTAATATGGGTGAAACTTAAAAAAAAAAAACAAATGAACAAACAATTAAATCAAGCAAGTCTTTTTTACTTTTATAACCAACTTTCTAACACTTAAATCTTTTATCCTGGATGGTTAGAGCTCCATAATGAAAGAATTGGAGCACCTTAAAAGTTTATTAAGAAATAATGAAAATGTATCCTTGCTTTGAAAATAGTACAAGTAAGTGGTAAGCAAGATGATGTGAATATATTTGTATGCTCTACCTACATGGATTTTTCAAATGAATCTTAACCTGTTTTAGGTTCGAAATTTTTTTTCTCATTTTTCATTTCATTTATGCCTCCAGTTCTTTGGGTTCATGTGGAGGCCAGAAACATAAACAGCAGAGTGCCAGAAAAAGAGGCTTTTCATGTATTATGACCACTGTCCCACTGATATGTGACTCTCCACCTCTTCTTCTAAATATTTTCTGTCTCCCTCTCCATAAAATCCTTCAAAGTTGTTTTATGTAAAGGTGAAGGGAGGGAGCTTTTTCTGTATGACAAAACTCGCCTGATTCCCAGCTATTCCAGGCATCTTCATGATTTTCCTTTTAAACTGATGAGAGCTTAGTAAAGACAGTGGAAGGGGCCCTTAAGGATACTTGTCGGTTTATAAGTTTGAGGTTTGCAGAGAAGTCTGGTTTTTTCCTTAATGGTTTTTATCTTGTCTCAGGTCACTGTAAACAGCTAAGGAGTTGTGGCTTTTACTGGTAGTATAGGCCTAAAGGTTAGGTTGCTCAGAATAAATAACTAAGGCTCGGAGGTATTCCAAATGATTCGTGGGCATTTAGAAATTAAATGTAGAAAAATTTATTAATTCAATTCAATAAATATTTATGTACAACTACTACATTCAAGTCATGGAAACATAATGAAAACACAAATTCCATCTTTTTAATACTGAGTGATATTGCATGGTTATCAGTGAATCTTGGAACAACAGTCTCTGAAGAATTACAGTTATGGGTAGCTCGAAGGGCAATGTTGAATGTAAGCAGTCCATAGTGCTTGTCCAGTGATAACCTGTGTAAAGCCTTAAGGCAATATCTGATCAGAAAAGGAAGTGTCTGACCCTGTAGGGAGAATAAGCTGTAATAACCAGACAATACCCACAAAACACAAAAAAAGAACAAGAGAAAGGCCTCCAGAACTTTGGATAGAATTACCATCTTTGGGGATCTTTGGGAGAACATGGACAAGATTCATTCTGTGAATACCCATGTCAGTGAAATCAAAGAGGTAGGCATGTCAATACAAAGTTAATGGCTCTGTGAAATGGTTGGACTATTTTGGAAAGCAATTTGGAACCTGGCTAAAAAAACCAAGTGATTAAAATGCTAATTTTGTAGCAGATCTTCCAACATTGACTATTTTTATTTTTTTTAAATTATCTTTACCAATCTCTTGAGAGTGAAGTGAGGCCTCAGAGTAGTAGTGACATGCCTTTCCCCTTATTATTAGTGATTTGGAACAATCTGTAATATAGTTTGAAATTCTTGAAAGACTCTTTGTTTGTATTCTTTGACCATTTATCCATTGATAGATGGACATACCTGTATATATACATATATATATATACATACATATACACACATACATACATACACACATGTACACATACCTATATCTGCTTATCTGCTTGTCTATATGGAAGAATAGGAGAAGGGAAGGACTAGAGCTAGGGAGGAAGGGAGAGAGAAAGAGAGAGAGAGAGAGATAGAGAGAGACAGACAGAGACACAGAGACAGAGAGACAGAGAGAGACAGAGATAGAGAGAAAGATACTGACGTGGGACTTTTTCTAATTTATATATATCTAAAGAAAGAGAATCCTTCCTTACATCTTGCTTAAGCATCATTTTCAACAGTTTCAAGTAATTTCCTTTTATATTCCACATTAAAGGCAGTGTGATGTAATAACTGAGATTCTTGCTTACCGTGAAATCACCTGACACATGGTCAACTATTCTAGCCTCCTGTTTTCATACTATGTTTTTCTTTTTTAGATATGATTCTTCTATATAGCAAATTATCTATTTTTTTCTTCTCTATTCTCTCATTTTATTAGATAGTTTAATTCACTCAAATTTATTTGATGATGATGATGATGATGATTAGGCTTGTGTTTTACTCTATGTCTTTTGTGTTGACTTTTATTCCCTTCCTCCTTTAATTTGCCACTTTGTCCTAGAATTTAGTTTTGTTCCTGCTTTTTCAATAGAACTCTTTTTCCCACAGACTTTCATTCAGCTGCCCTACCCCAAGTTCCTTGAATTTAATTATATTGTTAATGTATCTTTCATTTATCTATTTCCCCTCTTTTCTGATCTTTCCCCTGTTCAGTTAAATACATGCTTTAAAATCTTCCTTCTCTTTGCTCTCACTTTTAAAAGTAACTTTCTTTTGTAATGCCCTTTTCTAGACAGCTTCACCTTGCTTTGGCATCATCATTCTTTTTTTCCCTTTTTTCTCCATTCTGAATCCTATTCTCCAGCTCATAGGCTATATAAACTTCCTAGTCAAATATCTGTGAGCTTCATGAGGGTAGAGTATCTGGATACCACACTTGAAGAACCTTGTCTAGACCGTTTCTATGTTATTAGAATTTGAATTAGAATTTGTTATTAGAATCATTAATTTAAACTTTTGTTGTATCCTATTTTTTCTTTTTGCTTTACTCCTAGCAATATCAACTCATGAAGAAAACAGTTGAAAAACGAAACACAGTGTCACTGGGTATATTCCATCCTGCTGTTTTTGTTTTTAAATTCCATGTTGAGAGCTATGATTTTTAATTTAGTTTCATCCTTCCCATGTATGCTTATAAATTTTATTTCTCTTTTACACAACTCTGGACTTCCCTGCTGCTGTTGCATGATGTCTGATAAGTTGATATGATTCATTTTTTCATCGGAAAATTTTTGTTCATTTTCTCTGAGGTTATTTCATGAGATTTGTACTTTGTATGGAATTTCTGTTTTACTATCTTGTGGATTCAGGAAAAGAACAAACCATTCTGCCATCTTCATCATAATGACCAATATATATCTTCTTATATTACTTTCTATTTATTGAATCGTGTTAATTTTGTATCTTCATAACAGAATGTAAGCTTTGCAAAGACTATTTTGTTTTTGTTCTGTATTCCCAGCACTACCACAGATCTGGGCATACAGCAGGTATTTAATAAATGCTTGTTGAATTAAATTGAATCACATTGAGATAATGCCAAAATCTCATGCTTAGTGATTGGAACGACCTCATTTTCTGGGGCACAAATGCTTCCAATTTGTTTCTGAATACCAGAATACTCTCTCCAAGGTATACCCTCTTGACAATTCTGTCCCCCCTTTTTTAAGTTCCCAAGAAGTAGGGAGAAACCACTTAGCATTAAATGACCTATGCATGGGTCAAATCAATAGCAATGAACATGGCTTGGTCTCTTAAAATGCTAAATATCTGGACAATACACAGTTATTTTAGAAATTTTAGATGAAAAAGAAATGGAACACTTCCATGGGGAGGGGCGGGAACCTAAAAGCTCCATTAACTTGTCAGTGTCCACTTACACCTTTGTGTTCACTTGTGCTATGTTTCCCTTATGTTAAGTGGCTTACTTAAGGATCACGCAACACATCCTTTGACAATGTCTAATTTCCAGTTTAGAATCTTTCTTTGCCCTTGGAAGTTCTCTATACTGACCCAGGAGCAAAAAGACATTTAAAACCAGCTTTGATTCTTCTTTAGACTCATCTTTCATTTTGATGAGGGTTTTTAACATAGAAAATGAGAGGCAGAGAAGTTAATGTTCTAAAGCCTGGGGAGGGTTATTATTGGTGCTGAAAATGGAGCCCAAAATGCACAGAAAAGACTAATTTAAGTTGCAGTAATGCTTCCAAATGGAATGTATTTCACATTTAAGACAGTGGAGTCTGTTAATAAGTAAGTTTTATTTTGGTACTGTCTCAAATCAGGTTTTCTATTCAGTTCCTATCAATCATATTCACAAGGAATGTGGTGAATAAAAGAAGAGATATATTTAGGTCAATAAAATAGAAAGATATTGTTAGAGGCTCAAGATAAAATTTTTGGAAAGAAACAATTTAGATATATTCAATAGGTATGAAGGGATATATGGAAGTGGTAATCATCCTCCTTTCATGGATAAATACATAGTGCATCTCAATGGATATTTCACAAAATTCTTATGATCCATGAAGTATTTTTTTAAATAGTACACTGACAAAAAGTAAAATGCTAGGAAAAAGCACATAATAATCAAAATTTAGGTATGTAAATAAATCACAATGCCTACTTTCTTTGGCCAGTCAAAACACATTTATTAAGTGCTTTTTGTGGGCGGAAATTTGTTACTGGGTTGTGGGATTAAGGGTGTGTGTGTGTGTATGTGTGTGTGTGATATGTATAGAATTTGAAAGCATACATGATTCCTGCATTTTTGTGATAGTTAAACACATATGAAAAACAATAGCAGTCAAAATGAGAAAGGAAAGTAGTTCATCCCCAATTGCTTACTGAGCAAATTTCAAACTCTTTACCCTGATATCCATGGTGGTCTCTATCTCTCCAAATCTCCCTTCCCTATCCTTACTATACAACCTTCTTCTATCTCTGCCTGTTTGAATTTTTAACTGATTCTTTAAAATCCAACTCAAATAGGCAGTGGACCAGCCAAGATGGCAAAGCTGTGGGAAGAAGTATAACTGGGCTCTTTTTGACAACTAATACACGAGGGTCTAAAAAATTAACCAGATGGAGTTCTGACATGAAAATCCAAGAAGAAAAAATAACAGTGAGTCATTTGGACCAACTAGGGCAGCAAAGGATAACAGAAAAAGAAGTCTTCTTCTCATTGGAGATGGTGTGGCCAGAAGTAGCTACAGAGAGACTCCCAACATAGGAACTGAACCAGGACTGGGCCCTGCTATTCATCAGAGGAAGAAAAGATGCCGGACTTACAAAGAAAATCCTTATCTTGTGTAGGGAACAGAAACAGGTTCCCTCTGTAGCTCACTAATCAGAGCTGAGTCACGGATACAGGACTGACTGTCTAGAGTATCAGAACCTATGGATGATAGTCCAGGGCAAGGAGTGATTGTGGGCCCTAGCTCTTTTGTCTGGGTAAGGAACGTGCACAAAATCAAGCAAAAACTGTGTGGCTTGGATATCAGGAGTAGAGTGGAGTGGACATCTCAGCTTCCATCCTAGTCTAAAGTTTGCAACAAAATAACCAGAACAGAAATGCCAGAACAAAGGAGAGCTGAACCATTCCAGCTTCCTAATTGTGGCTGAGTCAGTCTATTAGAACTTCAACCTGAAGCAAACCCAAAGTTGTGTTGCTCAGACCCAAAATCATCTTAGGAGTTTGCAGATCTCAACCCAGGAAACAGGCACTCAGATTTTGCCCTTGTAGACCTCTTTGGTAGTTCTGAAAATTTGCAGGTCCCTAGCTTCAGCTTTTCCTTAAATCCTGGAAAACGCAGCATTCAGTACCTTGAGAAAGCAGCTACAGAGCCGAGAGGACACAGGAAGAGCTCAGGCATTCTATTGAGAAGTACCTGGAGCCTGGCTGTAACACAAAGTCTGAAATCAGGAAGTAGGCTGGAAGAACGAACAAACAAAAAATCCCATCAAAAAGAGCTCTTAGGATGATGGGGATACTAAAGGCACAAACCCAGAAAAAAGATCGAACCTAAAATACCTATAAGCAAACACACACACACACACACACACACACACACACACACACACACACACACACACACGACACCATAGTAGCTTGGATACAACTTCAACTAGATTCTTGGAAAGGATAGAGCAATAGTTACAAAAAAAGAGTTAAAAGATTGCATGAATGAAATGAGATACCTAGGTGGAAAAAATAGAAGTGAGAGCAATGGAAAAAAAGCATTGAAAACAGAATTAACAGCATGGTATAAGAGGTACAAAACCTTACTCTAGCAACAGAATTCCTGACAATTGGAATGGAACAAATGGAAATTAATAACTCTACAAAATAAGGAATATTAAAACAAAGTCAATAGAGTAAAAATTGAAGAAAATATAAAGTGTCTCATATCAAAAACAACTGACCTGGAAAATAAATCAAGGAGAAAAAGCTTAAGAATTATTGAACTACCTGAATGTCACGACAAAAAAAATCATTAAAAAGAACCAAGTCATATTTCAAGATATAAAATTGCACAAGTCTCTTAGAACTATTGGACGAAGTGAAAATAGAAAGACCCCGTAAGCCACTTCCTCAAATCCTCAAACAAAACCTCCCAATAACATTATAGCTAAAATTCAGAGCTTTAAGGACAAAGAAAAAAAATACTGCAAAAAAAAAAAAACCAGAAAGAAAGAATTCGAGTCTGTGGAGATGTAGTCACTATCACACATGATTTATCAGCCACCACTGTATGCTTGGAATATGATAGTCCAATGTGATACTTACAATCAAGCATAACTTACCCTGAAAAACTGAGTATAATCTTAAAGGAGAAAAGAAATCACCTTCAATGAAATAGGGGACTTTTAAGCATTCTTGATGAAAAGGCTAGAGCTATGGAGATGTTTTGAAATACAAACATAGGGGTAAAGAAAAACTTGAGAAGGTAAATGTGGGTATCTAAATATATAGGTCTCTATAAGGGACTAAAGGAGGATAAAACGTTTACATTTTAATATGTAGAAATGATATGTGTCTCCTCAGAAACCTATTATCAGAGGTTATTGTTCAGTTGTTTCAGTCATGACTGACTCTTTGTGACCCATTTGGGATTTTCTTGGCAAAGATACTGGAGTGGTTTGTAATTTCCTTCTCCAGCTCAATTTACATATGAGGAAACTGAGTCAAATGGGTCATGCAGACACTTTAGTAAGACAGAAGTCCTGAAACTGTTTTGCATATTTTTGATGATCTTAAAAAAAAGAATGGTAAAGGAAGGGAAAAAGGATATATTGAGGGAAATTAGGGGAGAGAAAAGATGGGAAAATTACCTCACATAATCAACGTGTGTGCAAGTAGAAGACTATACAAACAAGCAGGAAAGTCAATATTCGAACCTTTCATCTGAATTGTCCAAAGGAGGAAAGAATGTACACACCCACACAGATAGATGCAGAAATACATTTCACTCAAAAGGGAAGCAAGACAGAAAGGGGAGAAGAGAGAAAGGAAAGAAATAAGGTAGGGTAGGAAAGAAAGGAGGGTAGATTAAGAGAGGAATTACTACTAAGCAAAATCAACTCTAAAGTGGGTGCAGCATGAAGAGGGATTGAAAAGAAAGAGGTAAAGGACAAGGATATTGATTGGACTCTGAATAAGGAAAGAAGAGGATGGGGGAGTGGAAGCAGAACATATCAAACCTAAAACACTGGTGCTGAGCACCTCTCTCGTCATCTTTTTTCTTATACTAAAGAGGAGGCAGAAAACAAAGAGAAGGACAAATATAAGATCATGTGATGGAGAGAAGTACACAATTAATGATTATAACTGTGAATGGGATGAATTCATTGATAAAATGGAAGACGACAGAGGAACAGATTAGAAGAAAGATTCCACCAAAATGTTTACCAGAAACATATTTGAAACATAAAGATTCAAATAAGAGTCTGGAGCAAAATCTACTTCAGCTGAAGTGAGAGGAAAGAATCGAGCAGCACTTGTGATGATCTCAGATCAAATAACTGAATTGAGAAAGTGATTGAATAGATACATTCAAAATACTTGAATGGATCTGTGATGTCATCAGTTTGAAAGTTCTCTCCAATGATGCAGATAGCAACCCAGTTGCTATCTGCATCTCTGCTCGGTCCATGCAACTTCTGTTCATATCCTCTCATTAGTTCATCACTCGGTTGGAGTGTGTCCAACCAGAGTTCTAGAGGTTTTCCTCTGATATTGCAAGGCTATCAGTGGAGTCCTCATAATGTCCACCTATTTATTATTCCTCATGAAGGACACAGACTGCGGACCAAGTCTGCTTTCTGAAAACTGAAGTAGTGAAGGCTTATCATCAGCAGACTGCCCACTCAGTGATGAATATTTAGACCATGGCAACTCATAAAGCAAAGAAAAATACAAGCTGGTCCTCAGTCCTCTGTAATCCTATCCCACTTCTGTAGTTACTCTGTCAGAGTGACTGCAAAAGGGGCAAGTTTGCTATGAATCACATTTTTTTTATACTGTCCATAAACTTGAATTTGACTATTGGTGACTGCATAAAGAATGAAAGGGTAAGGGATAAAAGAATTCAAGACTATGTTTACAGGGATAAAAAAGAATTGAAGTGAAAGAGACAAAGTAATAGTATAATAATTAAATTTTAATTATTATTAATTATTTTTTCTTATGAATACTCATTTAGAATAGTATAATAATTTATAGTATAATAGTATTAATAATATAATAGAATCCATTTAATGAATACAAGATGAAAATCAAGATGATCATTTTTAAAACTAGTTTAAAGGATAACTGAAATTGAAGGAATAAATGCAGTATATCAACTGGGCGATATGTATTTTCATCCATTTTGTTTTCTTAGAGTGGATTGCTACCAGGAGGGCATAATTGAGAGGTATAGGTATAGCTCTGATTTTACAGTAACCAGTGTTGTATAAAAAAGTATGCTTTCTTGTATTCTTTCCCAGACTAATTTTCCCCACTCTAATCCATGCTAGTATTTTGAGACCAAGTTGCTAAGAGAAGTATTTGATTTGGCAGGATTTACGTCTAAATTCAGGCCTTACCACACCCAAGGGGACCCTAGCCAGGATCTTTCCAATGCATAGTGTTAAATTGGCTGTTGACAATCTGTATAACAGAAAAGATTCAATGAAACCAATATTTGGTATTAGGGCTACATACCTATAAAGTCACAGGAATCCATATATCCCATACTTTCTGATGTTTGAAAGCTTCTGTTGCCCACTGGCCTGTTCTTTGTAGTTTTGGAAGACAGAAGTCTACAGTCTCAAAACCCAAGATTTAGAGAAAAGCTACTTCCTAACTGTAGTTTCAGCATGGAAGAAGTCAAAGTTACAAAAATATTTACAGTAATATAGAATTTGGAAAAATGAGTACCCATCAAATGGGGAATGGCTAAACAAATTATGGTATATTAGTGAAATATATATATTTATTGTGCCCTGAGAATGAATCCAGAGTAAATCTGGAAGACTTATATGAACTGACACAGAGTCAAACGAGTAGACACGGAAAACCATTTATACAATGACCACAATAATGGAGAGAAGAACAATTCTGAATGTACATACAAGATTACTGCTCAATGGAGTGACTCATTTTGACTTCAGAAAACTAGTCCAAACCCCTCATCTCACAAATAAGGAAACTGAAGCTTGTATCTATAAGCCACACAGCTAGGAAGTGTGAAGAGATGAGATGTGAACCCAAATCTTCTTGATCCTAGTCCACATTGTCTCTGTCATCCGCCAAATGGGCGTTTGGTTTTATTATGCTGGGGAGAACCATGATGAGATCTTCCCCAGGTTTCCTGGAGGTACAGGGGTGTTGAAGTGGTTCATAGAAGAAAGTCTGACTGAGAGTAGCCAGAGAGGATAAAAAATGAAAGAAATAAGAAAATGCTTTAAAGTTTCTTGAGCCCTTCTTACTAAGAATGTCTTTTATTTATTTTTGACTCAATTTTAAACTTCATTCATGGTCATCTAATAAGCCCGCCTTCTTATGAATATTGGACAGAAAAACAGAGATCATAATAATACCCAGGATGATTATTGATGTAAGAAGGACATAGATTCTTCCATGCTATCCCCTTATGTATTTCCAGTGTCATTATTAATATGTACAATTACAGAGTGATTCATTCTGGGTTCTCATTAGGGTCCTTCTGGATCAGGGATCTCAACCTTGCCCTGTCCTTCTGTCTTGTTTCCTGACCAAAAGTGAGTCCTTGGAATCATCTACCTTCATGACTACCTGGCAAATAATCAGTGCTTGCCAATAGGAGGGCAAAGATCTCAGAGACATTGTGACTTCAATTCCACTTATCCTGTTTAGCTCCTTTGGATTTCTATGTTTCAGAGAGGCTATGAAACCACCTATCTGGGACTCATTTTCTTGCATATCTAAAATGAACAAATTTGACCAAATGACTTCTGAGTTCTCTTTCACCTCTAACACAGTGATTCTGGGTCATCATATGCCTTTGTATTTTTCTTTTTAAAAACTGGGACATTTCCTCCACAATAGCCACAAGATGGCAGGGCATCCTGTCTAAAACAGTCTTACAGGTATAGTACAAGGCTAAAATGCTGTTAGGATTGTTAACAATGATTGTTTGACATTTCGCCTGATCAAAACCCTGGGTCTAGAGGCAGCCTGAATGAGAGGGCAATCCACTCCCACCAATACCCTGAGGCCATGGCTTGTTTGTTCTTAAGTCTGTGCAAAAAAGCATTATTGTTAGATTGACTTTTGTGTTTGCATCAAATGCCAAACCATTTTAGTGAAAGGCATTCAGAGTGGCTCAAACTTGTAAGGAGCAGAATAGCATTTAGCGTACTATTCTACTTTTTGATAACAGCCGAAAGGCTGATTTCCTTATTTTTATTTTTATTTATTTTTATTTTTCGGCGGGTATGTATTTGGACCTGTGATGCCATCATTATAAGGGACTCCCTGTGGAGACTCCCTCCGCTAATACAGATAGGCAAATTGTAAGATATAATCTTGAGGACACTAAAGGTTAAGTGACTCGCCTGTGGTCGCACAGCCAGTATGTGTTGTAGTTAACACTTGAATCTGGGTCTTTTTAATTTGAAGGCTGGCCTACTATGCCACACTATTTCTCTTTATGGTCTTTTAACAGTGGAAAATGTTCATTTCATCATTGTAACCTGATCATCAAACTATAACCAAATTTATGTTATGCAGCAACACTTTAAAGATTACAAAGCACCATAAATAAAATTATCTCATTGGAGCCCCACAGACAATCTCAGAGGTAGATTCTACATTGTTTTATTATCTCCATTTTATAGATGAGTTAAATGAGGCTCAGACAGATGAAGCCACTTGCATGCGGTCACACAATAAAGTGTCCAAGATGGGATTGGAAGGTAAGTCTTCTTAAGTATCCACGATGCCTTATGGTTCATGTCAAGATGACATAGAATAAGGGATTCCCAGTTTCTTGGTCTACCCCTAGGGCTTTGGCCCTCTATCTTCTAAAAACCCCACCAACACCTGCCTGACATCCTTCAACAATGCCCTTATCTTTCACTTAAGGTAATGGTGAGCAGCTGGAACAGCAAGATGACCGTGCACCCCTAGGGCTCCTCTTCATCCATCTGGTTTCTTCTGCCACTGAACCAAGAAAGGATGCCACCGCCTTAGTAGTAGGTTCCTCTTTCATTTTGATGATGCTATGTAGGAATTCATCAATGTGCTTTATTCAAAAGATCCTGGGAATGACTCCTTGACCCTAAATGTCTCTTTCTATAAAGTGATACCAGGCTTATAACAATTCACATTCATAGTGTACTTTAGGGTTTACAAATAATAATCCCGCAAGACGGGCAATGGGAGTATTGCAGGTATCATCACCACTATTTTACAGGCAAGGAAACTGAATCCTAGGCAAATGAAATCACTGGCCTAAGGTCATCAAGCTAAAAATAGCAGTGTCAGGATTTCAATCCAGGTTTTCTCACTCCCAGGACGTGTTTAGTGTTCTTTCCATTTTTATACCAGAGATCATCTACAACTGGAGATTTAGGAGACCTGTTAAATAATATTATTTATCAATTATTAGATATATATTTATATATGTATAATATTGATATTATAATAAATTATGATAAATATATATTTATCAATTATTAGAAGAACTGGGTTTTAGTCTCTACTTCATCATTAGCTTTGTGACAGATGATGTTACTTTATGTCTTTGGATTGATTTCTTCACATGTAAGATGAGGAGGCTGAATCAAAGGGCTTTTGACATTTTAAGTTATTTCAATTTCTCTTGGCAATTTCTTTTCTTGTTTTGAATCAGTTTGTCATAAATTAACTTATGAAATTATTTTCCAAAGAGCTACCTGAGTAGCTTGAAGGAATGGGACAAAGGATGGTTAAGTTTTGATATAGAAGTATAAATATTTGGCATGGAGTACTCACTGTCCAGGGACAGGAAACCTTGATGGGGTAGGACTGCAAGAGGCAAGGGTGAAGACCTTGGGAACCTGGAAGATGATTATTGAAAGGAGAGGTAGAAGGGACAGCAATATCAAACTTCACCTCTTTTCCCCTTTCCCCCACTGCTGGCAGCTGGCCAGAGTTAGAAGCACCTTGGGATTAGGAATAGGGCATGAGCCAAATGAGTACATAAGAAGAATCTAGTTTTGTAAAGTTTTGTGCTCCATAAATGGTCACGTTATAATCGGTCTCTCCTAAGTCTGACAATCCCTTTAGGATACTACATCTTAGTCACATCCTAACAAGTTTGTTTTTCACATGTTAGACAAATAATCACTATCCCCTGAAACTCTGCCATTAGGATTTTAAACTTCCATGTAGAATTTAGGAGAAAAACATTTTCTAAGTTAAAATGCCAAAGCTAGTTGGTTCTTTTACTATTTTACAATGAGTAATTTGAAGGACCAAATAAGTGATTTCTTTATTTTTTTGCTGATCTTCATAAAACGTTAAGCCATTTGAAAGGACTTTTGTGTTTGTTCCATCTAAATGTTAGTCACACCATTTAATTATTTAAGCTGATGGCTACAAAAATATGTTAATTATGTATTTCCTAGATTCAAAAAGAAAGGCGACTGATTAAAATAGGCTATAACACAATTTTGTATGCATGAGACTTAGCATTTAATAATACCACCAAGAGCATTTATTTTCAACGTTTCCATGTTCCATTTATGTCTGATTAATATTTAATTGTTAATGGATTCATTATGCATTTTTCTCCTTTCAGTTTTGGATTTGAAGTTGCTTATATCACTAGGACTGTTACCAATGCTGGCAGTTTCCAGCAAAAACAGACCAGCAGGTGATGTCCTTTCTCTAACTGCCAGCCTTTAGCTATAACAACAGCAAAACTATGTTAAATGAGTGATTGAGTTCACACTATGACTCTGTCATTTATTAGCTGAGTGACCTTGGCCAAGTCACTTCATTTATCTAAATCTCTGTTTTTTTTTAATTTTCAAAATGATGATAACAATACTTACACTATCTTCCTTAGGGTTATGAGCAAAGTGCTTTGTAAACTTAAAGTGCTACAGAAATATGACCGGATGAAGGAGCATGGTGTAGAGGGAAGAATAGTGAATTTGGAGTCAGAGAATGTGGGTTCAGATCCATATGGGACAGAACACGCCCCGCCCCCATACCTTGGTCCCAGTTAGACTAGATGACCTCTAAGGTTTCTTGCCTCTGTAAATATCGGATTCTATGAATATGAAATTATGATTGTTTCATGTTCATATTGATACATGATATATCAAGATGAGAGAAAACACATCTGAGAAGCAATATTTGAATGAGAGAGTGAAGTCAGAAAGCCTATTTCGGAGATGAAATATTATTAGTACAGTAATTCTGTTTTACTGGTATAAGCAGGTCTTTAACCAGTAATGTAGCTGGTATAAAAGTCTGCTGTTCTAGTCATGAACGGCAGCCTTGATGAAGAGATAAGAAGGGAATGAGTCAGTGGTCTCCAGCTGCCACATCTGTACAGTGGCACAATCCACCAGAAGGTACAGAGACCACAAGAGCACTTTGGTGGTCTACCCCTAGTGGGTAGTCATATCGCTGTTTATACACAGTGAATTTGGATTTGTATAGTTTTATTTTTTGGAGCGTATTTATGACAATCTTAATGAGATAAGTGGCTTTTTCTCATTCTCTCTCTAATTTCTTCTCCTTCCCTTCTCTCTGTCTCTCTCTGTCTTTTTTTCTCCCTGCGTCTCTGTCTCTCTCTCTCTCTCTCTCCCTTTTTCACACACATTGTTATTCTTTACTTGTTTATTCTTTTAACATTAATGCAGAATGTGTACACAATTTAAATGCTAGGAAAGTGATAGCAATGTCTAGGTAAAATTTAAATATTAATGGGAAAATGATTGTTTTAGTTCTGTGCATGAAAACCTTAGATACTATTCCAGGGTTAAGTTGATAGATATAATTACTTGTAGGAGTTTTAGGAAGATTGATTGGAATAGGAGGTGCATTATGAGATAAGGATAAATGTTCTTTTCTCATAATAGTTTATGTAAATCTAGTAGTAATTTATACAAAAGAATTTTGTAAGGGAGAGAAGAGGTAGTGTATACACAAGTTTATTTCTTCTGTAGATTTCTATATTATAATAATTGATTTTGGTTCATTTTTGTCTCAAAAATTTCTTAGTATTGATTTATCATTAATAATGTGCTATATGTTCATAAGTAAATAGTAAAGATCAGAAGACCGCTCCAGGAAAACTTATGCAAAATAAATGATTGAACCTTGGCAGCAGAGCCGATATAATAAACTCTCAGAAAACCCTCATTTCTCCTCCGACATGTCAGAGGCTGCATTGTCTTGGGGATGGTGGGGAGGATGGGTACCCTAGACTTCATCGGAGGGCTGTTAGGGCGTATTGATAGACTTGAGCCATCCTCTAACCTCTAGACCTACACCTTAGATGGACTTTGGCTTCTGACTAATTCAGGTTGGGTCTGGTCTCTCTGAATAACCCTGGCTTGAATAATGCTCATAAATGTGAGGCTTCATTTATTGACTCATTCTGTAATAAAAGCGAACTAGGTGTTTATTTCAAAGTCACAAAATTTTGATAGTCACTAAAACTATATTCCTCACAGTTTTACATTATAGAAGTAAAGAAAATATCTGAAATTTTTAGGAATAGTGACAAGGATTATAAAATGAATAAGAAACTGATTGGGGGTGTGTCAGGGTTATAAAACATATAATACGAGTTTCAATTGAAAATATAACAGTGGTTCTTACTTCATACTTGGTCACTCCAATCCTTCCTTCCTGCCCAACCCAAACACACATATACATCGTAATTCAATGCCAGGATGTTTTTATTCTGAATGGCATTGGCAGTCTTGTCTATCCTAATCTCTAAGGCTATTTCTTATGCCAAAGGCTTTATCTTGACTGTGCTGAATCTCATGGGGAGCTTTGATTTCTGATAATCTCTAAACTATACAAACTGTATATTCCCTCCCTTCCTTTGGTGCCCCCAACCTCATGGTTACATACTACCCACTTTAGCCTTGTTTTCTTTTTCCCCTCAGTTCCTAAAGTTTGCTAGTTCTCAAATAGTGACTGTGGAGGACAGGCTCTAGCAATTAGAAAGGTACCAATGAATATTGCCTTTCATTTTTAAAGTAAAGAAGCGAATATTAAAGAAGCAAGTATAATTTAACTGAATAAGCATTTATTAAGTGCTGACTATATGCCAGGCACTCTGCTAAGTTCTAGGGATAACAAGAAAGGCAAAAACTGTCCTTGCTCTCGAATACCTCACAGTCTAATTGGCGATACAATGTGCAAACAACTGTATTTGTTTGCACAGTATAAATAAGATATTGATAAAATAACATGGAGGTAATAATCACTGCCTTTCCAGGGAACTCAGGGATGTGTTGGAGCCAGCTCATATTGGAGCCACATTTGCCCCTTGGAAATCTGCAAATGCTACAAAATGGGGCTTAGATTTATTGTTTTGTTGATTGACTAGACTTAAGAAAGTGAGGAAGGAAATGTTAATGATGTGTATTAAACTTAAAAGTGCATCGTAAAAAAATAAAAAAGTGCATTGTGTATTTTTTTTTCTTTTTTGGAAAGCCAGTTGTTAAACATTTATAAGCGCACCCTTGAACTCAACCCCTGATTCATGGATCTCTTGCTTTAAACATACCACTCAAGTACCACCTGAGTCTTTTCTGATTCCCATAACTACTAGTTGCCCTTGCTCCCTAAACTATACTATGTTTACCATTTTATATTTATTTTGCATCCATTTGCTCTATCTATATTTGTTTATTTGTGTATACATTGTATTCCACCTCCCCCCCAGATTGTAAGTTCTGACAGCAGAGATTATTACTTCCTTTTTTAAAGGCAAAGTGCCTGATCCAGGCAGAAGAAAGATGCTTAATAAATGCTTGCAGATTGATAGATTGTCTTCTTTCCTTTCCCTAGCCAGGTGATCAGCAGTAAGAGTCACATGAATGAGAACACAGCAGCCTCCTCTTAACCTTGATGTAACCTCTTGTTTGGTTTAGACATCCATAAAACATCTCAGCTGTTCCTCAAATTACAATCCTCTGGGATTTGATTGGAATCAGTCAGATCACCTGGGTTGGGACAGAATTTCTCAAAAGCTTTAGGGGGCCTTCTTCTAGGTCAGACTGTGACTCCCCTAAATCCATTTCAGACAAGGGAAAGGTTTTTATACCAAGCCCAAAGCTGGTTCCCTGTAATAGGGACTTAGGGTATTGGACTGAAGCCTGAGAGATACCTGCAAGGCCTCCTTTTCCTATGACCCGAGAGATTTGGGACCTTGGATTGAAGAGTCTTTTCTGTATAGCAGAAGTGAATTTACAGACTGTCTGCTCCTGAGTTGCCTTTGCTGCTCATAAAAGCCAATGTTTATGCCAATAAGAGCAGCCTGTTCGATACACAGCGTGTGCTCAGACCAGGCGTTAAGAACAAGGAGTCCTTGGCCTGTTGGCACCTGATTTGCCTGATTTGAACAAGTGTCTTAAACTCCCTTTCCCCTTCCAAATTCAACTTGGAAAATGAAACAATTACAATATAATTATACTGAAAATGCTTTATTCTAGGATGAAATGTTGCTCCTTCACAGATAAGAAAAATCATGTAAAACCTTCTCCATTCGCTCCTTCTGGTTCAAATGTTCTTGTAGCTCCTATTAGTGTTTTACATTTATTTTACTTAGTGGAATATTAAGATCCCATGACTCTGTGACCTCAGAAGCCAAGACTTTGGTGACCTTCTCTCCTAATTGGTGACATTTAAAAGAAACCCAAACAGCAGTCAATATGCATTTCCATTTTTATATATCTAAATTTATGCTTATATATTTAAACATTTATATACATTTAAATGCATAAAATCAATTTTATCAAAAATATTTTTATGACTATTTTAATTAGTTTCCTTTTAATTTTGTGCATTTAAAACATTATTCCGAGAAGGGGTCCATAGGCTTCATCAGATTTCCAAAGGGTACCATGGCACTAAAAAGGTTAAGAATCCATACTTTAGCCTAGAGGAAGGACCATAGAATATTGAGGAAACCTTCCGTGCTCACAAATAACATATACCTGGCATATAATAACTGCTTAATATGTGTTGACTGACTTCAGAAAAGAGCAAAAAGGCATAGCTGTGTTCAAGGTATAGATTATATCACAATTCCTTAGACATTTTTGGTGAAGAATGTCATGGTATCTTTTTAGCATGTCATGATATCTTTTTAATGGAAAAAATAGTATTCGGACCCAAAAGTCAGAGAATCATGATTTGAATACTTGTCTCTTGGGCAAGTAATTTAACATGTGTAGGTTTTATTTTATTCATCAATAAACAAACACCCTCCCCCATCCTGAAAACAGAGAAAGAAGCAGAAAAGAAAATATAAACATAGTGTATAAAATAATTATTTTATTAGACTACGACAGATACTATATAAAGTAATAACACATCTGGCACAACTAATCAAAAATGGTGGCTGGTATAGATAAAAAATGTTACAAAATCATAATTAGATGCATATATGTGCTATTTTATATTTCCCATGTAAAAGAAAAACAAAGGCTCTTAAAATGGTGTAAATCATAATTTCCTTGATGTTAAGGATGTGGATAATTGCTTTGCATACTGAGAAGTTGGATACTCTTGCATAGAGCATATGCAGGACATAGAAGATATTCTTATAGTACTCCATACTAATATGAAGGTCCATGTAGAAATAAAGTACAGAGAATAAAAGCTAAAGTAACACTATGATCATGTGATGTATTTGATGTAGAATCTCCACCTGAGCTCACTCTGCATTCATACTGGATTTGCAGGTTTGGTCCTCAGAGGGTGGCTGCTACTCCTACTTCCCTAAAGGTAACCCCAAGGGGATGAGGTTTCTACCCCCACCCCCATAGAGCAGACTGATGTTTCATGAGCTTCCATTTGGCAGGCACCCACCCTCTCCAATATCAATCAGCTTGGCAGAAGAGCAAGGATAGAAGTCACAAAATGTTCTCCTAACAGGGATACACTCTGCCTTGGAAGGGACAAGATTCCTAAGAATGGTTTTAAGCTTAAAGTAATTAGTACAAATTAGTGGTGAGGCCCACATGGGGACAGGTGGTTCCAAGAGTCCTTTTTTAACCTTTGTGGATTCCCAACCAAGTCCACATCGGGGTCAAGAATTGGTGACGGATGGGTCGTTCCCTTGCTCAACTGGGCTGGCCCATTGCATGGTGTGGTAGCTTTGGCTGATGGATAAGTTCAATGTTGGGCGAGGGCTCTTGTGCTTCCTGCTCTCATGCCCTCTGCTACCAATTCCAGATGCTAAGTGGACCTTGGATAGTTCTTTTGACCTTTTGAAGCTCATAAAACTGTAATCTGGGCACTTCTTTCTCATTCACCTAAGATCAGGAATGAACAAACAAAAGAGACAAAACAGGCAATTGTAAACATGCGTTTAGACACTTGGGGACCAGGTGGAGAAATGTGGCATTTGCTGCCCCTTAGTCTACCCAGCTGCTCACAGCAGTGTTCCTCACTTGAAAGTTACCATGAAAGAGAGGCCTGAAAGGTAAGAAATGCCTCCTTAGTACACCCATCAATGTCCTGCTCAGGAGCCAATTAAAAGACTTTTTATCTCCACACAATGTGAATCCTTAAGTCATCATGGTCAACAGAGAGAAAAGAGTATCTGCATTATGTTCTGAAATTGAGGAGGGGGAGGGCCCCTCCATCACACACCCTGGGCATAAGCTTAGCATGCCCATTAGGCCCTGGTACCAGAGCCTAAACAAGACAGAAGAAAGTGTTGCACTTATATCAGGGCCTCAGATCTCAAGGGCATAGAAAAAATAGATGAAATTTTCTTCTTCTACCATGTTAAGCACACCCCATGATTAGAATAGAGACTGTGTGTGTGTGTGTGTGTGTGAAATTTTATACTCTCGCCTCCCTTGCAAAATTAGCTAGTTTGGATTCTCTCTGGCACTGTTTCTATTCATGCGTGTTTTCAATGTTTGTATATTATTTTCAACCACACTCTCACACAAGGATAAAAGGAGCACAGTCTGTGAACAGAAAAGACAACAATTTATGTCCCATATGTCTGTCATCAGCCTTGGGTTGTAAATTCATCAAGGGCAGGCATCGATGACATCTGCTAAGTTTGGTCTTACAAACAGCACCAAGGTAGGCACCTAAAAAAACCCTCAATATTTATTAAGTGACAATATTAATGCAGCATCCCCTCTGAGCTCACTCTCCCAGCTCCTACTCACTCTGGTAGGTGGGATCCCCAGAGAGCCACTGGCTTCTCCCTTCAAAGTTTTAAGGGGTAGCTCTGAGAGGGTTTCTAGTACTACTCTACACAAGCCCCTATCAGGCATGTTTCTCAATATTGATCAACCATTTGAGGTCGATCACTTAGCTTTTACCACAGTATTTACTGAGAAGATATAGCAGCTAATGAGAGTCTGCGGTCAGATTTGAACTCAGGGCTTCATCACTCGAGGCCTGGCTTTCTATCCGCTGAGCTACCGAGCCATCTTCGTAATGTCCTCGTTGATTCATTTCAGTTGTATTCGACTCTCCATGACCCCATTTGGGATTTTCTTGGCAAAGATACTGGAGCGATTTGCTATTTCCTTCTCCAATTCATTTTACAGGTGAAGAACTGAGGCAAACAGGATCAAGTGAATTGCCCGGGGTCACACAGCTAGTAAGTGTCTGAGGGTGGATTTGAACTCAGGTCCTCCTGATTCCAGAGCCAGTGCTCCATCCAGTTTGCCACCTAGCTCCCTCCATAGCAGCAGTAAGACTTAAGCAATAACACCAACAACCAAACAGCTTGCAGACCAGGGAGCACACTTACCTGTCTTTGCAGCATGGTCTTCAGGGGAGGGTGAATTTCATAATTAAATTATGAAAGTGGGCAAGCTACACATGAGGCTGAGGGGTACCGTGTGTTTCCTCATGCTGAGGCTCTTTTTGTCCCTTTGTGAAATTCCCACCAAGTTCACTTCAGGACCAAGTACTGATGGCGGCTGTTCCTTTGGGCAGCCCCGCTATCTCCTTACAGGGGTGGCATCTTTGTTAACGGGCCAGTCCGGTGCTAGACAGGTCAAGCAGGTGGTTCTAGTTCCAAATTCTGCCTTTGCTCTTATAAGCCAGGAGGTTCTGGAACCTGCCTGCCAGGATTCCAAGCTAAGGACCTACGGTGGTGCTTCTCAGGTTTGTGTGGCAGCCAGACTGCTACAGTCTCTCCCCTTGCCTTGGTGGCTGTGTGTATTTGGTCTCTCCGAGAGCAAGGGCTGCCTGCTGAGCTCTGCATTCTTATTATTTTGAATTACCTGCCAGGTTATTCTTCCCTGCAGGGGCTGCCACAGGCCCCTGAACAGTAGTTCCATTCAGAGTCTACCAATCCCTGTGGGTTGCCCCTGGGTTGAGACTGACTGTATTGTCCTGAGATTTCCTGGCCACCTTGAAATAAAGAGCCAGAGCCCACGAGCTTTACCTGCAGGCCAGGCTTGTTCTTTGTTGCAGGGAGGATGCTGTGGGGGAGGTAATGCTTAACAGGTCTGGTTATTGGATTTATGGAGCTAGGATTCAGAGAAGTTTAAAGGTGAGTGTAATGTACATGGGAAGGTAAGACAGCGAAGAAAGCTGAAAACTCTCCTGTATTATGTCCCCTCCAAAACTCAAAGCTGATCAATATCGTACTTCCTGATTGTATTCAAATTCTAGAGGCAGTAATCACCTGAATGGCAGTTTTTACTCTCAGCTCTGATGCTGCTTGGCGATATTTGTGATGCGTATAGGAAAGTCGTCCTTTGGTTTGGCCCACACAGTAAATGTATAGCTAAGAACTGTATCCCTCATGCATCCTTCTGTTTGGATGGAGGGAGAGTCTCAGTGGATAATGGCACATTGATTTATCCTGGAGGATGTGATAGGGATGGCCTTACAAACATTTTTGGTTTCAGGGGTGGGGATTATGTTCTCTGGTGCAGCCTTTTGATTGAGTTCAAGTGTTGCAGAATGAGTCCTTTTATTAAGGGGATTTTGTTCTGTGAAGTCTGGATTCAGTCAAAGGGCTGCACTTGAGGCCCTAGAGGGCCCCATGTGGCCTAGAGGCCACAGGTTCTCCACCCCAGGTTAGATGTTGCTGGTAGGGAGTAATTAGGCCTTTTTAGAAATGCAGAAGAGATTTCAGCTATGTTAGGGCCTTTTTTTCACCTGTAGGTAAAGTAGGTGAAGCTGGAGGGGATGCCTTAAAGAAGAAATATAACAGAAAGGACCATGAGATGTTTTAAACCAGGGCTTACATTTTTAGACTATCAAAAAATATACTTATGGGTGTATATGCATATGCACATATACACACCTATGTTAATATATATGTATATAGTTATATACACATACCTCTACATGTATATACACATATACATATACATACACACACATATAATGTATTCATTAAATAACTACTTTGAAAAATTTAAATAAACAAATATATGCATATATATTTACTATTTTACTCGTAGTCATTGTATATAACATACATATCTGTATAGTTTTAGACTTTAATGTACCTATTTTATATATTGTGATATATAAAAACTTTGAGACATAGCTGCTGAGCAATTAATTATTTTATTAATAATATTAACATATTATTAATAAAATGATGGCTGTTTGGCTGCCTCTGTTCAATCAAAAGACAAATCATGGGACCCACTCAACACTGATATGCCTTTTGAAGAGTGGGCTTCCTAAGGGTGGAAATAAACTCTGATTGGTTAACAATTATCGAGGGAATGAATATTATAATGAAAGGTGGACCTATTCTAATGAGTGTCTGAAGTACATGACTGATCACTCAGTTTTGGTCAAAGAGAATTATCTGTGTCCATGTAACCCATCTGACAAAAAGGAGAATCCACATTTACCCAGACCCGTCTGAATAAAGCATAAGGGGTCAGAATCCATCAATTTACCCAGCGTTACCTTTTGAACAGAACTGGCTTTTCCCTCCCAGTATCAGCGTGGCACTTTAACAACTGCCTAAATAACATGCAGGGGCTGATTTCTGAATGAGGAAGCAGAAAAGTGGAAAAGCCTTGATCCTAATTTTAAAATTAGTTACCAAATACAAGAGAGAAATAATCAGTTCTCTCAGCATGTATAATATATGTATGTGTATGTACATATATATATATGTATATGTGTGTGTGTGTGTGTGTGTGTATGTAGTTGGTTGGTTGTTGTCCTTCGTTCTTGAGGTCGACCAAAATGACATTCCTATGCTTGAGTCAAGATTCAGTGTGTCCAGTTCGGCTGCTCAGGCCAATACGAGCTTGGAATGCTCTACCACAAGTCGGCCACAAAAGTCCGTGTGAACATTTGGGATGGATGCTCCAAACTTGCGCATCCTGCATTTCCTTTGAGCTGTCTCAATTCAGCTTTGCTCATATAGCACAGCACCTTCTCTGATAAGGGCATGCCATGCTGGGCAGTCTTGTGTCAGTCTCTCCTATGTCACACAATCAATTCCAAAGTTCTTGAGAATGTCCTTGTATCACTTCTTCTGACTCCCATGTGAACACCTGCCCTGTGTGAATTCTCCATAGAATAGTCTTTTTTGGCAAGCCTACATTTTGCATTTGAACAACATGGCCAATCCATCCAAATTGCACTTACTCTCTATATATAAAATGTATATATTTTTTGTTCAGTCATGTCCAACTTTCTGTGACTCCATTTGTTTTTTTCTTGGCAAAGGTTCTGGAGGGATTTACCATTTCCTTCTCCAGCTCATTTTTTACAGATGAGGAACTGAGGCAAACAGGCTTAAGTGACTTGCCTAGGATCACACAATTAGGAAGTGTCTGATGCCAAACCTGAACTCATGTCTTTCTGACTCCAGGAAGTTTTATCCACTGTGCCTCTAGCTGCCCATCATTTGTACGTATGCATATGTATATATCTCTATATCTATCTATATCTATCTATATCTGTATGTGTGTGTGTATATTTGATGCAGTCATTTTATGGAGAACAGAAATTAGGATGTACACACACAATATACATATACATGTGTGTATAAATATATTTATACAGATTCACATGTTTAGAGATATGTATGTACATGAGTGAAGTGGGATATATATATGTATGTGTATATATAAATATATGAACAAATACGTACGTATACACATAGGTAAACTTGGACAGCTTATGGCAGCTGAAGGAGGGCTAGATTTAGAGCCAGAGGACCTTGGTTTGATCCTGATTTTGCCATTAATTACCAAATAGCTTTGGAGAAGTCGTTCCCCTTCTCTACACCTTTGTTTTCTCATCTTTTTTTTTAAGTGGAGCTACTATTACTCCTCTAAGGTTCTTCCCACCTCCACATCTATGACCTTAGGGGAAAGGATAACTAGTAACTTAAAAAAAATACTGGTTGTTGTCATCATTTACTGATTCCTGTGCAGCGAGGCCTTCCCCCACATTATAGTATGGAGGCATGACTGTGTGGCTTAAAGTCAGTAAAGGAAGGATGGACTCTCTAGTCTCCTCTCCCTCTATCTCTCTTCCCCCTCCCCCCAGCCTTCCATCCTCCAGGGAGACTTTATTTCTTGCCAGGAGGAAAAATCCTAAGCGGAAGGAAGAGGCTGATCACTCTGTTTTCCTTAGAGAGAAGGGGTACCAAGGTAGAATTCCACTCACGTGTTCCTTAAATATTATTAGTCTAAGGGATATAGTTTTCAGGTTCAAACTAAACTTCTGATCACGGTACATTAATTGGGGTGGGGGAAGAGGACCCCAGCTTTACATCCAAGGCTTGATTCCCTTCCCACCAAATACCAATTTCACAATGAACATACCATACAGAAAGTAGCAAAGAAACCTATTTATCCAAGGTGATAGAAAAACAGAAAGCAGAGAAATTACACATATGAGAATATATAACAGATAATACAGAGTGAAGGAGCTCTCCCATGGGGAGCAAGATAACAGTTCAGCCAAGAGTCCCAGATCTCACCCAGGGGGAAAATTCCCTAAAGCCTCTACTGTAGCAAGTTGAAAATAAGGACATGATGGAGACTGCTGAGGGGTATAACTGATCTGTACCAGTGAGGAGAGAATCTCATACCAAGAGGCTTTGGACTTGAGTTACAAATGGTGCCCATTATTTAGAGTGTGAAAGTTTCCTGAGGTAGACTTGGACCAGCCTGCCCAGGTTCTAGCCTCAAGCTGGCCCCATAGCTCCATGCACTGTGCCCACCACAGACCCTATCCTGACCTCTCCTTGTCCCATGGATAACTTCAGGCAAGACCAGAGGAGGAGACTGGAGCACTTCTATCTTCAAGCTGGGTTAGATGGGAACCTTCCATACTGAAATGCTATTGCCTACCCCACAGTCTCCTTTGATTTCTTGGGAAGAGGAGGCAACCCAAGGGGCTAAGGAAGGGAAGGGAGGGAAATCAGATCAAGCCAGTCTTCTGCTTGTCCTTACAGGTACTCCAAAGATTACACTAATCCTAATTGTCTATGTTTAGCAGGGGTTCTTAATGTGGGGACTGTAAACTAGTTTTAAAAAAATTGATAATTGTATTTTGGCATAGAGGTTCCCTTTATAATCTTATGTATTTATTTTATGCATTTAAAAATATTACTTTGTGGCAGGGTCCACAGGCTTCACCAGACTGCTAAAGGAGTCTAGATAGGTTAAAAAAAAGATTAAGAATTTTTGCTTTACAGTTTGCATTTTGGTACCTTGACATTCTTGCTTCTGTGACTATTAAAAAAATAAAATTAACCTAGATTTGACCTACATTGTTTTCCAGCTCTCCCCTTCCCAGCTTCGCTCTTGGGTTAGTCGTTTGCACTTTGGGGAATATGCTTAAGTCTTTCTCGAAGAATCTCATATGGCACTAAATATTGCTGCAGTTAGGACACGGGACTGGAGGGACCTATATTCTGATTTGGTGTTAAATAAAAACTTACTTCTGTTTTCCTATCATCTGAAAAGATATATACTACAAGCAGGACTGGAACTTTCTGTCTTGGTAGGTGTTTAATCATGTTTGGCTAGTTTTTCTGCAGCTTTGATCTCTTCAGTTTCAACCTGAATTTTACATCTTTTTCTACTGCACTTTGTTTTTCTTACAAAGGATGGAGTTCAGCCTTTGATAAATTCTCATTTGCAGAATGGTAGAGAATAAAAAAGGCATTTGAGGCCTTATAAGAAAGCTTCTCTCTCTCTCTCTCTCTCTCTCTCTCTCTCTCTCTCTCTCTCTCTCTCTCTCTCTCTCCTTCTTTCCCTCCCCCTCCCCCTTCCCCCTCTCCTTTCTTTTTCCCTCCTCCTCTCTTCTTTCTCTCTTTCCCATCCACCCCCAGCCCCCCAGTGGAGGATTGTTTTGAAGTTTGAAAGGGAGAGATGCAGTCACCTATACCCTACCGCAAATGCAAAATGAAATGCATTCGGATATAATCAAGGTACCCAGCAAAGGGATGGAACTCAAAGCTGTGATGGCTTTGACAAGCCTTTTCTTTCTTCTCGTGAGCTAATTGTGTCATTTGACATGCTGGCATCAGGGTACGGTGAGATTCTGACAGGCTAATTTGAGCTTGCGGCTCCAATGAAATGTACATACGGCTCTTGTTATATTTCGTGACAATCAGTGTCATTTTCTGTTTAAAAGCAAGCAGCTCAATACGTCTGTGCCATTGCCACTGCCTAGAAATGCAATAGTCCTTTGAGGGGGTAGTTAAAGGACTCGGGTCCAGAGGACTGTGTTTGTAGTGGGGACAATGTTCAGGGTCTAGATGAGAGGGCATTGGTGAAAGGACTGCGTATTAAGCTGGTTTGAATGCAAGACAAGACAGGCAATCAGCGAGTAAGGACCTGAGCAGACAGTAGGATAATTGCCATAATCTCGCGTTTGACATCATGAAAAAAAGACTACAGAACCTTCTGCAGTGATTTGGCTCCAAATGCTAAATTCTTCTGAATTTCAAAAAAGCAGTGACTTAACAGAGATTTTCTTTAATGCCAAGGTCTCCTTATGATAGTTAGAAGAAAGATAAAAACCAGAATGTGAGGAATCTTTTATACATCTTAGGAAATGAGAGGGGGAGGGGGAAGTTGGGGGATGGAAAGGGGAGAGAGAGAGAGAGAGAGAGAGAGAGAGAGAGAGAGAGAGAGAGAGAGAGAGAATATATGAAAATGATGACAGTAAAAGAGGTAGAGAAACTCTCTTGCCAGCTGGTGGCACTGTCTTACCGTTCAAACAGCCCCTCATCCTGGCTCTCTTGGAACTGCGTGGATGAGAGCAGTATAAAATTTCCTGCTGGCGGAGAAGGTGAAGTCAAGGGTTGTAATAAAGACCACTTTGAGTCTTTGAAAATGTCAAGTCAGCAGCAACTGAAGTTGACCCTTACAAAGAAAACAGTTTAGGCAAAAGGGGACTGGAGTAGGGATATTGAAGCTGGGCTCCAGGTGAATGCTGGCTGATGCCATGGGTAAAATTGGGCACACAGTGCCCATCTGTTTATTCAGGTCATAAAATGAACATGTTGTTAAGGTCATTGACAAAGTCCTTTAATCATAAAAGAAATGGGCAAAAGCTCCTTTACTAAACTCATTTCTGGAACAAATAAAACATAAGCAAAGGCATACCAGACAAAATACCTCCTAAAAAAAAAAAACCTCCTCCCCCAAAACAAACACATTTTTATCTATTTTTCCCCTCAAAAGAATCTCTTTGCTGGGAATTAGAGGGATTGTTGGAGGTCAAGGTGTAGTGTGCAAGAATAGGACCAGATGGGAAAATGTTTCTGCCAGCCATGATTCTAATTTAGTCCTTTCCTTTCTCTAATGCAAAATTGGCACTGGTTAATAGATCCATACCACTAACATGACCACCATACATGGGCAGCATTCTGATTTCTATCTGTGGAATCTCTTTTCAAAGAGCCGAGAGTTGTTGGTTGCATGAGGGGTGGAACTGCATTGAAAGCTAGCAAATGCCAAAAGACATTGCAAGAACTTAAATAAAACATATAATAGATTGAAAATACCACCTTGACCCTTCATAGCTTTAAACTAAGCAGGCTGGCTTCATAAGCAATGGGTTCTGTAGGGAGGAAAAAGCTGATGCTTTGGGCTGGTGAGTTTTTCTTAATGTAAAGACAAGACCCTTCCAGTAAGACACTTTCAAAACACATAAATCAACAGTAATTTGTCCCTTGTTCTCCCCTGCTTTCTCCAAATATGAAGGTGATCTCCAGTAGAAGTTTCTGGGAAAACCTTCTTCCTTTCAGATCACTATTTTAAATTAGTTCACTTGAAGCCAAAAGAATAGAAAAATAATGGAATTGTGGTTGTGTTATTTTTCTAAAACAATGATTTAGAAAATGACTTTCAGTGGTGTGTTCCTAAGGAAGAGTTTAGTTGGGATGATAAAAATCAAGGGTGGATGGATGAGAAAGATCGAAGAAGCAGGGAAGTTTTGGGAGCTACTATAGGATCAGAAAAGAAAGAGTTGAGGGGCAAAAAGAGAAAATGGGAGAGGAGGAAATGGAGAGAAAAGAGGGAAAGAGCCAAGGAGAAGGAAAGAGACAATATGATGTGAGAGAAATAAGGCAAAAGGGGTAAGGGAGAGCATAGGATCATAGATTTAGAGCTGGAGGGACCTTAAAAGCAATTGAATCCAAGATCTTCGTTTTATATATGAGGTTAAATGACTTGCCCAGGGTCTCAACAGCTATTAAATGTTTGAGGGAGGATTCAAACTCTGGTCTTTGTGACTCCAACTACATCACTCTATCTACTAAGCCACCTAGGAGAGAAAGGATGGAAGAATATAGATGTTGACAAAGAGTTTTAGCACTTGGATATCAAATTTTAAAAGCCTTGTATCATCATTAATGTTCTGAGCTGCCTCAATTAGAAGCTGGAAGCTATTATCAAAGACAGTGATCTTTACTCAGGAGGGTGTCATTTCAGAGGCACACTAAAATTCCAATGGAAACATTGGGGTATAATGCTGCATCCAAAACCAGGTCAGTGTGAGAATAACCATGACAATAGGGATACTTTCCCAAGATTCTACCAGCCACTGACATCATGCAACTGGGGGAAAGGGATTTGGGATGTGTTCATACGGAATTCAAGGAAGAAGATGGGGAGAAGAAGCCAGGATGAGAGTTGGAGTTATTGTCCATCTTGAATTTCTGCAAAAGCTCTCACAGCTCGTTTTGGAGCTGCTTTACAGCTGCTTCTGGAGCAGCAGGTGGGGCTGTGGCTATACTGACAGTGCACTAAGTGATGATTGGTGAAACTCTCCATCCTCCTGCCTTCTTGCTTCTGAGTTGGGAGAAATAGTGCTTCAGTAACTGGGAAATCTCTAGGCGATTCCTGTGCTTTCCTCTCCAGGAGGGAGAAAGATACTGAACAGGTGAAGCCTCTGCTGTTTACAGTCAGATGTATTTTGTATTGGCTTCTACCCTCCTTTTACCTTCCCCTTCCCCTTCCCTTTCCCCTTCCCCTTCTCCTTCCTCTTCCCCTTCCCCCCTCAGATCCTACTATTGATTGGCCAGGTGCCTTGACCTGACCTGGGCTGCTTTGCCTCTCCTTAGGTAGACTAGTGCTTTCCCTACCCTGGCCTAACTCTTGGTGTTCACTACATTCATTCTGGACTTGGTATGGTCATTTGATTGGTTTAGTCCACTGAAACTCAAAACTCTAGAATTTGTGCAGTCCACCAGCCTGAGCCTCCCTAGAAGCCAGTATTACAAGTGTGCACCACCATATATGATACTACTGTTATTTCCAATTAATTGTAATAGTCAATCCTTTCATGTTCCTCTTCCTCCTGGCATTTTCTATTCATTCCCTTAATACTATTTATTCATTGTTATGTAAAAGAAATTAGCAGCTCATAACCTTTGTTTTATATTTGATGTTATTTATTATGATAGAGTGAGTCTGGAGAAAAGCAATAGACAGATCTAGTTCCCCAAATGGGAGCAGCCTAGAGAAGGATGAGTAATGAGTCCTTTCCCTGGACATCATAAGCCTCTGATAATTTTCCTTAGCCAGCCTGAGGTGATAAGTAGAAAATATATGCATGTAAAATCATATTCCTGGAAGCTAGAGATATTAATGAGTCAAAGTTTAGAAGGAAGAGGGAATGGGAGAGGGCTTGTTTTGTAAATATCATAGATATCAGTTGGAATTATTTCAGATATACTCTTGGGTGGTACCCCTTCTACATCCAGTTTTTCTTTCCAGCAGCTTACTAGTGGACAAGGAGATTTACAGAGTGAGGGATTGCTCTCACCCAATAACCTCAATCACTAGTATTTACCCTGAAGGTGCTTATGCCAAAAATTCCCTTAATAACTAAGTTCTATGTCAGTTACAAGCCCCTCCAGCCTAATTTCCAATCTATTGTTTTATTTATTATAGTCATCCACAAGTACTTGCTCAGGTGTTAATTCCCACACTTATGACACTGTCCAGTTTAACTCTCCTCTTTCCCCTTCATTTACCCATATCAGAGCTATTTGAACTATATACACTGTGGAATCCAAGGTCCATTGTGTGCAAATTCCTCTTCATCTTACATGACTTCAACCAGTGCTGGTTTGACCACCTTCCTTTGAAATCTGACTCCCTTGCAATTCCCTCTTGAGGTGAGGCCATTTCTCCTTTTCCTCTCAGTTCCCAGGACAAAAGTCAGAATACTGGGTATGTAGCTGCTGCTTTTCAAACATTGCCATGTCGCTATCACTAAAAAATCAGAGTGGTAGGTCACCACCACCAGCATTTATATATTGCCTACAATGAGCCAGGCACTGAGCTAAGTACTTTATTTATCTCATTTGATCCTCACCGCAATCCTGTGAAGTAGGAACAGTTATTTTACAGATGAGGTCAAAGGATTTGCCCTGCCCTGCCCTACTCTGCCCTCAGGGACAGCCAGGTCATGCAGTGGGTAGAGTATTGGGGCTGGAATCAGGAAGATCAGAGTTTGAATCCCACCTTTGATACTAGCTATTTGACAGGGTACAGGTCACTTATACTCTCTGGGCTTCATTTTCTTATCCATAGAATGAGAATATAAAACCCAATGATCTCCACA
Organism: Phalanger gymnotis; assembly: GCA_028646595.1. NCBI lineage: Eukaryota > Metazoa > Chordata > Mammalia > Diprotodontia > Phalangeridae > Phalanger > Phalanger gymnotis. The sequence continues at coordinate 80,281,394 of CM053627.1, forward strand.
ATTTCTTCTAGCTCTAAATCTCTGATGCTACCAACTTTTCATCCTTAGAAATCAACAGGTCTCATTGCGCCAACCAATTTGCTCCATTTTCGCGGTCATTTTGTAAAATACTCCCTCACCATCCTTAACCTTCGGTGAACTGACTCACAGTCCAGTTGCCTTCAAAGGATCTGCCTCAATCATCTACCATTGTCCTTGGTTACTGTTGTCGTTCAGTCATTTTCCAGTCTTATTTGATTCTTCCTGACCCTACTTGGGGTTTTCTTGGCAAAGATACTGGAGGGGTTTGCCATTTCCTTCTCTTTGGAAATTAAATCATTTATATTGAGGACCTTGATATATTTGGATCTCAAAGTTCCTCAACTTGCTCTCATTAGCCACCAATTTAGGGATGCCTGGAACCTCATCGCCCTTAGGATCTCAAATAAGGTCAGAGATTCTGAAAATTTATCCTCTGACGATAGTTATCTATATCAATCTCCTCCTTGTGCTTTCCTTTCGTTTCTGTGGTTTCCACCTCTACAGAGACGATTTCTTGACCTACATTTGCCTTTCTCTGCCTCTTTCTCCTCTAAAATCCTAGGGCTCTTCATTTATGCTGTTCTGTGATGTTTCTCATGCCCTACGTCATATTCTAGCTTTTTGTGTATGTGTCTGATTTCCTTTGCTATTCTGTAAGTTACTTAGCTTATGCATCTTGGTTTCTGCTTTAGATATTAGCACAACAATACATATTCAATGAAAGCTTGTAGAACAAACATAGGGATAGATGGATGAGGAAATGTATGAGGGCAAACTGATTAAGGTGCTATGAACCAGAAAAAAAAAATTGCCTATTCAGAGAATTTCTCTGCCAGAACTGGCTGAGTTAACAGTTCAGATGATATTGAGGAAAACAGTGTGATCCCGTGAACCACATAGAATAAAGGCTGTACTTCTCTGAGGATGCAGGGAACTGTGAAAGAAAGGATGATGGCAATGATTCTGAATGCTAGAGCTAGAGAAGGGGACTGTTGGCTAAAACGACTTTCGAAGGTCATCAATTTTATTAAGTTTGATATCTTTGTTTTTATTCCTCATCCTTCTTTTAATTTTTTTTATTTTATTTTTAATTTATGAAGTATAACAAACATTTCCATAACATAGTAAAATTTAAAAAAAGATGATTGCACATGAAATTGCAAATCTTTTATGTACAACTTGCTATACATTTTAAATATATAACAATGTTATCATGTAAATTATTTTCCCCTTTTTTTCCTTCCACCCACCCCATCCTTCTTCAGCTTCAACAAGAATATTAAGTACTTGGATACAGAGCACCATGTTAGGTCTGCCGTATTTGACACGATTGGCCGTGACTAACTTAAAAAGCGCTTACTTCTCTTATCTGCTTCTTTCTATCTCTCTGACCATTACTTTTCTGTAGCTTTCATCTTGGCCTTCTAATTCTGAAAGTGACCACAAGTTCAGTCCTATGGCTTATCTGTGGCTCTAAGCAGCTGCGGTATGATATTTGGCTACACCCCAGTAAAACTGTCTTAGCAGACAGACAAAACCAGGTAGAGGGTAACCAAAAGGTCTCAGGCCCACTGGTGAGTTAAGGGGATGTCTATCCCAAGCATGTGAAAACTTCTCCAAATGGAACGGGTGGACGAGGGCTATTCATTCCAATGGTCACAAAGCTGGATGAAGCAGGTGTGGTGGTGTACTTGTTTGTTCTTCGTTTTCAAAGAGGACCAATGATATCAGGAGGGTGGTATCTTAACTTGCAAGTGAATTAGATTTAAGTGAAGCAGAGCTGTGCAAAGTCATCGGCCCCATTCCCTCCTTCAGAGACATCTGAGTCCAGTGGCAAGATGTAAGTCAAGAAGACTGTCAGCAGCCCAGGATGCAGGGGAGACCTTGGCCTGTTTAAGCTAAGGTCTTTCTCAGGTCTCAGTTTATCTGAGGCAATGCTCATTCAGTGATTGAAGGATAGGTTATAATTGAGACAAAAGATCGCCTAGTTTGCCTTCCCAAAAGAATAAATCTGGGAGAAGACTCTCAGAGTTTCTGACCAGAACAGAAAGTAGTTGTTATTTGCACTCACTCTGTGCAAACCCAAAACAATGAGCAAGTGAGGGACCAATTATTATTGGCCAATCAGTGAAAGCTAGCATTATTAGGGTTTAAGGCACAGTCAGCTAACTCCATGTGAATCCCAGTGGGCTTTTTCAAAGCCTGTTCTTTCAGAGCTACATTTCAAGAAATCATAAATGAAACTACATGAGAGAAAAGAGTTAATTGGTCCAACTTTTTGAAAAAAAAATTACGGAATAAATAAAGAGGGGAAAAATATCTAATCCCCAATCCCAAGATGCCTTGTGAAGTATAAGTGATCAAAAATTATATTCCTTCGAGCAATGCACCCACACATAAGGGTATGACTCCTCATGTGGACAGAGGGACAGGAGGAAGAGAAGGAGGAAAAAGAAGAGAAAGAAGAGGAGGAAGAAGAGGAGGAAGAGGAAGAATGAGAAGAAATAATAATGATGATGATAATAATAACAACAATATTATCCAATTTGAACCAGCCAATTGGATCTCCTGGGGCAGCTGCTACTGCTACTCACAGACTGTTGTTCATCCTTTGTTTTTGAAGAGGACTGATAACATTAGGTGGGTTATACCTTGACTTGCAAATCAATTGGATTTAAATTAGGCAGAGCCATATAAAGTCATCAGCCTGACTTTCTCCTCCAGAGTCATCAGAGTATGACAAGACGTGTCAAGACAACTGGCAATGGCTCCTGTGGAACACTCAAAGCTTGGTCAGACATCAAAGACACCTCGGCCATCGCTACTTGTCCTGACTTTTGTCCTGTCACTGAACTTTGATGACTCTGGAAGCTGAAGACTTTATGCAACTCTGCCTCGCTTAAATCCAATTCACTCACAAGCCAAGACATCACCCATGATGTCACCGGTCCTCTTCGAAAATGAAGTATGAACAACACGTTCTCCCAGCGAACATTTACCCTTTAGGGATATAAATCTGTTAGGCATTTCTACTTCAACATCCCTTCAAGCTCAATAAGTCTAAAACTGACCTCATATTCTCCCTACACTGACTATCTTATATTTTCCTTTCCAGTCTATATCCATGATATTCACTGCCCTGTCACATGAATTCAGTACCTTGGAGTTATCTTTGATTTTGCTGCTTCCTCTTCCTCTACAATTAATAAGTCTTTGCTCATTCTTCTTAAGTCTCTTGTATTCATCTTTTTCTTTATGTTCCAAATGCCATCACACTACTTTGGATCTTTTACAACTCACACCTAGACTATTGCAGTAACTGCCTAACCGTCGCTCCTGATCTAGGTTTTCCTCCAGCCAATCCATTATACACATCATTGCAAGATTAACCATAAGATACTTTTATTAATTTTTAATGTGGATATGTTATCTCTAAAAATCGCAATGTAACTTCATGAGGGCGAAGTCTGTAAAAAATTCATATCTTATGGAACTCTTAGCATAGTACCCAGTACACTTGCCCCACTCTCTCAGTCCTAACATTCTCAATAGCCCTAATTGTTACATCTCCCCTTCAGGGTTCTCATGTTCCCACAGGGAATCTGTTATTGAAACTATTTCTCCATTTTAGGGGGCGGTGACTAGCACACCCACTTTATTTTAATCACTTGGCATCAATTGGCTTTCACAAAAGGATATTCCCTTGACACATAGCAAGAAAGACATGCAGACATTTCTCCCACACCCTGGAAGTATCTCTCCCCACCAACTCACTTGTGGGAGAGTAGGCTCAGGACTTAGCTCAGTTCCTGTACAACATTGGTCCGTTCAAGTTCACGTTCAAAAGTAATGTCATTGTTGGATGAATCCTTTGTCTGGACCCAAAGACACTCTGAAAATTACTTCTGTCTTTGCTCCCAGGGTGATCAGTCCTGTGCTGCTTCCAAAACAATCTGCCTGGATTCTGACTCTTGGATTGTTGCAACTCATTCTCCTGGCTTTTGAAACTATAAGGTTTGAGTTTCTTCCCCCTGCATAAAGAATAGAAAAGAATGCATGAAAAGGCCAAACAGGCCTCATTTCTTGGAAGTCATACAGCCCAGGAGGGATTGATTATATACTTGCTCCTCATATATATATATACATATATATATATATACATACACACACACACATATATGTACACATATATGGATTATATACATGCTCATTATTTCTAGGCTATCATATATTCTCTTAGCAACCAGCCACCTCTACTGTGACTTATTGCCCATATGAATACTTTAGACTCCACGTGTAGAGAGTTAGAGGTGTTCAGCCAGTGAGCAGTGAAAGGCAATCAGGGTGGTCTGCTGCTTTTAAGTTATTGGGCTCATGCTGTTATTAGCCTCTGTCCACCCAACACTTCCAATAATGCAGTATGAGTAAAGATTTACTATGTGCCAGGAATTCTGCTGAACTCTGGGGATACAAATACAAGAAAGCAAGAGAGTCTCTGCCCTCAAAGGGTGCACATTTTAAAAGCAGAAAGATGTAGAAAGTGGAGCTAGAAGGGAAGGGGCAAGAGAAGCAACATATATAGCAAGATGATTTGGAAATGGCTGTGAAATGATATGGAAGCCATGTTACAGGCAAGATAAACCAAAGGTTCTCCTACTGAAGCCCAGAGTCCAGGTTCTAACTGGAGAAGATTGAGAAGAAAGGCTGGTATACAGATGGCATGTAAAGAGTTTGTCTCTGGATTTAGTCATTGTTGGCCTTTCACTGGCAGACATTTCCTATCAAAACTTTTTCCATCTTGTATATTCTCTAATGGTTATTAAACTTGATTTCTTCTCCATTGGGGTTTTGATCTGAATTGTCTCTAACCACGTCTTTATCTGGGACCAAATGCAATTGGTAGTTGAGGCCTCTCGCATTGCAGGGTTTGACCCAATTGCTGTGTGAGATAATCAGTTTTGTTCTTGAAGTCTTCATCATATTTTTCATCCTAAAGAGTTCTGAAATATCAGATTCAGGATGCTCCTCATGCCTTGAAGGTCATTTCTAGGGCTCTATTCCCTTTCTGCCCTTTTGCATGTGTTTTTTCCTAACATGTTCCATGTGCATGAGATCATTAAGGGTTTTCAGAGCATCCGTAAACTTTTCCCTAAATTGCTTAAAAAAGCCACCAAGCCCCAGACATGTCTTTAGGTCATGATTGATCGTTATTTGGATGTGGAAGCAAGTATGTGTATCATGTCAGTCTCGGGGTCAGTATTCACTTTTTTCTGTATTGCTGTATGTGTTGCCACCTATTTGAACAAAACTGCTGTTATTTGTTGTTGATAATGTGTCCGACTCTTTATGACCCTGTGGGATTTTGTTTGCAAAGATACTAGATTGGTTTGTCATTTTCTTCTCCAGCTCATTTTTACAGATGAGGAAACTGAGGTAAACAGGGTTAAGTGACTTGGCCAGGGTCACACAGCTAGTAAATATCTGAGGCTGGATTTGAGTTCAGGTCTTCCTGACTCCAGACCTGGTGTTCTCTCTACTGTGCCATCTAGCTGCCCCAAATGCAAAACTAACATTTGTCAGTGGACAGTTTTAAGCTATCAATGTCTAGCCAATATGACATCTTCAGCAGTCACTTCTCAGTTCTCCCAAAGTGTTCTCAGACACAATGAGATCCTTTATATTAGACAAACAGTTTGTATCCCTGCCCTTAACACAGAGGAGTGAGACAAGCCATTCTTCAGGACCATACCTGGTTTTTTAGTCATTTAGATTTGGCTTCCTTTTAATAATCTTTTCATTTACCTTATTACAGTTATGGTATATGTAATGTTTGTTTGGTTCAGCTTATTTCGCTCTGCATCAATTCATACTGATCTTTCAATGTTTTCTTGCATTCTTTATATCCATTACACACAGACTCCCACACCCCTTCCACATACATTCTGTTATATTCATTACCAAAATTTTTTCTAATCATTCCCTAAATGATACATTGCACAGAATAGGCACTTAATAAAAATTAAATTGATTGAAACTGATTAAAATTTTTCTATTGTTTGATGGATACTTGCTTTGTTTTTAGCCCTTTGGTACCATAGCAAGTATTACTATCTATATTTTGGTACAGATTTGGCTTCCCTCCTGCCCCCTTTGATGTTCTTGGAGCATATGCCCAATAGGGTGATTACTTGAAGTGGCTTAGTGAGCCTGGATCCCTTCCCACTCTGGACAGAGAATTTTTCATTTATAACCTGGAGAGCTCTAAGATGAGATTTTAAGACTCAGAACAATAGCTCTATTCCAAATATACTAAGATCACTGAGGAAAGGATAAGTGACCACTGAGGGTCACCATGGGTCAGGATTAAGCATGGATAGTTTTCACTATTTAAAACAACCAGAACTAGAAAGAAAAAGGAGATGAAATATAGACATCAAATGCCCTATTGCCATGTCTCCCACAATGTTCACTGTGCACAAAAAGGGAGATGGTTTACTAGGGATCCAGAGTAATGTATACACCAGAAAAATTGTTGCACTCAGAGGCAGGAAAGACCTTGGTTCAAATCCTACCTCTGACACTTATTAGCTCTTTAGCATTACTTCAGCAAATAACCTAACCTCTTAGTTTCTTCATCTATAAGATGGCGATAATAATGCCTTTAAGTACCCACCTCATGTAATTGTGAGGATCAAATGAAATAATGTGTGTAGAACCCATTGCAAACTTTGAAATGCTATGTAAATGCTAGCTGTTGACACTTAAATGTTTATGGAATTGAATGGACATGTTTAAGTCTTAATATAAACATTAAAATGATAAAAAGCAAGATAAAAATAAAACAATAGAATAATATATCTGTTTTTTTAAAAAAAACTTTAATTAAAAACATGTTTAAGTATGCTATCTTAGTTTTGTTTTAGAAAATTACAAAATGTGAGATAACACTTCCAAAATCTTGGTGCTGAGCAAACCCAGACTATAATAATCTACCTGTCTACCTATGTCACAAATGTATATAGTTACTCATAAGGAGGAATAAGCCACGTTTATGGCTTCATGAAAACCCATTGTCACACAGCTCTCAGGTTGCAGTCAGGCCAAGCCTCTTTAAATATCGGGAGGTTCTCTTGAGGCTGCCAGAGTTGTCAAATGGTAGCTGTGGCCCCCAAGGTGCATTAGAGTTGATTTGCCTCTGTGCTGTATGGCAGACCTTTCTCCTCATCTTGTTTTGTGTTTGATCCTGACCTACTTTCCTGACTTCCCTTAATGGATTTATTTCTTGGCTTGATGGACCTCAGACCATGATGTTTATTGCCTTATGGCTTGACTTTCACAGCTCCTGAGAAAGGTTTGGTTCAATAATTCCACATGATTGCTGCCTGGTATGGGTGTTAGGGCTCTCTTCTTGCCCTCTGCAGAACATAACAGAAGAGGAGCATATTTTCTAACTATTTTAAACTGCCTAAGACTGTATCCTGGGGTCTTCACTAATTATTCAAATCTTAGGTGTCTACTGGGGGAAAAGAACCTCAAAATCAACTTTGTACAAATGATGGTTTAACATGTCTTCAAATAACAAGGGCAGACCCTTTTTGGAGGTGCCTCTAACTTTGTAGCATTGTTTATCTTATGACTCAACTAGCCAAACCTATCTAGCCAACACCAAGCTCTAGACCAGATAGGTGACATAGTGGCCAGAAAGCTATATTTGAAGCCAGGAAGACATGAGTTCAAATCTTACCTCAGATATTTAATAACCGTGTGACCCTGGGGGAAGTCCCTTACCTTTTCTCTTTCCCTCTGTTTCCTCAATGGCAAGGTGAGGGTGTTAAGAGTTAATGACTACTGAGGTCCTTTCCAGCTCTAAAGTTTTGATCATATGTTTTTCTCTATTCTAACCATCTTGCCAGCTGCCAGAAGGATCTTCAGGAGCAATAGGTATTTTAGGCCAGGCATAAGTAAGAGGAACCAGGTATCTCTAAAAGTAGACATTATTATCTTTGTATCATAGATCCCTTTGGTAGGCTAATAAAGCTTGTGGACCCTGTCTCAGAATAATTTTTTAAATTCACAAAATGAAATAGGACTACAAAGGAAACTAATTATGTGGAATATAGTAATCAAAATATTAAAACAAAACAAAGCAAGTCTATAGTCCTAAGAACCCCTACTTTAAGGGGTTGAGCTCATAAAAATGGTTAGGATAGAGGGAACCTGTGGATTAAAAAACAATCCGTTAAACTTTTTAGCAAATGAATTGATTAATTTGAGAGTTAGAAAGATAAGAGAAGTTGACAGTATTCTGAGAGCACCACAAATAGCTTTCCAGGATCCTAGAACCTTAGAATCAAAAGGTTTATCTTGTCCAACCTTCTGCTCTTTGAAGCATGAATGAGTGTGTACTGAAATTCCCTCACATAGTAATAAAAATTAATTGCGCATTTCAACATGCACTAAGCTTGCTATACTACCATGGGCATGGTGAGCATTGCTGGAGAGAAAGCAGGAAAAAATCATGAATGTCAGAAGTACAAAATTTAGAGGAAATATCATCCCAGTTTTGATTACTTGGGTAGAAGCAACAGATAGTTACTGAAATCAAGCCAGGGGAAGTAAGAAGCCAGATGGAGATGCTATGTTATTCTTACAACTGCCCCAGAAGAATATGTGGGTCAGATAACATTCATGGACATCTCAGTATTTAAGGCTATTCATCCAGATGAGCTTTTCATTTGTAGATGGAATAAAAAAGAGAAGTACTGTTCTGCAGTAAATGCAATTGCTTCACAAGAAGATTTAATCATATAAATTTCTGGGTGGTTAGAGAGAACCTCCATGCACAGATATTAAAAAATCATAGTGGAAGTTTTGAGTCACTCTATTAAAACTTCTAAGGTAGATGACATCATCCTTTCATTGAAATAAGATGGCAGGGGTGTGGTAGTTGATGAAAAAAAAAACCTTACCCTGGAAAGTCACTACTGTCCTGGACTTCTCGTACTGGAAGTATACTCCCCCTCTGCAGACCTTTCCTCTCATTGACTGGTTCCTTCCGGAACACCATTTTAAGAAAAATGCCGAGGCCAGCCAAATCTTCATTCCTCTCTAGGCTCTACTGCTGATTCTCCAGATCTTCTCTATCATACCCCTCCTCCAACATTTGGCTCCCGTTTATGTGTTGTCTTCTTCAATTAGAATGTAAACTTCTTGAAGGCAGCCAAGGACTGTCTTTCTGTCTTCTTATAATTGTATTCCCAGTGCTCAGTATAGTACCTGGGCACAAAGAGAGTGCTTAACAAATGCTTGTCAACTTGACTTCTGTTTGGATGCTGTCTTGAGGTTTGCTCATTTCATCCTATTTTTAAACAAACATCCTCTTCTAAAACAGAAACATTACTGGGATGGGGAACAATATCGTTGTTCATACTTCAGAATGATCTCTTTTTTTTAATCATTGCTTTTCTTGTGACAGCTAGTTGAAGTCAGATCACTGAGAGAATGGTACTTTTAATAGACAGCTAAAACATTTATTAAGTGCCCTCTATGTGACAGACCCTGTGCTAAGTCTTGAGGATACAAATACAAGACAACAAGATGGCATCTCCTCTCAAGGAACTTACATTCTAGTAGGGAGAGGGAGAAAACAAAGGGAAATTGGAAAGTGGGAATGTGGGTTGGGGGATGGAGAAGGCAGCTGTTGTTGAGGTAGAACAGTGTACCAGAAAGTGCAAAGGCTTATTGCAGTGAGCAGTATGGCTGAAGTCCCTCTTGAAATGAGATTACCAGCCAGAGACTCACAAATCAGGAAAAAAAAGGTGCTGCTTGGGCAGGAAAGGCTTAGGTGGTGCCACAATTGGCAGTGTGAAAACACTGGGAACATTTCCAGGGAGATTTGTCCTAGTGGTGGAAAGTGTATCAGAATATGGAGGAGGATGCTGAAGACTAGGGGGCAGAAATGGAAGTGGGGAGAGTACCACAAAAAGACGCTTTACCCTGAGCTACCTGTCTACTGGTGTCTGAATTTCCTTGTAACAACTATCTCTACCTTCTTTATTTTTGAGAAAAAGAGGGAAGAAGTATTTTAATTGGAAAGGGTTATGCTTGGTTTGATGGCTCTTCACAAAATTGTTTTCAAACTCACTGTGGCTGTTTGTTGCTTAGTAAACCCAACTGCTTCCAATAGAAGAAATACTTGCATTAGAAGGGAGCTGATCACAGCTAGTTCTGAGGCAGATGAAGGGCAGGGCTGGGGAAGAGAGGTTAATTCCCAATTTTAGGGTTCAAAAAGGTATAGGGACTGTCTGTGTGGTGTGAATTAAATTGGGAAATAGGCTATCTGAGCTCAAGCCTTTTGGATTTCTGATTCCTCGCGCTCTTTCTTGACCTTGCCTGTTTTCCTTTTGGATCCCGCATTACCAAACAGTATTTCTAGATCATCTACTTGCCCCCTGCTCACTTGTTGCCGGGTGATCAATCGTTTTGCCTAGTCTGACCATTTGCTTGCTTCCAACCTATCATCACTAAAGCCTTAAGTAATAGAAATAGTTCTGCCCATGCCAGGCAGTCTGACTATTATTAAAAGCCCAATCCATAAAAGACTCTTGGCTCTATCCCCAGTTTGGCCAAGGGGGAATAGCACAGAAACTTTGACTCATTCTGTCTCAGATTAGACTCAGTGAGGCCAGCTTGATTGCAGACTTCCGCCTTGTTAGTCACTCTGGTTAACACAAGATAGACCCCAAAGGACCAGCAAACTCCAACAGTACATCACATTTTGCACCATTGGGAACTTACAAGAGGATCTCTCTTTCTCAGGAATATGAATTATAGAACAAGCCTATCCTGAATCAGTGTCTCCGACACTTCCCTCTTGCAAAGGGCAAATTAGAATCAAATACATTGATGCAAAGCAAAGTAAAAAGAGCCACATCGATGTAAATGGGAAGAACAATCACAACACAAGCAAAAGTGAATGTTACAAAACTATAAAGAACAAATTTGTCCCCAAAGAATATTTTTAGTTTTTAATTTTTGAAAATTTTATTTAATGGTATTTTATTTTTCCAATTACATGTAAAGATAATTTTGAGCATTCATTTTTGAAAGATTTTGAGTTCCAAATTTTTTTGGAACTCCTTCAAATTTTTTCTTCCTCCCTAAGATGGCAAACAATTTGATACAGGTTATACATGTGCAATCATGTAAAACACATTTCCACATTAGTCACATTGTGAAGGAAGAATCAGAACAAAGGGGAAACACCTACAAAAAAACAAGAAAAAGGGAAAATAGTATGCTTCAATATCCACTCTTTCTCTGGATGTGGATGTGGATAGCATTTTCCATCATGAGTCTTTTGGAATTGTCTTGGGATCTTTGTTTTGCTGAGAAGAGCTAAGTCAGTCATAGTTGACCATCGAATCATGTTACTATTATGGTGTACAATGTTCTCTCACTTCACTCAGCATCATGTATGTCTTTCCAAGTTTTTTCCTGAAATCCACTGGCTCATCATTTCTTATAGCACCATATCATTCATAGACCACAACTTGTTCAGTCATTTATGGCACCATATCATTCATAGACCACAACTTGTTCAGTCATTCCTCAATTGAAGGACATTCCCTCAGTTTCCAATTCTTCGTCACCACAAAAAGAGCTGCTCTAAATATTTTTGTACATGTAGATTCTTTTATGCAAAAGAATATTTTTAAAACAATCAAATGCAAAAGGAAGTCATGGAACCTTAAGGAATTTATGATGTGAGTATCACAGATCTAGAACCTGAAGGGGCTTTGGAGGAAATCTAATCTGACTCCTTCATTTTATAGATTAAAAAGGAAAATCTACTGTGATTCATGGAAATAAAGTGACTTGCCCAAGGTCACATGGCTGGTATGTGAGGAAAAAAATTGAGCTTAGGTTATCCTGACTCTAACCATCAATTGTTAGAACCCATCTGCTGGTTTTCTGAATCAATACTGAGATGAATGTAGAGGCACTCTTCCCCTAGCTGCTACTGACCAGGAGAGCTACCCTGTTGGTAGCTAGGATACTGTGGTTCTTCTTACTATCTGTTGCAACTATGTGGTTGGTAACTAGCAGTGGGCAGACCCAGCTGCTGGAATGGGTGACCTGGAAGGTGTACCAGACCTTGTTGCCTAAATCATGTCAGACTCAGAAGGGTTAAAGTAGAGCCCTTTTCTACCAAGAAACATTTTAGCACTTAATTTTAAAAGAAAAAAATCCATTTTGCATATCATTTGATAAATATTTTACAATCCATTGCTTTGTTCATTATGGACATTTTAATGAAAAGAATCATAATGAACTCTAATGCTCCAAGTGTTATTTGCCTTAACTGGCATGTTTCATTTCACTCTGCTTTCTCATTTTAGAGGGTGAGGTGGGGGATTTTTCTCTCTTCCTGAAGAGTATTAACTGAACTGGCTTTACCATCATCCTACTGTAGTTAAGAGCTCTTTGCCCGTATGGACCATTAACAAAAATTGTGGTCCTCACAGGACACCCCAATGAGCTCTACATTCATCCCAGCCTCAGAGAAAACATTTGCTTCTTTATCTTCTCCCCAAATCCCATTAAAATGATCTGGGGGTTGTCCACTCTGCTGTGATTCCCATATATCTATTTCTAGGATGCTTTTTATCCCTGTGGTATCTAGTCTTTCTGAATGAGTATGCATCCAGAGGAGTATAAGAAATTCACCTTTAAGTGTGAGCCATTGAAGGAAGTTAATCATGTCATCTTGGTCTGAGTGATCACATGAAATACCAGAAGAATGAACATCAAATACCTTTGTTCCAAATAGATATGAAAAATTTTCTCTTGCTCTTATCGAATTAGAATTCAGCTTTGGAAATTGTTTTAGTTGCTTGAAATCTGAAAAAAAATCCAGATCCTCCTTCATCACATTTTCCTGGGGTGCTTTTGTCTGGATTTTTTTTTCTTTGCTGTCATAGCCACCTACCTTCAGTCTTCCCTCACTCAAATGAAAGTCAACTGTAAGTCATGTCATCATTTCACTGATGTCCTGGTCCTCTTCGAGAACGAAGGACAAACACAAGCCACCTACCTTATATTATACAGGGTATTTCAAAAGGTCTAATAACTTTAAATCGTGCTAAGACTGTGGGATGCTCTGTACCCCTCCCTGCTTTTTAAACATACTTGTGATTTTACTGATATCCGAAACCTATCTGGAAACTTCCTTTATCAATGTAGATTATCACCTGCCTTTTAACTTAAAGTTTTAGAAAGTAATTTAGGGCCTTGGTATCACACTCAAATCGAAAATAAAGAACTCTGTGGGCCACATTGACTTAGAAAACCACATATTAACATTATATTTTATTGTATGATTATTTCTTTTGTTAAATATTTCCCAATTTCATTATAATCAGGTTTAGGGATGCATTTAGGAGTGTCGTAGACAGTGTCTGTTTGACGCCTCTGGCTTAGAACATCTGAAAGGTTAGGTGCCTTTCCCAGGGTCACAGAGCCAAGATGTGTCTGAGCCTCCTGACTCAGAGTGTAGCTTTCTACTCACTGCCTTACTACATCTCACATCTGGCAATATACTCTCACATTACCATAACTGGAATTAAGAGGACCTAAGTTCAAACACTGCCTCACATGCTTACTAGCTGTGTGATCCTAGGCAAGTCCCTTGACCTCTGTCTTGCCTTAGGTTTTTCTTCTGTCAGAAAGGGATAATTAGAGTCCTTTCCTCACAGAGTGGTTGTGAAGACCAAGTGGGATAATGTATGTTGCTTTGCAAATCTTTTTTTTGGTAGCTTCAACATTTTTTTTATTTTTATTTTATTTATTTTTTATTTTTTTAATTTATTTTTAATATGTTTAGTTTTCAGCATTGATTTTCACAGGTGTTTGAATTACAAATTTTCTCCCCACTTCCACCCCCCCACTCCAAGATGGCATACACTCTGGTTGCCCTGTTCCCCAGTCTGCC
>CM053627.1:80295907-80321439 GCA_028646595.1 Phalanger gymnotis
TTTTTGGGTCTCCTTTAGCAAATCATTGACTTGTTTTTCATGGTTTTCTCGCATCCTTCTCATTTCTCTTCCCAATTTTTCCTCTACTTCTCTAACTTGTTTTTCCAAATCCTTTTTGAGCTCTTCCATGGCCTGAGACCAGTTCATGTTTTTCTTGGAGGCTTTTGTTGTAGGCTCTTTGACTTTGTTGACTTCTTCTGGCTGTATGTTTTGATCTTCTTTGTCACCAAAGAAAGATTCCAGAGTCTGAGACTGAATCTGGGTATGTTTTTGCTGCCCGGCCATGTTCCCAGCCAACTTACTTGACCCTAGAGTTTTTCAGCGGGGTATGACTGCTTGTAGAGTACAGAGTTCTATGTTCCAAGCCTGGGGTGGATGTGCCAGCTCTGTCACACCAGCACTCCTCCTTCCCCAAGAACTCCCAGCCTGGACTGGACTTAGATCTTCAGCAGGCTCTGCACTCTTGCTCTGATCTGCCACTTAGTTCCTCCCACCAGGTGGACCTGGGGCAAGAAGTAGCTGCAGATGTAGTCCTGAAGCTGCCCCACCTCAGCTGCCCCTGGGACGGTGGCTGAACAGCAAACTCCCTGTCCCCAGCAGCTTTTCCCACTAACCTTCTCTGTTATCTTTGGTGTTTGTGGGTTGAGAAGTCTGGTAACTGCCACAGCTCACTGATTCAGGGCGCTAGGGCATGCTCCTCCCGGCTTCTGGTCTGGTAGGTCTGTGCTGCCCATGCTGGGCTCTGCTCTGCTCCACTCCACTCCCAGCTCCATGAGGGATAGATCTTACCCAGAGACCATCCAGGTTGTCCTGGGCTGGAGCCCTACTTCCTTCTGCTGTTTTGTGGGTTCTGCAGTTCTAGAATTGGTTCAGAGCCATTTTTTATAGGTTTTTGGAGGGACTTGCTGGGGAGCTCAAACTAGTCCCTGCTTTACAGCCACCATCTTGGCTCTGCCCCCAGGAATTTGGTTTTTGAGGCAATACAACCCAGGGTTTTTTTTTTTTTGAGAAAGTACATGGTACTCTATCCAGGGGAGAAAGTCCAAAGGACAGAAATGAGATGAATGTTATAGTAGAAGATCACAGGTATCCAGTCACTGGGAGCCTGGAATAGGTATATACAAGGATACATTTTACTTCATAATTTTTCCTGCCCAATTCTAGGTGACAGCAACTAATTCTGAAAGAAAAATGATTTACTGAAAGGAAATTGAAGCCAATCTACAGATCCTCTGACCATCACATTCTTTTTCAGATGTCTAGATTGTAAGAACTGAAATAATCCTGAAAATGACTTAATAAGAGAAATTCATCATTATGTTAGAGAAAAATGTATGTTTATTCCTCCCACCTCCTTTGACTGATAATATATGATAATATGTTTTCTTTTCCTGCTTAATATCTACTTAGTTTCTGCCTGGTTTTCTACTATTTTGGTAATTTTCAGTTACATTCTTTTTCTCTGAATGTAAACTTTTGACGCAAATCAACAATTATTTGTTTGTTTTATTTTAATCAATAATTTATTTTTAATTTTCAACATTTACTTGATAGGATTTTGAGTTCCATTTTTTCTTCCTCCCCTCCCCTCTTTCCAAGACAGCATGCAATCTGATATAAGCTATACATGTACAATCATATTAAACATATTTCCACATTAGTAATGTTGTGAAAGAGAAATCAGAACAAAAGGGAAAAACCACTAGAAAGAAAAAAAACAGCAAAAAAGAGAAAATAGTATTTTCTGATCTGCATTTAGACTCCATAGTTCTTTTTCTGAATGTGGATAGCATTTTCCATGATGATTAATCTTTTGGAATTGGCTTGGAACATTGTATTGCTGAGAAGAGCTAAGTCTATCAAAGTTGCTCATTGCACAATGTGGCTGTTATTGTGTACAATGTTTTACTGGTTCTGCTGCTTACTTCACTCAGCATCAGTTCATTTGAGTCTTTCCAGGTTTCTCTGAAATCTATCCACTCATCCTTTCTTATAGCACAATAGTATTCCATTATGCTCATAGACTACAACTTGTTCAGCCATTCCTCAATTGATGGGCATTCCCTCAATTTCCAATTCTTTGCTACCACTAAAAGAGCTGCTATAAGTATTTTTATACTTATGGGTCCTTTCCCCTTTTCATGATCTTTTTGGGATACAGACTTAGTAGTGGTATTGATGGATCAAAAGGTATACACAGTTTTCTAGCCCTTTGGGCGTAGTTCCAAATTGCTCTCCAGAATGGTTGGATCAGTTCACAACTCTACCAACAATACATTAGTGCTCCAATTTCCCCACATCTTTTCCAACATTTATCATTTTCCTTTTTTTTGTCGTGTTAGCCAATCTGATATGTGTGATGTGGTACCCAAGGATTGTTTTAATTTATATTTCTCTAATCAATAGTGATTTTAGAGCATTTTTATTTGACAATAGATATCCTTAATTTCTTCATCTGATATTTTCCTTTTCATATCCTTTGACCATTTATCAGCTGGGGAATGACTTGTATCCTTATAAATTTGACTTAGTTCTCTATTTATTTTAGAAATGAGGTCTTTATCAGAGACACTGGCTGCAAAAATTGTTTCCCAGCTTTCTGCTTCCCTTCTAATCTTGGTTGAATTGGTTTTGTTCATACGAACCCTTTTTAATTTAACATAATCAAAATTATCCATTTTGCATTTCATAATATTCTCTATCTCTTGTCTCATCATAACTTCTCTTCTTCATAGATCTGACAGCTCTACTATTCCTTGCTCTCCTAGTTTGCTTATAGTATCTCTCCTTATGTCTAAATCATATACTCATTTTGACCTTATCTTGGTATATACGTAAGATGTTGGTCTATGCCTCATTTCTGCCATACTATTGTCCAGGTTTCCCAGCACTTTTTGTCAAATAGTGAGTTCTTATCCTAGAAGCTGAACTCTTTGGGTTTATCAAACAATAAGTTACTACAGTCACTGACTACTGTGTCTTGTGTACCTAACCTACTCCACTGATCCACCACTCTATTTCTTAGCTAGTACCAAATAGTTTTGATGATTGCTTCTTCATAATAAAGTTTTAGATCTGGTACAGCTTCTCTTGCATTTGTTTTCATTAATTCTCTTAATATTTTGGACCTTTTGTTCTTCCAGATGAATTTTGTTATTTTTTCTACCTCTATGAAATAATTTTTTGGTATATTAATTGGTATGAAAGTGAATAAGTAAGTCAATTTAGGTAGAATTGTCATTTTTATTATATTAGCTCAACCTACCCATGAACAACTGATATTTTTCCAGTTATTTAGATCTGACTTTATTTGTCTGAAATGTGTTTTGTAATTGTGTTTATATAATTCCTGGGTTTGTCTTGGCAGGTAGACTCCTAGGTGTTTTATATTATCTACGGTTATTTTAAATGGAATTTCTCTTTCTATCTCTTGCTGCTGGGCTTTGTTACTATTATATAGAAGTGCCAGTGATTTATGTAGATTTATTTTATATCCTGCAACTTTGCTAAAGTTGTTAATTATTTCAAATAGTTTAACAATTAATTGTTAATGACCAATTATGTTAAAGGCTTGACATCACCAATCTCATTTCCTATTAGCTTATACTTTTTAGACTAGCAACTCCATCATCTTTATCATCCCCTCAGAAAATCTCATCATCAGGAAACTTGGCATCCTGTGAGACTATATCAACTTTTCATTAGTTTTGGTAGTCAGACCTCATCAGTACCTTCAGTACCCTCTGCTCCTCTGATTGGAGGGATAGAAGGACAAAGGGTAGAGCAAAGGGCACCTCCCAAAGCTTCCATTTAAAGAGGCCTCTGAGGTCAGTCATCTCTTTATTTCCCACTAACATTTGCACTTTCCCACTTGCATTCCTTGGAATGTACACTATCATCTCCATCAAGCCCCAAACGAGGTATCTCCTTTGCTCCCCACCTCACTTTTGAGTGTTAGATTATAGCTCATTAGACTGTAAGCTCAAATTCAGGGACTATCCTTTTTCATATCTAAATTTCTAGTATTTAGAAATTCCTTGCACACAATAAGCAGTTAATAAATATTTATTGACTGACTAGTTCTTAAGAAAATATTGAAATGCCTATTGAAGGTACTTTGATTTCATTATGTTGTATCTGTTATAATTTGAGATAATATAAACATGTTTCTTTTTTCTTCTCCACTGTGAAAAACTAGCACTGACTGAAGAATTATTCCATGCTCCAAATGGATAAGATAAATATTAGATGATGGTATTGGTAGTGATAAAATTCATCATGAGTTCATGGAAAACTAGAGGTGGAATTTCCAATTGCAAGAGCAAATGTATAAAAACATAGTGCTTCAGCTATATTTGGAGCAAGACAATGGATTCTAAGATGTGAGGGTGAAGAAGGATATGGGGGACAACTTGTGCTGTGTTTGAGAGTATCAGATTCCACTTATAAGATAGGTAGAGCAAGAAACTATGGTTAGTGTTGAGGAAACAATTACAAATAAGCATGACATCTCCTGCCCTCAAGAGGTTATATTCAAACCATGCCCAAAGGGCTATGAAACTGTGCCTACCCTTTGATCCAGCAGTACTACTACTAGCTTTGCATCCCAAAGAGATTGTGAAAAAGGGAAAAGGACCCACATGTAAAAAATATTTCTAGCAGCTCTTTTTTTAGTGACAAAGAATTGGAAATTGAGGGGATGCCCATCGATTGGGGAATGGCTGAACAAGTTGTGGTCTATGAATGTAATGGAATACTGTTGTGTTATAAGAAATGATGAGCAGGCAGATTTAAGAGAAACCTGGAAAGACTTCCATGAACTGATGCTGAGTGAAGTGAGCAGAACCTGGAGAACACTGTACACAGTAACAGCAACATTGTACAATGACCAACTATGACAGAATTAGCTTTTCTCAGCAATACAATGATCCAAAATAATTCCGAAAGACTCATGATGGAAAATGCTATGCACATCCAGAGAAAGAACTACAGTCTGAATGCCAATCAAAGCATACTAATTTCACTTTTTTTTTGTTTCTCATAGTTTTTCCCTTTTGTTCTGATTGTTCTTTCACAACATGACTAACGTGGAAACGTTTAACATGATTACACATTACACATGTTACCTATATTACCTATATCAGATTGCTTGCTGTCTCGGAGAATGGGGAAGGAAGGGATGGAAGGAGAAAAATTTAGAACTCAAAATCTTACAAAAATGAATTTTGAATGCTAGCTTTAATTGGAAAAATACTATTTATGAAAATATAAAAAAATTTAAAAAATACTGTCAGATACCTGAAAGCTGTCATTCCCCCCCCCCAAAAAAAAAGTTATACCCAAAAGGGAAAAGTTGACAAATTAAGGGAATCTTGATTGGGTGGAGATATTCATGTATTGGCAAGATGTGAAGATGGTTGGGAAGTTGAGTGGAAGATGATCAAGATAAAGCCAAAGCTTGCCTGTCAGAACCTTGTTATCCCAGGCGGTAGAATCCAAAGTTTTGACAAGAAAGAGATGAGAATGATGGCAGGAGTTCAGGCAACAAGGTATAGACATGAGAATTCATAGTTTTTTTTAGAATAACAAAAAATATTTTACTAAAACATAAGATTTACAGAAGTTTCCAGACAAGCCATACAAAATGGTCACAAGCTTTTCTTGAAGGCAGATTTCTACACTTGACAGCAGAACCACAATATTAGTAAGGGCTGTGATGTTTAATGTTCCCATTTTTGTTTAAACAACCAAGCTTGTCCATCTACAGCGTCTAATGAGTTAGACTTGGCTAGAGGGCATATTGTAAAGTACAACTGGTTAGCTGCTTTAACCAATGCAATTAGCATCACCATAAAAAGGGAAAAGGAGCCCAAGAAACTTGAAGAAAAAAAGACACACCCTGCAGTTAACTGACAACTACTTTCATTCACAGTTCTGATACTTAAACCATGATGGGAGAAATGAATAAAAGCAGAGCTGGGCTTTTAAAGTATTTCACAACAATCCAGATGAAACTTCTAGCCTCTGCTCATGCGTTACAACAGTGAATCAGGACAAGACAGAGATTTGCTAATGTGCATTTAATCACCAAGGGACTGAAGATGGTCTAGGTTTTTATTCTGTAATGTTTCTAAGACTGTGCCCATTAAATGCAAACAAAAAAGGAAGAGGTCTTTGCAGAACAGGAAAAGTGATGCACATTTGATGTTGAGATTGAATTTAAATATTATTCATGGCATATAGCCTAGTCCGTGCTCTGGCTGTTTCTATGTCTTGAGCTTCATTGGTCTTCTACTGCTCAGCTATGTCATTTGCTAATGGATCGTCTGGACTGGGAGCACTTAGCAAAGCTTGGACTGAGAGCAGCACTGTACGGATCTGCAGAGCTGGAGACCATTTATCTTTCAAAATATCTAAACATATTCTTCTCAACTTGTCTAAATTAGGGTGATAAATTTTGGTCATGAAACATACTTTAGGAGCTGCCATTGGGTATTCTTCTGGAAGAAATAGTTCACGTTTAAAAGTCTCTCCCTCAAAGGGGGAATCCTGTGGGCCTGCAATGACCACATGAAAATAACATGCGTTGCTTTCATCTGGTTCTGCTGGTTCTGCCAGCAAATGCTGGGTTTCCTCATAACCACATTTGATCACCTAAAATCCTCCCTTGCTTCAGTAATTCTTCTCATTCCTTAATAATCCCGTGGGGCAGCCTGGCCATCTCGTCTGATCCGGAATTCTGGAATTCATAGTTTTAATTTGGAAATGTGAAGATTCTGAATTCTGTTGTGTTTTTTTTTTCAGAAAAGCTCTACTTTGTAGATTACATTCTTATGATATTGGATAATACTGTAATCTTCCTTTTGGCAATAGTCCTTCTGGTTTATTATCTTTCCTATCCTCCCTAGTGGATCCTGGATCGTGGGGAAAACACTTTTTGAGGTCATTCCATCCATCAGGCTTTCTAAGCTATTTCAGGAACACAGTTCTCTCTCCCTTTTCCTCTCCCTCTCTTTCTCTCTCTCTCTGTGTCTTTGTCTTTTTCTACCACTGTCACTCAAATCAGCCAGGGCTTTACTAACACTATTTTAAGGGGCTTAGATTTTTCACTTAAACCGTGTTCCTAATTGGATGATATTTTTGAACTTGCTGGAGTCTGTTTTATGACTGGATTTTTTCACTGGCCATAACTTTTCTAATAGCAATTAATTTGAAGGATCCCGATGAAGCAGGACTAGGAGAGTGGACCATTTCCCTCAAGTACAGTGGAGACAAGCACTCCTCTATTTTTATGTCTGGTTCACAGACCTGCCTCACTGTTAACATGACTCCCACTTGGTTTGATTCAGATCATTCATTACTCATTTGTGCTGCATGTTTCTTAAGGACAAAGAAGTAGTCCAGATGGAGAAGCCTCTTAGTGGAGCTCTTACACTGTGTCCTGTCAATGGATTCTGTTGAGATAGGAACATGCGAATCTTTTAGACAAAGTATCTTGTCAATCCACGGTCTGTGGATTTGTGTAAATGTGATTTTTGATATGATGCTTTGGAGCAGCTCCACTGATGCTTTCTTAGTGTGTTGTGCTAATTTAGAAAGAAAAAAAAGCACCATTAATGATATTAATAATGCCAGTTAAGGGAAATTTGGTTCAGGGATGAGTAGGGACAGATCTTTTGAAAATGGTATTGTGGTGGTGGTGACAAAGAGGTGTTGAAACCCAGAAAAGGTAAGTGATCTATCAAAAAACCACAGAGAGAATGCAGGTTCTTAGAGTAGGAAGGAAACTTAGAGGCCACCTAGCCTGGCACCTTCATTTTGCATATGAAGAAAATGAGCCCCTCCCCCGTGATTCACACAAAGAATCAGAATTGCTGAATTGTCTTATCCCTGTCTGGGATTAGATGGGAAGCCCCATCATAACACCCTTGACAATTTGTCAGCCAATCTGTGATTAAAGACCTTGAATGAAGGGTAACCCATTATCTTTTGAGGCTACCTATTCCACTTTAGGACAGTTTAATTGTTAGGAAGTTTTATATGATATCAAACCTTAATTTGTCTCTTTGGAGCTTTGACCACTATTCCCTGCTCTGCCCAATGGGATTAATTAAACTGAGTATCCCAACCTTCTCTTCCACAATAGCCCTTCATATACTTGAACACAGATGTCTTCTTCCACTTCCCACCCTGAGACTTCTTAATGGAGTAAATGTCCCCAATTCCTTCAATTAGTCTTCATTTGACAAGGACTAAGATGTTTCTTGACCTAGTTTTAACAAAGACTTATTGGCCTTTCGCATCACTTTTTAACGTATTCTAGAATTTTTGCAGGAATTAAAGTTCTCTGGCTTATAGTTTGCAAAATCTCTTTTCCTCTCTTTCCTTAAAACAGGAACATTTTCTATTCTTTAGTCCTATAATTCCTGTAAATGATCATTCAAATATTGCTATTAGTGGCTCAAAAGTCATATCGTCTACCACTTCTAGTAGTCAAGCATGAATTTCATCTGGGATAGCAACATGAGTTCACTCTGAGCAGCTAATTGCTCACTTAAATGGTCTTACTTATCTTGGCTATCAGTTACCTATTCACCATTTTTTGTTTTGCCATTGCCCGAAAACAAAAGCATTCTTCTTGGCAGAGAATACAGAAACAAAATGAGAACAGAGAAGATCCATTTCTTTCTTTTTTGATACATGGCTATTTGCCTTTGATTCAATCTTGAAAAAACACTTAGCACAATTCCTGGCACATAGTAAGTATGCAATAAATGATTGTTCTCTAGTTTCCCTCCTGCTCTGTTCCCAATGTGTCAACAGCAGTCTCTTCAGACAACTACCTGTTTTCCTCAGCATCAAAATTGTTTTTATTTGTGTTTACAGAGTTCTATTTCCAAGAATTTCTCATAATTCCTTGGCTGATTGTCTATGATCTTCCTATCTCCTAAACCCTTTGGAATTTTCTCTCCTCAAATCTTCAGTTAATGTCAGACTCCACTTGACTTTCCTCTTTTCAATCTCAGTGTAAAGAGTAGATGATCCTAATCTCACAGAATTCCCATAATTTCCACCTTAGAATCAATAGTTTCTTCTTTTGGGGAAGAATTAGATTGAGCATAGAATTTGCATTTGTTGGTTCTTCTACCTTTTTTTCCAGTGTCCTATTTTCCTTTAAATTATGGCTGCATAAGTTTTTGTTTCTTTTGTACAAAACCTTTTTAATAAAATATAATCTACATCATTTAATTTTTCCACCCCACTCCTGTCACCCTCTATATATGTTGTTTAGTCATAAACTTTTCCTATATCAATAGATGTGACAGGCATTTTTTCCATATTCCACTAATTTGCTTGTCCCTTTATGTTGAAATCATGTAAAAATTTGAGTTTATCTTGGTATAAGATACAAGGTGTTGATCTATGCTTAGGTTCTTCCAGACTGCTTTCTAGCTTCCCCAGGAATTTTTGTAAAATGATGAATTCTTAACTTAGAATCTTGGATCTTTGGATTTATCAAGCATTAGCCTACTGTGACAATTTATTTAAATGTAATATGTACCTAATCTTTTCCATTGATTTACTACCACTCTACTTCTTATATAATAAGATTCTTTTGATGATTACCAGTTTTTAGTATAATTTGAGATCTACTACTGCTCTGCTGCCTTCCTTCCCTCCCCTCCCCCATTGATTCTCTTGATATTCTTTTTTTATTAATTAATATTTTTAGTTTTCAATATTCATTTCCACAAGATTTTGACTATACTTCCCTCCATCCTATCCCACCCCCATTTATTCTATTTTATCCTTTGACTCTGTCCCTTTTAAAAAGTGTTTAGTTCTGAGTAACCCCTCCCCCAATCTGCCCTCCCTTCTATCATTTCCCCTCTCATGCCCTCTTCCCACTATTTTCCTGTAGGGTAAGATGCCCAACTGAGTGTGTATGCTGTTACCTCCTTAAGCCAAATCTGATGAGAGTAAGGTTGACTCATTCCCTTTCACTGCTCCCTGCTTCCCCTCCATTGTAATAGCTTTTTCTTGCATCTTATATGTAAGATAATTTACCCTAATCTATCTCTCCCCTTCTCCTTCTCCCAATATATTCTTCCCTCACCTCTTAATTTTTTAAAATATCATCCCTTCATATTCAATCCACCCTGTGCTCTCTGTCTACACACACACACGCATATTTTTTCTTCAACTACTCTAATACTGAGAAAGGTCTCATGAGTTACAAATATCATCTTTTCATGGAGGAATGTAAACAATTCAATTTTAGTAGGTCCTTTATGATTTCTTGTTGCTGCTTATCTTTTCATGCTTCTCTTGATTCTTGCATCTAAAAGTCAAATTTTCTGTTCAACTCTGGTCCTATCATCAAGAATGCTTGGAAGTCCTCTATTTCATTAAATGTCCATTTTCCCCTAAAGTATTATATTCAGTTTTGCTGGGTAGGTTTATTGGTTTTAATCCTAGCTCCTTTGACCTCTGGAATATATTCCAAGCCTTTCAATCCCTTAGTGTAGAAGCTGCTAGATCTTATGTGATCCTGATTGTGTTTCTACAGTACTCAAATTGTTTCTTTCTAGCAGCTTGCAATATTTTCTCCTTGACCTGAGAACTCTGGAATTTGGCTACAATATTCCTAGGAGTTTACCTTTTGGAATCTTTTTCAAGAGGTGACTGGCAGATTCTTTCAATTTCTGTTTTATTCTCTGGTTCCAGAATATCAGGGCAGTTTTCCTTGATTATTTCTTGAAAGATGATATCTAGACTCTTTTTTTGATCATGGTTTCAGGTAGTCCAATAATTTTTAAATTATCTCTCCTGAATCTATTTTCCAGGTCAGTGGTTTTTCCTATCAGATATAAGGAAACTTAAAGTATATGAATAGTAGTTTTCAGATGAAGAAATCAAAGCTATCTATAGTCATATAAAAATGCTCTAAATTATTATTGATTAGAGAAATGCTCATTAAAACAACTTTGAGGTACCAGATTGGCTAATATGACAGAAAGGGAAAATGATAAATGTTGGAGGGGAAGTGGAAAAATGGGGACACTAAAGCACCATTGGTAGACTTGTAAACTGATGTAGTCATTCCCAAGGGCAATTCAGAACTATGCTTAAAGGGCTATAAAACAATGCATATCTTTTGATGCAGTAATATGCTAGTAGGTCTATATCACAAAAAAACAAATCTGAAAAAAGAAAAAGGACATATATGTACAAAAATATTTATAGTAGCTCTTTTTGTGGTGGCAAAGAATTGGAAATTGAGGGGAGTCCATCAATTGGGGAATGGCTGAACAAGTTGTGGTATATAATTGTGATGTAATACTAATTGTGGCCTAAGAAATGATGAACAGAATGCTTTCAGAAAAACTTGGCAAGCCTTACATGAACTACTGCAAAGTGAAGTAAGTAGAATCAAGAGAAGGGTGCATACAATAACAGCTGAATTGTATAATGATCAGCTGTGAATGACTTAGCTATTCTCATCAATACAATATCCAAGAATATCCCTAAGGAGTTATAATGAAAAATGGTATTAACCTCCAGACAAAGAACTTATGAAGTCTGAATGCAAATTGAAGCAGACTTTAAAAAAAAAAAAAAACGACTTAATTTTTCTTTTCTTTTTTTTGTCTGCTTTTTTCTTTTTACTGCATTACTAATATGGAATTATATTTTGCATACATCCACATGTATAACCTATATTAAAGTGCCTGCCTTCTCAACAAAGGGGAAAAGAGAGAAGGGGACAGAGAATTTGGAAACTAAAATTTTAAGAAATGAATGTTATATATTGTTATTATATGTAATTGGAAAAAATAAAATATTAAAAATGTATACCATCATATCATCTTCAAAGAAAGATAGTTTTGTTTCTTCATTGGCTATTTTTATTCTTTCAGTTTTTTTGTGTATGTTATTGCTATAATTAGCATTTCTAGTACAAGATTTAAGAATAATGGAGATAATGGGCACCTTTGCTTTACCCACTATTATATTGGGAAGGCTTCTAGTTAATCCCTAATACAGATAATGTTTGCTCTTGGTTTTAGATTAGATTAGATACTACTTTTCATTTTAAGAAAGGTTCCATTTGTTCCTATGTTTTCCAGTATTTCCAATAAGGGTTGACTTTTGTCCAAAGATTTTTCTGCATCTACTGATATAACATGATTTTTTGTTATTGATATGATTAGCTATACTAATAGTTTTCTTAATATTGAACCAGCCCTGAATTTCTGGTATAAATCCCACCTCGTCATAATGTATGATCTTTGTGATATATTGTTGTAATCTTGCTAATATTTTTAAATTTTATATTAATATACATTAGGTAAATTGGTCTATAGCTTTATTTCTTTTATTTCTCTTCCTACTTTAGGTATCAAAATAATTTTTGTGAAATATATGGAATTTAGTAAGACACTTTCTTAACCTACTCTTTGAAATAGTTCATGCAGTATTTGAATTAAAAAATTCTGTAAATGTTTAGAAGAAATTGCTTGTAAATCCATCTAGACCTGAATTTTTTTTCCTTAGGAAGCTTATTTATGGATTATTAATTTTTTTTAGAGATAGAGTTATTTAAGTACTCTATGTCCTCTTCTGGTAATCTAGGTATTCACATTTTTTTTTGCAAATATTCATCCATTTCATTCAGAATATCAGTTTTATTGGTATAAAATTGGGAAAAATACCTCCTAATACTTGCCTCAGTTTCATCTTCTTTGGTGGTGCTTTCACCTTTTTCATTTTTGATACTGGTAATTTGTTATGTTTATTTCTTTTTAAAATCAAATTAGTGGTTTGTTTTATTGTTTTTCCCCATAAACCAGCTTTCAGTTCTATTTATTTGTTGAACACACACACACACACACACACACACACACACAACTTTCACTTTTATTAATCCTTCCTTTAATTTCCGGATTTTTATTTTGGCATATAATTGGACATTTTTGAGAAGTTCTTTATGTTGAAATTGTTATTCTTCCTTCATTGCTTCTGTGTCTTGCTCATTTGATATTTTTTATTTGATTTGTGAGATACAATTCAAATGAATTATAATCTATAGCTCAAAGAATATTTTGTAAGACTCTTTGTTGATGTAGTTTGATTGCTCAGAGCTCTAAGCTTTTGTGAGAAGTGGAGTTGTCAAGAGCTTGAAAGAAAAGAGAGTTCTTGACTTTTGGCTTCCAGCTTCAAGGAAGAAGATGTTTGGTTCCAAACTCTTTCCAGGTTCCTAGATCCCTTTGGAAGGAAGTCAACATGATCTAGGTGCTATTTTCTCTACATGTCAGCTTCTTCACAGAGTCAACTGTCTTTGAGAATCTGAAGAAAGTATGGAACCACTTGTCTTCTTTCTTGAAGTTGAAAATCAGATGTCAGGATCTTTATTTTCTCTAAAAGAGAGTTCTTGCTAATTCTGTGCTCATGTAGGCTTGGATCATTGATCTTTCCACAAATGAAGAGAGTTTTATACAAATAGGCTTTGATCTGTGGGCTACACAATCTTTGTAGTCTTTGTTAGTTGAACTCCATCCATGGCTAAGATTCTTTCTTCACTTTATATTTAGCTATAGTCTAGAAATCCAAATCACATCCTGTGACACTGTCTTCTTATCCAGCTCATTAATTCACAAATTAATATTTTTATTCTGAATCCACTGCCTTTTGTTATTCCCACAACATGCACTAATCTTCTCAGTTATGTACTTAGACAAATAATGTGAACAACTTTAAATGCAGCTGGTAACATGAGATTTTACTGGGTGGGTTTGTTTATTCATTCACACAACAAACACTTATTGAATGTCTATTATATGCAAAGTATTATCCAAGTGTGTCTGGGAATTAAAAAAAAAGGAGTAAGGTATAATCCTTTCTCCTAAGGGAAAGGAACCATGTAATGGTTTTTTTTCCAGTATAGCCTGAAACCACAGTTTCTTAAAATCTTCAAATATTCAGATAAGAGTAAGATAGTAGATAAAAGGCATTATTTTCCCCCATGTCACCATGGATACAGTTTCTTAAAGTAATGAGTTTATTTTAAATTTTATTTTAAATATAATTCTAGTTTTCTCAAATATAAGACTATTTGGTCTTTATCTAGGGATAAGTATTTGCTAGGTGTCTTGAAAATCCAGTCAAATGGGCTTTATGCCAATTAGAAAGGGGAAGGGAGAAAATTGCCTGTTCCCAAGTTAAATATCCTAAAGAGTAGTTACAATGTAGGAAGAAGAAAACCTATTGAGACACCTGAAGTGCATAGACTGTGGCAAAGTGTGACAAAGGAGCTAGTAGTAGAATCCATGGCTTTAGGTGCCAAAATACAAAAATAGATAATGGGCCCTAGGTTATGTATTTTTTTGAAGGGGAGAATGCAGGGCAATTGGGGTTAAGTGACTTGCCCAAGGTCACACAGCAAGTAAGTGTATCAAGTGTCTGAGGTCAAATTTGAACTCAGGTCGTCCTGACTCCAGGGCCAGTGCTCTACTTACTGCGCCACCTAGCTGCCCCAGTTATGTATTTTTTAAACCCATTACTGTCAATGTGATAGTGGTAACTATGTCTAAATTGATGCTAGTAACATGGATTATGCCAGAAGAGGAAATGGCAAACCACTCCAGTATCTTTGCCAAGAAGATCGTAAATGAGATCACAGAGTTCGACACTACTTAAAACGACTTAACAATGGTATGGATTATGATGCAAAGTATTAAAAATTTTTTTTACTATTTTAAGAGCCAAACAATTTTAAATGCCAAATAAGTTATCCTGTTTCCTTAGGTTTTCTTAAGATTTCACCTTTCCTTTTCTTCTAATCTTATTCGTTTGTCCCAGCACCACAACTGTCATGAAATAGCATAGGCCTAATAGAGTTCCAAATCTCTCAAATCCTCACAAATCTCTTCCCTTTCATTAGAATTATTACTTTTACTACAAAATGCTTCTGTATTAGTAGGGAAGGGAAGACGAAAGCTCTTTCTCTCCTTCAATAATGCATTTGGAAGATTAATTTGTCATATTATCTTGCTATCAATTTGAGAAGTCAGCACCTTGAAAAAACAGGACATTGAACACGTAGATGGAGGAGCAGAAAAGTGGAAGAAGTGTATCAGAAAATGAGAGCAAAAGTGATCTACATGTATTGGGCAACTACAGTAGATACTACAGAGAGTAGCAACAATATTAGAATAATAGTAGTTGAGGAGCATAGAAATATACAGGAGAGAATCAAAGAAAGGAGCTGGTAGAAAAGCCCAAGGGCTCAAACATTTATATATATGAACAAAGTATAGGCAACAAATATGATAGACCAGAGATGCTAATACAAGGAGGCATATTTGACTTTGGAATAATCTTGAAGATTTCATGGAATGAGACATGATTGCAATAACATTCCACATGGTTATAATTTATTGCAAAGAAATAGTCAAGGAAAGGGTTGGGGTGCAGTACAGCACTAGATGACATAACAATATAATGTAATCCAGCAATCAGGGAAAGGAACTGTGGTTTAACACATTTGGGTAAAGATTAATGGAGACAGAAACAAAGGTGATTTAGTCATTTTAATAGCCAAAGACTACTTGGGCAGAAAGAAGAAATACATGATTTCTTCAAACAACACAACCCTGGAAACGAGTCATGATGTAGTTGTAATAGCATACTTCAATTGTTTAGATATCTGTTGGAATTTGCTCTCTGACAAAAGCAGAGCAGCTATTTTATTCCTTGGTTTGCCTTGATGATCATTTTATCTTCCAGAAGGTGGAAGAACCAACAAGATATGGAGGAGGATGCTATTCTGGACCTGATTTCAGGAAATGTTGTTTCTCGTTATTGTTTTTGGGCCAGACCTTTGATTTGTTTGTTATAGGGAACTCACTATTAAAACATATCAACATCTCTTTTTCAGATAGTGGTCCGTGATCACATGGCACATGTCGAAGCAAGGACTTGAAATCAAGTCTTCCTGCTTCTTAGGCCAGCTATCAATTCATTATACCACATTACACTTCTTTTATATCATAATAGGGTTCAAGAGGTGGTTAATGAGTATCTAGACAAGGAAGCAGTGATCACGAAGAGCCATTGTGGTATCATCAAGACCATGCCATGCTAGAATAAACTTATTCACTTTTTTGTCTTGTTGGCTCACTAAATTAGCCGGTTGGGGAGATGCTGTTGATAATAGCTTACAAGGTTTTTAGCTAAGAATTTGAAATAATATTGTAGGTTGTTCTTATGGATATAAGAGAGAGAAGTAGGTTAGATGATAGTGCAATTTAATGGCATGAGAACTGGTTTGTGTGGATAACCAGATCCAAAGAGTAGTCATCATAGTTCAATGTTGACTTGGAAGGAAGTCCCCAGTAAAGTGTTCTAGGGGTCTGTACTTGTCTTGTGTTGTTTATTGTTTTTGGCAATAATTAAGAGAAAAGCATAGATACCATCATTATCAAAATTACAAGTGACACAATCCTAGGAGGAAGGAGAGGGAATAGTGACTAAGCATTTATATATTGCTTACTATATGCCAGATATTGTGCTGAGCACATTATCAAGTGTTATTTCATTTGATCCACACAACAACCCTGTGAAGAGGTGCTATTATCACCCTCATTTTACAGTTTAGGAAACAGACAAATAGGTCAGCTATGCCTTTCTAGTGACTTGCCCAGAGTTATACAATTAGTAAGTGCCTGAGGCCACACTTGAACTCAGATCTTCCTGACTCCAAACTTAGCACTCCATCCACTACTCCGGTAGTCACCTCAGTTAAAACGCTGTATAGCGGAATCAGAATCCAAAAAGATATTAACAGGTGAAAACACTGGATTAGATTAAATAAGTTAACGAAAAGAAAGGGAGCAAGAAAGGAAAGAAGAAAGAAAGGAAAAAAGCAGGGAGGAAAGAAAAAAGAGATTGATAGAAAATTGATGATTGGAAAGAAAGAAGGAAGGAAGAAATTGAAACAAAGCTACTATTTGATTGTTGCCTATATGTATATTGGTTGTGTTATTTTATATACCTAAGTATAATACTCATGTTGATATGGGATGTGCTTTCTATTAATGTCCTCCTCTTCAAAGTCCAACATCGCTAAACAAATTAGTCCAGTTCAAATTATGAGTATTTTTCCTTAAACATCATTTTAACAGCTTGGAAAGACAAGACTGAGTTTGGCATCTGATTGTTAGCTCTGCACTGGAGTCTGTCCTGTATGGGACTATACAGAGATATCTTGAATATAGTACAATTGCATCTGATGGGCTAGAGGGCCATTACAGTAAAATGAGATTAGTAATTGTATAAGATTATGTTTAGTCTTCAGGCTTTAAGCAGCTTACACAGCAGCCTAGATCTGTGTAAATATTATTAACTTAGGTAATTAGGATGTCTCCAAACCTGAAAATCTGAGATGAGAGGGTACTCACTAGTTGACTGAGTTATAAAGCAGCTTAAACCTGCCTGTAGCTAACTCTCATTTAAATGCTCATTTAAAAGGGTTAGCAGAGGCATTCCTGGTGGTAGTAGCAGCTGTGATTGGAACATTTTCTTTCCTCTTTAACACATGCCAAAGAAATGAAAGGCATTACCATTCAGACATTTGGAAGCTACATAAGGAAGTTATGACTGATAGAGAAATGGGAGGGCATGAAAGGATTTACAACACTTTGTGTGTCTGTTTAATTTTAGATGTAATGTGTGTGTATATATGTGTGTGTATGTACATGTTCATATATATACACACGCATACATATTCTGTCTTTCCTACTAAATTATAGACCATTTACCAACAGTAGCCATATCTCATGTCTCCTTCAGCTCCTGAAACCAAGCAACTGTCTTGTACATGGGAGGGATACGTATATGGACTGCACAGGTGATTTTATCTATATAGAAATTTTCTTGGTAAGGAAACTCCCTTGCATTTAGCTTCTTCTCTGTAATGTATGCTCTCAGAGAGTTGTCTAGAGCAAAATGTGTTTCAGTGACTTGGCCAGAGTCAACCAACACGTATGTATCAAAGGCAGGATTTGAATCCAGTTGTTCCTGGCTTTGAGGCTTATTACCTATCCACTATACCACTTATTACATAGGAAACAGGCAATAAATGTGGCCTCCTTTGCATCACATGTTAAAGGAAAACCTTCTGCCTTCTGTTGTTTGCACATGACCCCCTTCTCTTTTTTTTTCACTCACCTAGTTTGATAATAAACAAAGTAATAAGAGAAAAGAGGCTAGGAGATCAACCTGCCTCTTCTGGCCATTTTAGAACCTAGAAAATTGACATCAGTTTAGGATGAAGAGTTTACCTGAAAGTCACATTGAAGCAGAGTAAATTTTCTTGTTTAAACTTAGGTTCTTTGCAATGAGCTTTGTCCTAACCATCATAATTAAGCCAATTTCAAGGACTACTGTTGTTGTTTGGCCTTCATTTTCAAAGAAGACCAATGACATCACAATGGTGATGTTTTGAATTGTGCATAAATTGGAGTTAAGTGAGGCAGAGTAGTGCAAAGTTGTCAGCCTCGGTTTCTGTTCTGGAGTCATTGAGATCCAATGGTAAGACAAAGTCAAGATGACAGGTGACAACCTGAGGTGCAGTGGATGACCTTGGGGTCTTCAATGTCTGACCAAACTCTAAGGGATGCATAGCATCTGTTTCAGCTGCTTTCATGGCTTTTGGAACAAATTGTTCACATCTGCCCATTTTGCCAGAAGTGTTCACATTCCTGGGGCAGGTAGATCCTTAATTCATGATAGGTTTGAGGACTGTCAGTTACCCTCAACCTGGTTTAGTCTTCTGCCATGGTTTTACTGGGGTGTCTTCTACAGCTTCTTGGAGACCCTGGTGAGAGTTGGACGACAGGTAGACACCAAAGATGAATTAAAGTCCTGAAAAAAGCTTGGTAAGCAGTTCTGGTGAGAGGGCATTACTCTGTATGAAGGTCATTAGCAAATTGGTAAATGTGTGCAGAACCATAGTGGATGTTCCCATGTTTCAAGGGCTCAGCAATTCTTATCTCTCCTTATTCCCAAGGTTAAACTTGATTTGGTTTCTCTTTAGAATTTATGCTTATATGACCACCTTGGTCAAAAACACGTTTCTGACAACACAAATAGATTTTCTTCTTGATTCCCTCACCCTTAAATTCCATCTTTTTGTTTCCACCAATAAAACATCTCTTTCTGTCTCTTTGCTTATTATTAACTAGATCAAGATAACCATAATTTTACCTCAGGGCACTGAAATTTAGGGGATGCTGACCATTCTTGCACTACCTCAGCAGGTAGAGCTGGACTTAGCATATAGTAGCATGAATAGTTAGTTTCAAAAGGAATAGTTCAAATGAGAAGCTATCAGGTGGTTTGTTTCTATGTAACCCCCAAATGACACTGACAACCCCATACCAACAGTGCTCCTACCAGACTTCACCTATAATCAGCATCTGGAGCAGTAGCTTCAGTGTATCTTCATTGTCTCTCCACATAGGAAGTGATGGATAAAGAGTATCTCAGTCTTCTATCCCATTGAACCTTGCATCACAAGGTTCAAGGTTAATCCACTATTTCTTCCCTATTACTTCATGTTGCCTTTGAAAAAGATTATTTGAGGATACTTTTCATGCTGTTTGATGTGGCAGAATGACAAGTTACAGTTTTCTTTACATATATCCTGTTATATTTAAAGAAAATTTTACTCAATGTCTACATGGATCCTACCTCTTCCCTTCTTTTTTATGCTGATTAGTGGTCTTTCTTTTTAAATATTTTTTTTAAATTTTAAAATGAAAACTTATCAATGCCTTGTTTTTATATCACCTGCCTTTCCCACTGTGTTCTTTGGCCTTAAGATTAGATCTAACCATATCTAGCAAAGGTATTTGATGATCAGTTTCTTTTCTAATTATTTATGGAATGATCTTTCATATTCATGTCCCATATCCATTTTGGAATTTATCATGCAATGTGTTGTGTTAGTCTAAGCCTAATTTCTGCCAAATTGTTGCTTTATGTTTTTCCCAAAAATTCTTTTCAAACAGTGTTTTTCCTTAAGTTCTTCCTTAAGTAATTTATGTTTTCAGATTTGAATGCTGAGTTATTGATATCTATTATTTCTGATTCTTCCTTGTCTAATCTATCCCACTGACCCATTTTTAATACTTTTTAACCAACATCCAATGTTTTTGATGACTGATGCTTTATAATACAGGATGTTTCAAAAAAGTCTTAGTTTGGTTTTGAGCTTTAATAATTTCACAAGTACAAATGCTACAAACTTACAGTTTTTGAAAGGTTAGTATTTTAATTTTTAAAATATTGGTATCTCTTATTAGCATTCAACATAACCACTACTGTGTTATACATTGGTCTAGTTGAATTTTGAACTTTGTAAGAACTTTAACAAGCTTTACAGTGACTGAAAAGATTGCATTTTTAAAATTCTATCCTTAAAATCATCCAAAGAATGAGGTTTTAATGTGTATACAAAACTTTTTATGTTATGCCAACAAGGAAAACTCTGATATTGTGGACTTGAGTTCAGGTTACCAGAGAACATAATTGAATTTTCAGCATTTACATCTTCAATCAAAAGGACTGAAGCAAAAAATTTAAATAACAAATTTATTATTCAACATTAAAAATAAAAGCAATACTAAATAAATGTAAAAAAAACATTTCAAATGATTTTTAAAAAGTTTGTAGTATTTATGCTTATGAAGTTATTAAAGCTTAAAACTGTACTAAGATGTTTAGGGGTATCCTGTATAGTTTGGGGTCTAAATGTCTTATTCCTTCTTTATTATCCCCCCCACCCTGTTGTTTCCCTTGATATTTCTAGATCTTTTGTTTCTCCAAATGAATTTTGTTATTCTTTTGTCTATAATCTATCTCTTTGGCAATTTGGTATAACATTAAAATTGCAAGTTAACTTTAGTAGTATTTTTATTTTTGTTGTGTTGTCATGGCCTAGTAATAAAATTGAACATCCCTCTAACCACTTAATATGTTTTTCTTTCTTTAAGGAACACTTTGTGACTGACTCTACTCAGATATTTTATGCTTTTGGTAGTTATGCTGAATGTCCTTTCACTTTCTATTGCAGCCTCTTGGCAGGCAGCAATACACACACACACACACACACACACACACACACAAATACACACAAATGTTAATGAGTTTTTTATGGTTTTATTTTCTATCTTGCTACTTTGTGGAGGCTAGCTATTATCTCCATTAGTTTCTTCAATGCTTCTCTAGGATTTTATCATGTCATCGGCAAATAGTGATAGTTTGGTATACTTTTTGCCTAACTTTATATCTTTAATTTCTTTTTCTTCTCTTATTGCAATTTCTTATCATTTAGATAACTATGTTGAATAACAATTGGGGAGAGAAGGCATCCTTACTTTATTCCTGTATTTATTGGGAAAGTTTCTAGTATATCTCCAGTATGTATGCTATTTCTTTTGGCATTAGATTTTTTTAATATTAAAAAAGATCCTTTTATAGCTATACTTTGAAGGATTTTAAAAGCATAAACAAATGTACTTTGTGAAAAGAATTTTATCCATCCGTTGAGATAATAATGTGATTTTGGTTGATTTTGTTTTTAACGTGACAGTTGATTTTTTTCTAATGTTGAACCATCTTTGCATTCTTAGTATAAATCCAACCCAGTTATAATGAATGATGTCTTTAATAAATTAGTGTAGTCTGACAGGATTTTATTTAGAATTTTTGAATTAGCATTCATTGATAATATTATTTTAATAATTTTTGCTTTATCCTACCCTGGTTTATGCTTTAGGATTATATTGATCTCATAAAAGGAATTTACTAAAGTGATTTCTTTCAGTTTATGAGAATAATTTGTGAAGGATTGATGATGTTTTTTAGTTTGATAGCATTTTTCTATAAATTCATCAGAACAAAGAGTTTCTCTCCCACTAACCCCTCTTTAAACGTTTATTTTTTAAAATAAATGTATTTTAACATTAATTTAAAAATTGATTCCAAATTTGCTTTCCATACATTGAGAAGGCAAACAATATGATATAAATTATGCCTGTGAAGTCCTGTAAAACATTTTCATATTAGCCATGTTGCAAAAGAAAAATAAGAAACAAAAAACATAAAGTAGAAAAAAAGCTTCAGTCTGCTCTGAGTCTATCAGTTCTCTCTCTAAAGATGGAGAACATTTTTCATCAAGGGATCTTTGGAATTAAAGCCCTTCAGAGTTGATCATCATCGTAACATTTTTATTACTGTTCACAATGTTTTCCTGGTTCTGATCATTTCACTTTATCTCACTTCATATAGGTCTTCCCCAGTTTTGTGAAAATATCCTGCTTGTCATTTCTTATGAAACAAATTGCTTAGCTACTCTCCAACTTGTGGGCATCCTTTCAATTTCTCATACTTTGCCACCACAGAATGAGCTGCTATATATATTTTTGTAAAATATGTCCTTTCGCCTTTTCTTTTAACTCGTTAGGGTATACACCAAGTAGTGGTATTGCTGAGTCAAAGGGTATGCACAGTTTCTTAGCTCCTCAGGCCCAGTTCCAAATTGTTCTCCAGAATGGTTGGACTAATTCATAACTCCACCAACAGCACATTAGTGTCCATTTTTTTCCATATCCCATACAGGATTTATCATTTCCCTTTTCTGTCTTCTTAACCAATCTGATAAGTATGAGGTGGTCTCTCAGAATTGTTTTAATTCACATTTTACTAATAAATGGTGATTTAGAGCATTTTTTCATGTGACCATTGATAGCTTTAATTTTTTTTTATCTAAAAACTGCCTATTCATAGCCTTTGACCATTTATCTATTGGGGAATGGCTATTTTTTTTTTTTTATAAATTTGGTTCAGTTCCCTATGTATTTGAATAATGAATATTTTATTAGAGACATATGTTGTAATTATGTCCCTCCAGTTTCCTAATTAATTCCCTTGTAATTTTGGGTGAATTAATTTTGTAAAACCTATTTAACATGATATAATCAATACTATTCACTTTATCTCCCTGACCCCTGTAATTCTCTCTATATCTTCTTTGGTCAATTCCCTTTTCCAGAGATCTGACAGGTACATTTTTTCATGCTCCTCTAATTTACTTATGATATCATCCCTTATGTCTAAATTACTTATATATATTTTGACTTTATCTTGATTTATGGTGTGAGACCTAAGTCTATGCCTAATTTCCTTCAAAGTATCTTCCAGTTTTCTGAGAAATTTGTGTTAAATGATGAGTTCTTACCCCCAAAACTAAGATCTTTGGGTTTATCAACCTCTAGATTACTAAGGTTATTTACTACTGTGTATTGTGTACCAAATCTATTCCACTGATCCACTCCTCTATTTCTTAGTGATATCAAATTGTTTTCATGATTACATCTTTATAATATAGTTTGAAATCTGGTACTCCTAAGCTGCTTTCCTTAACATTTTCCCCCACCGATTTCCTGATATTCTTGATTTTTTGTTCTTCCAGACAAATTTTGTTATAATTTTTTCCAGCTCCATAAAATAATTTTTTGGTATGGCATGAAATAAATAAATGATTGTTGTTGTTCAGTTGTTTCTGTTGCTTCTTACTCTTCATGACCCCATTTGGGGTTTTCTTGGCAAAGATACTAGACTGCTTTGACATTCCTTCTCCTGCTCATTTTACAGATGAAAAAAATTGAGACAAACAAGGTTAAGTGACTTTCCCAGGGTCACATGGCTAGTGAGTGTTTGAGGCTAGATTCCTTTCTTTTTCAATTTAATTTTTTTTTAATTTTTAGTTTACAACACTTGGTTCTACATAATTTTGAGTTCCAGATTTTCTTCCCTCCATCCCCACCTCCCTCCCCAAGACGGCATGGAATCCAATACATCTTCTACGTATAACTTTGCATTGAACTTATTTACACACTAGTCAAGTTGTGAAGAAGAATTATGACCAATGGAATGAATCATGAGAAAGAAGAAACAGAACCAAAAAAAACCCCAAAAACAAAAACAGAAGAGAGAAAAAAAAAGGGAAAAAAGGCAAGCATAAAGTGCACCTCAATCTGCATTCATACTTCATAGTTCTTTCTCTGGAAGTAGATAGCATTCTTCATCGTGAGTCCTTTGGAGTTGTCTTTGCACCTTGTGTTGCTGAGAAGAGCAAAGTCTGTCAGGGTTAGTCCTCACAGAATACATATATCTGTGATTGTGTATAATGTTCTCCTGCCTCTGCTCCGCTCACTCAGCATTATATCATGTAGGTTTTTCCAGGTTGTTATGAAGTCCGTGTCATCCCCATTTCTTATAGCACAATAATATTCCATTACCTTCATATACCAGAACTTGTTCAGCCATTCCCCAATTGATAGGCATCCCCTTGATTTCCACTTCTTAGCTACTACAAAAAGGACTGCTATAAATATTTTTGTGTGATCTCTTTGGAATACAACCCTAGAAGTGGTATTGCTGGGTCAAAGGGTATGAACATTTTTATAGCCCTTTGGGCATAGTTCCAAATTGCTCTCCAGAATGACTGGATCAGTTCACAACTCCACCAGCAATGTAACAATGTTCCAATTTTCCCACATGCTCTCCAGCATTTATCATTTTCCTGTTTTGTCATTTTAGCCAATCTGACAGGAGAGATGTGGTACCTAAGATTAGTGATTTCGAGCATTTTTTCATATGCCTATAGATATCTTTAATTTTTTCCTCTGCAAACTGTCTGTTCATATCCTTTGACCATTGCTCAATTGGGGAATAACTTGTATTCCTATATATTTGGCTCAGTTCCCTGTATATTTTAGAAATGAGGCCTTTATCGGAGACACTGGTTGCAACGATTTTCTCCCAGTTTTCTGCTTCCCTCCTAATCTTTATTGCATTGGCTTTTTTTATACAAAAACATTTCAATTTAACATAATCAAAATTATCCATTTTGTATTTTGTAATGCTCTCTATTTTTTGTTGTGTCAGAATTCTTTTCTTTTCTGTAAATCTCATAGGTAAACTATTACTTGCTTTCCCAAATTGCTTATAGTATCAGCCTTTATTCCTAAATCATGAACCCATTTTGACTTTATTTTGGTATATGGTGTAAGATATTGGTCTATGCCTAGTTTCCGCCCCACCATTTTCCAATTTTCCAAGCAGTTTTTGTGAAATAGTGAATTCTCAGCCCAGAAGCTAGATTCTTTGGGTTTATCAAAGAGTAGATTGCTATAGTTGTTGACTTCTCCTTCTTGTGTACCTATCCTATTCCACCAATCCATGGCTCTGTTTCTTAGCCAGTACCAGGTAGTTTTGATGACTGCTGCTTTATAGTACAGTTTAATATCTGGTATGGCTAGGCCACCTTCCCTAGCATTTCTTTTCATTAATACCCTAGATATTCTAGACCTCTTGTTCTTCCAGATGAATTTTGTTATTATTTTATCCAGCTCTGTAAAACAAATTTTGGTAGTTTGATTGGTATGGCACTGAATAGATAA
>CM053627.1:80321939-80334814 GCA_028646595.1 Phalanger gymnotis
CCTCTGCCACTTTGTGGGTTCTGCAGCTCTAAAATTGGTTCAGAGCCATTGTTTTATAGGTTTTTGGAGGAACTTGGTGGGGAGCTCACGCCAGTCACTGCTTCCCAGCCGCCATCTTGGCTCCGCCCCGGATTTTGACTTTTTAATTAGGGCCCTAGCAGTAGTCCTGAAACAACAATGAGTTGAGATGGTGTCTGTCTACATTGGGAACTGAGGAAAATGTGACAGAAAAAGGAACCTAGACATACTGAGAAAAGGCAGCTTCAGGTCTTTACAAGGAGACTAGTGGAACCCTACAACATGCCTAAGAGGAACTTCCTGAGCACCCAACAAAGGGGAGAAGAAGACTTCCAGAATTCAGGAGATGTGAGTTATCTCTTTTGCCACATATGCTCTCTAACTTTGAGCACACTTTTGCTTGGATTCCATGTACTCCATGTGTGGGACAGTGTATCGTAGTCTTTGGGGTGATGTTAATGTTTTATATCACCTGGCCTGGTACGTTAAAAATACTCCTTACTAGAAGCTCTCTTACAAACTGATATCAACTAATAATCAGGGAAAACCACCCTATCCCTTTAATGGATAACTATGGAGTCCTGAGGGAATATAGTAGCTACTTACAGAGGAGTGTGGTGATAAAAGGTGTACTACATATGTAGAATGATTTATAAATACAAAATCACTACAGAAATAGAAGCCATTGTTAGGACTATTAATCATTTAAAATTCACAGTTTCATACTGTTACTACTATAAATAGAAGATAATATATTGTCCTGTACGTTTTCTAAATTGTAAAACTCTACAGCAGCATCTTTTCCAAATATAATATTATTCTGTCCATGACATATGTCTCCTTACTTCTCCAATGAAATCTACAGTATTCATCCAATTTCCCTATAGGTGTATTCCACCTTACTTTTGTTAAAATTTGTTAGCTAACCATTACTGTGAGGAGATATCCTCATGCCTTAAAAAGAGATAAATATTTGGGATGAGTTCAGAAAAATATCAGAATGAGTTCCGGCAAAGGTGTAAAATAATCCTTTCTGCACATTTATTTTCCTTTCCATTCAAAAACCGTGAAATCCCTGGAAACCTAATGCCCTTTCTCATTGGGCTTCCCACCTTTTTATGGAATAAAGTTACCCCTAGAAACACTGGCCTTTTTCAAGGGCTGTGTATATGATTGAAGTATTTTTTTTTTCATTCCCTGGTACAATCAAATGTGTCTTCAAAAGAAAGAGAAATGAAATTAGACCCTTTCTACCTCTACTCAACAGCAAAGAGTTAGCATGCTAGGGAAGCAATACAGAAAACAGCTGTGATATACTGGCTTGTAAAACTCAGGATGATTCATAGATGGCGATGAGTGGAGCCTGAAGAAAATTGTTCTGACCTTCTAGAGTGGGGAAAGATGCCACCTATTTGTATAATTTAGAAGTGGTCAGAAGTATTAAAGGTCAATGAAGCTGACCAGTGTTATTACACATATT
The DNA here is from genome assembly GCA_028646595.1 of Phalanger gymnotis. Lineage (NCBI taxonomy): Eukaryota > Metazoa > Chordata > Mammalia > Diprotodontia > Phalangeridae > Phalanger > Phalanger gymnotis. The sequence goes on from CM053627.1 coordinate 80,323,438, forward strand.
GTTAGAACTTGAAACTTTAAAGGAGAGGAGGAAACTACCATCAAGACAGATTCATTTCCCAAAGAAGGAGAGAAAGAAAATGATACATCCCATTGTCTTGGTTAATGGAGGAACTGTGTAGAAAATTGCTTAAGAGAGTTGGAGCTAGTTGTAATAGAAAAAAAAAAGGAAATGGAACGTGGCTGTTGGAAAGCAATTCAATACGGAGAAAACCCAGTGGTAATAGAAATAAGGATGGAGAGAGAAACAGCATTAGAAACTTGAAAAACCACTAGATGGGGCTTCCTACCAAGATGGTTGCCTAAGCAGGAGGCAGACTGCCCAGTGTCCACGTATCCATTTCAGCAAAACCCTGAAGTTCACACAAGACTGAAAAAAATGCTCAAAAAATCCAATAAGAAACTAGTTGTGTGACTTCTGTTCCAGAACCTTACAAGAGGTTGGCCAGAAATCTGAGAGCAATAAAAAAGTGAATCCACCAGCAATGCCAGTATCAGCCCAGCATAGCATCCTAGGTTCCCAGTTTCATTAAGAGTCTTTTTTGTGTGCTCTTCTATATGCATGGAAAAGGGCATTGAGTTTTTTTTTTTAAAATATATTTAAGTTCAGAATTTTTCTTTAAAGAGTACTGGAGTTGAACTCAGAATGGCTTAGAAATAATTCTGTTCAGTTCAGTTTAATGAAATTCAATTCAACGAGTAAGTGCCTACCATTTGCCAGACAGTGTCATAGGCCAGTGGTGTCAAACTCAGAGAAACAAGGCAACTAAAAACTTCATAAGGATCCCTGCAGCAGGGAGTGGAAAGGAATGGCACATGCTAATTTAGAAAACCACAGATTAACATTATCTATGTTTTATCGTATCTTTAAAATTTTGTTAAATATTTCTCAGTTGCATTTTTATCTGATTCTGGCAGCACTTGTGGGCCACATGCATGTTTTGCATTTTAGTCTCAGGCACTAGATGTATAAAAACAAAAAATTAAATTGTCTCTGGCCTCAAGAAGCTTACGTTTTACTAGGGGTGGGGGAGGGGGAGAGGAAATAGCATGTATACAAGTAAGCCAGACTGAATAGAAATAAGGTCTAGAACTGATATTTCAATATTAAAGGGAACTGGTGAAACCGTTCCCTCTACCAATGTAAGTCAAGTTGGCATCTTCCCTACAATTTATATTTTTAAAGTGTCCTAGATCACTGAAGTCCCAAGGTCATAGAGTCAGTATGAGTCAGACATGAGACTTGAACCCAGGTCCTTCTTTCTTCAAATATTGCTTTCTCTCCACTGTACCACACTGCCTTGTGTACTTAAATAAATACAAATTATTGCTAAGTAAATGCAAAATAATTTTGAAGGGGACAGAGAAGAACATTAAAAACAGTAAAGAGCATGATAGGAATTGATACCTTGGTTATTCTTCAAAGGAAGATAAGGACAGGATTCGGAGGCAGACTCCATCACTCACATCCAATCCCATCTTCCTGCTTGCACAGCTCTTGCCTTAGCTCAGGCCTTCATTACTTCTCACATAGGCTACAACTGCCCACCCTCCTCATTGGCCTCGCTGTCTCCAGTCTCTTCCCACTTCAGTCCTTCTGACATTCTCTGCCAAAGTCATTTCCCTTAAGCCTATATCTGACCACATGATTCCCCTACTCAATCAGGTTCATACTCCTCTACTTAGCTTTTATAGCTCTTCATACCCTGACCCTCATCCATCATTTCAGGCCCATTGGACATTAGAACCTTCCCACACTTAGTAATCCAGAAAAAAAGGCCCTCCACTCTCTTCTTCACACATGGCACTCCATCTCCTGTGTTTCTACACGAGCTGTTCCTCAGGCCTAGACTACACACCTTTCTTACTTTTGTCTCAGAGTCCCTGTCTTTGGTTTCCACCGTGTATAAGCCTGAGCACCTGTGATTCTTTTTAAAAAGCACCTCTAAAATGCACCAAGAGACAATCTTCTAAATGAAGCCTTTCTTGATTCTCTCAAATGCTGGGGTCCTCCCTACCTCGATTTTAACTACTTTGTGTATGTGTGCATGTTATTTACATTACATTAATGCTTATATATATACATACATATAATATGTATATATGTACACATATACATATTTGCTGTTATTCAGCCGTTTTTCAGTTATGTCCAACTCTTCCCAACCCAATTCGGGGTTTCTTGGCAAGTGGTTTGCCATTTCTTTCTCCAGCTCATTTTAGAGTTGAGGAAACTGAGGCAAACAGGATCAAGCAATTTGCCCATGGTCACACAGCTAGTAAGTGTCTAAGATCAGATTTGAACTCAGGAATATGAGTCTTCCTGACTCCAGGCCCAGAGCTCTATCCAGCCCTCTCTCTCTCTCTCTCTCTCTCTCTCTCTCCATATATACACACATACACACATATAGACATATATGTACACATACATCATATATGTACACACATGCATATATACACATATGTATTGTGTACATGCCTGTGTATATGTACATGCATGCATGTATATACATGCACACATGTGAAATATATGTGCATGTATGAATGGATATGTGTGTGTCTATGTGTAGCTGTGCATGTATGTGAGTCTAAAACAACATTTATATAAAGCTTTAATGTTTGCAAAGCCCTTTATAAATATTTTCTCATTTAATCCTTATAACAACCATGCAAAATAGATGCTTTTTTATTCCCTTTTTACAGATAAAGGGTGGCAGACAGAATTTAAGAGACTTGCCCAGGGTCAAATAACTATCAAGTGTCTAAGGCCTGGTTTGGCCTTGACTCCAGCCCTCCATGTATTGTGCCACCTAATAGCCTCTAGGCACTGCAAGTATAATTAGCTCTGTTTTACAGATGAGGAATTGCCCACACAGCTAACAGATGAGGCAGGATTCAAACCCAAGATTTTTTGACTCTAGGTCCAGTGTTCTATCCACTGCAATCATAAACATGTTCATTTATACTAAGAGGCCCCGATTCAATAGGAAAATTAGAGTGCTTTTGTAGACCCGAGACTGGAGACGGAAAGGAAGAAGAATAATGTGCATCGCAGGTGCTCAGGCTTATACACTGTGGAAACCAAAGACAGGAAACCAAATTATGCATTGTTGTTCCAAATATACACCCAAAGGAAGGAGCAGAATAAGTTGGAATGATCAGGAAAAGAATCTGCAATGTGCCAAGAAGGATGAACCCAAGGGAATGATGAACACGTGGCTATTAAAAAGGTAACTTACACTTCCTTGGAGATGTTACTGACCTTGATGTTGTTAAGCTAATGATGTAAGAGACATTAATAATCATAATAATAATACCTGGCATTTGTAAATCACCTTAAGGTAGGTAAAATGCTTGCGAATAAATTATCCCATTTTGCATATTAGATTCATCTGCTTTAAAACTATTTAGAACATTTAGAAATACTATCAATCTTGCTAAAGATAGCTAAGTCATTCACAGTTCCTTACCATCTCAGGGAGGGGGAAGAAAAGGGAGGGATAAAATTTGGAACTCAAAACTTTAAAAAAAAAAAGTTAAGTTGTTTTAACATGTCATTGAGGGAAAATTAAAAAAAAAAAGAAATACTATTAGTCATTCCAATAATACCTAGTGGAACACAAGGGGAAGATCAAAGGAAAGGCAGCATGGATTAGTGGATACAAGGGAGGAGATAGCCTCCCGAAGATCATTTGGAATCATGTCTTTGATCTGGGTTTTGCCATGGGCACATTACTTGACCTCTCTGAGCCTCAGTTCCTCTTCTGCAAAATAATAATGATGAGGATGATAACACAAAAATAACAATAATAATGAGATGATGGGGATGATGATGATGGTGGTGATGATGAAGATGAAGATGACAAATATGGTAATAATAGAAGAAACTGGAGTCGGAACAGTATAAAATGCTGCTCTTGGGGTCAGAAAGACCTGAGTTCAAGCTCTGCCTCTGACATAAACTGCTTGTTTTATCAGGGGCAACTGACAACCTTTCATGACCCCCAGGCAATACTCTGTTCTAAGATTGTTGGTGATCTATATAGGTGAAAGTAGGAAGTTCCCTCCATTGGTTAAATTCTAAGTCCAGGCTGAAAACGAACAAATGAACAAATAAGTGGTGCTTACCTTCCAGGGTTAGTGAGAGGCTCCAACAAGACAATGTCTAGAGAAGGCTTTATAAATGGTAAAGAACTATGCAAATGTCAGATATTGATGCAGAGCTGGGTAACTTTAGATTTGTGGATTCTCTGAGCCAGAAGGATTCTCAGAACCCATACAGTTTGACACACAGAACAAAAAGAAACCCAGAAAATGCATCTATTTTTGCTTGAAGAACTGTAATGAAAGCAAACCCACTAACTCCTGATGCAGTCCAATTAACCAAGCCATCCATCTTCTCTAGCCTCTTTATTCTACAGATGAGAAGACTAAGTGGTACCATACTGATTTTTAATCATCATCGAAACAAAGCCAAACTCTTTAGTGGCTATCGCAGGATTACTGGCCCCTGGATGGTAAGCCTGAAGTTAAAGGATTCTGAAGGCAAAATCTACAGTCAAGGTTAATATATTCCTTCCCTCCACTTTCTCCCCCTTAAATCCCCCATAAATTCCTGTTCATCATTTCAGAAAATATGAAGAGTTATTTGGTTCTCACCAACTAGCATCTAATGTGATGCTCAAAAAAAGAAAGAGAAGTCATGACAGGATCGTCCAAGGAAGATGTCAGTGCTAAATCCTGCCAACAGGTTCATTGTGTCTCACAGCAGCTCAGGATAGTTTATCATTGGTTCTGGTACTACTGCCAATCTTCCTCTGACAATAGTGGGTGGAGATTATCTCTTGCCACTCTAGACGTGTGAAATGTTTTTATTGTTTATATTTCAGAGGAAATCCCCTCTCGACCTCCTCCTGCCTTGTGAAGAGACAACATTCTCGTATAAAGAAGTATTCAGCCTTTCTTCTGACCAAGAAAAAGAGCATGTACTGCACAACTTGAATGTGCTGTAATCAAAGCAACAAAGGGAAAATCCAGACAGAGAAATACTCAGGACAAGATATAATGATATATTCTCCACTTACCTTCCTGGTACAGTGAAAAGAGTATTGACTATAGTCAGAGGACCTGGGTTCAAATCCTTCTTCTGATACAACCCATGTGAGCCTTGGCAAGCTACTTAACATATCAGTAATACTGGAAATACTCTAAGATTATAAATTACAAAAAAAAAATATGTCAATGCAGATTGGCCATGGAAGTTCATCAGTAGGAGCTCGATAAGTAGATAAAATCCTCAGGTTTTACCCTTTCCTGCCCTTCCCCATAAGATTCACATCATTAGTCCATTATTTGAATAATAGCTATAAAGGAACAACAACACACATGAGAAAATTAGGGGAATTATCTAGCAAACAAATTCCAGACCACCTAGCCCAGCATTCTTGGCCCTCCTCCACAATCTAGCTTCAGTCCATCTTGCCATCTTTACAGTCTCTCTTAGGCAGAAGTGAGCCAGAAATTAATTGAACCAATTCACAAAAGTGGATTGTTAGATTTTCAGCGAATTCATGTACACTTTTGGAAATCGGCAAATGCTATAAAAATCAGGGCTTGACTTATTGTTTTGTTGATGGTCTAAATTTGAAACTTAATAATGCAGATTAAACATAAAGGTATGCGTGTATCTTTTGTCACCCAGAAAGTCAATTGTCATACATTTACCAGCAAATCCCTGCTCAACTATACACTGCAGACAAATCAGACTATCTGCCACTTCCTGAAATTCTTTCAGACTTTCCCATCTTCTTTATTCCTGTCACCCCCGGTACTTGAATTCCCTCTTTCCCATCCCTGAATGTTCATCACCTACCCTTGAAGGTTTACTCCTCTGTTTCTCATACTTGTGCGTATCTAGACATTCTCTCTAGCTGTCCCCTAGGCCTAGAAATGTTCTCCCTCATCGTCTCTACCTCCTGACTTTCCTTGTTGTTGTTGTTCAGTCATTTTCAGTCTTGTTAAACTCTTTGTGATCCCATTTTGGGCAGGTAGGTGGCATACTGGAAGACCTGAGTTCAAATCCAGCCTCAGACCTTGCCAGTTTGTGATACTGGGCAAGTCACTAACCCTGTTTGCCTCAGTTTCCTCATCTGTAAAGTGAGCTGGAAAGGGAAATAGTAAACTGCTTCAGTATCTTTGCCGAGAAAACCCTAAGGTGGGGTCACAAAGAGTTGGGTGCAATACAACAACCAACTTCCATCAAGTATCCGATAAAATCCTACCTTCTAGAGGAGGCTTTCACAATCTCCCTTAGTTCCAGTGCCTCTTCTCTCCTATTTATCCTATACTTAGCTTCTTTGAATGTGTTCATTTGTGTGCTGTCTCTCCCATTAGATTCCACAAGGGCATATATAAGATAGTCATTTTTTATCTTTCCCAGTGCTTAATGCAGCGTCTGGCACATAGGAGGCATTTAATTAATGCTTGTTGACCGATGTGCCCAAAACTAAATTCCCCCCCAACATTTCTTTTAGACCAGATTTGTGATTTCATTGATATAGGAACTCCTGGGGGAGAAGTTTCCCCTACCAATGCAGGCCAGACCTGTTTTTATCTTTTAGAGATATGTCTGGGGCACTGAGAGGTTACCTTACTTTCCCTAGAATCAGACAACCAATATGTGTCAGAGATGAGACTTGGAACCAAGTGATTCTGACTCAGAGACCAGCTCTCTATCCACTACACAAAGTTGTCTTTTCCTAACATCTTATGACATCTCTTTCCTTCATACTCTTAATTTCCTATCAATGGCAATACATTCCCTTGTGGTGAGGGTTTTTTGGGGAGTTGGGGAAGAAGGGAGGCATAAATCTAATTGGACCTATTTTTCATATGATAAGTACTTTGGAACAGATGATAACTAAAATGTTGCTCCTGCCAGGTTGCAAACTCCTATTTCCTAAACTATTATATGGTTTATATCGGACAGTATTTATCAAAATTTTGGTCAGCATTACACTCTTAAAGTTATTGAGGATCCCAAAGTGCTTTTGTTCATGGGGGTTATATCTACTAATACTTATATTAGAAATTAAAGCTGAAAATGACAAACCTATTATATGTCATATCATATTCTTATACAAATATAACTACATTTTCCAAAACAAAAAAATAGTGAATGAAATTATTTTAGATATTTTTTGCAAATCTCTTTAATTTCTAGCTTAATAGAAGACAGCTGGATTCTCATATCTGCTTCTGCATTCAATCTGTTGCAATATGTTGTTTTGGCTGAAGCATATGAAGAAAATCAGGCCTCACAACATTTGTAGTTGGAAAAAGGAAGAGTAGGGTAATGAAGAATGTGCTTTGCAAAGTGCCATGTAAATATAAGATATTATTATCACTGGTGAGTTGGGGAGGTTGGTACCAACCTATGATTTCTTCAGGGCAAGGAATTTCCAATATAGAAACTCCCTCCACTGATGTAGATTAGCTATATGTCTTTAGCTTACAGTCTTAGAAAGATTATTAGAATATTGAGAAATTAAGCAACTTTCAAGGCTTCCTTTAGTTACAAACAGTATTGCTGCTGAAAATTCTTTAAGGAAATGTAAGTATGTCAGTGGATGTGTTTTTTTCTGCTGATGTACTTGTTTCTCTTTCTCATTTTTAGTTTTTTGTAGCAAGTGATAAATTACTGTGTAGAAGGGTAAAATATATTCAGAAATGAAGGGACTTTTATTTAACAATAAAACACTTTAAAAGAAGGTAGAAAAGAATATAAGATATTAAGAAAATGTTTCTATTGAATCAATGGAGGAGTCAACATACCAATCGATCAAGAAACATTTTTTAAGTGACTATGTACCAGGCACTATGCTAAACACTGGAGATACAAAAAGAGTTAAAAAAGACAGTCCCTGACATCAAGTTGCTCACAATCTAATGGGGAAGACAATATGCAAACAAATAAATACAAAGCAAGTTATATGCCAGATGCATAAGGAAGGCACTAGAATTAAGAAGGGTAGAGGAAGGCTTCTTGTAAGAGATGAAATTTTAGTTGGGATTTAAAGAAAGCAAGGAAGACCAGTAGATTCACTGGAGGAAGGAGAGGGAACAACCAGAGAAAATGCCAGGAGCTGAAAGACAGAAAGTCTTGTTTATGTGAGAGATAGAAGGCTACTGTCACTAGATCAGGGTATGTGTTGCAGAGTTTAGTGTAATATGATTTTATTATAATTTTGTATTTGATACTGGAGGCAATAGGGAGCCACTGCAGTTTATTGAGTAGGGGGATGATCTGATCAGATTTTCATTTTAGGATTCATTTCATCATCTGATGAATGGGAGATAGTGGAGAAAGTCTTGAGTCAGGTAGACTCACCAGCAGGCTATTACAACAGGCCAGGCATGAGCTAATGAGGACCTGTACCAGGGTAGAAGTCAGTTAAAGGAAAGAAGGGGGTGTATTCAAGACATGTTGCAAAGGTGAAATCAACAGGCCCTGGCAACAGATTGAATCTGAATGTTGGAGGGGGTAAGAGAGAGCAAGGGGTCTGGATGACTCCTGGGTCGTGATGTACTCTACAGTAAAATAAAAGTTGGGAGGGGGAAAAGACAATGATTTCTGAGTCTAAGATGTCTAAAACACATTAAGTTTAGAGACACAATATTAAAGATCAGCAGAGAGTTTGGGGCAGGATAAGTAGATTGGAGAATCATCAGCCTAGAAATATTAATTAAATCCATAGAAGCTAATGAGATTTCCAAGTGAAGTAGCACAGAAGAAGAGAGGAAGGGCAAGGACTGAAACCTGAGGGATACTTAAGGTCAGAGGGAGTAGTCTGGAAAAGGGTCTATCAAAAGAGACAAAGAAAGCCCTGTCAAATAGGACAACAACCACCAGAGAATAGTATCCTGACAACCTAGAGAGAAGAGAGTATCACAGAAGAGAGTGATCAACAGTGTCAAACATGTGAGGTCACAGGACAACTAAGATTAAGAAAAGACCATTGGACTTGGCAACTAAGAAATAATGCTGACTTTAGAGAAAGCACTTACAATGGACTGATAAGGTCAAACGCCAGATTATAAAGATTTAAGAGAGTGAGAGGAGAGAAAGTAAAGGTGCCTATTAGAGATGCCTTTTCAAGTTTAGCTATAATAGGCAGAAGAAGAATAGGGTGGTAATTAGTGGAGGTGGAAGTATCAAGTGAGGTTTGGGGTGGGGGGTTGCTTCTTTTTCAGGACGAGGGAGACATAAGTATGTTTGTAGCCATTAGAGAATGAGCCAGCAGATAAGGAGAAACTGAAAGTAAATGAAATACTGGGGATGAGAGTGGGTACAAGGAGGAGGAGATAGGATGGAATAGAATTACTTATATAAGTAGAAATGTTAGCTTTCATAAGGAGTACACATATAAGGATATGAGAGCCCAAATGGAGAGAAGGATCCCATGTGAGCAGAGAAGAAGAATGAGGAAGGGGAGGGGGAGGAGCAGAAAAAGAGGGGAGAGGAGGAGAAGGAGGGGAAAAGAAACAAATAAACAACAGCAACAGCTAGGTTTGTACTTTCGTACTGAAGTGTGCCTTTTTCTCTGCTGTACCTGGCACCTTCAAAAAAATTGACCATGGATTAGGGCATAAAAACCTCAAAAAATGTAGAAAAGCCAAAATATTAAATGCATTTTTTCAGGCAATAATACAACAAAAATGACATTCAATGAAGATCCAAGGAAAAAAAAAAGATTAAAAATTAACTGGAAACTGAATAATCTAATGCTAAAGAATTAATTGGTCAAGGGACAAATCAGAGAAACAATAATTTTATTAAAGAGAATGACAGCAATGAGACAACATACCAAAACTTATGGAATGCAGCCAAAGCAGTACTTAGGGGAAAATTTATATCTCTAAATGCTTATATCAATAAAATAGAAAAAGAACAAGATCAATGAATTTGGTTTGCAACTAAAGAAACTAGAAAAGAACAATTTAAAAATCCTTAATTAAACACCAAATTGGAAATCCTGAAAATCAAAGGAGAGATTAATAAAGCTGAAAGTAAAAAGACAATTGAACTAATAAATAAAACTAGGAACTGGTTTTATTAAAAATAAAAACAATAAAATAGATAAACCATTGGTTAATTTGATTTTTAAAAAGAAAGAAAAAAAACAAATTATTACATCAAATGCACCACCAATGAGGAAGAAACTGAAGGAATTCCTAGGAGCTATTTTGCCCAATTATATGCCAATAAATCTGACAATCTAAGTGAAATGTATGAAAATTTGAAAAAAAAAAAACAAAAACCTAATTGCCCAAGTCAACAGAGGAGGCAACAGAATGTTTAAATAATCCCATCTTAACAAAAGAAATTGAACAAGCCACAAGTGAGCTCTTGAGATAAAAATCTGCTAGACTAAATGGATTCACAAGTGAATTCTTTTTTTTCTATTGTTTCCCACTTAATAGCATTTTGTTTTTCCAATTACATGCAAAGATAGTTTTCGACAGTCACTTATATATGATTTTGAGTTCCAAATTTTTTTTTCTCCTTTCCTTCCCTATCCCCTCCCTGGACCTCAAGCAATCTGATATAGGCTATACATGTACCATCATATTAAACATATTTCCACATTAGTCATGTTGTGAAAGAAGAATCAGAACAAAAAGGGAAACACATGAGAAAGAAAAAAGAGAAAGAGAGAAAAAGTATGCTGTGATCTGCATTCAAACTCTGTAGTTCTTTTTTCTGGATGTGGATAGCACTTTCCATCATTAATCTTTTGGGAATTGTCTTAGATTATTGTATTGCTGAGAAGAGCTAAGTCTCTCATCACAAGATGTTGCTGTTACTATATATAATATTCTCCTGGTTCTGCTTAATTCATTCAGCAACAGTTCATATAAATCTTTCCAGGTTTTTCCAAAATCTGCCTGCTCATCATTTCGTACAGCACAATAGTATTCTATTACATTCATATACCACAACTTGTTCAGCCATTCCCCAATTGACAGACATCCCATCAATTTCCAAATCTTGGCCACCACAAAAAAAAAGCTGCTATAAACATTTTTGTACATGTGGGTCCTTTTTCTCCTTTTTATGATCTCTTTGGGACACAGAGCTAGTAGTAGTACTGCCAGAACAAAGGGTATGAACAGTTTTATAGTCCTTTGGACATAGTTCAAAATTATTCTCCAGAATGATTGGATTCACAAATTAATTCTATCAAACATTTACAGAACAATTAATTCCAGTTTATGTAAATGATTTGTAAAGATACAAAAAAGAGTGCTACTAAATTCCCTTTATAACACAAATAGGGTCCTCATACCTAAACCAGAATGTAGTAGGAAGGCCAAAC
>CM053627.1:80334914-80346767 GCA_028646595.1 Phalanger gymnotis
AGATTCTCTAAGGAGAAAACAACAAGAAATTTATTTAGGCCCCACCGCAGCAAAAACTTGAACCAGCCTCCCCATTCCAACATCTTGACAAAAAGACTCCAGGCCCAGAAAGCCCATTTCACAAGGGCAACTAGGAGGCCAAAGAAAAGCAAGAGAGTATTTAGCCAAATCATGTTCACTGGCCTCACGTTCCTGCTCCCACTCGGGTAAGCCCTGCTTCCACAGCTTCCTGCCTCCGCAGCTTCTGGCTTCCACACCTTCCGCCGCCGCCGCCGCCGCTGAAGTCCGCAGCCTCCTGCCTCAGCAGCTTCTGGTCTCCGCAGCTTCTGGCCTCCACACCTTCCGCTGCCGCCGCCGGCGCTGAAGTTGTCTCCCGGCTCACCCCTCCTTGCAGCCGAGCTTCCGGCGTTCTCAAGCCCCGCCTCAATGACCAGAGACCATTGGTTCCCGAGCTGGCCCCTCCTAAGTCACCAATCCACACCCACACAGGTTTCACACCTGACAGGGCCCTGGGCCTGGGGCTTAGCACTTAACAGCTAAAAGTACTTCCACTCAAAAGAAACAAAAGCCATGCTAATGAGACAATTTTGCTTAACAACACACAGGAAAAACATAGAGAAAGAAAACTACGGACCAACTTCCCTAATGAATATTGGTACAAAAAAATTAAGTAAAATACCAGAAAAGAGATTACAGCAATATATCACAAAGATCATGCATTATGACTAGATAGAATTTATACCAAGAATGTGAGGCTGGTTCAGTAGTAGGAAAACTATCAGCATAATTGACCATATCAATAACAAAACTGACAGAAATCATATGATTATCTCAATAGATGCAGAAAAAGCTTTTGACAAAATACAAAATACAACATTCATTGACAAAATGAACATTTATTCGAAGCTTAGGAATAAATTGACCTTTCCTTAAAATGATAAGTAGTATCTATCTAAAACCATTAGCAAGCATTATCTGTAATAGGGATAAACTAGAAGCCTTCCCAATTGTAACAACAATGTTGCTAGCAGCTACTGTGGAGGTAAAAGACCAATAACAAGGCCAACAACAAGAGAACACAGTAGGGCTGCAAGCACTGATTCTTTGATCTGCTTTTCTAAGGAAAGCAACTTTAAGGGGTTAACAATCTCAGTTCAATTAAACGTATACATCATTCACTTAGTTCAGGGGGAAAAGTCAGCACCCTGAACTTCAGAGAAATACAAACAGAAACTACAAAGAGATCAACAGATAGGCTTTTTCTGATCAAGACATCACATACATAGTTACCAAAAAGAGAAGCACCAACATCTGGGTTTTCAAAGCTGGGGGTCTCTTAACAATGGCTACCCAGAGTCTCAACTGATCAAATCACATAACACTCTTCCATTGAGTGAGAGCCCCAAAACAAGATGTGAGCCTCAGATCTTATATACCCTTCTCAGGGTCAGAGGGCATCATAACCATGTGACTCAAATCTACGTGAACTAGGCTTTCTTGTTTCTTAAGCAGGTCAAAGACTATTGATTCAATCAAAGAAACAAGAGACAACAAAAAGTCCACTTTGCTTGCCATTACATTTGAAAAGCAAGGTACTTGCAAGGTACTAATCAAAAGTACTTGATTACCTTAGCATTCTAAAAGAGAAAACAAAAAAGTCCCACCCTAATTACCATAATATCAATAAGAACAAGGGTGAAGCAAAGATGCACATTATTATCATTATTATTCAGTATTGTACTAGAAACAATAGCTATACCAATAAGACAAGAAAAAGAAACTTAAGGAATTAGAATAGGCAATGAGGAAACAACACTAGGATTCTTTGCAGATGATATAATGGTATACTTAGATAATCCCAAAGAATGAACTAAAAAACTAGTTGAAATAATTAACAACTTCAGCAAAGTTGAAGAATATAAAAGAAACATACATCTTCAGCATTTCTATATAGTATCAATGAAGTCCAACAGAAAAAGATAGAAAGAGAAATTCCATTTGAAATAACTACAGACAATATAAAATACTTGGGATTCTACCTGCCAAGACAAAACCAGATACTATATAAACAAAATTACAAAACATTTTTCCCATAAATACAGATCTAAACATTGGAGAAATATTCATTGCTCATGAGTAGGCTGAGCCAATACAATAAAAATGACAATTCTACTTAAATTTATTTATTTATTCAGTACCATACCGAACTACCAAAACTTATTTTATAAAACTGGAAAAAAAATAATAAATTCATCTGGCAGAACAAAAGCTAAAGAATATCAAGTGAATACATTTTTTAAAATGTGGAGGAACTGCCTAAGCAGTACCAGATTTCAAACTGTATCACACAGTGGTAAGCACTAAAACAATCTGGTACTGGCTAAAAAATAGAATGATTTATCACAGAAATAGATTAGGTATACAATGCACAGTAGTAAATAACCATAGTAACCTATTGTTTGATGAACCCAAAGATCCAAGCTTTTGGGACAAGAACTTACTATGTGACAAAAATTGCTTGGTAAATTCGAAAAGAGTTTGGAAGAAACTATGTATTGACCAACATCTCACACTGTATAACAAGATAAGGTCAAAATGCGTAAATGATTTAGACATAAAGTTTGATATCATAAGCAGATTAGGGGAGGGAGCATGGTAAATTTTACCTGTCAGATCTATGGATAATGGAGAATTTATGACTAAACAAAACATAGGATTAGAGGATATAAAATTGATAATTGTCATTGCAGCATATTAAAAAGTTTTGCACAAACAAAATCAATGTAGCTAGTAATAGAAGAAAAGCAGGAAACGGGGGGGGGGTTTACAGTATGTTTCTCTGATAAAGGCCTCATTATATATAGAGATAAAGGCCTCAGTGTATAGTGAACTGTGTCAAAATTTAAGAATACAACTCATTTCTCAATTAATAAATGGTCAAAAGACATGAACAGGCAGTTTTCAGAAGAAGAAATTAAAGCTATCTATAGTCGTATGAAAACTTGCTCTAAATCATTATTGATTAAAGAAATGCAAACTCTGAAGTACAACCTCACACCCATCAGCTTGGTTAATATAACAGAAAATGAAAATGAAAAATGCTCAGGAGATGTGAAAAGAATTGGGATACTAATGCACTGTTGGTTTAGTTGTGAACTGAGTCAACTATTCTGGAGAACAATTTGGAACTATTTGCAAAGGGCTATGAAATGGTATAAAACCTTTAACCCAGAAATATGACTACTAGGTCTATATTCCAGAGAGATCAAAGAAAAAGAGAAAGGAGATATTATATATATATATATATATATATATATATATATATATACAATAATATTTAAAGCAGCTCTTTTTGTGGTGGCAAAGAATTGGAAATTGAGGGGATGCCCATCAATTGGGGAATGGCTGAACAAGTTGTGATATGTGATTGTAGTGGAATACTACTGGGTTATAAGAAATGATGAATAGGATGGTTTCAGAAAAACCTGGAAGACTTTTTTGAAGTGATGCAAAGTGGAGTAGATCCAGGAGAACATTTTACACAGTAACAGCAATATTGTAGAAATATCAACTGGGAATGACTTAGCTATTCTTATCAGTTCAATGATTCAAAACAACTCTGATGGACTCATGATGAAAATGCTACCTCTGGAGACAGAATTAATGTGGTATAGATGCAGATTAACACATAATTTTTTCAGGGTGGTTTTGCAACATGGCTAACATGGAAATGTTTCGCATAATTTCACATGTATAATTGAGATCACATTTCTTGCCTTCACAATGGGTAGGGGAGTTGTGAAAGTGATAGAATTCAGAGCTCATGTTTTTTTTTTAAATGAATGTTAAAAATAAATAATATTTTTAAAAAGAAAAATAAGTTAACAAAAACAAAAACCTTAATTTGTGCAAAAAAAGAAAAAAAAAAAGAAGTTTTCAGTACCTCTGATCCAAAGACTCCATTATTGTGCTCGCCTAGAAAATCACAAATATGAAAGTCCCATATAAACCAAAGTATTAATAGCAGCACTCAACATGATAGCAAAGAATTGAAAACAAAGTAGATGCCTATCAATTGGGGAATGGTTAAACAAATTGTGACACATAAATATAATAAATATCAGTCTGCTTTAAGAAAAGATGATTGTGATCAATACTGAAAATAATGAAAAGACCTCTGTAGACTGGAGTTAAGTAAACAAAGTTAAAGTAAACAAACAAAAACCACAATTTACCCAATGACTACAACAATGTAAGTGGAAAGATGATAGGGCAAGAGAATCAAGGGCACAGAGTTGAAAGAACTATTGAAGACTGAAATGCAAAAGACAGGACAGCACAGGGTGAAAAGGCTATTTGGCTGAGACTGGAAATAGAAGAATGCTAGAGCAGAGCTAGTGACCTGAGACAGTTCTAAGGGAGGGAAAGAATAGAGACCTAAGAGAGGGCAAAAAATAGGTGTAGAATGGGTAAACCATAGGGAGGACTGGAATGATAGAAAGTTGTGGTAGGATAGGTGAAGGTCAGAGTTTTTATAATTAGGAAAGTAGAACAAATGTAGGCAATTGCAACATCTAGTGTTTGACTTTGTGTGACTAAGATGTATGAATAAGTAGGTCATGGAACTTAAGAAGGTTGAGGAAATGGGACGGTAAGTATTTTGAGGTATCCGCCACAAGAATACTAATGTCTGTTAGTATAAAGGCAAAAGCTAGGAAGGAAAGGAAGAGGTTAAGCCAGGTATTAAACTCACTTAGAAATGATGGGGAATGACCTTTGAGTCAGTATACTACAATGAACATAATTTTAATTGGGTGGAAATTTCTAATTGTGTAGACTTTGAAACAGGAAAAACTATTGAGTGAAAGAAGAGAGAAAATGATTATTTTCTTATTATATTAATAAGCAATTTTACATATGAAATCCAAAGATACTTTTTTCTTGCTCATTCAAAGCCCATTCTCTCAAGGACATTTCTGACCTTGCCCAAAAGTCCCCCCACCCAGACCATCTTATCTATGTGTAATTCTTACTATAGCCCCACCATAGTTCAACTCAAGTAGGACTGGGTGGAGTATAGATTCTTTTATGTAGATTGCTGAAAGCATAATGATCCAGGAGAGCTGACTTGGTCCCCTAGTCCCTCATTAGTAAAAGCCCACTGCTCTTTATAATATTCATTCTCTCATTGTTAACCAATCAGAGTTGAATTCTGCCCATCAGGGAGACCTTCTTTTCCAAAAGGGACATCCTCTTTTCCAAAGGTGTTTAAACATTCAATGACCTCCATGTAAGGTCATTATAAAAGCAAGCACTGACCTCAATTTATTGATTATTTGTTGGCCTAATTAGTAAGTTGATTATTGACTACCCAAAAACTCTGTCTCTAGGACTTTTCATTCATCTCAGAGGCAAAGGGGATGGTAGTGACACCCCTTCCAGGACCAGTGTGACCAGGAAGTGAAAAATGGTGTAGGCTGTAGCCTGTATTAGAGAGGAAGCCAAGGATTCAGTGTCACCAAAGAGATGAAACTATGTTCCAAATTAATTGAAGCAAGGTTGTGTGAAATGGTTAGTAAAATTGGAAAGAAAGGTTGGGGGTAGATTGTAGAGGTCCTGGAATAGCAGGCTAATGTTTATACTTTCTTCTGTAAGCAATGGAAAGGCATGTAAGGTTTTAAAGCAGGGGAGTGCCACAATGAAAGTGGTATTTGAAATATGAAATGCCCAAAATGAAATTTGGGGCAAGGAAATCTTGATTAAGCCTCTTCCCATTTGCCCAAATGCCCTTATAACATCTGATTCCCAAATGATTTTATCAGATCTTATTTAGCTGTTATGATTAGTATAATAATAGCCAATAGCAATAACCAGAAGGTAGAAATAATGGTTGTAACTTAGATATACTATTAAATGGAAAGGCCAGGGCCAACCCCACAGTGGTAGATCTGTGAAAAAAAGCAGTTTGTCTTTGGCAGCCTGAAATGTCAGGTTCTTCATGGCACCCTATCACCAAGCACTTAAGTCTATTCACCAAGCATTTGTTAAGCACCTGCTAGAAAGATAGGTGCTACATACACACACACACACACACACACACACGTGTGTGTATATATAGTTAGGCTTTATGTATATAGTGAGTGATTATTAAATTCTTACTGATTTTTATTTATATCATGCATAATATATAATTATGTATATATGAACTATATATGTAAATTATATATGTGTATATATGTATTTATACAAATATAAATAGGACTATAGATACAAAGAGAAAGAAAAATAGTTGGGGGATGACAACACACAAAAGGAAGCTTAGTGCCCTCAGGCTTCTTCTTACAGGCTCACTCTCATTAGGGTGCTTCAATCAAGAACTGTCCTCACTAGATAAGTGCCCTGTGCTTTAAACATATCTCCACACCTTTTCCCATCAGCATGTACTTTCAACTAATTAATTTTGAAAAAAAAATCTTAGAGGTGGCTCTTGAGACAAGAGCTGAGTGTTGCAGAGAGATATGGATTCCAATAGACTGAAAGGAGAGAATACCTTCCACCCATAGGGGCCAATGTTATGTATGGAGAACAGTAAGGAAGTAGACCAGTTTGCTGGAAAGTGGCTTGTATGAAGGAAAACAGTTTACAATAAACCTGACAAGTTAGGCTTGAGTCAGATTTTGATGGGATTTAAATGTCAAAGGAGTTTGGCTTTTATCCTGGAGTCAAGAGAGAGTCCCTGGAGTTTCTTGAGCCTAGTCAGACTAAGCTTTAAGAATATCACTTTAGCCAGGCCTGGTAGGCCTGGTACCTCTGCTACTGGGGAGGTTGTGACTGGTATATTGCAGAATACACATTCTCTCCATGGTGGATGATTTGGAGAAGATGAAAAGGACCAAAAGCAGGGAAATGATAAGAAATAGCTAAGAGACTATTTCACCCTAAAATATCAACGATTGGTCATGGATTGATTGGTTAGTCCTGCCAGTTGTCTTCAACGAAAGTCATTGACATAATCTAAAGGGGTGATTTTTCTAGTGTTGTATCTCAGGGATTGTAGGGGCAGATCTGTAGGAGGAATACTGAAGGGAATGGAGAAGGATTGAAGGTTTAAGGTCTCCTCAAATTATGTCAGAGGGACAACTGCCTTCCCCAGATGCTCACAGAATCAGAATTTCATCTCAAGGTTGGAAGAGACCTCAGAGTCTACCTTGTGCAACACATCCCTGAACAAGAATGCTTTCTACAATGTAGCTGGCAAACACTTGTTCAACCTTTGCTTGAAGGTCCCAGAGAAGAGAAACTTGTGGCCCCCCAGGATTGCTTATTTCACATTTAACAGGCTCTTTTTGTTAGAAGTATTTCTCCACCCCTCCCTGTCCCTAATTACAAACCTAAATTTGTATCTTTGCAATATCTCCTGATTGATTCCAGTTTTTGATATCTGGGATCAAGGGGAACAATGACAATCCTTCAAAGACCTAAAGACAGCTCTCATACTTTCTCCTCACTAGGTGAAATATCCAATTCCTTGAACTTGTCCTCATAAGGCATGAACTCAAGACTCTTTCATCCTGGTCACCTTCTTGTGGTCATTTTCTAGTTTATCAACGTATTTTTATAAGATGTGGCATCCAGACCCAAACACGATACTCTAGAACTGCTTCAAGAAGGACAAAATAGAGAGTAACTAATATGCTCCTAGTCCTAGCCATACAAGCCAACCCGAAGAATGGGGATATCTTGAATTAATACTTGCTATAATTGCTGAAAATTGATTTTCTGATTTAACAGAGTCCTACTGTGACTATCAAGTCCTTTCCTAGCTCCTTTCCAGTTAGCTATAGTGGATAGAAGGCTGGACTTGGAGTCAGGAAAGTCTAAGTTCCAATCCTGCCTCAGTCACTTACTAGCTGTGAGATCTTGAGCCAATAGTTTATTTAATTTCTATGTGCCTCAAGTTCCACATGTGTAAAATGGGGACTAGCAATTGACAAGAATAGTACCTGCCTCACAAGGTTGTTTGGAGAATATGATAACAGACACAAAGCCCTTTGAAAATCTTAAAGCACTCTATCAATGCTATATCATTTCACCGACATCGCAGTACTGTATCATTCCCTAAAAGAACAAAATATGACCTATTTCCACACACCTTCAACATATCAATTGCCCTTCTTCCCTAATACTGCCATCATGACTCTCAAATATGGAAAAATAAAGCTGGAGAATTTTTGATTTGGTAGAGAGCGTATTAGTCTCCCTCATTCTGCAGATGCAGGGGATGAGCCGCAGAGAGGTTAGGCGACCTGGATACAATCTTATAGACAAGAAAGTCAATTGCATAATGGTAGGGTTGTGATAACCCACTTCTCCTGCTTACCCCCACCCACCCACCTGGAGGTCTTCCCTCAGGACTATACTGCCTCATATTTCTTCTAGATTTATGATTCCCCCATTGTAGGGAACTTCCAGTGTGGAATTAGTTCCCTTCTTTGATTCATATCAGTAATTCTTTTGTCACTTATAGTCTTAGAGAGCTGCTCAGGACAACAAGACATTAAGTGACTTGCCTGTGTTACTCCTCCTTCATTCATCAGCTTGCATTTATTAAGCACCTATCATGTGCCAGGCATCAGGGAGGCAAAAACACACATAAAAGCAAATAAAAGATATAAAGAAATTAATTTCCCAAGAGGCTGAGAGGAAGAAAACTAGCAACTGTAGCCATCAGTATGGGTCTTGGGAAAAAGATAGCACTTAGGGAGGTAGAGACTGCAGTAGACTTAGAGAAGTGGAGAGTACATTGCAGTAAAAGGACAAGCTACACAAAAGCACAGGCATTGGAAGTAGGATGTTGTATATAGGAAACAGTATACAGGCCTCTTTGGCCAGGAGAAAGTGTCAAGATTGGAGCTTGAGCTAGTGATGTGGTCAGACACATGCTTTAGGAATATCATTTTGGTTGTTGTATAATGAATGGATTGGAGAATAAAAGACTAAAGAGAGGGAAATAGATTGTGTCAGATATGGGAAGTAAACCTAGGTCTTCCTGATTTCAAGGCCAGCCTTCTGTTCATTATCCCATGGTGCTTCTGACTGTTTCGTTTATAGTATGTTTATTGAAGGCCTGGTACTGTAAAGCATCTGTCAAGCTAATTATATTTAAAATGTCAGCAGGGACCATTATCCAATACTCCTGTTTACCTCACTGAATGCTTGTAGGAAAAAAAGGCAGCAGGGCTGCCAGTTCCATAATAACACCAAGTCAAACTACTGGACCCAAGAATTCTCCAAATAAAACTGAGGAATTTTGTACATAATTGAGCAGCATGTGTTTATTTTAGCTCTAGTAGCCACAGGTTAAGAGGACAGTCAGCATAATCCCACTTAAAATTCCATTGGTGAATATGATCCTTGAGATCCTTGCAGGTCCTGGGATGTTAAAATGGAAATTGCTGTCCAACTGCTACTTTTCTATGAATCACTCACATTTTCATGTTTCTGAGAATATCCCCACTCTTCCACAGGCACATCAAAAGCACAGGAACCACAGGGTAGATGGGGAAGAGAATAGGAGATGGAATGCGAGTTGCTTTTTGTTCCTTTTGCCACACAGTTTTTCCAAATTTTCATCATTGTAATTAAATGTACGACTTCCCATTTTAGACCACCTTGTACAGTTCTCTCCATTCCTTTCAAGATGGACACGTTACAAATGAACAATCAGTGGGCAGTAGATAAGGACTTGGTAATTATGCCGCTGCTAGGTGGTAAGATTAGGAATCTATAATTTAGAGCAATCACTGACTGAGCTTGCTAATTTTTAAAAGGGAAGAAAAAAAGTTGTTATCATTGCTTATGTGCTGACTAAATCTTTTCTCAGACCTCAAATTCACCCACAAACAACCTAATTTCCATTTTGAGAATCTGCTTTGACTGTTAAAATATGAAATGAAATCAACGAGACTTTGACATTAGCTCAAGATCAGCGTAACTTGAGTCAGAGTAGATTTTCTTAAGATCGAAAAGGAATTAAGTTGTCATCGAATCTTGTGAGCATTAGAGACCATGAAAGATTATATAGTACTATCTTTCACACACTTCTTTTAAAAAGCCATAATTGCATAAGTGTGAGCGCTTTCTTTGACACAGATTTCAACAACCTCCCTACCATAGCAGGCAATAGTCATGCCTTACTCTGGTTTTTAAAAGAATCATCACCTGGTGGCCAGACTTCTCGGAAGGAACATCACTTAATTTGCCCAGGATGGTCCTTGAACAAAAGGACAAATGATCAAAGTCTTCCAGCTTGGTAAGACATACTAGAGTTCAGATCTCTGTTGCAGTCTTTAAGAACCTAGAACTAATAATAGCTAATATTTAAAGAGCACTTTAAGGTTTCCAAAATGCTTTATAAATATTATCTCATTTGATTCTTCCAACAACCCTACTATTATTAATGCCAATTTTATAGATGAAGAATTTAAGACAAACAGAAATCACCCAGATAGTAAATATATGAGGCAGAATTGGAACTAGGTCTTTCTGACTTTAAGTACAGAGATCTATCCACTGTACCACCTGATTGCCATGCCTCACTAACATATGGAGATTCTTTTCCAAAAGTTCCACAAAATTAATTTTTCACTGAGAATGTTGCTCATGTATTACTTTATGCTTAGAATATTCCCTTTCCTGGCTCTCTCAGCCTTTCAAATACTACCCATTCTTCATGATGCAGGTTAAATGCTACATCCTCCCAAATCTCCCCAGTTTCTAAAAAGGTTAAGTGTCTTACTCAGGTTCACACAGTATGGATCAAAGACAGAATGTGAACCTTGATTATTTATTTCCCTCCATGGTATAACAATGCCTCTCTTTAGGACTCAATTCCTAGTAAATTTCATTTGAGTCAGTTCAGTTTTTTGCTCTCCTAGTGTTGTTATAGCATTTGGCCAACACTTCTCTTGTTCACATAGAAAACAGAATAGGGATAGGGACTAGACCTCTATTTCATTGGTATAGAGAAATTCTAAGTAAAGAAATTCCCTCTATCAATACAGGTCAGCACCTTTTCTGCCACTATAATAATAGACAGTTACCTAGAGCACTGAGAGGTTAGCTAACTTACACCATCAGTATATGTTAGAGGCAATATTTGGACCTTAGTCTTCTAGCTCTGTGTCCAGCACTCTACCCTCTTTAGATCTCTAATGCACACATCATGTATTATTTGTATTATTGTTATATGAGAAAAATCTTAGATTCACTATTTTCTTATATTTCCTGTTGTAGTCCTGATCAGGCTCCTTAAAGGAAGAGTCCAACTCTTATTCATCATGTTATCTCCCAATGCCCCTAGCTCAGTGTATTGCACAGCATGCTTGCTGAATTTTTTTGTGACTTCTTCTCTAAGAAGACCCTTTCATTCCCACCTCAGGAAGATTGACAGGTAATTGGAGTACTGAAATTCATTTGGGGTTGGGTCTCTCATAGAAACATTAAGAAAATTAAATACTTAACAGCAACTTAAAACATCATGGTGAAAATTGGGAGAGGCTGGAAGGTTGTGGAGTCATCATGTGTTCATAGTCTATTTTTAAATTTTGTAAGTTTAGAAAATAGAATTTATTATTTCAGTCAAGGATCATTAGTCTGCAGGAAAAGTTATTTGTACTTGGCCAACTCATAAGTTCAATGATAAAGTAGAATTTCACTATGGAACATATGCTTTTATGGTAACTGAAATAATTCTTTTTTTTTTATTTTTTATTTTTGACATGTTTGGTTTTCAGCATTGATTTTCACAGGCATTTGAATTACAAATTTTCTCCCCATTTCCTCTCCCCCCCC
>CM053627.1:80347267-80373507 GCA_028646595.1 Phalanger gymnotis
GGAAATGGGGAGAAAATTTGTAATTCAAACGCCTGTGAAAATCAATGCTGAAAACCAAACATGTCAAAAATAAATTAAAAAAAAAAAGTCAAAATCCTATGGTCCTCTGAAGTTCACAAGGTCCAATTCTAGTCAAGGGGAGAGGTGAGGAGAATTAGGTCCTCTCCTTCCTCCCTCCAAACTGATTCTTTCTCAGGAGCTGGGCTGGACCTACTTGTATCACTAAGATGCTAGCTTCTCAATAAGTGTGATTTCAATTTATCTCCCATGATTTTATCCACACCCCTAGGCACACGACCAAGGCTCTTCCAACAATCCCAATATACTTCCTGTGTAACTGCTTCATTGAGTTAAAGCAAGGCCCTAGATTTGGGGATTTCCAGAAAATTGCTACTCAGGAAACTAGTAAAATCGAGAGTTTTATTAATTCAAGGCATAGCAAGCAGGCAAAGAAAAGCATATAAATGTGTATGGCGATAGAAGCAGAGGTAAGTTTGTCTTCACATATGCAAGAAACTCACTCTGTGTGAGGCTGAGGGAGATGTATCAAGGAGAAAACATGGGTTAGGTCGCAAAATTATATTGCCTAAGAATGGGCTTAATTAGAACAGGTAATCAGTGGCAGATGTAGGAGGGGGCGGTCCTAACTAGACCCAGATGTGGTAGAAAAGGTCTCAGGCTCATTTATAGATACTGGGCTTTGGCAAAGCTTGGGCAAAAGGAGTTTTTCTATCAGGGTCACAACGTGGAGGTGGTGGTAGTGGTGGTAGTGGTAGGAGGGAGCTGGGAGGAGCATCTCATGGCAGCAGCAGAAGAGAGGACTAGCTCAGAATGCGCAGCCCTCACTGTAGCTTGTCAAGAGTTTCCTCCAATCAAAAGCTGTGAGCTTGATCTGCCTGAAACAGAGTTAAGAGTGGAAAAGTACAAAATAATAGGATGATTGTCTCTCATTCTTGGTACCTGGTCTCTATTCATGAATGCTCTGATGATGTTATTTTTTTTTATGTCCTGTCACATACTATTGATTCATACTAAACTTGGAATCCACTAAGACATTGGGTTGTCTTTTCATAAAATGTTGTCCAGATGTAAGCCTTCTCCATCCCAATCTTGTCCTACTAATTACAAAAAAGTATGTCTTTGCAATTATCCTCACTTAATTTCATCTTATGAAGCTGGACCCTTCATGAAAGTCCAATTCTGATTTCTCTTAGTAGTCTGAAGGTAACTCTTACTTCTTAAAGACTATGACAAAAATACACAAGTTCTATCAAGTTAGAAAGGTTTGATTATAGTTTTTGTGTCAGATAGTATGCTGAGGGTCAGCCTAGATAAATATACAGAGATTAATTCCCAATATGCCAGTCATTAAGTGATGAAAGTTTTGATTATGGAAAATTTTAAAACACATAACAATATAAAACAATCACTGACATTAGCAAAAAGGAGAATGGATGTGGGGTTGATGTTAAAAAAAATCGTGCTGTTTTGACCATCTCCAAACATAAATTTAATTATTGGGGTTCTAAATGTGTAATTCTTGTCCACTGACTAGTGAATTGATAGAACTTAAACATGTTGACATGAAAATTCATGTTATAAATGTAATTAGACATTAAGCAGCATGGTGCTATGATAGAATTGCTATTTGAAGCAAGAATGCTATGATTTTTTTCCCTCAGCTTTGTTGCATACTAACCTGTATGACCTTGAGAAAGTTACTCAACTTCTATGGCCTTAGTTCCTCAGCTATAAAATGAGGAGGTTCAGTTTCATGACCTTTAAGACCTCTTCCAGTGCTCAATCTATGATCTGATTCTATGATTGTAAATGGAAGGATTTCTCCCAGTAGTCTTCAAATAAGAGCATTCTTGGTTTGGTTACGCTCCAAAAGAATAGGAAATATAATTTCATGGGCTTTCAAGAGGGCATTGTAGATCTACTCAAATGTTTGAAAGCCTGTCATGGTCAATAAATCAATCAATAAACATTTTTAAAGCACCTACTATCTGCCAGGCACTGTGCTAAGCACTGAGGATACAAAAGGAGTTAAAACAGTCCATGCCCCCAGCAAAGTTAACAGTGTAATGGTGTAGACAACAAGCAAACAAATACATACAAGGCAAGCTATACACAGGATAAATAAGAAGTAATCAACCTAGGAAAGGCACCAGAATTAAGAGTGGTCAGGAAAGGCCTCCTGTACAAGATGGGATTTTAGTTGGGGGAGTCTGGGATGTTAGTTGAGGAACTAGGGTGTATTTGTTCTAATTGGTCTAAAGGGCATAGCTAATAATGATTGACAAGCAGAGCTAGAATTGATATGATGAAAAATGCTATCAAATTTAGGAATTGGTGCTGTTCAGGTTGGAGAAAAGGAAAGTTGAAATGTGTGTTTATGGGAGGGAGAGGGCTTAGTCACAGTTTTCAAGTACATGGCCATGCTCTTTTACATTGAAATGGAAATTAACTTGTTCTTCTTGGCTCAGAGGGCAGAACTAAGAACAATAAGTAGAACTGGAGAGAGGCAGATCTGAGATCATCATATGCAACAACTTCCAATAATTGGAGTTCTCCAAAGCACAGAATGTCTGGCTTCAGGAAGTAGTTATTTCCCTCTCCATGAAGGTTTTAAAGCAAAAGCTAGATAACTACTTGTTGGGGATATGTTATAGGGGGGACTCTTGGACAGGCACAGCTGGGACCAAACGATCTCTGAGGTCCCTTCCAAATGATAAACTCTGTGATTTTGTGATCTAGTTTGAGTTTCTAGTTTCTTGGCTCTGGTGCCCAGAACTGGACCCAGGATTCCAGATGTAATCTAACCAGGTGTAGTAGGAAGGCCGAATTTATGATCTCAAATATAATCATGTATATGTTTGAATGGTCCGAAATCGCAAGGTATGAGAGATTCTCTAAGGAGAAAACAATTATTTAGGCCCCACCGCAGCAAAAACTTGAACCAGCCTCCCCATTCCAACATCTTGACAAAAAGACTCCAGGCCCAGAAAGCCCATCTCACAAGTGCAACCAAGAGGCCACAGAAAAACAAGAGAGTATTTGGCCAAATCATGTTCACTGGCCTCACGTTCCTGCTCGCACTCGGGTAAGCCCTGCTTCCACAGCTTCCTGCCTCCGCAGCTTCTGGCTTCCGCAGCTTTCTGCTTCTGCAGCTTCTGGCTTCCACACCTTCCGCCGCCACTGAAGTTGTCTCCCGGCTCCCCCTCCTCGGAGCTTCCGGCGTTCTCAAGCCCCGCCTCAATGACCAGAGACCATTGGTTCCCAGGCTGGCCCCTCCTACGTCACCAATCCACACCCACACAAGTTTCACACCTGACAGGGCCCTGGGCCTGGGGTTTAGCACTTAACAGCTCAAAGTACTTCCACTCAAAAGAAACAAAAGCCATGCTAATGAGACAATTTTGCTTAACAACACACCAGGGCAAAGGACAATGGGATTATAACCTCACTTCCTCTGAATATTATGTTGTAGTCTAGGGGTGATAGGAACCCCTAAATTCAAGAGCAAAAGACATGGGTCCTGCCTCAAAAGAATTTGACCCAAGCCTTCTTTCATTCACACTGTTATTGTAACACTGGTTGAGGTGGGTGAGATTTTAAGAGATTTCAAGATTCCACGATATTGGCCAGATTTTAAGAATCTGAGCAATTTAATGGAGACAAGATGGACTTTTTATACAGAAACACTATGGGAAGATCTGGATGTGATCTAGGAGTGGCCAAGTAGTCTGGGGTGACTGGGAGGTAACAGAGAAGGACTTTAGATGGAATTAAGGGTGGGAAGTGTCTTAGAAGTGAGAAATAATGAAGGGCTGGTCTAGGTTAGAGGTAACAGAGAATTAGAGATTGGGTCAGGGTCAAAGCCACAATTCAAGGACAATTGAAAGAGACCTGGGCCACAGGAAAGTCCAGGGGATGTTGGGGGGGAGGGTTTCCAGGTTCCATTCCCCTTCAATTATACTTCTACAAATATCTTCCAAGCTTGCAATAGCTTTTCTGCCATTCACGGCACTTTACTGACATTGAGCTTGCCTTGTCCCAGAGGATCCTGTCTCCCTCTAAGCCTTTTTCATCATAGGCATGCCTTTTTCTAACAACACCTTTGCTTCCTGGATTTGTGGAGCTGATTAATTTAATCAATTTCAAGATAAGAAATATTACTGTAAGGCAATTGTCTGTATTTTTAAACAGGATTTAAAAGCTCTGCCTGATGGCCTGCTTGTCTACAGTAATATTTGATAATAGGAACACAAATGGCCAAAGGAAGACCAAAAACTTGATGGGTTGGTTCGTCAGATAGAGATGGTAAGATCAAGGAAGCGGGGTGTGTGTGTGTGTGTGTGTGTGTGTGTGTTAATTTTGCTATTTTGTGGGTTTGTGTTTTCATCATAGACAGTAACAGCAGATAGAAATGAATGAATGAATTTGGTGATGGTAGTAATAGTGATATATCTATATGTTTATAGATGTCTATATGAAAGAAAGAGATTGAGAGATGAGATAAATGATTATTAATAATGAATTAATATTAATAATTATTAATAAACAATATCTTGGGGAGATTCAGAGTTTTCCCCTTCTGAATTCCTCATTTTAAAAAGTTCAGTTTCTTGAAGGACATTACTAATAATGAGATTGGATGAGCTCTCCTGATCTTGGTTAGACCCCAGCCAACTTTACCAGGAATTTAATCTAAGGTGGGGAAGGCCATTGTGTTCTACTCAAGCTTGGGTGGAGATAGATCCTTTTATCTAGGTAGCCCAACTCTGGGAGTGGTCTGGTACAGAGATACTTTCTCTGTCCATGGGTGGCATGATGATGAGTGAGCTCAGCCCCTCTGCCATGTTTGTCTTTGGTGTAAGAGAATCAGACAAATGACCATCATTTTATTAATAATCTGCTGGCCTTATTAATAAAATGATTAAAATACCCAGAAACTATATCTCTCAAACATTTTTAATTGTGTGTGTATGTGTGTGTGTGTGTGTGTGTGTGTGTGTGTGTGTGTGAGAGAGAGAGAGCGAGAGAGAGAGAGATCTAAGGTTTGTAAAGCTCTTTATACATATTTTCCCTTTGATCAATATAATTTAAAGTTCCACAAAAGAATATACCTGGACAGTCAATAAAAGATCGTTGTAGGAGTTTTGTCTTCAGCTGTTGAGTAAGTGGATATTCTAATTTAAAGGAGTCTTGAATGCAAAAGATGAATCATATGTGTAGCTTTTCTAAGTTTCTTAGTGACTATTCACTAATTTAATAACTTGCTAAGCAGGGCTCTGTGGGTTTCCAAGAATTAATGCAATTTCCATAGGTGTCTAGCTCACCACCAGGCAGGAGGGAGAACCTGGTCAGGATTATTTGTTACAGGATTCTACTGCCCAGTTCCAGTGTTTGTGTCCTGCTGTGTTTAGTTCATTTAAATTTTAATTTCCTTTCGTAGCTTTCATTGTCACTGACTGTGAAAGGAAGATCTTGGCTGCTCCTGTTGACAGCTGGCTTTAGTATACAAAGCTTCCACTGAGCTGAAAACAGTGTTTTTCTGTTTGTTTTTAAGAAAATTTTATGAGCTTTTTGAATAGCTGGAAGAACACTGATCTTTTAAGCGACATACAAAGAAAAAGAGAGTTTATTTTGGCTGTTTCCTTTTGCAAAACAATCACCCAATCACCCCATCAGCAAAGGAAGAGTGAAGGATGGAGGCTCCATTAAGGTGACTTCATTCCTCTGTTGAAGGGGGAAGCAAAGATAGCCTGTATAACAGCTGCTAGAAGGAGAAAAAAAAAATGAGAGTAAAGCCTAGCCTCCTCTGCTTTCACACACACCCCATACCTCCAGGGGGCAGTTTCAACCTATTTATCTGTTCTCCTAAGGTGGCTCACAAGCTCTCACCATTGGCTTTGGCCTGGCTAATACTTATGGTTGGCCACTTACTTACCTTAAGAGGAACTCTCCGGTGCATAGCTCAAAGGAAACAAGCTAGAAAATAAGCTATTACAAGTCTACTTGATTCATATTCTTTACTGGACAGGGAACAAAAAAGTATACAGGAAGAAAAAGAAAGTGCTTTAGTTGGCTTTGCCTTGCTCATAACCGATAGCCTTGAATTGAAGTGGAGATTTCCAATTCTTACCTTTTCTTTTCTTTTCTTTTTTTTCAGGACAAAGGAGAGAATATGGTTTTTATCCCTCTTAATTTGAAGAATCTAAATTTGTCTCAAAGATTTCTAACTGGTTTCTTTACCTTTAATCTCTACCCTTGCCAGTTCATTTTCCATACATCTTCACAAATGATGATCTTAAAGCACAATGTCTGACCATGGCACTCCGCTAGCTAGCCAATGAGCTCCCATGATTCCTTATCGCCTAAAGGGTCAGTTGCAAATTTCTCTTAGTATCTAAAGCTAACAACTCAGCTCCACCCTTCTTTTCCAGACTTATTACACATTACTCCCCTTATACACACTCTATGATCCAAACTGGCCTTGCTCTTCTTCCTACCTGACACCCCACCTCTCATCTTTCTGCTTTCATATAGCTGTTCCATGTCTAGATTGAATTTTTCCTCATCTTCCCTTTTTAAAACCCCATTTTTTTCAAAGCTTGACTCAAATATAATTTCCTACAAGAGTTCTTTCCTGTTCTTCCTCTCTTCTCTCCAACTCTCTCCCTTCCTCCTCTTGTGCTTCCACTATTTACATTGACTATATTTTCTATGTAATTCTATGTGTACCTCTTCTTCTAAGAGACTATAAATTCCTTGATGGCAGAGACTGTTTCATTTTGGTCATTATATCTCCAGTGCCTAGCGTATCGCCTGACATAGTGGGGGCTTAGTAAATGTTTGTAGATTGAGTCAAAGGGGAGAAAACTGACCTTAAGAGTCAAAATGATTCCAAGTTGTTATGCTTTAGCATAGAGATTTTTAAACTCATAGTTGTTTATAATAATAACAATAATAAACAACAGCAACTGGCATTTACATGTTACTTTAAGGTTTACAAAGCATCTTTACAAATGTTATTTTGTCCTTACAATAACTCCAGCAGGTAGGTGCTGCTATTATTCCTGTTTTGCAGATGAGAAAGCTGAGGCAGAGTTTAAGTGACTTGTCCAGGATCACAGAGCTAGTAAGTGTGTAAGACTGGATTTCAACTCAGGTATTCCTGACTCAAAGTCTAGCACCTCAGCTACTGTCCCATCTAGATTCCATGAATTAAAAAAATATTGTAAAAATGATATTTATTTTGTTATGCTACATATTTTATCTTAAGGATTTAAAAATAGGGTTCTGAGAAGGAATCTATTCATAGGCTTCAGCAGACTTGCAAAGAGGTCCATTCCATTGAAAAAGGTTGAGTCTCTACCTTAAGGACTCCCAGGAAGCAGCAACTTTCTGTTCACTAAAAAACTCCACACAGAGGCTGTTCAGAAACTTGTTGGAAATATTGAGGACACTCGTGGTCAGGCAAGTTAAGGTCTAGACGACCTCTGATGTCTTTCAGTCTTTGCAGTTCTCTGTGTATTTGTGAAAAGACCTCCTGACAAGGACATCATTTCATCCTTAGTCTCACATATACATAACACAGACATATGTATACATGTACACATATATGTATGCATGTAGAAATATATGTATAAGTGTACACACATATATGTATATATGTACATATAGATATGTGGGTAGGAACCCAGGTCCTCTAACTCCTAGTCTTAGATTCTCTATAGAAACTGCATTCCTTCTTAATGGTAGGGTACTTAGGGCAGTCAAAAGTGGGGTCTGCATGGAAGATGATAGAGTTCATACCCTGGGGAGGGGAAAAACAAAATGCTGGGGGTGAGACAAATCTACAAAGAAAGACTGTATAGAGGCAGACATCAGATTCCAGGAAGGCAAACTGAACTGGGACATGCATAAGAAGGTTTAATAGTATTAAAAAGGCTGGTGTGACAATATGACTAGCTAACAGTCAGGGGCATCAATTTGTTCCAGGGTTACATTATTCCTCTTCCCTTTATTCTAGTTAACACACCACAAGTTGGCTGTGAACAGACTCTGACACCAGCATTTGACAAAGATCTAAAACATAAGGGTAACAGGAAGAACAGATCCTATGGAAAAAAAATAAGTCAAGAAAGGGAGAATTAAAACAATACTATAAACCTGGGAGTTTGGAAAGAGACTGAAATTGGTTGCCAACTAGTGTGACAGAGGTGTCTGATATCCTGGAAGACAGGACCTCAAAGTGATTTTAATGCAGAGAGAAGAGGAAAACAGGACCAAAGGCTCTTTCTAGTGCTTCATTTTAGCTGAAAATGCAAATGGTTTTCTGTTATTTCTCTTCGGTAAAGCTTAATGATGGCACTTTAAAAGTATGCCTTTACTTAGTTCTGAAAAGTCTGACAGAGTAATTTCCACTTCATTCTTTTGTTGTTCAGTTTTATCAGTCATGTCTGACTCTTGGTGACCCTGTTTGGGGTTATCTCAGAAAAGATACTGGAGTGGTTTGCCTTTTCCTTTTCCAGCTCATTTTAATGATGAAGAAACTGAGGCAAATAGGGTGAAATGACTTGCCCATGATCTCACGGCTAGTGTCTGAGGCTAGATTTGAACGCAGAAAGCTGAGTCTTTCTCACTCCATGTCTGGTACTCTATCGACTGTGCCACCTAGCTGTTCTATTTCATTTTTAATCAAGTCTAAATAAGGAATTTACACAGTTTCAAACTGAAAAGAAAATTAGACATCATTTAGTCCATTCCCCTCATTTTATACATAAGGAAACTGAATCCCACCAGGGGTTAAATGAGTTGTCCAAGGTCCCATAGGAAGCAAACAACAATGGTAGGGTTTGGACAGCTCCTGTTTTCCTAGCCCACTACTCTACCCAATCTTTCCCTTAGCGGGCATTTCGTAGATGCTTAGTAGTACAGCTGTTTCAGGAAAGGAATTTTATTTATTTGTGGATTTAAAAAAAATGTCTCTCTGGGATAAAAAATCTGAGAGCTCCACTGTATGCTATTAGAGTTGCTTATTCAGCAATCAGTCAGTACTCTGGTTGTCCTTAGTTGTTTGGCTTCCTTGTCTATTGAGTGTGTGTGTGTGTGTGTGTGTGTGTGTGTGTGTGTGTGTGTGTGTATGCCACTAGTCACTTCTTCAATAAATCAGGAAAGAGTTTTCCCCTTGTGACTAGAAGGAAATTTGGTATTCACCCTTTGCAGTGAGCTTGTCAACAACTTTGAATTCATTAAGCTTGTTAAGCCCCCATTAAAAGTTAGGATAAGTAGCCCTTAGAGCTTTTGCCATTCTTTAATCTTATTAGTTATCCCCCCAAATAAAAAGGTTCAGTATCTCTTTGTGGGAGGTAATCTTTATAAGCTGAAACCAGCTAAAATAAGCATTCGATCAGCTACTGGGTGATTATTAATCTATTTTCTTGAATATAGAATGTTTTCCTTTAATTTTTTGAAAACATTTTAGCTAAATTTCAGTTCAATCCAATCCAATTCAACGAAGACTTCTTAGGTATGCTCTAGAAGTATAAAACAGTGCTAAGAGCTGGGGAATATACAGGGATAAATAAAATAGGAGAAAGGCAATATGATGTAGGAAACCACACTGGACTTGAGTGGAGTCAGGAGAAACCTGGGTTCAAATCCTGTCTCTGGCGCTAGTTTTGTGACTATGGGCAAGTCATGGAAACTCCCTAAAACTCTGTTCTTTCTATCTATCTATCTATCTATCTATCTATCTATCTATCTATCTATCTATCTATCTATCTATCTATCTGTCTGTCTGTCTGTCTGTCTGTCTGTCTGTCTGTCTGTCTGTCTGTCTATCTGTCTATCTATCTACCTATGTTTTGTCTATAAAATGGGTACAATGTGATATCTACTTCATGAGATTGCTGTAAGGATGAGATGAGATAATGTATATAAATGCTTTCAATGCTTAAAGCACTACAGAAATACCAGCTCCTGGTTTCAGGCCATGTTTTCTGTCTTCATCAACCTTTACGAGTGTGATAGGAGACTTAATACATTCTTCTTTTTTATATTGAAGTGTTTCTTGGGAGCTTGCATGTATGTGGTGTTGCTATAATAATGGGGATTCAGATGGTTCAAGTCCCTACAGTTGAGGAGCTTACAATATAAAAGGTAATACTTAAGCAGACAAATGTGAAGATTAATAGTAAAATGAGGTATAGTGCCTGATCTCATCTGCTGGATGGTCTTAGGTTCTGAAGCCTAAGTAAGAAAGGGTAGATATTAAAATTTGATATTGGGTCTCTGCTTCTTTTGTTTTTCTCAGTTTAACTGTTTTTTAGAAAAAAAGTTTTATTAAAATGTTTTATTTTTACATTGTAAATGTTTACAGGTTATTCCCACTCCACGAGAGATCTCTTTTTAACAGAATTAAAACAATTAGGCAAAACTAACAATACAATGACCTTGGCCAAAAGTACATTTAATTCAATTAAGCATTATACATCTGGAATATCCTCTTCAACCTAGCTATTTTTTAGTCAAGTAGTCAAACATTTATTAAGTACCTACTACGTCCCAGGCACTGTGCTAAATGCTGGGATGCTGTAAAAGACAAGAGACAGTCCCTGCCCTCAAGGACTGCAACCTAATATTTTTTTAAATGGAGAAAAATCTATTTTCTTTCCCTCCTATCCCATTGGAATAAAAAGAAAAAAAATCCACAAATTCCTTGTAAGAAATATGCATAGTCATGCAAAATGAATTGCTTCAATGGCTGCATTAAAAAAAGTTTTTTTTTATCCAAAATTTGTCACTTCTCTGTCATGACTTGGACAGTATGTTTGAAAAAAATCTTTAAAATCATGGAATAGTCTCAGTTTTTATAGCTTTCAAAATCATTCACCTTAACAGTTGTTATGATTGTATAAATTGTTCAATTTTTTCTTATTTCATGCTTAATCAGTTTATGTCTTCAAAATTGTATATTTTGTGATATTGATGTTATAATACAAATTATTATGATTTTTCTTATTTTAGTCTGCATTACTTCATATGTCTTCCTATGTCTCTTTGAAATCCCATTTCTTAGTTCTTTACAGCACAATTATATTCCATTACATTCCACAACCTATTCAGCCATTGCTCAATTAAACAGCATCCTTTTAGTTTCCCTTCTTTTCCACCCCCAAAAGAGCTGCTCTGTATAGTTTTTGTACATATCAGAGCTTTCCCTAGTTCTTTGGCCACTTTGGGGTCAAAGGGCCTGCTCTGTTTAATAACATTTTGTATACAATGCCAAGCTATGGATGTACTCATTCACAAGTATACCAACAGTGCATCAATGTGCCTGTTTTCCCACATCCCTTTCAGATTTATAATTTTCCAGGGTGTTTTGTATTCTCAGATTTTTTTTTTAGCATACAACTGTGCTTAGTAGGTTTTCATCATTTAAAAAAAAATTCCTTTCATTTTGTTGTTTTACTTTGTTGACTGTATATATTACTGATTTGATTTCCTGCTTTCTCCTTTTTTGATCAGGTTGGCCAAAGGTTGATCAATTTTATTAGTTTTTCCATAGAACTAGCTTTTAGGTTTTTTAAAAAAATCATTTCCCTAATCTTTTTGGTTCCAATTTGTCTATTCCTCTTCTAATTGAAAATGTCTGTTTTGGGCTTATTTTAAGGTTTTTTTGCTTCTCATTTTTGATACATATTCAGTATTGATCTTTTTCCCTCCTCTTTTGTTGATGCATATTTTTTGTGGATAAAATTTTTCCTCAAAGGATTGTGTTAGCTACATCTCAGAAATTTTGGTATGTTATTTCTTTATCATCTTTTAAATAGAACTACCAATTATTTCTATGATTTCTTCTTTTACCCACTCATTATTTGAGACTTCATCATTAAATCTTCATTTGGGTTGGACTACTTTTGTTTGTGCTCTATGAACTGATGATTATTTTTATTTATTATGATTTGTAAAGAATATATTTACTATTTCTATCTTTTTATATTTATTTGACATATTTCTGTGCTCTAACCTATAGTCTCTTTTTGTAAAAGTTCCATATAGTACTAAGAAATACATATACCTTTAGCAGTTCAGAATGCTTTTAGCTCTAGTTTCTTCCATGACTTTGATTTTACATTTTTCCTTTTGTTTATCTTATTTTTAGATTTGTCTAAAACTAAGAGAGGAACATTGAAGCTTCCTACTATCATTGTATTACTGTCTTTGTTTCTTTTTTAATTCAGTCAATTGCTTATTTATGAATTTAGACACTAAGACATTTCAAGCAAAAAAAAATAATATTGATATTGGCTTGTTGTTTATGGTTCCTTTAGTATAACATACACTCCTTGTTTCTTTTTGCAGTATGAATTTTTGGTTTTTTTTGATAGCATTATTGCAATTCATGGTGTTTATTTTGGTTCACTTGATACAATGCAATTTTTTCTAGTTCCCCTTTTTTATTTTGTGTAACTCTTTGCTTATTGGATCTTTCTTGTAAGTAATAGATTCTGGAGTTTTGTCTTTGCTCTTAATGAATTTGCTTAGTAACAGGGGCAAACAATATATGTAGAGAAGCAGTAGCCAGGGAAGAGAGTTTGGGTCTTAAGAGTTACAGGATGGAGAATTTATATATGGAGTAATTCGTTGACTTGCCCTGTTCAGAAGCAATAACACTATTGATCCCTATCCAGAGCAAGTAGGTAAGGTTAGGGGTATGTGTGCGGCAGTACATGTACTTAGCCTTTATGCCATTTCTTGCAGGTATATGATTTTTGCTAAATGATGTATCCTTCATTTTCCTTAATTGGATTTCTTCCAGTTTGATTGAAATGGACTCTTTTTCTTATCCTTTTTGATGAGATTCAGATAAAAATGGTTTGAGGACAAGTAGTTATGTTATTATTTTATATTTAATACTCTGTACTATTGCACAGGTGAAAAATAACTGTTTTTATAATTGAATAAGAGTATCAGAATGTAAGTCACTTTCTGTAGTAGATTTATTGAATACATTTTTGAGACAACTCCAATTGTAAATAGAATGACAGAGAGCACACATACCTTATCATGTAACTCCATTTAACATTTTTGGTTCAGTTGGCTAGATCTATATTTTGAAATCTTTTCATCCCACTATATTCAAATTTTGAAAGTTAGAGGTTATGGGTATATAGTATTATCTATTAAAAAGTTTGTAAAATTATAGTGATTAGAGTTGTTTTGAGGAGGTTATGGGCAATAGTACTGTTTGTAAGGATGCTTCTTCAGTTCAGTAATGGCTCAGTTCTCAAGTATAGTTTGAGGCTTCTTTTTTGTAGGGAAGAGAATAATTATTTGTTTATAAGAGATAACAAGATTCTGGCATAGAGTTTGAATCACATAATTGTACCTTTCCAAGTATTTGGTAGATGTTAACTCATTACAAACTGCAGTGATATATCATTTATTTTCTACCACATTATTGTGTAATACGCATCAATAAAATAACCTTTTTGTAACTTCTAGTGAAACTGATCTGATCATAAATCAATATCATAACTTCCTCGGTTTCTATAAATCAATATATATGTACACTTTTTCTCAGGCATGATACATAGCAGGTGCTTAATCAATGACTTTCCTTTCAAGTCTCTTTAGTTCAGTCAAAGACTATATTTGCAATGTTTTCTTCAGTCTGCTGATGAAATTGAACCAATAGACAAAGGTGGTATTTACAAATATCTTGGCAAAAAGGCAAGATACAGTGAGCATAAAATTACCAAGGAGAAACTGATTGTGTTTGCCAAGAGGTTTACTGGCATCTTGAATTCAGTGTTCCAGGAGGAAGACTACATTTAGAGCAATTGACACCTATGCAACTCAGGAAAAGGAAGTCTCACCCCAGGCCCAATGCTCTATTCACTGAATCACTTAGCTGCCCTCAATACAAGTAATGTAAGTATATTTAGTCTAATTTTTAACATAGGAAATAGAAGCTCAGAGAATTATATCACCTGCCTATGGATACAGATAGAAGCTTTAGACCTGTGATACTGTATAAGTAAGCTAAAAATGTTGAGTGAAAAGAAGGTGTGCCTGACAGTGGAAGATGAGGAATAAAGGCAATAAGTGTTGAATAGGTTAAAGAACCCAGTTGAAAGGAGATCTGTGCCCTCATCCTTATCTGGTCCTTGGGTTTCCTATTTTCTAAAATGAAGAATTTAAAATAGCACATCTCTCAAGTCCTTCCTGGTTCAGAAATCCTCAGTTCTATTTTAACAAAATAAATAATAATATTTGAGGTAGGAGGTAAAATGTTATAAATTCTATCAAACAGATGAATAGACTGAGGCTCAAAGATACTAGAATCATAAATTTAGAGTTAGAAGATACATTTACTTCTACACACACCACTAACTAGGACAGACTGCCCCCTCAAACTTGGAATGCATTGTCCTCTCATCTCCACTTTTTAGATTCTTTAGTGTCTTTTAAAATATGACTCAGGTACATCCTTTACCTCTTTTATTTTTTGAGGGGGGAAGGCAAGGCAATTGAGGTTAAGTGACTTGCCCAAGGTCACACAGCTAGTGTGTCAAGTGTCTGAGGCCAGATTTCAACTCACGTCCTCCTGACTCCAGGGCCGGTGCTCTACTTACTGTGCCACCTAGCTGCCCTCTCCACCCCCCGCTTTACCTCATTTATTGATGGATTAATTTTCATGAACTTAGAACTGAAAGAACTCCAACTGTTAAGTGACCTACAACCATAAAATTTATTTATTTAGTAATATTGGTTAAGCATGATTTTGATTCTTACTGAGAAGCAATATGATACAGTGAGAACTGACTTCTGAGTCTGAAAGATCTAGGTTTAAGTTCCACCACTAAAACATACTGCCTGTGTAAGCCTGGGCAAGTGACTCTTTTAACTACTGTGTCCCAGGAGTTACTAACTGTAAGTTAGTGTTAGATCTGCAATGGTGGAAGAATAATCCTCACTAGGAACTACTTAGACAAAATCATAAGTCTAGTAAAAAAAAAAGGCCCATATTAGAAATGGAAAGATCACTGAATTGGGAGTCAAAGGCCATGACCTGGCTCTGATTCACAGCTGGTTCTGCTGACAAACCATTTAAAATCTACTGCCTTTTGGATCTTAGACAAATCACTTAAACTCTCAGGGCTTCTGTTTCCTCATTTGTAAAAACAGGAAGTTAAACTAGATGGTCCCTTCCAATTTTCAATCCATTATTATAATATTTTTGAGCATCAGTCTATCCATCTGTTTAATACAAGTTACAACATTTTACCTCCTATCTCAGACAGCTGTGAGGAAGTTGTAAAGTTATATAAGTTATGTAAGTTATAAAGTGGAATAGTGAACGAGTATTATTATTCCTTTTATCTTATAGATAAAAGGTGCTCTCTAGTGAGAATTGCCAGTCGATCTCATGGTAGTAATATTGGGAGTATTTTACCCTCACCACTCGTGTCTTTGCCAAGAAAACCCCAAGTTGTGTCATGAAGAGTCAGACTTATCGATTAAGATTAGTCTTAGCACTAGAGGGTGGTAGAAATTTGGTCAGGGCTAACTTTAATGCAGGTAAGAGCTAAGAGTTATATGGGCTAGACAGCACATTGCCATGCCAGGCTCTGGAGAACTTGCCAATTGCTCTGGATTCTCAAGAAGAAAAGGCTCTTTTTCTTCTAATATCTATTGGCTGGTGGTGAGATGCCAATTAAGGTCAATGATGATGACTTCTTGTTCTTTTTTCTCCTCTTCCTCCTCCTCTAGTTCTTATTTTACAACATTTAAGAATTTACTTTGGAGTTTGAATTTTCTCTTCTGGTATGTTTGGGTTCCTCTCTTCTTGGATAAGTTTGCTGAGACCTACATTGGTTCAAGAGCTTGTATGGAAAGAGATCACAAAAATGTGCTATAGTCTAGAAAGCAGAACCTGTAGCCTCTTATTTCTCTCTTTTGGGAAATGTAAATTTCCTCTTTCTATTACAGGTATGTTCCCCCTCTCAACTCAGCTTTTTAGGAGCAGCTAAACAGATCTATCATATTTTTTTTTAAAAAAATGCTTCATTTAAAAAATCTTTCCTTATGTAACAATCCCTCTGCAGGGAGGAGGGATAGGCACGAGGAGCTCACAAGGCATTGAAGAGGGATAGTGATGGTTATGAAATGTTAGAGAAGGTTCACTTTGCTAAAAATGATGAATGTACTCCCAGTCAGGAGGGCAGAATGGCAGTGACACCACAAGTTTGTATTTTGACTTAAAGACTATGGGGTAGGCCCATTCTGAAATTGTCAACTGAAGCCCCAGAATTTAAGTTAATATACTCATCATCTTACATTTTAATCATTTTTGTACCTTTTAACTAAATGTACTTATCAATAGCACCAGCTTGGAAAGGGATTGGAAAATCTGTTATCATGACAAACATACCTCTAATTACCTTTTGCTTGCCTTTCTTTATCTTTTGGCTGTGTGTGATAATTGAATTCAAATGTTCTAAAACAAAAATAATCACAGAAAATACTCTTGCTCTTTTCTTGCCCAAGATATGCAGGAACCATATGGATATAGCTGTGGATTTCTGATATTTAATTTAAGGAATTACATTTATTTTCATCACCAGAAGATCAGAAAGATAGGGAAGTGAAGTTCTATGGGAGGGAAAACTCATATTTAAAACATAGATATCTGAATTAGCCGAATAAATTCAGCAGGGGGCTAGGTAAATTGTTTTTAATTGTAGCACTCCATTCCTTTTTCAACTTTGCCCAACATGAAAGAGAATATGAAAATGTCAGCAAAGTTAAAGATTTGTTATAAGGGGTAATAAAGGAAACTCACTTTAAATGAGCAGAGCAAAGCCATGTTTCTGTCATCTATAGAAACAGCTTAGAAACTAATGTTATAAAGAACATGCTAAAAGCATTTTTCTCTTCTCTATGATCTCTTTCTTGGTGACTTTATCAGTTCTTATGGGTTCAATTATCCCCTTTCTGCAGATCAGTCGCCTTCATTCCTTAGTTGGACCAGCTAAACCAATCATATTGCTGTTTCCCCAATCCAATACAACATTCCATCTTTCATGTCTGTGACTGGCTACCCCTGCCCCTCCAAGACGTACACTTCTTCCTCACTTTTACTTTTAGAATCCCTAGTTTCTGCCATCTCCTGAATGAAGCCTTCCCTAATTCACCCCAGCTTCTCTTTCCAAATGACTTCTATTTTTTTTAACTTCGTATACATTTTGCACAAACTTAATGTGCACACATTATTTCCCAGAGAGAATGTAACCTCTCTGAAGGTGAGGACTATTAAAAAAATTTTTGGTATCTCTGCTGCCTACTACTGTCTCTGACACATAGTAGATTCTTTATGAATTTTTGATGATTTATTTTTTTTCTTACATATTTTTCTTCCTCCCTGTTTTAAATTTTCAACCACAGCATAGAGAGCATTCACATGTAATTGGGTCTATACATTCCAGACTGGAATATTGTAGCTTCTGCTCTCTGTTCCTCCTCCAATATCAAAAGAGTAAGCAGGGCTAGTAATAACAGTGGGCTGGTATCAACACTGTGTGGGAACAATTCAACCCCTAAATGGTGGGTGGCTTTTGTACTCCAGAAGATAGAAACCATCAAATGGGATTCAATCTCTATTTATAACAGGAGATGATGAGTCTTCCATTAAACTTTGAAAAAATATTGCCAAACCGCATTTGATACACTTGTAATTCAGTATTTAGAGGAAACTTGGCTTCAGCATGCTGTTATTCTAACAAGGGGGTGGGGTGAATAGCTTCCTTTTTTTGCAGGAAATATTAATATTCCTTCCATTCAGAAAAGATGATAGTCTAAGAAAAGTACGGAAATAATAACAGTTCTTTAGACTTCTTTCTGAAGATATGAAAAAACAAAGTTTCATTGTAATGTGCTAATCTGTAAAAGTTGTTAAAAAATTCCATTTTTTAGTTTCTGGGTTAGGACCTCTTTATCAAGAAGATATTGTGATAATTTTATTTTCTCACACTAGCAACTTTGAAGCAGACTTACGAATATCAAAGGTTAAAGTAGGGCGTACTGTATATTTACTTATGGTGGGTCTCCTTTCGTAGCACATTCTAATTTTCTTTTTCTTGTTTGGTAGCTGTGGCACAGATAAGAATGGAGAGGGTTATATGCTCTACAATTAAAATGCTGAAATTTATTTTTACGTAAATTTTCTCGTCTAAGAGAAATTCCATCTCAACAACCCTGGCATATTCTATAAGGTGATAATAAATAGTGATTTATTACTGGCATTCTTTTACAGGAAAAGTCACAAAGAGGTCTTTGATCCCTGCAGACCAAAGACTACAGAGTAGTGTAATTGGGAAATAATGCAAATTCCTGAAAAGTATAAAGAATGGGATGGGGAGAGAAGGGACAATTGTATACGTTTTGTTTTCATTTGAGAGTGGTACCGTTGATTGAGCACCTGGTCTGGAGTCAGAAAGACTCATCTTCCTGAGTTCAAATCTATTCTTAGATACTTAGTAGCTGTTTGATCCTGGACAAGTCACTGAACTCTGTTTGCCTTAGTCTCCTCATCTGTAAAACGATCTGGAGAAGGAAATGGCAAACCACTCCAGTACCTCTGCCAAGAAAACCCTATATGAGTTTTCACAGAGTCAGATATGACTGAAAAAAGGCTGAACAATAATAAAAGAAAGGCTCCTGTTAAAGAAATATGATAAGTATTTCTTTTGTTTGGGAGGCAATGTGGTACAGTGGAAAAGATTGTTCGATTTGGATTAGGAGGTCCTCGGTTCAAATCTTGGAGGTTTCACTTATTACCCGCATTACCCTGGGCAAATAAAAACTTCTCTGGGCTCCAGTTTGTTTACCTGTAAAATGAGGGAGTTAGACTAGATAATCTTGAAGGTTCTCTTTATTTTAAATTTATGATCCTCCATAAAGAAAACGAGATGGATCACCATGATAAAAATTAACCAGGGGTGGGGAACCTGTAGTCTGAGGCTGCTTATGGCCCTCTAAGTCCTCAAGTGTGGCCCTTTGACTGAATCCAAACTTCAAGCTCTATGAAGTTTGCATTCAGTCAAAGAACTGCACTTGAGGACCTAGAGGGCCATATGTGGCCTTGAGGCTGCAGGTTTCCCACTCCTGAACTAAACCAATCTAAAACACATTAAGCTATTACTGCCATATGACAAAATAATAATACTAATTTAGTAATTTAATTACTAATTTAGTAATAAGTAATAAGTAATTTAATTAATAATATTAATTTAGTAATTTAGTAATTCCAAATAGCTTTTTGGCCCTTAAGATATTAGCCTGAAAAATTTCAGCTGTGTCATTTATTGATTTCACTATTTATGTCCCATTAGGCTCAGGCAAAGATTTCCAACTTTTTAGCAGTTATAAGATTAAGCATTTTGTTTGTATTCTACCCATTCCTAAAAATGTGATGTACATGTTAAAGGAAATTCATATTAATTTGTGTTACTGTGTGATAAAAAGTTATTAATTACATCAGATATGATATATAACGTAATAGCTAAAATAAGGTAGCCTGAGGCATAGAATTCCAAGCATGATCAATTTATTAGTAAGGCATGAATTTAGTAATAAATAGGATCTCAGCCTCTTCAGCAAAGCTAAGAACCCAAATTTGGGGGACAGCTCTCTTTTACAGTTTGGGGGGAATAAAGAATAAAGAATAGAACTTTGTCTGTGAGGAACAAATTATGATTGGTTAAAAGGGCTCAACATCATGAATGTCAAAATCATTATCACTGGTTACAGAGCTGAAGCATGGGAGACAATAATATCAGTTGGAAATTGAGAATGAGGGGCTAGCAGCAGCCCCCTCCTTCCCTCCTGTGATTAAGAAATGTTCATCGTTTGATTTTACTTGCAAGATTAGAGATAGTGGGTCAGAATTTTTTGGATTTTAAACTAGACATCCTTGAAGGATAGCTTGTGTGTGTAAAGAGACTAGACCCGACCTGGCATCCATCTGCATTCTTCAAGGATAACAGATTTCCTTGAGGCAAGACTAGAGCAAGAGAACTGGATTTCGAAAGAGACAAAGGACCATGACTTGGAAAGTAACAGGACAATATCAATTAACTGTGAATAGGAACAATTAAAAAAAGACACAGGATGATTCTAATAATTTTAATTAAAAACAAGTACGTACTAAATTATATGAATTTATTTGAGGTTTAGTATAAAGAGTACTACAGGGAACTTAGATTCAATCCCAGTCTTCCTATAGAAACCATACTAGACTTGCTGTTTTGGGAATAAGAGGATCATGGAAATGTCATCACTGAGATCTGAATAAGATCACAGATAGGTTCAGGGCATGAAGGACCTTTTCTCTTCGTGGCTCTAGGCATACTCATCATCCGATGGTTAGTGTTGACTCCAACTTCTGGACCCTCAAAGCAGATACAGTCCCTTCCTATTCATCTGAGTTTGAGCCAGTATTTCACTTAACCACTTTGGGCTTCAGTTTCTTGTTCCATTAAATTTAAAGGCTGGATTAGATGATTTCTAAGAATTCATCCAGTTCTAAAAAGTATGAAGCTTTGCATTTCTAGGGGACTAGCTAC
The DNA here is from genome assembly GCA_028646595.1 of Phalanger gymnotis. Lineage (NCBI taxonomy): Eukaryota > Metazoa > Chordata > Mammalia > Diprotodontia > Phalangeridae > Phalanger > Phalanger gymnotis. Next base: position 80,367,913 of record CM053627.1, read on the forward strand.
TTCAGTATTTTAAGAAACCCCAAATTTGGACCATTTGTTAAATGGCTTTCAATTGAATTGCAATTATTAACTGTTTCTATAGCTTTAAGAATGAATTATAAGTCCCATGTGAGTAGTATTTTAGTTTCTCACAACAACCCTAGGAGGGAGGTAATTCAAATATCCCCATTTAAAAAAAATGAGACGGTAGTCTCAAAGATTAGTAATCACATAGGTAATAAACTACCAGAGACAGGATTGAATCTAGTTCTAAACCTAATAGACATCTTCTTCTTCTTGTTACTGTTAATCTTTTGTTTTCGAAGAAGATCAGCGAATTGCAGGCGATGTCTTGACTTGTGTGTGAGTTAGACTTGTGAGACAGAGTTGCTCCGTCATCAGCCTCACTCTCTTTTCCTGAGTCATCGAAGTTCAGGGGCAGGATGAAAGTCAAGATTACTAATGATGGCCTGGGATACAATGGATGACCTCAACATCTTCAAAGTCTGACCAAGCTCTAATTGCTCCACAGCTCCTGCTTTAGCCACCTTCATGATTATTTTTTTCCATCCATTCCACCAGGAAAAGTAATCACATGCTTGGAGTAGACATTCTTCTAACTCACCAACAGCTTTGATACCTGTTGGTTACTCTCAACCTGGTTTTCCTGTCTACCAAAACAATTTATCAGAGTGTGTCCACTGTACATGCTACAGCTCCTTGAACCCACAGTTGAGAGTTGAGTGAAGTGGACACCCAAAGTAGACGAGCAGCCCTAAAAAGGGCTTGGCAAGGTCTTATAACAGAGGTGCCATTCCTCCCTGAACACCCCATAGGAGACTTGAATCCTAGTTCTCTGACTCCCAGACTAATCTTCTTGCCATTGTATGCTAGAAGAAGAAACATAATTATGCATCCTTGCTTTTTAAAAAGCTGTGGATTGATTTATATTCTATCATCATAATTTTTGTACACCCTGTTCATTCCCGGGGTTGCAATGATGGGCAAAGTTCCCATCTAAATAACAGTTAATATATTCCTCTGAAAGAATGAGCAAAATGTAGATCCTGATTTGTTTTCTCTTCCTTTCAAGAAGATACACCACATCTTTAGCTCCTACATGTCTCAAGGGCAAAGCAACTAAAAGAACCTATTAATGGTCCTATTAGATGAGAAAAAATGTTGCCTGAACTAAGCCAATTAAGACAGCATTTCCCCACCGGTTTAAGTGCTCAACAATCCCAAAGCTTTGCTTAGAAAATACTCCTGAGCCTCCAACCTGATGTGTTGCCCAACTTGTGTTTGCCTTCTGCTTTGTTGTTTCTGTGCCATCTTATCTGTGTCCCAGGAAATTGTACTCTCATGTTTTATTACAACACAGAGAAATATTTCTAGAATACGTACAGCTGCGCTCTTGAACTCCTGACATTTAAAGGGCAATAGAATACTAATGTGGCTAATAAAACAGAAAAATGGCTTTCTAACAGCCTGCGTGAGAATCGCCGTTTCTCCTCAAACTATCTTTTCAACCAACTAATTTTGACAACATAGTTTGTAAAGCTGGGAGAGGAGAAGCCCTGGGAATTAAAACTGAAGAATGAAATGGAGACATTTCTTATTCTTCAAAAAAAGAGGCTACACAATTTGTCATTTGCTTCTCTTTTTTGGTAAGCAGAAATCTGCCAGGGAAAAAGTGGAGAAGTGAGATACTGTGTGCATGGTGGACCTTAATGATTTTTTAATAACTTAGGAAGGCAAGAGGTTAAAATGCAAAAAACTAACAAACAACATGTCCCTAGCCCTCCCACTCCCCCAAAACAACAACAACAATTCTTTTTGGTAATCAGTTTTTGATATTGCATTTGACTACATCAAATTTGTTTCACGCCCAGTGTACTACGCTATCCTGGTGGTCAAGGATATTGACAACTAAAATATATGAATTCTGCCACCTTTTAATTGCTTTTCCTTGTTATAGTGCTTATACTAGGCAAAATAAAGCCTTGGCACCATACTTTAGTTTGGGGAAAAGGGACTAGAGGCTAGGGGTGTGGAACCTGTGGCCTCAAGGACACATGTGGCCTTTTAGTTCCTTGGGTGCAGCCTTTTGACTGAATCCAAATTTTACAGAACATGCCCTTTCATTTATTATTTATTATCTAGTTTAACCAAACTCTTTAGGAACACTTTAGGAGTATAGTAAACAAACTGAGTCCTGGACCTTTTACCATGTTTTTTCCACTTTCTAATTTGGGAGTGTGACAACTCTCAGGCCACTTTAGATAAGGATTGAGGCCTGATCTGTTTTGATTAGGGGAGGAAAAGAAGCTACGATAAGTTTAGCTTGACACTCTCAGAGTGAGGCGAGAGGAAGGGGTTTGTATTAGTAGAAGGAAGAGATGCAGGGTTCAGGGGGAGAGAAAGAGGGAGTATGAGATCCACATAATTCTTGATAAATTATTCCTTGTCTGATGTGGGGCTCTTTGCAAAGTCCAGTCGGGGCCTTCAATTTATGTAGTGTGGTAGTATCTGATTGATACGGGGGTAATTTTCCAATGAGAAATGTTATACAACTGAAAACAAATAAAAGTTTAACAAGGGTAGAAATAGTACTAACAACCAAATCAGTATTCACACAGAAGAGCTGCTATCAAGACTTCTGCTTCTAGGTGCAGTGCCTGTAATTCCTGTGACTGGGGGAAGCTGAGGCTGCTGAATTGCTTGAGCTTGAGAATTCTATGCTGCAGTATTGCTAAAGCTAATAGAGTAGTGAGCCCCAGGAGTAGAGAGCCATTAGGCTGACCAAGGTGGGGTAGAGGGAACCAGTCTAGGTCAGAAAAAACAGAGAAAGTCAAAACTTCAGAGCTGATCATCAGTGGGATTAGCCCTATGAGTGGCCACTGTCCTTTCAGCCTACATGATGTAGGGAGAAGAAGGCTCTTGTGTTATCTGTGACAAACACTGCTTCTCAAAAGATTGTTGGTTTTCACTGACAATTTTTTTCTCAGTCAGCAATTCTTTCAACCTTTTTTAATACTTGGCCAATATTTTAATGAAACAAATACTTTCTCACTAAGGTTTTAATAGAAGGGGATCTTTATCAAGGGCTTGTAAATATATTAAGATATTTCTAGTTCAGCATAATGTTGTTGTTCCCTTGTGTCTGACTCTTTGTGACCCTGTGGACCACAGTTTCCATGGGGTTTCCTTGGCAAGGATACTGGAATGGCTTCCTGTCTTCTTCTCAAGTGGATTAAGGGAAATAGAGTTAAGTGACTTACCTAGGGTCACATAGCTAGTAAATGTCTGAGGCTGGATTTGAACTCGGATCTTCCTGATTCCAAGCCCAGCACTTTATCCACTGAGCCACCTAGCAGTTCAGTATAATACAATTTCACAAACATTAGTTGTCTTCTTTGACAAATGGTCTTCCAGACCTCAAAGAAATGGGAACCCATCAGCCTTTGAGGTACCTCAATCTAGTTTTGGATAATTCTAATTATTAGGATTTTTTTTAACATGCAGACTAAATTTTTCTCTCTATGATTTCTCCTTATTACTTCTGCCTTCTGGGACTAACAAAATAAGTTGAATCCCCCTCCATATGACAGCCCTTCAAATATTTGAAGGTAGCTATTACTCCCTTATCTCTTCATCTTCCCACCAAGTCTTCTTCATACCAAACATTCTTAGTTCCTTCGACCAATTCTCATATGACATGGACTTAAGTTGTTTCAATATCCAGGTTTCTCTTCTCTGGATATTCTTGGATTTATCAATGAAGAATCGATTATTGTTCAGTCATTTTTCTTCTCTCTCCCTCTCTCTCCTTCTCCCCCCCCCCCGTCTCTGTCTGTCTGTCTCTGTCTGTCTGTCTCTGTGTCTCTGTGTCTCTGTCTCTGTCTCTCTCTCTCTCTCTCTCTCTCTCTCTCTCTCTCTCTCTCACACACACACACACACACACACACCCACAACATTCATTAGTTGTCTATATATCTATGATTCCAAAATCTCGTATAAAATATTTGATAAGAAGATATTTGCCTCCTCACCCACTCCTCACTTTCCTTCTTAGCCTAGGTACTTTGTCTATGTAGAAATTTTTCATCTTCATGTAATCAGTTATCTGTTTTATATTTTGTAATTTCTTTTATCCTTAAGAATATCTTTCCTACTAAGTGCTGTGAAAGGTGTATAATCAGTGAATCTCATCTAAAATGTTGGTCTAATATTAATCTCTTCCCCACTACTTTCCAATTTTCCCAGATTTTTAAAATTTATTTTCTAGCTTATCAGATGTTGGGTTATTGAGTTCTCTTTTTTTTTTTGTTTACCTTGTTTAGTCTGTTCCATTTATCTATTTTATTTTTTAACCAATTCCAAATGGATTTGGTGATTGTCACCTTACAATATATTTTTTGGTCTGGAAGGACTATTATCCCTTTATAGTACCTCTTTTCACTATTCCCCTTGATATTCTAGATCCTTTGTTTCTGTGGAAGAATTTTGTTTTTATTTTTATTGAGTTCTTTAAAGTATCTTTTTAAATAATTTCACTGGTACAGTATGAAAACTGTAAATTAACTATGGTATTTTTTTTATTATATTGACATAACCTAGTCATGAATAATGAATATTCATTCCTCTAGCTATTTCAGTTATTCATTATTTCTTTAAAAAGCACTTTGTAATTGAATTCCTGCAAGTATTTGCATACTTTGATGGATAGATCCACGAATATTTGATGTATTTTATTGTTATTTTGAATGGGCTTTCCATTTCTATTATTGCTTTTTAGATTTTGTTATGAGAATGTAGAAATTCTATTGATTTTTGTTGGTTTATTTTGTAAATAGCATCTTTGCAGCAACTATTATCTGAATTAGTAATTTTTTTATTCCTTATGATTTCCTAAGTAAACATTCATTTCATCAGCTTTAAGACTAATTTAATCCACTTTTTATTAGCCTTATGCCTTTAATTTCTTTCTTTTGTTATTGATAGCATTCTTAGAATTCTATAAGATAATAACATGGACAGTGGGCATCCTTGCTTTACTCCCGCATTTCATGGGAAAGGTTCTATTGTATCCTTACCAGTTGAATAGGGGTATTAAAAAGATAAGTTTTTGTTTCAGGGAGAAATGTGAGGTCATTTAAGGAGCTTTCTAATTTTCTGAAGTAAAGGTTGATATCCTCTTTTTTTTTGTTTAGTTCTGGGCCCACTTGATCAACCATTTTTAATGCCTATCTGAGATACACACATAGACACACACACACACGCGCATATATATATATATATATACAAACATACATATGTATGCATGTGTATATATGCACGTGCATGTACATATATGTCATAATCAGACCTAAACACAAGCACATATGTGTATATACTTGTGTACATAAATACACCATGTATGTACGTATATGTGCATGTACAACCAACATATATATTTATACATACTCATATATGTCTTTGCACAAACAAATTTAAGGCATTGTGTTGTTAAGCAAAATTGTCTCATTAGCATGGCTTTTGTTTCTTTTGAGTGGAAGTACTTTCAGCTGTTAAGTGCTAAGCCCCAGGGCCAGGGCCCTGTCAGGTGTGAAACCT
>CM053627.1:80374007-80398882 GCA_028646595.1 Phalanger gymnotis
TGCGGTGGGGCCTAAATAAATTCCTTGTTGTTTTCTCCTTAGAGAATCTCTCATACCTTGCGATTTCGGACCATTCAAACATATACATGATTATATTTGAGATCATAAATTCGGCCTTCCTACTACAGGCATCAAGGGTAAGAAGATAAGTGATCAAAGGGGTGGCAATCTTTGTTCTGAATATCTCAGATAAAGTTTTTGTATCCATACTATGAACAGACAACATGTGTGTGTTTTATTTGTTTATAAGTGTATGCATATGTATACACACAATATATACTGGATAATAGACTCAATAGTTTTTTCATTATGCATATCATAATATGGTCAATAGGGATTCTTCATCCTCTTATTTTTTTCTTGTGTACCTACTTAAGCCAAACTATTTTGTACCTAGATAAGCCAAACTATTTTGCTTGGCTAAAGATTTTATTTAGAAGGCTCTGCTATAGTCAAGTCATATGAACAAGACTTTCTTAAGCACTTACTACTTGCACTATGCAAAGTAAATCCTGGGAATACAAATACTATAGAGTTAAAGAGAAAGATAATCCCTGCCCTCAAGGAGTTTATATTCTAATGGAGAAAGAAACATATAAAGGGGAGTGGAAGGGAGAGGAGAAGGTATCCACAGAAGTCATGGTGGCTAAATTTAGAGACAGTCAGTAGCTGAGCAAGGATAGGAGTAGGGAGTAGTGGGTCTGGATACATCCACAAAGAGAAACTCATTGATGGGAGAAGTGGGCCACTTAAATAGAGAAGGAAGCTGAGACATGATGTTTAAGTGTGGAGGCTTGAAGAAATTGACAAAAAGTCTTCTGCAAAATGGTACATATAAAGGATTTTACTCATTAAAGGGAATGCCTTTTCAGCTTGACTCTGGTATGAGAGTTGCAAATAAACATTCTTGTTTTGTTTGATGTTAATGACCAAAAGATAATTCAACAAGGCTATCTTTATTGTACTATCTTTCTAAGACTCAAATTTGAATGTATGCATGAGACACTCCATGTCCCATTTCTGTGCCTAGATGGCACTGATTGCCTCCTAGACCTGGGATACTCTTCCCTCACTTCTGCTTCTTAGTTTCTTAGACTTTCTTTAAGATTCAGCTCAAACCCAAGCTTTGGCAGATGGTCTTTCTCAGTCCTGTCAGCTGCTAATGCATTTCCCATTTCAGATGACTTTTCATCTCTTCTGTATATATCTTACATGTACCTAGTTATTTTTTTTTGTCTCCCTCATTAGAAAGTGCAGTCCTTGAAGGAAGAGAGTATTTTTGTCTATACTCAGTGTTGAACTAAGTATATTAAGCACAGGAGTACATAACTAGTAATGCTATTCTTGGTTTGAAGAGTATATGCAGTATAATTACTTTTGGGGTGTATTTCCAAATTTTTCAGGAGAGTTGGACCTCATCCCGGTTCTACCAACAATATATTAGAGTCCCTATCCTCTGAAATTCCCTCCAGGAATTATTGTTTTCCTCCTTTGGTATCTTTGCCAATCTGAGGTTTGTAGGCAAATTTTAATTTCTTTTTATTAATGAATTGGAATATATATTTTAATATACGTATTGATATTTTGTATTTTTTTTGAAAACTCTCTGTTACTGTCTTTCGACAGTTTTTTTTTTTTTGGTTGGGGAAAGTCTCTTGTTCTCTATTTCCAATATATGTTGGAAATCTTAGTGAAATCTACTGCAAAGATTTTTCCAAGTTGATTTATTAAAAACATCAATATACAAGGGGAGCATAATTGTTAAGTTACTTGTTATTTATTTAACCGTTATAAGTATGTACTTGTGGATCTTGAAGGTATTAAACATTTCTCTTGTATAGAGGATAAAAATAGATGCCTTACACCTGATTTTCACTGTGTACCTTTCTACACCATTGGAATATTCTAGGGATTAGTTAAAACTAACCTTTAAGTGACTTTTCCACAAAGCTCTAGGATTCAGGGATGAGTAGGGAGAGGAAGAGCCAAAGAGTATTAGAATAGCTCCTTTTTGGGGTAAGGCAAGCTTCCCCAGGACTAGAAATAGTCGCTAATTATGTGAAACTCTAGGGCAAAGGGGCCTCCTTGCTGGAGAAATTGAAGGAACAGTGCTCTAAGTTCTTGGTCTCAGAATTGGCTCTAATTGTTAAATACATATGAAGAAACTGAAGTCTAGAGGGGTTAAATGACTTCACCATGATCTCATAGAGTCCAAGGTAGAATTGGACCAGTTACTTCCAAGTTTCTAACATGCTACACAAACAATAATCTTTGCAATTGAGCAGGTAGCATTAGAAGTAAATCGTGCCAGGTATTTGTATATCCTGATTATATACATTTCATACATGTATGTTTCTTCCCATACTGCTGATATAGGGTATCTTAGAGAAATGTGTACCCCCTGTAGAATGGTCAGGATCTGTTTCATCAATTACTTTGCTATACTTTTTATTCAGATATCTTTCTTGTGGAACGCATGTATTATATGGTTGGTTTGGTAAAAGAAACAAACAGTGACGAGATTTTCGATCTGTAGTTTTGAGTTGATGCTGAACCAGACCCATATGTCTTGAGCCAGAAGCTATGCTTCAGGAGATCTAGGGAGACTGCATACAGAAATAATAGCTTGTGCTTTTTACAATAGTAAATATATCAAGATATTTATTCTAAACAATCAATGCATATTTGAAAAGTAATATTCGATCAGTACTTTTGCTAGGCTTCTGAAGAGAAATAGAGACTGTGTCAAAATTTCAACCAAACCTAATTGAAATTTTCATGAAAGTTGACATAACTCCTAAAGCAGCAAGCTTTACACAGCCCTAATTCTGAATTCATCTTTTAATTCTTCTTTTTAAATCATGAGAAAAAAGGAGAGAAAAGTGGTTTGGAAAATTAGGTAATAATGAAGACTTTGCAAAAATAGCTACCGTTGAAATTCAGGTATGAGAACATTTGGATAATTTGAACAAAATAAAATTAGTGGATCCAGATGGTATTGAATACTGTGCACAGTCTGAATTAACTAAAGAAACTATTGAACCACTGCAGATTATTTTTGAAGAGTCCTAAAATAGAGACCTGAAAAGGAGGCATGAGAGATCAGAAGTGGGGGACAATATTTCAGAAAAGACAGAGCGACCCTGGCAATTATACTAAGTATATAATTCTTTTAATTTCAAATAAAATACAAAGAAAAAAATAGGTCAAGAGCTTAGAGTTTCATGAGAGGAGAAATAAGAATCATAGCTTTAGAAAAAAATGTTGAGCCTAATTCTTACTTAAGGTGAAATGGCCTCTTCTTTTCCAAGTCAAGTCTGCCTGTATTCCTTATGTTCTCTTCTTGGACCCTTGCCTATTTCTCCCTTTATTAATGTCATCCTTTCCGCAAGCTTCTTCTTTGTCTATGAGCATGAAAAAGTGTTTACAATCTTAAAAAAAAAATGCTTGACTCTGTAGCCCCCTCGAGTTACCTTGTTATCTCTTCCCTTCTTTTAACTGCTATATTGCAAGTGACCTACGTATGCTACCTATATTTACTGAGTATTTCTTCCTTTTGCAATCTAGCTTTTGGATTTATCATTCCATTGAGAATGCATCTTGGAAAGTGACATTTGGATTGCTAAATCTTAGACATTGGGCTTACTCCTCAAAACCCCAACTTGCATTGGCAAGTCAGATCCTCAGAGCTGGGCTATGAGTCCCCTCAGAGTCTCAGGGTAGTCTTAAGAGGCTCACAAGCCCCCACAGGTGTGCTTACCTTCATGATTATCAGTTGATATCACATTTGTAGCCAGACTTAGTTAACTCTTAGAAAGCATATTTGCTAACTAGTATAGTAAGGAGAGTTGGTACAAAATATCCCCCTGCTAAGTCTTGGTCCTACCTTTTCTGGAAGCATATACAGATTCTTGGGAAGCTGGGTTCAATCTTAAAGAGCACATTTATCAAAGGGGTTACTCCATCACTCCATTTTACCAGAGTCCTCAAATTATTCTCTTTAGATGTAGAATAACATTTTGGCTGTGTCCTTTGTAGAGCCTTGAATCAGGGGTTATCCTATCTTTGGCTCTCAGCTATTGCAGAGATACTGCTAGGATGTTGATGGGAAAATGGGATTTCCAAAATCCTCTGGACTCTGAAGCTCATAAAGTTCTCCTCTGACTAAAGGAGGTTGGTGGAAGGCTTAGGCTGAGACCAAGGTGCTTTCTCCTCTCCACTACCAAGTAATTCCTTCTCAGAGATAGCTTTCTTTTTCTCTTTGTATCCAGACTATCAAATCTCAGCCATTTTTATTAAGTCCTATCAAATCTGAATATCTTTCTCCTTGGTAGAGAAAACAGAAGCAAAAATAGGAATTCATTTTTGGTGACATGAATTGATTGAATGAAGCTAAGTAGGTGTTTTCTTTATTGTATCCTCAGTTATCTTGGCTTTCAATTCCCTTTCAACTCCTTTTACTAACCAACCAGATGACATATTAGTTCCTAGCAAAAGATATCTAAATAAAAGCATAGCAAAATAAGAGACAAGGATGATTCTGCCCATTCTATAGAGCATGCACATTTCTCAGGGTTACCACTTTACTAGTGGGGAAGAAACATACTTGCATGAAATACACGTGGTTAGGGAATGTAAATGGTTGGCACAAATCGCAATATCTCTGATTCAAGGAGTTTGTTCTAAATTGATTAGTTCAATCAAGAAATGGTCTCAGCTTACAAAGGTAGCTACTTTTAAGTGGCCTGGGTTAAATAATGTACTCCCTCTCTTACAAATAAATGAAAAGAGCTCAAAAAGCCCTTCTTTATTATAAGATATAATTAGATTGTTTCTGCCTCCTTTAGTAAACCAGTCAACATACATTTATTAAGTGATTACTATGTGCTAGGCACTGCGGTGAGAATATAAAGAAAGGCAAAAACATAGTCCTTGTCATCAAGGAGCTCATTCAAATAACTATGGGCATAAAAGATAAATATAGTAGGAATGGAAGGTACTAGCAGTGGATTGACTGGGAAAGGGCTTTGGAAAGTTGGAGTTGAGCTAGTTAGGTGTCCTTCTGGGAATCCCTTTGGTTAACTTAGCTTTCAATTCCTTACGAGCCATTTTTTTTGGCTCATTGCTTTCCAGTCTGAAAATTATTCTCCTTGGTAGAGAAAACAGAAGCAAAAAAGTTCATTTCTGGTTACATGAATTCATTGAGGGAAGCTAAGAAGGTATCATTTTGACCATCTCTTCAATTAAGTTGGCTTTCAGTTTCCTCATTATTTTTCACTTTATTCCTTTCTAGTCTGGTTATCATTCTCCTGGGTAGGGAAAAAAAAAAAAAACAGCAGTGTAGAAATTCAGCCTTCTATCTATCATATTATCATCTTCTCATTCACACTCATGCATTTCTTTATTTTCTTTCTCTTCCTTAATGTTGCTTTTGGCTTCAACATAATCAAGAAAGCCACTTACATAATCATTAACACTTATCACAAGGTTTAAGCAACACTGGGCTTTAGCTTCCTGACACTACTGCCATTCTTTCATATTTATCCACAATTGCTTGTACTTCCTTCCGTCTCTTAGACATGCTTTTCTAGAAATCTGAATTAATCGATACCAACCTATATAATCACGCTAATCTTTTTGGATACCTTTATATTTTCCTCATTTTAAATTCAATTGCAATGACAACTCAAGATTTCTTGAGTTTTTTGTTTTTGAAAGTCCTTTATCTTTTCTGAGCCAATTTCCCCTTGGTAAGCCCTGGAATCCTATCTATCCAATTTCTGAATTCTTGGAAATAAACTCTTCTAAAGTCTAGGGCAGGGCTGTCCAAAATGTGGCCCAAGGGCTGCATGCATCTGGCAGTGCAATTTATGCAGTCTGCCTACGAGCATAGAAATTTACATAAATGCTTTAGTAAATGAAGCTGAGCTACCACAGAGCTCTCACTAAAATAGCAAATCAAAATATATCTTCTATTGTTTCAATAAAAACCTAAGGCTGGACAGCCCTGGTCTAGGGTATGCCTCAGATTATGACACTTTTACCCTCTTTATCATGAACTCTAATATGTCATTGTATGCATTTCCTAACATCCTTATCAACTTACTTTTACCAACCAATTTTTTTTTTATCAAATCAGGCAGAACCATCTTCACAATACTAGTGTCTCTTACCATTTTCTTCCCCTTCTGAAAGGTAGCTTTAGAAGATTGCAGCAAGTAGTTACAACTAGAAAAAGTTGACATGAAATTAGGAAAATAAAATAAATTGGTGCGCCCTCTCCAGGGCTTCTTCTCCAACTTCGACTCTCATTATAAAACCACATTCTTAAAGGTTAGGTAACTTCTAAGTATTTTAGGGGTAACTTTAAGAGGCTGGCATTTCTAGTACTCACACTTATGAACTCCCACCAGTGAACCTCCCATTGGTTATCAGCCAGTAGACTCCAGTAGGCTTTTTACAAAGGTATTAGCTAATGTGCTATATTAAGAATAGTTGGTACAAAATATTTTCCATCCATACTCCTACAAAGTTTGAGGATATACTCTCCTACAAATACTTATTGTAACTAAGAGAAATGTGAGCTTCAAATTAAAATAAGAAGGCAGTGAGACACATGTGTAGAGAATGTATATATAGTTAATGAGTAAACTCACAACTTCTGGTTTCTGGTAGTCTTATGTGTTTTTGTGTGTTTGTATGTATGTGTGTGTGTGTGTGTGTGTGTGTGTGTGTGTGTGTAGCCATGTTTCTTTTATTGATTCAAGGAGTTATCTTTCTGTGTCAATTTGTGTCTGTGTTTGTCCATGATGCTCTATATTTGTTCTCAGTTCATCCTTTGCATTAATTGTCTATTCCTATTCTGTTCTCTCTAATGACATGGTCAGTAGTGGGATTGTAATGGTTGGCACATTTTTTCCACCTCCCCATTGTTTCTATTTGATATAGGATCTACCTCCTCAAGGAATTTCTGAACTTGGAAGCTCCCGGAGCTCAATTACTTCACTGTTGTACTGATTTAATGCTAAATATGTTATTTAAAGTCCTCAGATTTATGGTCACCTTTTTAAAAAAATTGCATAATCACACTAGTATCTTTCTAACATAATCAGAGAATGACAGCTCTTAAGGAAAAATACAGCCCAATGAAGCCCATCAGTCTTTAAAAATTTTGAAGTAGAAATTTTCAGGGTTCATACAGGTTTTTGTTATGAAGGGAAACTTGTATATTCTCTCATATTTGATCCCAGGCTCAGCCTTAGAATTCAGCTTGGTGAACCTTCAGATTACTCATTAAGGCAATTCTGATACTCCCTTCTCCCCTTCCAAAAGTAGCTAGCTATTCTACCATTCACCTTTCACAGTAAGTAAAGTAAGGGAAATTTCCTAAGCACAGTTTCCTGGTGAGAATAGTTACCATATCTTATCTCTTGGCCTCAAACTAGATTCTGTTATCAGTATAGTGAGAAATATCCCTCCCCTTCCCATGGAAATTGGAGGTTTGACCTCCCCAGATGGAGGTCTTTTATCTTTGTGAGGCATCATGGTATAGTGCCAAGAATAATTGAAACTGAACACACAACCTAAATTCAGATCCTGTCTCTGCTGTTTATTACCTGTGTGAAATTAGGCAAATAATTTAACTTCTCTGGGACTCAGTTTCCTTATATGTAAAATTAGGAGAAGTACTAGATGACCTCTAGGATTTCTTCTAGTTTAAGATTTATAAGCATATGATACTATGAGCCATTCCTTCTTTCTAATCAATACAAACATGATTATTTCCTAGCTATCTCTGTTCCAAATAGCAAGCATGTTGATTTACAAAGGAATTTCCACCCACTGAGGTGTTACAGCTTACCTGTGAATCCTGCCAAACAAGAAAAACACAGCTTTGAGATATGGGCTTGAAATGCTTTTTTCTTTTTCTCTTTTTTTTTTTTTGGTGAAAGTCTACTGTTTCATCAATATTGCTCACAGAACTTAAAAAGAAATAATTAATAGCTCTCTGTCCTGCACAACTCTCAAGGAGATGTGTCCTTACTCTTTTTGTAGGTTAAATTCTTAAGACATTCCCAGGAGGGTAAATTCATTTCTTTTACTTTCTAGATAAAGAATTGAGTATTCTGTGCTTTGTTTTAAGAACCCAATTTTACATTAATATGATCATAAGTTTATGCCATGCTAGAACACCAGAGCTGATGCTTCATTTATTACTTCATACCTGATGCATTAGATGTTCAACTTCTGTTAATGAATGGAGAATCATAACGCCCAGGAATGATTGCTCATTTTTGAAGCTTTTTTTTTTTACTGCAGGACTATTCAATCTTTTTCTGAACTATTTTAGGCTTATTAGTAACTTGCTAATAGCCTTCTGCAGATGATATAAATCTTAGAAAAGAGTAATGGTAGTCCATTTAAAAGTTTTTGTGTTATGACTTCCTACATCCATCAAAAGTAGACATCCTTATGACAGATGTAATGAGAGTACCTGTTGTATAAATGCTACATCTTCTCATTTTGGCTTTCTGATGAGTTCAGGCTGGGTTTGCAAGAAATATAGCCAATCATAAAGCTTACTCTGTACTATAGATTTAACTTCTCCTTTGATCCTGACAACAACCTTGTGGGGTGAGATACACCTTATCCTCATTTCTAGCTGAGTCAACAGAGACACAAAATTTTGAAGGTCTTACTCATGGTCAGGCAGCTAATAAGCAATGTCAGATGTAGGATTTGAAACCCAATTTTTTCCTGATTCCATGCCCCTTCTTGGCTCAAAGGAGTTATTTTCTGTTCTTTCTCTCTTTTATATATGATTTGGGATGAGGTAGAACAAGAGAACAAATTATTTCCAGTGGAAGCTCATCTTAATAGTTCCAAGTAGTTCCTTTACTGATGTCTGGAACATACTAATCTTCCTACTTCCCACTGCATTACCCAAGATTTCTGTAAAAAACATTTTTCTGAAATACTCTTGATAATTCTTTCTGAAATACAGTGGCTTTTGGGAGAGCCTTCTGTGGAGAGAAGGATACTGTGCTGAGGTGGAGAGAGTGAAGATTGGATATGGAAGTCAGGCTACTTGAGTTCTAGACCCAACTTTGATGGTTACTAAGTTGTATGACCTTGAACAATACATCTGATTCCTCTTGGTCTTAGTTTTGAATTATTTCTGAGGTCCCCTCTAGCTTTAACATTTTCCGAGTTTGTGATTTTCCTGGTAGGTAGAGGATTCTTTCTCCATATTGTACTGTTGCGACAGAATAATGCTACCATTGCCTCCACCACTACCACCACTACCAGTTGTAATAATTTTTGTTTGTTGTTGCTATTCAGTTGTTCTTAGTCATGTCTGATTATTCGTGACCCCATTTGGGATTTTCCTGGCAAAGATACTGGAGTGGTTTGCCATTTACTTCTCCAGCTCATTTTACAGATGAGTAAAAGGAGGTAAACAAGGTTTAGTAACTTATCCAGGGTCATACAGCTAGTAAGTGTATGAGATCAGATTTGAGCTCAGGAAGATATCTTCCCAAATCTAGGCCCGGCACTCTATCCACTATGCCACCTAGCGGCTCCTAGTTGGTACTATACCTTATATTTAATATGGCACTTCAGAGTTCACAGGTGTTTTCTCATTTCACAGCCTACCTACAATGTTTATTTGATATTTAGAGCAGGCCTTGGGAGTGGTGGTGGTGGTGGGATAAGACATTTTACAATTAACAAAGATGATGGTACAGATTTTTTAAACATACTTCATATCAAGAGTATGCCATTGGGTCATGAAAAAATTTAGCTCAGTCTTCTGCATCGATAGCAATGATTGCGTAAAGTCTTTGGAAGGCTTTTTATCAAGCATATATTAAAAAAAATTGGGCTATGTAGTTAGATGTTAGAAGGACAGTACTATAGTATGTCTAGAGGGCATTTTAGAGGCTTGTATCCTTCCCTTAGCATTTATTTTTTTCTGGCTGAGATTCATTTGCATGTCAAGCTGTTGAATATCTTGAGAATTTTTTTACCATTAGTTAAATAGTTATCCAGAACAAAGAACTATGATTCAGCCCTTGACAGAGGGAGTTTAAAAGATAGACTTAATCTTAGCTTGGAAACTCTCTGCTTGGCTATGTGGCCCTTAGTTGAGTACAAGGACTTATAATATTTATTATGACTAACAAGCCCCTGACCTATCTATAGAGTGAAGCTTTATAATCTCTAGGCTCTACATCCTAGAAGATGGAAGCTATGATTACTATTAGCCTGAGGAGATCAAGCCCAGGGGATGGTAACTGAGAGAAGCTTGGATGATGTTAGATCAGTGGACTCCCTGTGTTTGCCAGATGAGAACAACATTGAGCAGTGACCACATAAGAATAGCAGGAAGCAGTGATTGGCAAAGACTATACATCAAAAATATCCTATACATCTTGGATAGAGGAATTAGGTCCAAAGGCAGTATGATGACACAATCAAAATATATTGGTCATCCTGTGACATCACAAGCATGAGTTGCTCTTCTACAGGTATATCCTGGCCTCACATGTTCCCTACAAGAGGACCCTTCCACGTTTGTTCCCTTTATATGTCCATTTTCCTTCCTGTGGTCTTGGACCTCTTCTCTTTCTATGATATTTTACACGATTCTCTCATCAGCTTTCAGAGATTCAACTCTCATCTCCATGCTGACAATTCTTAGGTTTGTCCAGCCCTTACCTCTTCCATGATCTTCAGTCTTGCGTTGTCGACTGCTTTTCTAATATCTCAAACTGAATGTCCTGTAGACATCTTAAACTCAATATGTTCAGAACTGAACTAATTTTCCCCTCCCCAAAACATTTCCCTCTTCTCAAAGTCCTTATTATTGTTGAAGGTACCACCATCCTTCCAGTCAACTGGGAACATAACCTTGGTGCCATTCCTCTCCCCACCTCCCCACTGTATCCAATCTGTTGCCAAGACCTGATGATTCTACCTTTGTAACATCTTTCTCATATATGCCTTTTCCTTTTCTCTGACACTGCCTCCACCCTGATACGGGCCTTCATTACTTCATACCTGGACTATTGAAATAGACTGGTGGTTGGTCTCCTTGCTACAAGCCATTGTCTACTCTAGTCCATCTTCCACTCAGCTACCAAAGTGATCTTCCTAAACCACAGGCCTTACCATATCAGGACCCTACTTACTAAACTCTGATGACTTGTGTTTGGGATTGAAAGTCTTTTTTAACTGCTTCTTGGCTTTTTCAGTCTTCTTACATCTTATACCCACCATTCTCTATGATCTTATAACACTAGCCTCCTTCCTATTCCTGGCACAAGACAGTCTATCTCCCCACTCCGGGCATTTTCACTGTCTGTTCCCCATTTCTAGAACTATCCCTCCTTATCTCTGCTTCCTGGCTTCTCTAGATTCCTTCAAATCTCAGCTAAAGTTCAATCTTCTGCAAGCAACCTTTGCTCATCCCCTCTAATGTTAGCGTCTTCCCTCTATTTATTACTTCCTATTTATTCTGAATTTATCTTGTTTCTATATAGTCACTTGAATGTGGTAAGCTTCTTGAGGGCAGGGGCTAGATCATCTTTTTTGCCTTTCTGTATATTCCTAGTACTTAGGACAGTGCCTGGCACATAGTAGGCACTTAAAAATGCGTATGGACTTGCTAATTTTTAGGGCTAAGTGTATCTTATGTCCTGGTTCGGTATGTGTTGGTAATCCATGTAGAGTATATATGGTAACTCCCAGTCAGTTCATTTAATTAACCAGAAAACTCCATTCACCAACTGTTCATGATAAACGGGAGTTTGCTGTAGTTCCTTTTCATTCCAGAATAAACACCAATTACCATAATGCCCCATTGTCTCAAGAAGTTCTGTTCTTGGATATACAGCATCTGGTTTTAACCAATTACAGAAAGATATATGTGATGTTAGTTGGCAGAGGAAAATATTTGCAATAACTGCCAATTATTGTGCCTTTATTCATTCCAAAATAGGACACTGATTGCCAATTCTCAAGATTGTGTTGGTGTCTCAATATCTCTTCTTTTGTTTCTTTTCCTGAAGATCCAAGTATAAAGTACTGTACATCATGAGAGAGAGACAGTGTGGCATACTTGATAAAAATGGATAAAAAGTGGCCTTGTGGTAAGGAGGGCCTGAGTTTGAGGCCTCTTTCTGATTCATATTTATTGGATATTGTTCTTGGCATTTCATGGACAGTGTGGTATAGCAAATGAAACACTAGACTTAGAGTCCAAAGGCTTTAGGTTTGAGTCAGACACTGATTAGCTGAGTCAACCTTCATAAGTAAACAACTTTCTGGGATTTATTTTCCTCATCTGCAAAATGAGGAGGTTGTACTCTATGACCTGTGAGGTTTCCATCCAGTTCTAAATCTATGATCCTAGGACTTAATCATTCATTGCCTCAGGTAACTTCCCAAGATTTAACAGTCAATAAATATTTATTAAGTACTTACTGTGTGCCAGGCACTATATTAATCTACATTAGTAGAGAAAGTTCCCCACAATTATGAAATTATAGATCTGGTCTAAAGGATAAACACCAAAGTAAGGCTTTTTCTTTTCAAATTCTATTTAAGGGAGTATATTTTATAGTCGTTGAAGACTGGTTAAGGAATGCCTACTGTATATACATTACAGAATGGTGCCTGATATTGTTCTTGGAGGTACAATTTTTATTAATCGATGAGCATTTGTTAAGCCCTACTCATTATTTATTAAGCTACAGTGCCAGGCTCTGTGCTGAGCAGTGGAGATACAAAGTCAAAATGGAAACAATCCTTGATCTCAAAGAGCTTACATTTTACTCCCCTCTGAGAAAAAAAGAAAATAAGTGATCTTTCATCAGATTGACCCAGAGAACCATTTTCAAAATGCCGTTGCTGGGTTGGCTGGTTACTTTACTCTTTCTTCAGGAAGTTTTAAGAAGAACTAAAGAGAAAGCCTTGTGGTAATGGTATTCATTCATAGCCAAGTAAGAGGCTTTCTGCACCCTCCCCCAAGAATCAAATCTGGCCTTAGACACTTACTAGCTATGTGGTCCCGGGCAAGTTACTTAGCTCTGTTTGCCTCAGTTTCCTCCTCTGTCAAATGATCTGGAGAAGGAAATGGCAATACACTCTAGTATTTTTGTCAAAAAACAAACAAACAAAAAATCTAAATGGAATCATGAAGAATCAGACCCAACCGAAATGAATGAACATCAAAGAGAATCAAAGACAAAAAGTACATTGTGTTTTGGTAATAAGAGAGTGGTTTTCAGAATTTTAAAAATAACAGCGACAGGCATTTGTATCATCTCTTAATGTGTGTAAGGTGCTTTACATATATCATCTTATTTGAACTTCAATCAACTCTGTTAGGTAGGTGCATAGTCGTTATAAGACATATTTTATACATAAGTAAACAAACTCAGGGAACTTAACTTGTAGACTGCTAGAAACTATCAAAGGTGGGTTTTGAACTCTGGTTTTCCTAACCCTAAGTAACCTTTATTCTATGCCAAAAGATAGGTAACTGGAATATTGCTTAATTTTTTCTGCATTTTTCTCTGATGGTTTCTGTAAGCATCTTTCCTGTCTGCGTCATAAGGATCTACCCCACAAAATTTCATTTTCCCTCTGTAAATATCTAAATACCGAATCTCAGAAAACTGGTTCTGGGGCTGGCTCTAAGGCTCATATAATATGCATTAGTAAAGCTAGATCTATAAAAATTGTCAGAGACTGCATTTCAATACAGAGAAAGAATAACACAATGGAGTACTAAGCTTGGAATAAATAGGACTTGGGTTTAAATCTCACCTCTGAGACTTGCTAGTTGGGTGACCCCAGGTAAGTCACTTAACATTTCTCTGATTCAGGTATCTCCCTGTTATTTCCCTACTAAATCATAAATGAATTGCCATCTACAGTGGTGTAGGATTTTTTCTTTGCAGTAGCATTTCTCCATGCTTATAAAATCATAGATCCTTTACATATTTGGATGTGTTTCAATAACCAAAGATGTGAAGCTTGTACAAAATGTATTTGTATATACTTATAATTTCTAGGGGACTGGCATTTTGGAAGGACAATTTCAGTTGAAGGTTTCACTGTGACCTGCAATCAAACAGATCAACCATTTTATTAGACAATGAAAATCCAGAGAGACGTTATAAGAAGAGAAAGCAGGAACAAAAGCTAAAACTTTGAACCATATGCAACCTTAGAAAAATTCCTGTTAAGAACAGAAACCTTTTCTAAAAGGAATATTTTAGCTGCTGACTTTTAAAAGTGAGATGCTCTGTGTGTGAGTTTAAAGCAAAACATCTGTTCTTTTTTTTTCCCAGAGCAAAGAATTCTATCTTTGTCCCTGCTATAGACAATTCTACCATTTCGCTTGCTTTCAGAGCCCGGATAATGAATTGAGATGCACATGGGAGTTATGTTTGAAGCCATGTGCCCTTCCTCCTCTCTAGGATGAAGCAAGGTATAACATGCTTCACAAAATTCTAATAATTCTCTACATCAAACTCCATCTCCGTGAATGAATGTTTGTGCACATAGTCTTTGTTGGTTAGCAACTGGGCCATATGCTTCTGGGCTCTGAATGCATCGTTGGCAGCAGAGTGCTATGGAAATCCCATTCACTAGGTGAAGTCATCTAAAATAATTATGCCTTGAGTAGAAGTTGCAGCTGCCAAAACTTGTGCCCATGAAGCAAAGACGCTATGAATTTTCCATTTGTTTCTTCACTCAGCCTACTACCATCTGCAAGGAGCTGTGTATGGTATCTCACTCTACCTTGTATTTTCAAATGCAGGAAAACTTTAATTAGACATAAATGAGTTTGATCAATGAATCATTAACTTCCATTAAACTTTAAGTAGATTGCCTGACCTGGCTACTTTAGCCTGAATTTAATCTGGGATAGGCCTGATAATTAGAGTTAAAGGGATGAAAGCTGGAGGCGATCCATCTCAATCTTTCACAGCAAATGGAGTTGAGTCAACTAATAAGGTAATTTTATAGCCCACTTCTAAGGACTGAAGTGTCCATCAAGTGCAATTTTCCTTTGAAAAAGAATCTCAGTGTAGTTTGCCATTTGGGGTGGCTATATTAATTGCCTGATGAGTGTTTCCAAGAAGCAGCATGATTCAGTAGAGTTTTAGGTTTAGAGCCAGAGGATCAGGATTAGAATCCTGGTTTTGCCATTTATTATATGTGATTTTGAGCAATTCAATCTTTCTAACTCTTTATTTTCTCCTCTTCAAAATGAAGTGATTGGGCTCTATGACCTCTGAGGCCCTCTCTTGCTCTAAAATCAATGGCAATCTTATGATGACAAGATGTTCCCCTGACCTAGACCATCCTCAAAGCTCTGGTACATATTTACTTAATTTGGGATCTACAACTTTGGAGTTCACTTTCCAGCCTCAACAAATAACCGTGCAATCATGTAGACTGAATAATTAAGGGAGCAGCTAAGCAGAATGTTTTTTTGTCTTCTCCTTTTGCCTGTCCCTCCCCGTCCTTACTGTGTGTCTTAAAAGGATGTAAGATAGGCTTAATGGCACTTGAGATTTTTCTGGGGAAGAAATTCATCAACCAGGGAAAGGAGAGTTCTAGAAAATCTACCTGGACCAGGCAATGTTAAGAAACATACAAACTAAAAAGGTGACTTGGTTTATGTTATTTTTTGCATCTGCTCTATTTTATATCATTCAATGATATTGATCTCAAAACCCATGGGCTACATATGCACCATCAGAGACCCGTTTCTATCAATGAAAACTACCCTCTTCTATAAGAAAGCTCCAAGCTTCCACCATGTTCCAGGGATATTCAGTGAAATTATTGATTTTTCACCTCTTGGGATTAATCTGAGAATTTGGAGAACTAAACACAGTCCGGAAGGGCAACGCAATTCTGTGTGGTATTCACAAATGTGCCCCCCTTTCCCTTATCATTTGTGATAGATAAGACCATTGCGCCATTAATGTTCACATGTTTTAAAAAGAG
Organism: Phalanger gymnotis; assembly: GCA_028646595.1. Classification (NCBI taxonomy): domain Eukaryota; kingdom Metazoa; phylum Chordata; class Mammalia; order Diprotodontia; family Phalangeridae; genus Phalanger; species Phalanger gymnotis. The sequence goes on from CM053627.1 coordinate 80,390,043, forward strand.
AAAATAATGAATGATCAGAAGTCTTTTCTCTTGGAATCAGAATGGATAACAGGTGAATCTTAGAAAAGGAGGGTGGTTATGGAATTGACTTTTACCTTACATGACCTAACAGATAAATAAAAACTTTAATCCTTACCTGTGCAGATTATAACCTGGCTTTGAGTGCCTCAATTGACAGCTAATAATGCAAAACCAAATTTCTACTTGGGAAAATTTCTGGGACATACTTTTTTATGTGGTATCTTCTTGACTTTAAAACTCTTGACATTGCTTGCTTACACAGAGCTATGCACAAATATTTGTTGACTATCAATTGCTGTGTTTATCCTCGCAATAATTATAGTGAAAGACATTTTTACAAATGTACTATTGGATTTTGGCTGCATTGTTTTTTTCTAAAAAAAACTTCTGAATTTTTAAATTTTTAAAAATTTTATTTTATTTTATTTTATTAGTATTTTAGGTGATATTCCTGTTTTATTTACCTTTGGGAATGATGCTACTTTGGTAAAAAAAAGATGTAATTTTATAAATTGTAAATCTGATAGATATACATCTTGGCTTTAGCTCATAGGGATTATAGGAATCTTAAGGAATTACTGAAACAGTCTTTAGACTGACTATTGGGATATCATAGTGGGATTTCATTCTTCTGGTAGAGATTGGACTCAAATAACTCTGAGTCTTGCCTCATTACATGTGTGACTTTGGCTTCTCTTCATCTAAAAAATAATGTGGCTGAACTATACTTTCTAGGGTCCCTTATAGCTCTAGATCTATGAACCTGTGATCTTCCCAAGCATAAAATTTTCTGATGCCAAGGAAATATGGAAATATAATCACTTTTGCACTTAGAAAATACTCTACCTATTTCTTTTAAAGTTTTACTGATTTTCTTAACTTTTTTATACAATAATCATTTCTTAGTACATGACAACCCCTTTTTATCCCCTTCCCAACTACCTGGAACCCTTCATGGTAACCAAAAAATAGGTAAAACTGAGTGATGCAATGAACTTATATGATGACATATAGAAGATTTTTGTACCCACAGTCCCGTACTTCTCTACCTAGAGAAGTGTGTTTCATTTTCTGTCTTCCAGGGCCAAGATCAATCATTACACCAATCTAAGTTGAGCTATATGTTAAAGTTGTTTTCTTTTTTTTAGCTGTACGATTATCTTTTCTACCTTTAGAAGAAAAGGACAGGGGAAAGGAAAACAAAAACTTTGTGAGTTATTAGGAAAAAATTCCTAAAAAATGATTAGGAAAATCTCCAGTTAGAATTGAAAATTATGTCATATTAAATTGTGTGGAATTGAGGCAATACTGTAAATAGAAGAAACTAGGAAGAGGAGATAATTAATCTGAAATTATACACATGTACAATTCTCAGTGGCCATTGAAATGAAGGATATTCAGTTGTCAAAAAGTTTATAGATGATGTAGTTAAAATTATATAGCAAAAAGTCATCTAGATAAAGAAAAAGCTCCAGAAAAGAAAATAAGAGGTACATGCAGCATGAGATATCAATTAATCAATTATTTATTTTCAATTATTTATTATTATTATTTATTATCAATTTATTAAATGCTTATGGTGTTCTAGGCACTGTGCTAAGAAATGGGATTCAAAAAGAGGCAAAAGACATTTTCTGCCCTCAAGAAGCTTACAGTCTAATGAAAAAAGCCATACTTTGATATTAAAAATAAAGTTTTATCAAATAGATACATAAATGACAAATTATTTACAATGAAAGTGATTATTTCCTTAATTAAATGTTTAACAGGATTCCTCCAGTGTTCTAGATCATTGTCTAGTGTGATTTTGCTAAAGAACTGAAGTCTAGGACTCAGGGGGCCTGAATTTAGGTCCTCTGAATTGTTTGCCTCTTCACTGTGCCACTTCAATCCCAACATCTCTGTGAATGAAAAATTCCAGTCATACATGTTTTGCCTTCTATACTGAATTGTAGTGATGTTAACCTGAGATTATAAATGGGAAAATTATTTGAATGTCAAATTGCTAATCAAATGTAAAAAGAGTAATAACATTATCACTTTACTCTGTGATAGTATCTGTGTATGTTTATAGGAACATATAAAATGTTAGAAGCCTCTCTGCCAACTGTAGATCAGGAAAATACAAAGGCTGTTGTTTTTTTCCCCTGAAATCAACAAAAGAATAGGATTCAAGTTTAAAAAAAATTATAGACAAAAGTTTGCTGTAAGGTATCCATTATTTGGAAGAAATCAGATAAGATGGTATGTTCTCTGTCTTGCTGAGGCAACTAGATGATATAATGGAGAAAGCCAGACTTGATATTAGGAAAACCTGAGACCAAATTCTGTCACAGATACTTATCTGCTGGGTAAGTCATTTAACCTCATCTGTAAAATGGGCATAATAATTGTGCCTACATTATAGAGTTGTTTTGTGGGTCAGATTTGATACTAAATTATATGGTAAAAATAAAATAATTTAAAATAAGTAAAATTATATGATTTGATGAAATAATTTAAATACTATAATTACATAAATAATGTAACCTGATGGTATAACTTTATAAAATAATATAATTTGATAAGATACATTATTTCTCTATTGTTATTTGAACCATCTTGACTATTTTAACCAATGTCAGGTTTCCATGTCAGTTAATCTTCTTGGAACAAGACTGAAACCTCTTCTCTGCCCCTACCTTTACCATCTGCGCTTGTCTTCAATGTTTTATCATCTTTGCTAGTCCCTATAAATGGAAATTTATATATTTAGCCTAAGAGAATTTGCCTTGACCTTTTATCTCTTTGAATAATTATTTTCCCCTGGGCTCAAGGAAATGATTCACAGAGAGAGCCTAGCAGAGCCATTTTGGGATTCTGGCACAGACAAAAAAAATGTCCTACCCTTCTCAGGTGTGACAATTATCATCTATTTTTTTTTTTTTTTTTGCAAAGGAGAACTAGCTAGCCCAATAAGGTAAAAAGGATGGTAACTGTGTTGAGTGTCTTCTTTCCCCTCTCTTCTTTCCCCCTATTGGGGAAATGATGGCAGCACTGGAATTTGAAGAGAAATGCTCATGGTAATAAACCAACCAGGATTTAGGAGCATTTGGGGCTGACCCAGGCAGTGAGAATCAGAGCCACAATCGTTATCACTTGAAGTCACCTGAGGTCCAGCAGATAACCTGATGCCTGTTTGCCTGCAGATTGGGGGACTGAGTTATTCACCACCTTCCATGTGTTTCTTTTAATCCTTGAGTCTGAGATGTGTACAGTAAATACATTTCTTATTTCCTTTTGTTAGCCAAAATTATATGCATTGGTAAGCTTTCTCAACCATATTAAAGATTTGAGAATATATGGCAGGAGAGTTTATATATTTCTTTGGCACTTTTCCATGTTATTAAAAACTGTATGATTATACCATACTAAGTTTCTGAATCTATGAGTGCCACGGGAAGTGACCTGAGAGAGTGAAGTCCCCCCACCCCCACCCCACAAGGGGTGGGGAATTCTGAGGCAGATATAAATCATGTATTTTATATTTTCACATTTGAGCAATATTTCAATTAATTTCCAAGAATAAATTGCAACCTGACTCAGGCCAAACCTCAGCCCCTGGAGGTTTTGTCTTTCCTGAGCTCCTCTCAAGTTGTCTTAGGAGGACAACTGCTTTATCCCTTTATTCTTGCTGCTCTGTGTTCATTTTGTGATAATGTTCTGATGGTTTGTGGAGGAAATTTGAAGAGCCTGGAAATTTCTGACTTACTATGCCATTTCCCCAGAATGCATTTCCAACCTGGCCAGCAAGAACTTTATGTAATCCACTTATGAATTAAGTACATAAAAGCAGTGCTTACATTTTTTTTTCAGTGCAAAAAAGGGACACATTTAACTAAGTTCCTTTTATTGATGGACATCATTTTAATCATTCAATAATGAGTTTAGACTTAACATATTGTTGATTCTGAGATACACAACAGGCCTGTTAGGCAATGCTCCTGAAAAGAATGTATTTAACTTATAGATGACAATCCAAGTTTTCCAAATAAAAAGCTTATGTAAAAATGGTTTCAAAATGCTTTAAAAAACCCAATACATTATTTAAATTCAAGTTATCCCAAACCTTCAGGAAGCCTAATGATCAATTAAGTTCTTTCTAATTTTTAGATAGTTCACACAATGTTTTAAATGGGAAATTAACATGGAAATAGGAAAAAATTATCCAAGAAATTCCAATACATGGGATTGTAAGCCAAGAAAACCTGCAGGCTTGAGATAGGACAATTTAGCTGAAGGAGCTCTAATACTCATAGATTACAGAATAAAGATACAAAACCCAACAAAAACGCAGAAGCCACTTGAATATGTTTTACACATACACATATGTTGATGTTTTTTCTTTATGACTTTAATACTTAAAATGACTTGAATTTCAAAACATCAAGTTTTGAAGTCTTATTATAATGTTTTAGCCAGAAGTGGCCATTCTAATTTCTAAGTAATATTCCCCTCCCCCGAAAATAAAGTCTTGCATATCAGCCTTTTCACTGTCTTTTCTTTAGAACGAATTGGATCTGGCCTTAACAAACTGAAAGCTTGAGCAAGTTATGAAGAAGAAGAAATTGTTAATAGTTGAGTTAATTAATGGAGGACATGTCCTTAAAGTCATTAAATTCATATACACCAGCAATAGCATACTTTTAAAAAATTTCTTTTTTTTTGTGGTTGGGGAAACCAACAGTGTATTCAGACACTGAACTAAGCTCAAATGCTGCAGAACTTTAAATACCACCTAGTGGTTAGATTAGATATTGTCCTCCGAGGTAATTTGGTTTGATAATTAACTCAGTGACAGTTTTCTCTCCATGCACAGTGTTTTCCCCCTTTTTTTTTTTCTTGACTCTCAGCAAGGAGGCCACAGAGAGCCAAAATGTTGTATATAAAATAGGACAATAATGAGGTCTATGGATTAAATAAATACATTTCAATTGATTCCCTTAACAATGACACTAACTCGTTCAGGCTGATTAACAACTTTGAGGACCGGAAAAAATTATTTTGCGATATTGGCATTATGAAAACAATTATTCAGAGACTTGTCAATGAAAGTTTTAAGCATTTATCAAGTCAATTGCATTCTTTAAACAAATATAAGTGAAACAATTTTTCCATCACCATCAATAGCGGATGAATGACAAAAATGGCAGCACAACCATATTACCAACACTTCTATCTTGGATGTTCTTCTTCTTTTCCTGTAATTTTGGTCTTTCCCAAAAAAGAATTTCATATATAACACTACTAAATTTAATTTTTGAAATTTTCTAAAACTTTTTAATAAAAATGTCAGTTCTGTCCCACCTGGATTTTTATCTGGTTCTAAAGTACCTTTCCATTGTGCCTTGTGTATGGAAAGATCTTTCCATTTTTAAAAAACTGCTCTTCATTTTAGACCTCTTCCTCTTGAACTCTGTCCATATCCTTGCAGTCACAGAAAACTGGCATTTCCCAGATATTAGTACATCTCTTGCCATGTCTCTAGTACTAGATATTCCTTCTCTTGGGTATTGACTCATTGGGCCAAGAAGGGAAGTCGGCATACTTCACACTTTTCACTGTCACTTCCAGAACATCTGCTGTTATCTTTGCTTAATAATTTCACCTTTGAATATCACTCTAGCCAGATAGCTTAAGATCATAGAATAATAGATCTAGAGGTGAAAAGAACCTCAAAAAAGCCTCATCCTCTTATTTTTCATGTGTCAAAAAAACATACAAAACCTAGGGAAGTTAAAATTTCTTGTGCAACATCACACAGGCAGTAAGTGTCAGAGGGAAGATTTGAATCTAGATTGACTGACTCCACAATCCATGCTTATTCCCCAGTCCTGATCTTTATGTCTATTATCTGCCTACACTCACATTACTCTCCCTTCTTCTCTAAGTGCATTTTGTTTTTCAGATTTGTTGACTTGGCCTGTTCTGGGAGGAGTAGTATCCTTAAGGTGTCTATGCGTTCTGTCTTCAAGATCAGTGTCTTCTGCTTGTATAAAGCTCATATATTCTTGTAATGTTATGGCTTTTGCTTCTCTTCTTCCAGATGGTTCTTCACATCAATATTATATTCTCAATCTTTGTTATCATCTTCACTTCTTTTGAAAGACTCACCACCATGGATTCAAGTTTTTATATTCTGCTAATTACTTCTGCTGTGGAAGTCATAAATTATGCCATTTGTTTTCACCAAAACTATTCTCTCACAATTTTGAGATCTCTTTTGAACCATCCAGCTGTGGTTCCAAGCTATCTAGGAAATCCACAGGATTCTGTATTTAAAAGGAGCTGTTTCAATTTCCTTTGTCTTATTTATTTAGAATGCTTGTAATCTTTTAGACATCTTGTTACTCACCTTTCCTTGTGATTTATGTATCTTCCCTGTCCATTTATCTGATTGCAGTCTACATTTTAAGTCAAATTTTCTTCTACCTTTAACATCTGGTGGTTTTAGTCTTTTTTCTCTTATATTACTTGGTTATTCACTTTAGTTTTCCTACCCTGACACTTCCCTCAGTTGTGATCGTACTCCTGGGACTGGACTTCAAAATTTTCTCAGCCTCTGTCCACATTAGGCTATTTCCTTTTCCAGTCTTTGTTCCTGTCCCAAGTAACTTCTGGGGTGACAAGACTGGATCCAGATGAATGGCAACCTTATTTATTTCCATCCCAGTGCAATCTTGCATGCTGGTCCCCTGCCCCAATCTCCTCCATTCTTTGAAATGGACTCATACAATTCCCCCCCCCCCTTTTTACAGGCTTTTAGAACAAGGAGGAGGAAGAGGTGTTCCTGGCAGAGTTTCTGCTACCTTGGGGGTCTGCTAAATTAGGGACTGTCCTAAGCAGAACACGATCTCATTTCCTATGCCTCCTAGGAAAATGGCTGGGTAGGGCTGAGGTCCTTCGCTTGTCACAGGATACAGAGAGGAGAATAGTAGTGGGATGTGCTGGCACACTGCAGCAGAAGAGTGGAGAGCCCTGAGTGGATCTTAAAGCACAATTCTCTAGGTCAGCTTGTGTAAAATGTGGGTAGCGTGTTTTCTGATTTTTTTGGACAAAAGTTGTGATTTCTCTACCTCTAGTACATAATTCCTCTTTTTTGGGGGAAAGAGTTAGTAGGTACAGGAGAAAATATATAGCTTTCTATCCCGTTAGTCATGTGACCTGCAAGTATCTCCTTCCTTTTTCAACATCTGGCTTGCAATCTTCTTCACCTCAAACTGAGTTTTACACATGGGGGCTTCAATTTCTCAGTTCAAGTCCCTTCAAGTCCTTTTACTTTCCAGTTTGTTTATGTCCACAATTCCCATAATCCTCATTGTCATTCTATCTCAAGCACACCCAAGGATGGATACTTATTCCCTTAATCTTATCAATAACTTTAAAATGACTGTATCTGATTATAATCTCTTCTCATTCAGACTCCCTTGTGTCTCACCATATTTATGTCTTCCACCATTGTTGGTCCTCACTACAACTTCCAGTCAGTCCACACCTGCCAACTTTCTCTAGCTATCATCCCTGCTCTCATCTCACTTTCTTCCCTTCAAAAATCTCAACCCAATAAATAATCAGTTCAACTTTACAATGTCCTCAAAGTTTTGAATCTCTTGCTCCATTGTGTTGTTGCTGTTTATCCATTTCCTGACCCAACCTTGTATTACTGTTGCAACAATTTGGCTAGCAGCTGTTGTGGGGGTGAAAGACCAACACAAGCCCAAGAACAAGAACACTGCCAGCACAGGTTCTTTGATCTGCTTTACTAAGGAAAGTAATGTTAAAGGGTTAACGATCTTACTTTAATCTAACATGTACATATAAACTCACTTAGTTCAGGGGAAGAAGACAGCACCCTGAACTTCAAAGCAAATACAAACAAATTGCAAACATCCATTATAAACAGACCAAATACAATTCATAGTTACCAAGAAACCATCAACATCTCAGTTCAGCCAGGAGGCTCTTAGAACAGCTGCCCAGAGTCCTGTGCCTCCAGGAGTGAGAGCCTCAAGCAAATAGCTCTGTTCTCTCTTTTTATACACTCTTAGGTGTCATCTGAGTGACCAGAACTCAGGCTCTTACCATTGGCTCTGGTCTTAGCAACTCCGCTTAGGACCCTGAGGGCTTCGTGCCCACACAGGGTTAGCACCTAGTAGATAGGGGTTTGGGCCTGGGGTTTTTCACCTAGTAAGGCACAATCAAAGACACTTAATTATCATTCTATAACAGTAAAAAAAGTCCCAACTTAATTGTTATTACAATTACTCCTCCATCCACCTTCTTTTCTCTAGCTTACGTGCTGCTTAGAAATCATACTCTTCTGGTGGTTGGGTACAACACAAATTTTTGTTGTCCATCTTCAACTAGTTCTTCACTGCTGCATGTTTTTCTTTGTATTTTTCTCTATTAGACACTCTCCATAGCAGGTTGTTTTATTTTTTTTTCTTTTTTTTTAAATTTATTTTTGACATGTTTGGTTTTCAGCATTGATTTTCACAGGCGTTTGAATTACAAATTTTCTCCCCATTTCCTCCCCCCCCACTCCAAGATGGTGTACATTCTGGTTGCCCTGTTCCCCAGTCTGCCCTCCCCTCCGTCGCCCCATTCCCTTCCCATCCCCCTTTCCCTTCCTCTCTCCCCTGTTCCCTTCCCATCCACCCTCCCTAAGAAGTCAAGCAATTCAACATGGGCCCCATGGATATCATTATTTATAACCCTTCCACAATACTCATGTTGTGAAAGACTAACTATATTTTGCTTCTTCCTAACCTATCCCCCTT
>CM053627.1:80399382-80418405 GCA_028646595.1 Phalanger gymnotis
TGGAGCCCTGCTTCCCTCTGCCACTTTGTGGGTTCTGCAGCTCTAGAATTGGTTCAGAGCCATTGTTTTATAGGTTTTTGGAGGAACTTGGTGGGGAGCTCACGCCAGTCACTGCTTCCCAGCCGCCATCTTGGCCCCGCCCCCATAGCAGGTTGTTTTAATCCTCTTCTCAAGGTACACCACCTGTCCCCTTCCTCTTAGCATAGGACCTTGCCTTGACTTTGTTGATTAAATCGATTACAATGAATGAGCTCCTCCTCCTCCTGTTTCCAAACTTCAAATCACACTACTATCATTTTCTTCTCCTTTCCTCCAGTCTGGAAGAATGATAGGATTATAAGTTCTTTAGGGCCAGAAATCTTGTTTTCTCTTTCTTTTCTACTATATTCACTCATTACAACTAATGCTAACGTCTTGTGTGTACTAGGTAGGCTTGGTGATTAACTAGTTACTGGGAACAATTCCTATATGTTTGTTTGGATTGGCATTTTAAATTATATTTGGAAAAAAGAAAGGGAGAAATCTTGTTGATAAAATTGTAGTTGAGAACAATTTGCATCCTTTAAAATAAGAGAAACAAGGTAGTGAGGTAATAGTGCCCTGAGTCAGTAAATACAGATTGAGCTTCTGGTTCATCTTCCAATATACGTTTAACTTTAAGCACATCTGATAACTTCCTTAAGGTTTAATGTCCTCATTTGGAGAATGAAGGATTTGGACTAGATGGTCTCTAAAGTCTTTTTCAAATCTAAACTTCTATATTATATGATAAGGAATAGGATTTTGAAAATGGCTCATTATGAAAAAGAGACAATGAAAAAAGATATAGCAAAGATAAAGAGGAAGGAGTTTTGTATTGGCTTATCAAAACAATTGAAAAGAATGTATGTCAATTAGAATTTAAGTCTTTATATGTATGTGGGTATGCCAGGATGATTAGGGAAGACATATTTGTACATTTGAACAGGAACTGAGGAAATGAACCCTCATGGTTTCTGAATTCATGAATTCTGCACTATTAAAGAAGAATTGATTATCTAGTTCAATAGGTAAGGTCAGTTGCTTTGAATTTAATCTTTTTGACCCAGTAATTTAATTTAATTTAATTTAAATATAATTTAAGGTTTTTCCAAATAATTTGTAGAATTTGACATTCCTGAAGAAACATAATTTAATCTATTTTCAAAATAGTTGTTTCTTCTGCTCGTCAAAGTCAACTCTTAACCCTACAAAATTGTCATCTTTGTCCATCACTTCTACTTCTCTTGCCATGTGATGGCTTCTAAATGTACCATGAGATTAAGTACAAGAGCCTATATCACTCTGTGTTGGCACAGTGTATACAGTGAAGGAACATAATTGGTGTCATGCACCAGAAGTGAACCCAAGAAGTCCCCCTTCCCACCCATGCTAGATGGGACAAAAAATAAAAATACTTAGGATCAGTTCTAAAGAATAGTACTGCTTTGATCTTTAAACTGGCTGACTTTTGGTGGCCTAAATAGGACAATGTGTGACAGTCCAGGAACAAAGCTGAGGGTTAGCATTAAGGTCTAAGCTGTCCACGGGTCTTGAATGTTTCCCCCTCTTTGTCCTTGTATGTATGTCTGGCTGCTGATTAGTTTGAAAACATCCAGAAGCATGCGATGCATTTGTAATCTTCACCAGGTATCTTTGTAGGCTCTTGATTGGGTCTTGTGCTACTTTAGAGCCTGCCAAGAGTGTGTACAAAGGCAGTGCTAAAAGGTAATGATGCATATCCCAGGTTTCGCTTAGGAGATGCACAATTGAAATTTACCTTCTGCGCTCACTCCCTGGCCCCAGAGACAGGTGTCTGGTGACAGATAAGAGATGTTAAACTCTGCTTACAAAGCTTTTCATCACACTGTCTTAGGCTGAATCATTTCTCTTAACTCACATTAAACCCTAGCCAAATTGGTTGTCAGGCAAATTATCTCACATTCAACTTCATGATTCACTCTTTACTCAGCATTCTCTTTATGTACATACCACTCTATACATATGTTGTTGTGTTATTTATATGCTAGTTCAACATTTCATCAGTAGCTATATTCTTTGTGCCTTCAATTCTTAAATATTTCTCAAATTTGATTTCTAGACTAGGGGTGATATTGTTTAACTTGATCTATAAAGGTGGACTAAAGGAGTAGGTCATAGAATTTAAGGAAGCTGAGCAACTGGGAAGGTAGGAAGTTTGAGGGAGCATTATGTGAATATTAAAGTCCTTTATTAAAAGGGCAGTAGAGGAGCAGGAATGGAAGATGAGATAATCTTCTCCCTCATCATCAAAAGCATGCACAAGTACTTATTACATTCAAGGTGTTCCATAAGTCTAAGCACAGTTTTAAGTTATTAAAATTTAGACTTTTGGGATACTTTGTAAAATAGTGATAATAATAATACTGAAGAAAAAGAAAAAAATGTAGTTCATTCCAAAATGAAAACAAAAAGAAATACAATATTTGAGGGTAAGGGAAAAAAAAACTACATCCCAGGAATATTTGTTGAAAAAAAAAAAGAAATACAAGTACTTAGAAATAATCAATTTCAGCCTCCTTCTGCCATCTATTGCCCTTATAGCTCCTCCTGTTTATCTCGATTTTAATTAAATACCTTCCATATAGAGGCGAATTATTACTAACTCCCATCTCCTTTTTTTTACTACATCATTCTCAACTCTACATCACTCCACTGTAACCCTGCTATTCTTTCTACTGTGCCCTCTAGAATTATCCTTCCATAGCAAACACAATCTCTTTTGTCCCAGACCCATTTCTCTCTCACTTCTTCTACATATTATCCTCCACTAACAACTGTATTCCCAAATATCTTCTCTAGCAACAACTGTACTTTCTCTCACATCACCTAGTTGTCCTGGAGGGAGAGTCAGACTTCTTTTTGTTCCCCATTGTGATTTCAAGTCTCTCTCTTTACCTGTTGCCTTCAGCAAATTTTCCTCCTTTTGAAATGTTCCCAATCCTGTCGTAGCATGCCAACGCCAGAGTTCAGCACTTGACTAAGCATCTTTCATTCTACCTCTGCTCCTGCCCTTATAATAAGGAACTTTAATATTCTTATAATGCTTCATCAAACTCCCTACGTTCCCAACTCCTCAGCCTTCTTAAATTCCATGACTTATTTCTCCATTCTAACTCAAATACCTGCAGGGAAGGTCATACACACATGATCTCACTATTATCCAGAAGTATCCCACTTTCTTCATTAAAAACTAATGTTCTCCTGTTTGACCTATCATTCTCCCTTTCCCTGTATCTCATACCTGCTAAACCTATTCTTTGACCTCATAAAGATATCTAATCCCTCCACCACTCGGTACTTTCTGAGGCCATTATTCCTGCTTTAATTTCACTTTATTCCCACTCCAAACTGAATCCATAACTTAGCCATTTCAGTTCTACACTATCTTCTCTCAAATCCTTTTATCCCCATGTCCTATCACAGGTCATCTCTTGCCACACCTCATCTGTGGATTATTCTCACCATCTACCTCCTCTGTTAGTACTCATAAGATGCTGAACAGATTTGTGAGAAATCTCAAAATTGAGCTGGTTAGATATATCAAAAATTCACATTATCCAATATCAGCTGGGCCTTCACTACAGCGAAGTATTCCTTTTAACTTTCCATAGTTCTTTTCCTGTCCTATTCCCCACAGAAGCTGTTCCAATCCTTTTTCTCTTGCCCACTAAAGACTTTAATCACTCCCTCCTCCATTAATGAATGGCTTTAAAACATTTGATGTAAGTTCCCATTCTTCATTCTCCTCATATCAAAACTCCTTGACAATTTCCCCCCTTTTTTTGTTCTTTCCCCTAGTCTCTGAAAATGAGGTTGTCTGTTTGAGAGGGCCAACCCCTTCTCATGTGTGATTGATTTCTTTCCCTCCCATCTTCCCCAGCAGATTTCATCCTCAATCATCCCTGCTCTTTAATTTTCAGTCTCTCCCTATCTACTACTGCTTTCAAGCATGCTCAGGTCTCCGTCATCCTTGAAATAAAAAGAAAAAGATACAATATCTGACCATCCCCTCAGAGTATTATCCTATATCCTCATACCATCCTCCCTCCTATTTATCAGCCAAATTCTATACTCATTGACTCTACTTCCTCTCTTCTCACTTATGCCTTAATAATTTGCTTTCTCAAAAATTATTAATGATTTCTTAGTTGATGAATCTTTTCTCAGTCCTCTGCTTTTTTGACTTATTTGCTGCATTTGGAACTGCAACTTCTCTTCTTCCTTCTGCTCCTGCCTCTATTTCCTCCTGGATACTCTGGACACTCTCTTTTTGTGACTCTCCTTTACCTACTTCTCCTACCTGTCTGACTGCTCCTTCTTAGTCTCCTTTTAGTCTGCTGCTAAATCATGCATATCATATATCCTAACTGTGAGAATTGACTAAAGTTGTGTCCTAGACTTACTTTCCCTCTGCCTCTGTCTGTCTCTGTTTCTGTGTGTCTCTCTCTCTCTGTAAACTTATCACATCTCATGGTTTTGATGATCAGCTCTGGGCAGAAGAATCCATTTCACCTTTATTCTTGCCCCAGAGTTTCAAACCTGTATCGCCAATTGTCTACTGGTAATTTCAAACAAGATGTTCTGGAAACATCAATGAGTCAACATTTGCAGATATGAATTCTTTATCTTTCATACCCATCCCTCAGACTTCTCTATTTCTGTCCAAGTCATTATCACTCAGTCTTCCAGGTCCATCACCTGGCAATTATACTCAACTCTTTGCTGTGCCTCACCTCACAAACCTAATTAGGTGCCAAATCTTGCCTTTTCTACTCCCAGAATATTCTTTGCATCTGCTTCCTTCTCTCCACTCACACAGCTACAACATCAAACTCTCATCATCCTTTGCCCAGGTCACTGCAACAGCCTCCTAATTAGCTTTCCTGACTCAAGTTTCTTACCACAACAATCCATTTTACACATTGTAAATTTTCTTAAAACTTTCCAATGTAAATTTTCTTAAGCTCAGATCTGACCGTATGACTCCTCTGTAATAGACTTCAGTGGCTTCCTATTTTCCTCTAAGATAAAACCCAAATTCCTCCATTTAGCTTGTAAGACTCTTAAAAACTGGCCCCAACCTACCTTTCCACTTTCTTTGTATAGTACTCTGCTTCCTGTACCCTCTGATACAACTAACTGCCCTTTTCTCTATTCCTCACACATAACACTCCATCTCTCAGCTCCATGCTTTTGTTCTGGATATCCTGCATTTCTGGAGTCTACTCCTTCCTTACCTTTACCTCTTAAGAGAACCTCTTTTCCTTAAAGATGCAGCTCATACACTATCTTCTGCATGAACTCTTTCTTGTCCGCTGCCCCAGCAAGAGCTCACCTTCCCAGACTATGTTGTATTTAGTTATTTTATAGTTTTCATTTTGAATTTATTCCCTATACTTATATAAGTACTTGTTTTTACCCCTCATTAGATTATAAGCTTTTTGGATGGAGGGATTGTTTCATTCTTTATATTGTGTCCCTTGTATCTAGCACTGTGCCTGGCACGCTGTAGGTGCTTAATAAATGCATTTTGATTGATTAATTGAAGGTACTGAAATTTCATAGATAGGGCTTCATTATTGTGTATCAGAGAGTTTTATGTAGTCTATGTAAATACGTGAATATAAGAAGTGAAATGCATACAGATGAAGAATACATTAGGCATGCAAAATATGGGATACATTAATATCTAAAGGACCATCAAAGGCATTATAAATTAAGTTAAATTATAAAAATATTTTTTTGAAGTATAAAGCTAGAATCAGCACCATTACCTAGTAGAATCCAAGTTCCTTGGGGGCAAGGGACTGTTTTTCATTTTTGTCTCTACCCCAGAGAGTAGTAATATCTAACACATAGTAGATTGTGAATAAATGCTTGCTAACTTGAATTGAACCCAAAATGCAGCAACATGTTTACTAAGCCAAGTGCTAGGTACACAGAACACTCAGTAAGTCTGTGCTTGCTATTAGATTGCCAAAAGCAAATGGAAGAAAAATTGGAAGCTGAGAAAGTGAAGAGGGTCAGATAGTAAGATACTTGTTCACAATTCTGGGTTGGTAGCTTTTGAAACATAATGTGAAAATGAATAGACTGTGATTATAAATGGGAGTGGTTAGTAGACTGGAAATATAAAAGGGAAAGAATGGATTTTGGTAAATAACATAATTTTGCATTTTTATAAAAGAGCCTTGTATTTCTATAACTCCCTAGAAAAGTCTTTCGAATAAAAGAATTTTGTGAAAATTAATAAGGCACTGTCTGCAAGTCCTTTTGAACTAATTGAAAAAAAAAAGATGCAACAAGAAGGCTGTGTTATTTTTCTCTACCGACAGTTTAAGAAATATCAAAGGAAAGCAGGGCTTGTTTTTTCTTTTGTACTGATTTTTTTCCTATTGCTTCTCTGTTATTCTTTATTTAGGTTATCATGTTAGAGGTGTCAATTAGGGTGAAAGTCAAGGTTGGTTTGCTAATGTAATGTAAGTGTTGCATTCAGTGTGTAATGTGATAGTGTCATCCAGACTAACACAGAAATTGTAGAATTGGGAAAAGAGCAAATGTTGAGAGAAGAAAGTATTTATGAAATGGTTAGGTGAGATTCTTGCTGATTCCCTTGAAAGGAAATGTGGATTTGTATCTGAGAAAGCAAGCATCCTAGCTGAAACCTATCAATTAAATCTAAAGAGAAATTGTGACCCCTTAGTTTATATCTGAGGAAGAATTGCTTTGAGAGGAGGTCTATGGCATTACTGAAGAAAGATGGAAAAAGGGAAAGTCATAATTAAGACATCAAATGAGGCCCTAATAGAATTGGAGAAAACTGATTAAGAAATGGTCCTACCGAGAGATTGGTGTCTTAAGCTCTTGTCCTCATGGGTGAAAAACTGGAGAGGATATGGTCACAGCTGCTATGACTCTCCTTACCTCTGCAGCCATGGCTACATCCTCTGACCTGAGTCCTTGATCTCTGTCCAATCTCAGTGAAGGGAATGGAAGAAACTCTTCTTAGGGAAGTTAGGGTAGTAGAATCATCTGACTTCTTCATTTTCTGTTGTGGGTGCAGATGCTCAGAAGAGGCATGCATAAAGAGAATGAAAAGGACTGTTTCTTTGCAGATTCATAATTGTTTGATTTAGGCATATGGACTAGGTCTATGTTTTATCAGTATGGCAAGCTCCTGGATGATGACATTACTAATGTACTAATTGTACTGATACAGGTTGCCACAGCACACTGAGAGGTTAAGTAATTTGCCTAGAATCACACACCGATAAGTGTCAGAGACAAGAACAGAACCCCAGTCTTCCTGTTCCAAAGGCAATTCTCTATCTATTAACCATTCAAGCTTTCAATGGTTTGCTTTATAGGAGGATATACTTGTCAGGTATGTTATAATCGGAATTTGTTTCCTTTTTGATTCGGACTAGAAGATTACTAAAGCCCCTTCTAATTCCCAATTCAATAATTCTAAGTATAAAATACTTTCTGCATTGACTGATTTCACTTCTTTTTCCCCCTCAAATCCTTATATTTGGCTTCTGATCTCATCACTCTATTGAAACTCATCTTTTCAACATTATCAATGATCCCTTGATTGCTAAATTCTATCATTTTCTTTAAGTCCTTGCTATTTTTAAACCTTTCTGTTGGATGTTATTCTGTTGACCTATCTTTCCTGGATACCCTTTCCATTCTAGGTATTGTGACATGGCTGTCCCAGTTCTTTGACTGTATATTGTTGCTCATCAATCCCCTTTTACTGGATCATTAACCATGTTCCACTCACTAATAGTGGAAATAGCCAAAGACTCTGCTCTCCTATTTCTATGAGTTCAGCCCCTATGAGTTCAATGATCATCTCCATGTAGATGATTCCCAGGCCCGTATATCTAGTTCTACTCTCTCTCCTGAACTACAGTTCCCGCAGCAATAACCCGCCATGAAGCTTTCTCAGTCAGGGCCCGATAAGCACCCAGGCAGAACAGCTACCATGAAGGTCCCACCAAGGCATGGCAGGAGATTGAGGCAGACCAGCAGCCAAATAGCAGCTGGCCATGACTGTACTCCAAGAGCTTAGGAACCGTGGCTGAACGAGAGCAGTACACAAGTCTAGACCCATACCCAGCCAGTCTAATCTTAAGCCGAGAAAGGAGAATGGGCCAACGTAGCACCTAAGCTCTAAAGCACCAGTGGCTGTGCGGAAGGCCTACTACCAGAACACTGGTTGGGGCTTATCAGGTCACCAGAAAAGATAGGTCCAACTCTGGGTTCAGGATTGTATAAATAAAAGACATACTGAGCTAAACCCAAGGAAATCTCTTAGAATGTGGGACTTGCGTTAACTACCTAACTCAAGCATTAAGCAGGGCCTTCCCACGCCATCCAAGAAAATGGGAAAGAATAGAGTCTAATCAAAGTACAAAGCCCCAATCTAGAAATTGATTCTAGAGATAGGAATAAACAGAAGAAAATATCAAAAAAAATGAAAAAAAATTGGAGACACCAAAGTGGTAAATCCTGAAGACAGAAATGAGCTAGGCATCAGCACTGAATGATAGTCTGGACTAGAGATTCACCAATCAGAGAAGACCACAGGGTGGAGGCATCTCCAGGGTGAGAAAGCTGCTGGTAAGAAGATGGAGAAGTCTGAAGAGTCAGGAGTGGAGCCAGGAATGAATTTAAGTCTTATGTTAATACTCTCTTGCCCTCTAATCCTTCCTATACTCCATCTCCAAAGCAACCTTTGTAATGGCCAAATAAAACATGTCCTAGACAGAGACACCCATTGACAAACATAGTCAGCTCTGTCCACTTGTGCTCATTGTCAAGACAAAAGGAGAAGAAGGAGTTCTAGGAGCTTCTCATATAAAGTTAGAAGATCCATAGGAATGAATGTATGACTGAAATCATTGAGATTTGAGATGGGCTTCAAATTGGACAATAGTAGAAGAGTAATCTCAGAGTCAGGAAAACAATATATTGAAAAATAATTATCTAGGTGAAGACCTTCAAAGTACCCTGAAGTAAAGTCCTATTGATATACTAACTATGCTGGAACTTTCTAATTATCAACCCAAAAAGGTGGTACAATTTGCAGGTGGGAGGTGGGAGAACAAAATTTCACTTTGCTATAAAGAAAGCCTAACAATTAGAGCTATCTGTAAGTGGAATGAGCTGTCTTGAAAGGTAGTGCAAGCCTTTTTGGAAGCCTTCAAGCAACAGCTGGATGACTACCATGTTAAGCGGGTATATTGTAATGGAGATTCCTTTCATCTATGGGTTGGACTATGTGGCTGCTGAGGTGCGTTTCAAGTCTAAAACTCTTTGAAATTCTGAGCTTAACCTGTCAGGATCCTCATGCCAAGACCACTCCTTTCTTTTCACTCCTGTCTTTTTACTATTAGGAGTCATCCTGTTTTCCAGAATGAAGGCCCAGCAAGTAAGCTGTGCCCTCAGCTTGGTATAACAACAATCCTTTGCACTCACCCTCTGAATGAACTCTGCTACAGAAAAATCACAGAATTGTTTCATAGCCACCCCAGGTGGTCACTGAGCTTGGACGAGCCCCTGTAGGAACCACCTTCTGTTCATGAAACCTTGCAGTGAATCAAACTGGCCTCATTCTTGGCCTTACCCCTCACTGCCACAGCTACAGCTTACTGCATGTCTCTTTAACCACTGCTATATGTATCAAGTCTTGGCCTCGCTGTAGTGAGTCTCCACAATATCAGAGCAGACCGTAGCACATGTGTCTAGTTTCCCTCTTCCAATGAAATAAAGAAGGCTTTTTGTCTATAACTTCTGCCAGCTCTTTGGTCATTTATTTTCAGATTGACAGACCCTATCATTCTTCAATAGCCCATCAAATTTCATTTTATGAAGGATAGTTTTGGACTTTACCATGTTTGTTCTGAATCACTGAAAAGGCCTCATAATGGGGTCCTATAGTATGAACTTGTAGGAAAATATTTAGTAAAGTTCCGAATTCACAATTTTGGAATTGTTTTCACTCCATTTACTGGCTGTGCCAAGGGGAGGGAGAACAACAAATTGACTCGTAGTAATAGTATCCAAAATAGTTAGTATAGCTATGCATCTGATGATTCACCTTTAATTTTTTTCCTTGAGAAGCCTGTACTAATCAGAGCACATCCAGACCATTTAAGATGACCGGAATTGGTACATCATGCTCTTGGTTTTATTCTCATGCTTTGTGTATGCAAACACATACATACACACACACATACAACATATCAACACAATTTTCCCTTCCTGGACCTCTGTTTCTTATATCTTGGTTTTGACAGAAAAGATTTATGTTTGGCGAATCAACCCAATTTTACTCTGTTTTTGCCAGAATTCTGTATTCTTTTGGCTCTTAATAAAGGCCAACTGATTGTAATGAGTTACAGTAGCTGCTCTATTAACCATGTTCCTTAGAGAGACTCTGAACCAATCAGCAAAAGGAAGCTCAAGATGGCCTCATTGACTTGATGGTCTCATAAGTCTTTTGCACTTATAACTACCAGGCATCTGAGCAGTAGCTCATTCTTGTCCCGGAACACATCTCCCCTGACAGAAATTTTCTTCAATTAAATGCTTTGGCATTGACATTGCCCTTTATTACTTTTATTACTCTCTCTTCTTGCCATTTTATTGCTGCTTCTTTCCCTGATCTGAAGCCAAAGGTTTCCTGAATTTTATGAATCTTCAGCATGGATTTTCCCTCATAATTAATTTCTGGCATTACTCCAGTTTAAGAGTGGAACAGCGATGCCCTTAAAGAATGGAAGAGCCATTTCACTTTTAGATGGACTAGTTAAGGGGGGAGGGGATAAGTTAAAGTGATGTCCATGTACTGTTTTTTTTCATGTATTGTAATATCAATGATGCGTTGTGTCTGAAAGAAATATAATGAAAAGTGTCATTAACGAGGACGTGGATGTTTTTCCATGCTGTCTTTTATATTAGTTCCTCTTTATTATCCCATTTATTTTCTTCTGGCTACTACCAAGTGAGATAATATATGTGAAACACTTTGTAAATTGTAAAAGATTTTATAATTGCTAGCTATCATCATCAACATCATCATCAGTAATCATAAGCATAATTACTACTATTATTACTATTACCCTACAACTACTACTACTACTACTATTACTACTACTACTGGCTCCAAGTTTTAGGTTGTTTTATTTTTTTTTTCCTCTTTCTCTTTCACGTATGGGTTTTTCTCTTATGACAACAGTTATGAGAGTGCAAAGTTTTTTTCCCCCACTTTGAACTCCTAGGAAAACTGTCTCCTCCTCTTTTTGTCCCTTTTCTACTTCTTTTGTTTTGCTGTTTACCAGGTCAATACTAGTGCCTTCTCTCTGAGATTATCTCCAAGTTATCTTGGATATCTTTTTCTTCATACCTAGGTATTTGCGTGTTCTCTCCCCCGATAGATTGTTAGCTTTTTGAGAATAGGAGCTATTTTTTTGCCTATCTTTGAATCCCTAGTACTTGGCACAGTGCCTGGCACATAATAAGCATTTAATGAAAGCTTATTGACTTTGGTGAGATGATGTTGGCCATAAAATTATAACTGTGAACTCAATTAGGGTATTTGCATAAACGTTTCCTCATTGAATGAGAGAGTGGTCACTTAATGGGTCAAGCCTAAAAGAGGGGAAGAATTGGAAATAGCTAGGCAAAAGAGAAGTCTTGGTCTTCGGGTTCTGGCTTAGAGAAAAGATACATACTATTCCAGGGTCTCTTTGGGGAGAGGTTCCTGGAGGTAGAGAGACTCCCAGAAGAAATAAAAGCATAATAGAACCTTGAGCATGTCCCTATTCCCTGCTTGACTCCTTAAATATTTTGGGGAATTTTCCCTTGAGTGAGATCAGGGACTCTTCCTATGTTGATCATAGTGGGAGTTCTCATTCATTCTATTGTCTGATATAGTTTCATCTATATAACTTCTCTGCTTTCTGTTTTCTATCAGCTTGGATAAATGGGTTTATTTGGTATTTACTATGGGCAATAGTCTTTCTGTAATTAGCATTTGGTAGGGAGAGACTCAAGCCTTTGGCCATAGGTAGGGATACTCTTTACACATTAAGAGATAAAAATTAGGAGAATATCCTTGAACCTAAAATTTTATTTCCCCTTAGACTAAGAATGTTTAGGGGGCAGAGAGACATAATTCTAGCTTGGTATCTCATCTCTGGTGAATTCTGAGTGGCAATCTCATAGCCCCAATATTCCGATTGCCATCTGGTATGAATTAAAATCTCCCTTACAGAAAGATCAGAAAGATAGATTTCTAGAGATTCTAGAGATATCTAATCATGCTTCCCTGTGAGCTACTTGTAGAAAGATCCATGTAGACACATTCATACAATTGTGGGCAACATACACATCTTACATAATGATAATATCCACAATAACAACAACTTTTAACTTATATAGGGCTTTAAGATTTATAATATGCAATGCTCTGAGGTAGGTACTGCAAGGATTAGTAATCCTATTTTACAAATGAGAACACTAAATCTCTATGATGCTTAGTTATCCAAAGTGACACCAACAGAGGTAGATTTTGATTCCCTGTCCCCTGATTCACTTCAACACACTTTCCACTATATTATATCACTTCACTAGCACTCTTTTCCCGTCTCCCTATTTTCAGGAATCTGAGTGTGGGCCATATGTTAATCTGGAGCCAAAAGATGTGTCTTGAAGGAACAGTTGTATAAATTTTCACCTTTTTGGAAGAATCGTGCCATTTTGAGCGGAAGACCGTGCTTGCACAAAGAAGAGGATCTGATCAGCTCAGACACACTAGTTACCTTGTATTCTACAGGCATGATATTTGAATGATTGACTGAAATGAAGAAATGTTTTGAAATTGTTTAGGCAGTGCTGAATTTCAAATCAGAAGATCTGGTTTCAGTTACTTATTATTTGTGTGATTTTAGGCACCTTACCTCTGTAGGATTCAGTTCCTTATCTGTAAAATGAGGAATTTAGACCCGGTTGACTTCTCAGGTTACTTATGGCTATAATCCTATGACCCTAATTGTCCAAGTCCAGGTGTTAAATGACCAGGGAAATGTAGGATCATTCCTTTTAAATAAGGCTATTAAGAAATCATTTATTTGTAACTCCTGCATAGTTGATATAGTCACAGAAAGCAGAAGCAATGATAACAGAATAAAATAATGTCAATAATAATGATAATAATAAATAACAAAATAATTAGATATAGAACTTTGAAAAGTACTTTACATCCATAATTTCATTTGATCCTCAAAGCAACCCAATAACAGAAGCAATGAAGTATAAATGTGTTAACGATCAGTGATCCCTTTATGAAGTTTGAGTGCCCTTTGCTGACCAAATTAAAAGGAGCAATCTTATTGGATTAGCAAAAATTAGGCACAACTTTACAGGGCTTTACTTAGCTAACTTTTAATTTGGTAGTCAGGAGCTACAGGTAGAGGAAACACCGGTGGGGGCAGGGGAGGAGGAGATTTTACCCTCCCTCGGCCATGGCATCTAACAACGGCACTACTGGCCCAAATGGAGGCAGCCAATCTAGTAGTTAGGTAGTCAGTTTGAAAAAGCAAGGAGACATGTGAGCATACTGGAAAATGATTAATAACTGAATCTCTAAAAATAAAAACGCATACATGACATACTTTAATGTGCATGATTACCCTTTTATCTATCACTTTTTAAAGTTTATACATACATGTATATGTACATACAAACATACATGTATTCACTTATGATTAATATATACACACATACAGTGCATTGTGTATATTTTATATTTGTATTACTGCAGGCTTTTGTTCTTTTGGTCAGGCCTAGAAATAAAGAGTACCAAAGAAGAGAGCACCATAATTGTAACTAATGTTCATACAGCTCTTTAAATTTCCAAAGGATGTTATGTACATCTTTTAATATGACTAAAAATGTTTATTACATGCTTTCCTTCTAACAACATTTTAAATCAGGTATTATTATATAGACAGCTAGTTGGCAAGATAATACCATAGAGAGACTACTGGAGTTGTAGTTAAGAAGATCTTATTTCAAATCCTGCCTCCCACACTAACTGTGTGACCCCGGACAAGTCATGTAACCTCTCCCAGCCTCAATTTCATCATCTGTAAAAATGAGGATAGCACCTCCCTAACAGGGCTGTTTTGAGGATCAAATGAAATAATGGATGTCAAGTACTTTTCGAAGTTTTATATCTAATTATTTTGTTATTTATCATTATCATCATCATTATTATTAATGTTATTTCCATTTTACAGATGAAGAAATTGAAGCTGAGAGGTTAAATGATTTGGCCAGAAAGCAAATGACAGAGGTAGAGTTTAAACTTAAATCTTTGATATTCTAGGCCTCATATTCCACCCTCCCTCGCCCCAGCCCTACCCCTGACAGGCATAACGTTACTCTGCCCATAAAACACCAGGCTCACATCTGTCTTCAAGACTTTTATTTTTCATTGCCAACTCCAGCTCTTGGTAGTGAAGAGAACAAGTAAACTCTCGTCAGCTAGTGGCTCTCTCATCTCTTAAACCTACTTCTCACTGAAGCCCCCGAGTGTATAAACTCACAAAGGAGTTTAGTTAATGACCATTTGACAAAGAAAATCACCAGGACTCCCCAAAGCTACTTTAGCAACTATGGCAATAATCTCTGGAGTGTAAGATTAATTTACAATTTGACCTCCGGTTACAAAACTCTAAAAATACAGGTAATGTTTTCCTCTGTTTTAAAAATTCTGACATCATTGTTCTTTCAGGGGGGAAAAGGGCAAATAATCTTGATTTCCCAGAGTGTCAGAAAAAAAGACAGTTATTACAGAAGATAATCTCAGAAAAGGGCATGGAAATTCAGTCCTCGGGCATTTTTTACACTCCTCAAATGACCTTCACGATTAGCCTGGCTTCAGAAAAGCAAAGTTATATAGAAGGAAAGAAACTGCTTGCTTGGTGATGATGAATAGGAGTGAGGAGCAGAATGGCTGCCTTGGAAGATAATTTTGTCTTCACAGTAAGCAGCAGGCATTTCTGATGATCATGGCAATGAGAGATCATCGGGCTGAAATTTCTAAGTGCTGGAGGCGGCTAATCATAGTAGGGAGAGACTTGGATTTGCATTCATTAGAACTGGGTTTGAATTGGGGCACTGAGGTGTGCGGTGAATAGAGTACCAGTCCTGGAGTAAAGAGGACCTGAGTTCAAATGTGGCTTCAGACATTTAGTAGCTATGTGACACTGGGCAAGTCACTTAACCCCAATTGCCACCCCCCCAAAAAAACAACAGCAACAACAACAACAAAAGAATTGGGTTTGAATCTCGATTCTACCATTCGATAGCTGTTAATCATTAGACTCCCTCAAAGTCTGTGTTTCCTCATTTGTTGCTATGAGTACGATTCTTGACCCGTTTACTTCCCAGGATTAATTGTGAGGATCAAATTGAGATAATGTATGTGTAAAAGACATATGGATGTAAACTATTACTACTGCCTTGTATTAACTGAAAATTCAAATATGTTAGTCCAGGAGTGGGGAGCCTGTGGCCTTGAGGCCATATGTGGCCCTCTAGGTCCTCAAGTGCAACCCTTTGACTGAATCCGAATTTCACAAAACAAATCTCCTTAATAAAAGGATTTGTTCTGTAAAACATGAACTTAGTCAAAAGGCTGCACTTGAGGACCTAGAAGGCCACAGATGACCTGGAGGCCACCCCTTTATTAGGCACTGTGCCAAGTACTGGGGGATAGAAAGACGCAGTGGAAACTATCTCTACTCTTAAGGAGTGGACATGTTATCAAAGAATATTTGTTGTAGAGATATTCATGTAGCATTCCCTCTTGGTCTACTTTTTCTAGCTCCTTCTCAGATTGGTAGGTTGACCCTCCAGAGGGTAGTTGGCAATTTCTCCATTCAGGATTCTAAGGGTAACCTCTAGGAGCTAGGGTCTTATTGATATGGTTGCTCACAATTCTCCACGCAATGGGGTCACCCCTGATTATCAAATATCCAGATAAAATTAATTAGATAATAGGAATATATACTGATGTTTTATAATAAGATTTTTAAAAGGAACACTTGTAATGTGATTTGGCATAAATTTAGGTCAATTATTTGGCCTAAAACCAATCCCTAAGGAATCTGGGACACATTCTCCCAAAAGCACACATAGAGTCCCAGGGATAGTTGGCTCAAACTTAGAGATGTGTAGCAAAATGGGTAAGTCAATTCTTGTGCTTAGATCATAATCCTTTCCCACCTTCCCAGAGTCCTAATGAAGTTTCACTTAGATGTGTATAGCTGTATGCTGGGTTCCAAAGACTGGTCCCTTTATAGAGCCCTGAGGCTATTTTTGCACAGTGTGTCTAGTTTGTCTTCGGCATCTGCTGTATACACTGACATTAGCCACTGTGGTTTTGGAGATGCCACTGCCTCCAATTTTCTGACTTTTTGAAGTTCACAAGGTCTTTCTCTGTTCAAGGGATAAGGAGATGGTACAGAAGCTTCCCCACAGACCCAAGCAATTCCCCCTGGGCCTGGTAAGAGCTGCTCTATCATAAGGCTGGCTTGTTATTAGAATGCTGGCTTTATATTTTATCCAAGCTACACAGAGGATGATTCTTTTTAATCATCATTACATTTCCTTTGTGGTATCATCTGCTTTCATTCAATTCATATTTAGTTTCTACTTTTGGTAGCTTGATTGACTCAGAGGTATCTCGAATTGTTCATACTGGCTTTTGCCTTTGATTAATCCTATAATTTCATTACAGAGGTATTCTCAGCTGATAGAGGTTTCAGAGAACAGGTCATCTTCTTCCTTCCATGTATTAGTGTTGAAGGGTGTGGGGCATCCTTCATACATACTCCATACTTTAGCCTTTGCTGTTCTCAGAGAACCAACTGAAATGCTTTTGCCAAAGCCCGGATAGCTCTCTATTAACTCAGGGAGGTTGAATATTATCCTTTTCAAATACCTTCTTGTCTTAAACTCAAGAATCTTTAGAAAAGTCTATATGGCATTGCTCATAAACAGATCCACAACTTAAATACTTCCACATTGTTAAATATATTCTTAACAAGCAGGTAAGACTTACAGAAGCAGCTAGATGGTACAGTAGATATAATGTTGGGTTTGGAGTTGTGAAGACCTGAGTTCAAATCCCACCTCAGATATTTACTAGCTTGGCAAATCCCTTAACTCCTGTTTGCCTCAGTTTCCTCATCTGCAAAATGGGGAAAATAATCGCAACTACCTCCCAGGGTCTTGAGGATCAAATGAGATGTTAATTGCAAAGCACTTAGCATAGTGCCTAGCACGGGGTATTTGTTGTTGTTTAGTCATGTCAGTTGTGTCTGACTCTTTGTAACCCTATTTAATGTTGTCTTAGCAAAGATACTGGACTGATTTGCACATAGTAAGCACATAGTAAGTGCTTTTCTTTTTTAAGTTTTCTGATGGTGAATCCAGTACAAAATTTTAACTTCAGAGCTTGACAATTATAAATGCTTGTATACATTTACTCAACCAAAAATCAAACCTCAGTCTAAGCCACTGCATATACACATCGAAACAAAAAGTACAAGTCACCCCCACTCAAATAATTTCAATCTCTTTCCCAATCTTTACTAAAACATGTTATCCTCTGTACTCTCACTCCAATTTCAGTCTCTTTCCTAATCTTGACCCAAACTACCTGAAATATTTCAAATAAATAAATAAAATTATACTCACCCAGCTTTTCTTTTCCAGCTGAAAATTTAAGTTTAGTGACTGACAATTTGCATACTAGAGGAGCCCATTCCAGTCTCCCAACCTGTTTCTTCCTCCACAGTCTTTCAGGGCTTTTTAATTAACATAAAACTTTCTTAAACACACAGACAAGACATTAGACAAGACATTGCGCATGAACAATTTAGAATTTGAATTCAGACCCATCCCAAGCATTAAATTAAAAAATAACACATTTTATGCTTCACATCTCCCCTTGTGGCTACAAACCTCCTTTCTGTGAAGCAGTGAAAGGCTTTGAAATGCAAATCAATCTATCACTCCCTGAGAGAGAGAATTTTTACCATTCACCAAACTCCCAAATCCCTTTTCCCTGGGTCAACCTACCAGTGCTTTTCTTCAAATCACTAGGAGAAATCCACTCTCCCCATCTAGGTCAAATATTTTAAGAGCTCTTTTCCCGTTCCAAGCAAATCTTATTTCTCAACTTGGGGTTAATCCAGACACGACAAAGCAGAACTCCCTCACCTGGCTCAGGCACCTGACTCACGCTGTCCATGGCCATTTTCCTTCCCTTTTCCTCCAACACCAACTGTTGTACCTCTGGCAACCAAAGGGCTGCATATGAGCTTCATAAGCTCCAAATTTAATTGAAGAGTTGTCGCCTTCTCCTCCCGAGTCAGAGACTCACTAATTTCATGACTGCACCTATCTCTGCCGTCTCCCATTTGCGCCAGAGGCAAACTGCCTTCTCTGCTGTCCCTCAGTCACCCTGGTGGTGCTCACCGAGTCCTGGCCTGTCTCTGCTGGCTCCCTTACAACTTCACGTGACTGATCCAATTCCAAGTGCTGCCATCTCCCTTTCAGGTCAGCACCAAGTGCACTATTCACCTTCAACACTGGCCAGCTTTGCTAACACTCTCTGGAGTTCTTATTGCCCCTATGTTTCTACTTTCTCTTTTGAGTTCCTCTCTTCGAGATCTTTTATCCAGCCAGAATGAGATGAGTCCCCTCAATGGAGCCCAAGGACTGCCGGAGAAATCTTCCAGTGGGTACTTGCCCAAGGGTCGTGGTGGAGTGGTCTCCTTTTTTTTTTTAAATTTATTTTTAATATGTTTGGTTTTCAGCATTGATTTTCACAGGCGTTTGAATTACAAATTTTCTCCCCATTTCCACCCCCCCCCC
>CM053627.1:80427276-80457185 GCA_028646595.1 Phalanger gymnotis
AAGTCATTGACTTGTTTTTCATGGTTTTCTCTCATCCTTCTCATTTCTCTTCCCAATTTTTCCTCTACTTCTCTAACTTGCTTTTCTAAATCCTTTTTCAGTTCTTCCATGGCCTGAGACCAGTTCATGTTTTTCTTGGAGGTTTTTGTTGTAGGCTCTATGACTTTGTTGACTTCTTCTGAGTGTATGTTTTGGTCTTCTTTGTCACCAAAGAAGGATTCCAGAGTCTGAGACTAAATCTGGGTGTGTTTTCACTGCCTGGCCATGTTCCCAGCCAACTTACATGACCCTTGAGTTTTTCAGTGGGGTATGACTGCTTGTAGACTAAAGAGTTCCATGTTCCACGCTTAGACGGATGCGCTGCCTCACCAGCACTCCTCCTTCCCCAAGAACCCCCAACCTGGACCGGGCTTAAATCTTCAGCAGGCTCTTCACTCCTGCTCTGATCCGCCACTTAATTCCTCCCATCGGGTGGGCCTGGGGCCAGAAGCAACTGCAGCCATCTAAAGCTGCGCCACCTCTGCTGCCCTAGGGGTGGTGGCCGAACCGCGAACTCAGTCCCCACAGCTTTTCCCACTAACCTTCTCTGTTGTCTTTGCTTTTTGTGGGTTGAGAGGTCTGGTAGATGCCACAGCTCAGTAATTCAGGATGCTAGGGCACTCTCCGCTCGTCTCCTGATCTGGTCGGTCCATGGTTGGTCCGTGCTGCGCACACTTGTCTCTGCTTGGCTCAGCTCCGCTCCCCTTAGCTGGGAGCTGGGAGCTCCGTGCAGGACAGACCTTACCCTGAGACCATCCAGGCTGTCCTGGGCTGGAGCCCTGCTTCCCTCTGCCACTTTGTGGGTTCTGCAGCTCTAGAATTGGTTCAGAGCCATTTTTTATAGGTTTTTGGAGGGACTTGGTGGGGAGCTCACGCCAGTCACTGCTTTCCAGCTGCCATCTAGAGTGGTCACCTTCTAAGCGGGAAATACACCTCGGTGGGACCTCCAAAGCTGTGTGGGGCAGCAGCTTCAACCAAAAGGTTGAGGCTTCTCAAGTAGAAAGTAGAAATGAATTTTGTTATGATCCTGCAGGAAAGGGCAGTCTCTGCACCGATAGACAATCGATAGGGAGAGGTGGTGCCCAGAGGGCAGAACCCAGCTATATACCCCTAACACAAAGAGTGAATAAATTAGGATGGATTTCCAAACTCTGTCTCCGTGCAAAAGGTTTAGGTGTGTAGAATTCCTATTGAGCAAATTAGAATCCTTGGAAAAATATAGGGGTGTGATTTTCAAGCCTGTGTCATCTAAAGATATATTTACGTATGTTAATTTGGAGGTTTATGGACTAATTTGTGATGGCACTGTGGGTATTTGTGAGTGAATCCCAATGCTTAAAGGTTTATAAAGTTTAAAAAGTCGGGACTGCAGGAAAAGCCCATCACTTCCCCCACTTCCTCACCTGTAGAAGGGAAGAGAGAGCTTGATCTATGCCCACCTGTAGAAGGGAAGGAAGGGGGAGGGGCAGCAGTTACTGGGATTTAACTTTTACTGAGAAAGAGAACATCAGGGGTCAGAAACCATCCTACCTCCAAACCTGGCTTTTCAAAGTTAGCAAAAAGTGATGGGTTTTTAGGATAAGATTAGATTTTGAGATGTGGGTCTTAAGGGTAAAAGTTTTTATTAGTGGAATTTGCCATCTGATGTATAAGAACACACCCTCAGGGGCAGATGATAAGATGCTGCCTTTTTCTTATGGCAGGTCTCTGTAACGAGAAATAAGTAGTTAGTGACAAAAGGAAAGGTATCTGCCAGAATCTGTTACTATTGTAAAAGAAGTTGTGATACCTACAGACATAAAAGGGTTTATGGGGAGAAATGGAAAATTTGATTAATGCAAATATGTGAAATCATGCTGTTTTTAATCAAATGAGTGGGTACATTGGTAGTCTTCTATGGTCATATGAAAGATAATATTCTGTCTAAATGAAAGATAATATTCTGTCTAAATATTAATGGGAATAGTTTGGACAAAGGGAAAAAGAAGTTTGTGAAATAAGAATACAAATATAAGGTTGAATAATAATCCCATAGACTAAGGCAGGCATTTAAAGTTACTTTGTATCTATGTGGAATAAGGTCCTTAAATGTTTTAAGGTGATGTAAGAGCAATTGGGTAGTAAGACAAATGGTATAATTAATTACTGGAATTAAATTTGATATTTTCAGTTTGGGGAAATAATTTTGGTGTTCCTTAAAGAAAGTTGTAGAATATTTTTGCATTGATAGGAGAAGTTAAATGTGGTTGTTTGGATTTTAATTCATTCCTTCGTCAAAAATGTGAAGATAGAGTTTATAATATTTGAACTTATCATATTTATACAGTTCAATTCTTGAAGAATATCTCATTCTTTCAGATCAGGGGTAGTTAGAGGAGAATAGAAAAGCCTGGGAAACTGATGCAAATGCAATAACTTATGATCTTAATGGGAAGACTTTATGAACAAAAGTGGAAGTGCATGTGAGCTATTAAAAGCTCACTTTAAGGATGTTCCTTAAGCAATGTGAGATTATAGTCATATCTTAAACCGTTTATTGGAACTTGCTAAAAAGATTTAATGGGACTGTTAACCGACTGTTTTTCTGAGTTTAACTCCAGATTTGAATATCAAGGAAGGTTGTCCGAGTCACTGATCTATGATGCCAGCAGCCCTATAAAGAACAGGTATGATTTCTTGGTAAAGTTGAGAGAGCAACTTCCGCATGTGCTGAGGTGGGACTCTCTTGACTTCCTTAACTGGAACCTGGCCGACTTTAAGCCTGGCTCGAGGCAGCTTGCAGTTTGATAAAACTTCTGCCTAGAGTTGACAGGAAGCTGGGGAAATATAGGGACCATAAGTCCCTAATCTCTTAGTGGCCGAATTTCTATAATCAGAAGGTCTTGTAAGTATAGTAAAAAAAAAAAAATCTATTAGAATAATTGATTATGGAACATCTTAGGTTACCATAGGGAGGGAACTAGTGTTCCTGTATAAGTTAGGGTAGTTTATAAGAGCCATGGATAGCATCTTGTATAAGTTAGGGTCTTCTAATTCTTGGTAATGATATGGAGACAATTAGGTCAAGGGCTTGCGAGAATATTATTTGGTTAATATCAAGGTTGTCTAAAGATTTGTTGCAATTAGTAATGTTAAAAGAAGAATGGCTTGTGGTTTATTTTGTAAATGCCATCAAAGAAACATGGCATGACTAAAAGTTTATGATGTTATATGTACTGTGTTAAAAATGATTATTTAATGTATTTATGTATGTACTGGAGTCTGTTGTTAATTCCTTAGTGAAATCTCATCCTCCTGGTGAGGAAATTAATAATGGGCTAATGTAAAATATAAGAAACTGGGTTCTGATGTGAATTTCTTAAACATGACAATTGGTCAAAGTTCCAATTTTGAAAATATAAAATGATTAGGGTATAAGAATTAGAAATGGTAGTTTAAAATTGTGCTAAGGTCACTTTTGTAGGAGAATGGACAGAAAGCTGGTTCCTACAGGCAGACAAGAGGAAAACATGCTGAGATGCTGTGCTGGAGATGGCTGGAACAAATATCAAGGACCAGAGGACTTCATTGCCAATGTTCCCTGCCAGGCAGCTGTATAAGAAAAGATTTTTTGAATCTTAAAGAGCCCCTTTGATTTTTCAATGCATCAATCAATACTTCCCATATTTACTTAAAGGGGTGATAGTTAACGGGACTGATGTGAGAGGTCTTCAATGAACAAATGAAAGGAAGGATTGAGTGGGATGGTGAAGACCTCTCATGGAATCTGGATCTCAGCCTTTCTGCGAGTTGATTGGGATGAATGGGGGTGGAGACTTTTCAGCATGGCTCAGGGCTTGTGATTGTCAGCTAGGCCCAAGTTTCGAGTTACTACCTGTAGGAATCCAAAGCTTAGAGCAGCCTGACCCCCTCTCAGCACAAGTCTTGCCAAATAAGGATAAAAGTGTTCTTAAGAGTTGGCATTAGCTAAATTAGTGTTTCTTTGTTCCTCGTACCTGGAGTAGATTTCTGTGTTTAGATTGTGAGCCTGAACTCCACCAATGAGAGTAAAGGTCAGTGGTGGGTGGGGGTTGTTTGTGTTAGGAGTATATAGCTGGGTTCTGCCCTCTGGACACCACCTCTCCCTACCAATTGTCTATTGGTGCAGAGACTACCCTTTCCTGCAGGATCATAATAAAATTCATTTCTACTTGAGAAGCCTCTGAGTTTAATTTTGGGTGAAGTTGCTGTCCCAAACAGCCATGGAATGTCATCTCCTGATCATCTTTCATGCCCTTGTCAATATGAACTGCCAGAATCTTCTTCTCTCGAACAATTTTCCTTCCATTACAGCTTTTACATCTATCTTTAGGGCTGATTCCTTCCCCATGTCCATGCAAACTGATTGAATTTCCTGAACCATTCCAGGTCTTTTCTGATGAATCCTTATTTGCATTCCAGTACCTCTGTAATTGGGATAGCATTCTACAGCTCCTTTCTTACCACCCTGTCCTTCACATTTACCACAAATTACATTCTTTTGCAAAGCCAGTTTTCCCATTGCACTTTTGTATAAATCTTCCAAGGTCACTGACAATTGAACATTTTAACTCTCCTTTCCCTTTGCATTCTTCCACCTTCTCCAAAAAACATGTCAAAGATATCCATTGGAGAACCAAAGTGACCACCAGAACTACCCTCTTTGATGGCTTGTTCTCCACCTTTGTCATATAAATCTCTTTTCTTTGCATCAGAAAGCACTTCTTAAGTTTGAGAAATCTGTTTGAACTTTTCTCCACTTGGATTCTTATCTGGGTGATATTTTAAAGCTAGTTTTCTGTATGTCTTTTTAAGTTCTTCCTGGGACACATTGGGTTTTATCCCCAAAACATCATAATATGTAGTTTCCTTAATCATTTTTATAGCCGAGGAGCAAAGTTTCTGGTAAGCCTGTTGTGAAAGGGGACCACCCAGGAGCCGGTTGGGATGTAGGGGAATCTAGCGGAAGAAAGAGAAGACTGGGGGAGGGGAGCTGGAGTTCTTGTGCATGGAGCTCCAACAAGTGTCTGCTGCTGCCCTCCGCTTCTTGCCAAGTTTTCTGGAATGTTCTCCTAAGTACTTTATAAATGGCAGAGTGCCAGGCCTATAGTCAGGCAGTCTCATCTTCCTGGGTTCAAATCTGACCTAAGATACTTACGAGCTGTGTGACCCTGGGTAAGTCAATTATCCCTGTTTGCCTCAGTTTCCTCATCTATTAAATGAACTGGACAAGGAAATGGCGAACCACTGCAGTGTCTTTGCCAAGAAAACCCCAAATTGGGATTGCAAAGTCAGACATGACTGAAATCTACTGAATTTCATAATAATTATAAATTTGTGTGAAATTCTCATAGTTCATTGCTTCATAAGACTTACAAAGTGACTTCCCAAAGACAATAAGGAAAAGAAGAAGGAACAGAAAGTCAAGCTTCACATCCTCAGAAGGAAAGCCGGATCCCCACAGAATTCCCTGAATACTTAAGGCTTTGCTTACAGGGGACCAGGTTTTTCAGTTGACTGGAACTTCTTGCCCTTAGGTGAAACATCAAACTGTCTTGACTAAGAATGCTCTTATGCTTCCCTTAGCTCCTAAGGCTAATTACTGGGGGTTTGGGGAAAAGTTTGAGGTATCTTTTTCCACATAGAACATACCAACCTTTCTCGAGGGTTCTCTTTAACCTAGGCAATCCATTGGAAGCTCCATAAAATTTCCCCTAGGTCCTTCTGTGGTAGGGCACCTGAAATTTCTCCCAAGGGATCTCTACCAATGCTCAGAACAATCTAAGTGGAATTTGGAATGCACTGCTCGCTAGGACAAACAGGGTAAATTAAATGA
Organism: Phalanger gymnotis; assembly: GCA_028646595.1. Lineage (NCBI taxonomy): Eukaryota > Metazoa > Chordata > Mammalia > Diprotodontia > Phalangeridae > Phalanger > Phalanger gymnotis. The sequence continues at coordinate 80,433,170 of CM053627.1, forward strand.
AAACAGACTCCGAATAACCTAGAGATGTAGGGGGCTTCCAAAATGGGATTAAATACTTGGGTTTGATTATACAGGTTTTCTAGGTCAGGGGGCAGTTTATTCTATAGTCTCATAGTATAAAAATATCTCAGTTAAGCTGCCTGGACTCATCACAAATGAGGCAAATAATGCAGGGCTGATTAAAAGTAAAAAAATGGACTTTCATGAATGAACATATGATGAACTGGTAATCCCAGTATTTTAGCGTTCTGAAATACATACATCACATGATAGTCTAAATACCTGTGAAGGATTTAGTGATCTAACAGATGTTAATACTTTAGTATTTAAACAAACAAAAATTATCTCAAAAGGAACTATTCTGACTTTTAAAAAGATTCTACCAGAAATTAGATTCTGTGATTGCAGTCTAAACAAAAGAGAGGAAAAATGCTCATTTTCATCCTAAAATTGAGGGCATCCGTTAGTGAGAGAATCTTTCTATTGGGCGCCCGTTAATGGGAGGGCCCAATTTTATCCCAAATGAGGCCCCCTACAATTTAAAATGCCCTCCAGAGCTAATTCCCCCCCCGCCATTATGTACTACTGTATGTGCAATGAGGAATTATAACAAAACAAATGGAAATATAAGGCAGTTAAATATATGTTACAGAGGAAGTGAGGACAATGAGTTGGATATCAAATGACCTCCAGAATTAGCCTGGCTTCAGAAGAGAAAAATCATGTAGATGGGCACTCACTCTGTAGAGGGAGATAGAGGGAAGGGATAGGTGGGGTCAAAATTCTGTCTTCCACACAAACATTTATTAAATGCCTATAAAGATGATAATAGCTACCATTTAAATATCACTAAATTTTGCAAAATGCTTTACATGTATCCTATGAGGTAAGTGCTCTTACTATGGTCATTTTGCAGATGAGGAAACTGAGTCAGAGGGGTAAAATAACTTGCCCATACAAATTCAGGGCCATCCAGATTGTGTCTATAGCAGAATTGGAACTTTTGTCTTTTTGATTCCGAGTCCAACACTCTCCACTGTGCCGTCTATTCCATAGCAGACGCTGTGCTAGGAACTGAACGTATAGAGACAAAAACAAAATAATTTCTACTCTACAGGGTAGTATATTATACTGGGGAAATTATCTTATACACAACTAAGTCAAGACAAATCACAAATAACGTGTGATTTTGTTTAATGGCCCAATTTAGCTGATTTTAAAAACAAAAAGCAAAGCAGAACAAAGGAAATACTTGAATTCTGAGATCCCACGTAGTTCTTAGAGGCTTTGCTTTTGTGATAAACATTGACAAGTTGACTTGGCTAATACTAATGCAACCAGTTCGATGCAGAATTATGGAACTAACCTCAGTTCGATTCAGTGAACGTTGCTTAAGTATCTAGTGCACTGCTAAAAAATAAAGATACGACATAATCTTGTGGTCTAACATGGAGGGACAGAAGGGCAGAACCCCAGTAACTGTGCTACGAAAATGCAATGTGAAGAGTATGAATAGAAATTCTAAGACAGAAGGATCTCCTCCAGTCGTAGGACAAAGAAGGCCGTCCTTTGGAGAGGGTAGCTTCTCTGTTGTGCTTGGATTCCTGAAGGGAAGGGTGTCGATAGACAAGCCGAGTGGGCTTAGAGTATTACTCCCTTCCAGGAATGGGATGTGACAAGACGCATTAAAGCAGGAGAGAATAGGATGTGAACAAAGAAAATGTAGAATATAGGGAGGAAAGTGTAATACATGTGAGAGCTATAAACGGAAAATTGGAGTCATTCTGTGAAAGTGAGCACCAAGCATGTATATTTTATCCAATAGAAAATGAGGAGTCTGTGAAGGTTTTTAAGCAAAGAAAAATTTTGAATAGATTAGTACCTGTGGCTGAGATCACAATGTGAAAGATGAGTTGGCCTTCCCTTTTTCCAGATTAGGTGTCATTGTGAAATTTGCAAATGTGTTTGAAGGGCATTCAGTCAATCGAGTTCAATTATTAAGTGCCTACTATGTGTCAGGAATTGTGCTGAGTGCTGGGATAGAAAGAAAGGCAAAATACAGTCCCTGCCCTGGAAGACCTCACAATTCAATGGGAGAGATAAAATGTAAACTACCGTGTACCTTCTCCAAAGCATTTTCCTTCTTACTGCTGCTTTACAACTGAATGGGATCCCACAGTCCTAGAATTCCTTAGAATACATAATCTCTACATTTTACTTTTGTAGCATGGTTCCTGGGGTACTGCCCTTATATCCCCCCACTTTAGATTAAAAGAAGATGTCCTCTCTATCTTTATATCTTAGCAGCACAGTGGCTGCTTAAGAAGTGTTTACTGAATTGAATAGTTGAGGCTAGCTCCATAATTCTACATTGAACTGGTTACATTAATACTACCCAAATCATGTCATGCATATACAGGATATATGTGTGTGTACATAGATATATACAGGAGGATATAGATGGATGTATATACATACAATGATATATACAGGATAAATAGGAAATAATATAATCAATAGAGAGAAGGCATAAGAATTAAAAGGAATTGAGAAAAGCTTTCTGTAGAACGTGGGATTTTAAGCCAAGAAAGACAAGGAAGCCTGGGGGTAGAGATGAGAAAGGAGAATATTTTAGGCATCAGGGACAGCCATTAAAAAATGCCTAGAGTCAAGAGATGGAATATCTTGTTCGTGGAATAGGAGAGGCCAGTGTCACTGGATCAAATAGTATATGTGCCTGTGGGAATGGGAGGTAGGGAAGGGTAAGGAGGAAAGGTGTAAGATGACTGGAAATGTAGCATAGGACTAGGTCATAAATGGCTTGGGATACCAAAGAGAGAATTTTGTATTTGATCTTAGAGGGGATAGGGAGCACAACAATAATAACCACATTCTCATTCAGCAGAAAGCGGGAAATGATCTGTTAAGGGAAATAAGGGTATTTGTAAGGCAGTGGTGTCAAACACATAGTCTGTGTGGCCTACAACACTCTTCGTTGTGTCCTGAGCCAGATAAAAATGTAATTGAGAGATACTTAACAGAATAAATAAAATACAATAAAACATATGTAAGATATTATATAAATATATTGTTATTATATAATATATACATAATATATGTAATACGTAAGATATCATATGGTTTTCTAAGTCCACATGTGGTTGCAGGAATCCTTATATATGTCTTAGTGGTCCCCACTTCTATTTGTATTTGACACTACCATTGTAAAGGGCAGTATGCAGAGCTGTATGGTAGATAAAACTTGCCCTGGTCCTCAAGCCTTCAATTTCTGCCTCTCTCCTCTCACTTCCTCACCTAGTACCCTGACCACCACCTAATACATTTATAATCTTCTTTTTCTTACTGCTATCAAAACCTATTCTTTGATCTTTCCTTCACATTAAAAATAACACAAGTGACAATTTAAAGTGTGGCACATGCCACTGAGTGGTATTTGCGTTTTAACAATGATCAAAAACATATAGGAATGAAATGCCAGCAGCAAAATTTTGGTTATCAGTCAACAGATGGAGAATACTTTAGGTTTTCCCAATGCTCCTGGGAACAATTGTACATAGTCCATCACTTACTCCCCGGCTGGGAGGAAATCTGTGTCCCCACTTTTTCCTAAAGGATGTTTATCTTACATAGGAGCAGTACCCACTATGTTGAGTAATGGTAATAATTTATGTAGCAACACTTTCTTCATAACATCTCCATGAGGTTGCCAGGACAAATAGCAGCACCATTTTACAGATGTCAGAAAGTTTAAGTGACATTTCAGTGGTCATATAACTAAGTGTTTAAAACTGAGGGTAACAATTAGGTCTGCCTCAAATCCTCTCTTGCTTTCTGCTGTGCACATGGAAATGCTTTTTTTTTTAACCTTTTCTTATTTTAAATTTAAGTTTAGAATTCTAGTTTATGTCTCTTTTTCTTTCCTTATTGTATATTTTGGTTCTAATATTTAAATTTAAAATGAATTAGTAAAAAAGAATAATTAGGTCTCCTTATTCCAACCTCAGTCAGAGCTTTCTGAATTATACTAAGCAAGATCAGGCTCAACTCTCACCCTTACTATATCTGTGATCCTAGGTAAATTACTTAACCTTTCTGAGTTTCAGTTTCTCTATCTATAAAACAAGGTTAGGCTTGATGCTTTCTCGAGTCTCGTCACCTGGAAGAGGTGAGAGGGTGGCCTATGGGATGTCCAGTGTTGACTGTAATATTGTCATGGTATGGCCAGAAGCTTTGAGGTGGCAGTTTTGTCTGCTCACCTCTAGGTAAGGACAGATATATTCTTTCTTCCCATTAGGAAGCAGCTCAGCTGTAAGGCTATTCACCTTCATCTGAGTGTGGGCATCATTTCTGCCCTCCACACTCACGAACATCTTTCTTAAGTCCTGGGAATGGAAAGGAAATTAAAGCTCAAATACATTTTGACTATATGTAAATATTTATTTCCAATCTGTATATTTGTGTTTTTCTTCCCCAGGATCTATTTTATCATACAGTGTTTTTACATTTGAATGTTTTCCCAGGGTATGTTAGTTCAGTTTAATTAAAAGAAAAGGTGTCATAAGTGGCAAAAGTTGATCTGTGAGAAAACAAATGAGTTTTGAGGTTATAAGTGGTGTCACGTAAATAGATTTATGAACTGGCAAATTAATATTGTGATTGCATTTGCGTCTTAGCTATATGATGGATAAATGCCATATTTCAATTTCAATAGGTTTTAATTCTCAGGCCAGCTAGGAGTCAGAAATTATGTGGTATGGTTCACAGAGCAATTTATGCTTTGCAAATGATTAATATCCATTTCATACAAGGTGTCCTGAAAGAAAACAGATTACCTTACGTCTTTAAATATGGACAGACCCATGTTTTCTGAGGGACTCAAAACTATATATTTGGCAGATTAATGGTCTTGTGTTGATGTATATGAATGTTTAAAGATGATTTTTTAAAAAAAAAGATGCATCAGAGATTGTTTGGTGCCAGCACCAGAAATAGATACAGATGATTGGAAAATAATTACCCATAATAATATGTTGGCTACACTTTCTGAATATACTTTCATTTGATTTTTCTTTCTCCATTTTAAATTGCATTTAACTCTTTATGTGAGGGCAGGCATTAATTTTGGGTCTTGATCTATTAATTTTCTTTTGTGAGATTATAGAGAATTGAGCAAACATAACAAATAGGGTAATGATGATGGGAGAGAGAGAGAGAGAGAGAGAGAGAGAGAGAGAGAGAGAGAAAGAGAGAGAGAGAAGAGGAAAGAGGGAAGAGGAGAGAGAATGGTCAAAGAAGAGAGAGGGAGATGGAGAGATGAGAAAAGAGGAGTAGAGGAAACTGAGTGCTAAAGAGGTTAAGAGGTAAATGGCAGAGCTGAGATCTGAACCTGGATCTTCTGACTTTAAATTTAGCATTCTTTCCACTGCATCACATTGTCTCCAGTACTTATTATTTGGAAACCTTGGAAAAGTTATTTCCCCATTCTGAGTCTCAGTTTGATCACCTGTAACATGAGGGCTCAACATAATGTGATTTATAAGGTCCCATCCAGTTCTGAAACCATGCTCCTATGAAAGGCAACCTGTATTATTTTTTGTACCTGAGTGGGGGGAAGAAACCCTAACAACCTAAAAGCAGTGCTATTTTTGATGTTCATTATAATGTATCTTCTTTGAATTGTTTCCTTTTTACATATAGGAAAACCGAGGCTGGGAGTTTAGATGACATCCAGAATCACCTAAGTTAGTGGTGAAATCAGGATGACAAATCATCTTCTTGATCCCAGTCCCTGGCCACTATATTGTCTTAAATTTTCCTTCTCTTTACTCAATATTCGAGTTTTGTTGGAATGGTAACCTTTCACTGTCCCTAGTGTTCTGCCTGCGCTGAAATAAACCAACTCCCAGGCTGTGTGGAACCCTTTTACCTTTCTCTAATTATGAATTGATGTTCTTTAATCCACAGTTGTCAATCAATCTTTCTTTTTTATAATGCCTTTAATCATCTCACTGCTTTCTTCTGTCTCAAAGTTCCTTACTGCTTTTCTTCATCTGCTTAATAATAATCACAGAGATAACAATAATAAAAGTTGAAAATAATGCTGATGATAATAACCCTCTTTGGCCCAATTTTTCCTATTGCCAATCAAGCACAAGTTGTTACCAAAGATTTTTTGCCTATGGGGGCAATAACATTTATAGAAATACCATGAATCATTTTTCTTTCCATTCCCCCCCCCTTAATTTCAGGGTTGAGTTGTGGTACTTGTTTGTCTATTCAATTCTCTCATGCTTGGATTATTCATGGTTTAGGACTTAATAAGAATTTTAGCAACAAATTCCTCTCATAGCATACCAGGTTTCATTGTGAAATAAATTTATGAAAATTTATTTTAGTTACTCCAACAGAAACATAAAGTCTCAAGGATGATAATTGTTGTCATTCAGTCGTGTCCGACTTTTTGTGATCTCATTTGCAGTTTTCTTAGCAAAGATACTGGAGTGGTTTGCCATTTCCTTCTCCAGCTCATTTGACAGATGAGGAAACTGAGGCAACAGGGTTAATCGACTTGCCCAGGGTCACACAAGCTGAGACCAAATTTGAACTCAGATATTCCTGAGTCCAGGCCTAGAGCTTTATCCACTCTACCATGTAGCTGCATTTAATGATGATCATTGGGATAATAAAGTACATATTTGCATTTCCAACTATTTGCTGGACAATTTGCCTGGGTACCTTGTAGGCACCTGAACTTCCACTTATCTAAAATTTGACCTCTTCATCTTCTGCTATTAACCAGCTCTTCTACCTACATTCCCTTTTAAAAAATAATTGCGGCACTGTCCTCCCAACAGGCGGATTTCAAAACCTTTTTCATTTCCTCCTCTTCCTACTCCCTTTCACATACTACACACAAATACATGTGTATACGTATCTGTATGTGTAGTACATACAGTATTTGGATTAGTTTCATCACGCACATAATGAAGGCTGATATGCATATATGCATACATGTATCTATATATGGTCACCACACACGTGTACATATGTATATCTGCACATACATATATACATACATGTAATATGTATGTACATGTGCATATGTGTGTGTGTGTACACACAAACACATACCAGACTTCATTATGTGCAGAGCATGACTGATAAGGAAACTGGTCATTCCTATAATTTAAGCCATGGTCTAGAAATCCAAATTATATATAGATACAGCTATCATACGCTCGTATATCTTCCCTCAAACAACGTATGTATACACACATATATGTGTGTGTTTATTAGTTGCTCAAGGAAAACTCACTGAATAGCATTAAAAACTTTTATCATTTGGAACGATTAGGGAATATTATGTTTTTGTTTCCCTGCTCTCCTCTGCTTTTGGAGATTCTAAGTTAAATTAAGTTATTCTAATTAAATAGAAATATTTAGATTTCTAAATATTTCTATCTACAAAATAGAGTAGGTCCAAATCAGTTGCAATTATAGTATATTCGATAAAGTATTTTAAACATGCTACAAGAAAACGTTACGAGAAATCTCACACATGTTCGTGACTTGTCTCTTATTTCAATGCCTTGTTCTATTTTTTGCTCTATTAGTTAATGGATCATAGATTAAGAACTAGGAGGGACCCTAGTGTCATCTAATCTAAAGCTGTCAAACCTTCAACCCTCATGCAATCTGCAAAACTCCCCAGTGTGTCCTGAACCAGATTAAAATGTAATTTGGAAATGTTTAACAAAATGAATAAAAATACAATATAGCACAGATGATCTTAATATGTGATTTTCTCAGTCAATATGACCTAGAAATGCCAGGATCCATTTTTATTTGAGTTTGATACCACTGAGATTCTAGTCCAACCTACTCTTTTTACAGATTATGGCCTAAAACTCAGAGAGATGAAATGTCTTGCCAATGGTCACACATGTAGCAAATGGTGGAGATGAAATTTGAACCCAGGTCCTGTGTATCCATATTCTTTTGGATACTCATTCATTGTACCATAATTCCTGCAACATGCAGATTGCTCTCAGCGGTTTTTGTCTTGGAATAGAAGAATCAGAGCGGCATACATAGTGGAATCTAAGATGTCTTCATTGTCTTTTTTTGACAAGTTATACATTCAATTTAACTGTATGGTAAGATGGTGATGTATCTGGTCAACTGGTTACCTCTCCCATCTGGGTAGTATTCTCAGATGACATCTAGAAATCTGAATCATTTGAGTGGGTGGAAAGATCTGCTTACACAGTATGATTTTTTTAGTGCACCAGAAAGGCTCTTCCCCATAGTTTCCTTACCTAGCTAGTGAAATTCTTCAATAAGAAAATCAACCCAGACAGGTACTTTATCATTTCTTGAAATTCAAATGCCTGTTAAAGGAGTAACACTGTAAGCCCTCTCAATCATTTATATCATAGTATGAATGAATAGCAGGGTCTTTCCCAAAGAGCAGATTTAGCTAGGATATGGAAGGAGAGAACTGAGAAGTTGGGGTTGTGTAATTATAAACACAAAGCTAGAAGGGACTTCACTCAGAGCCCATCTTGCTCATTTTACAGATGAAGAAATTGGGACCCAAGGAAATTAAATTAATTGATGAAGGTTATACCAACAATAAGTGTCAGAAGTGGGGATTTGATCCTAGGTCCTCTGACTTAAAAAAGTGTTTGTGTGGGAGGAAGTAATCTGTAGGGGAGAAAAAGTCTGAGAAACTGAAGGTTTAGGAAGTCTTCATAATTTTTCCTAGGGCTAGTCCTGAATAGCCTATACATTACATGTATGTTTGTGTGTGAATATATGCGTGTATGTATATGTATATATGTATGCATGTATGTGTGTGTGTATAATCCATTACAATTTAAATGTCTTGCTTTCAAAAAATTTACTTGTATTTAAAAATAAGCACAGTAATGCAGAAAAGACATAGATTCCATTACTCTGAAATACCTTTAAATATATTACTATATATAAATATAATATTTATGATGAATATTATATTTATATAGTTTATTTTATTGATTAAATAAACAAAACAACTGCAAGTAACATACTTTAGTCAAAAGAGAATAATATAAAGATATGATGAGGGGGTGGAGTAGAATGGATTTACATACCTGCAAAATAAAATAATTGAAACAGAAGTGATGATTGTCTCAGACAAAATAACTGTAAAAAATAGGTATAGGAAGGAAATAGAGGGCAACAAGGTGATACAGTGGACAGAACATATTAAATATATGAATATAGTAATTATACTCTTTTTAAAATCCCCTTTTATTCTTTCTAAGCCTTCAAAAATCGCTTCTTGCTAGCAATATCTTAATTTGTTCTAGGCCAAAAGCCCAACTTTAGATTTCACAGTGGAAACATAACTCATGAGCCCCAAAATCAATATTTCCATGCTCAGAGTTAAGCAAAACCAGGTCTCATATCACTAAGCCAATCAGATTAGTGCTTAGGTTGGAAGTTCTGCAGTTACAAGCATTGCCAGTTTAATTGATGCTGGCATCCAAAGTTAATGACTCTTAGGTTCTCAAATAAATTTTCATCCATTACTTGAGGAATTCTAGGAGGCACAAAAATGACTAGCAGAAAGGCTTGAATTTGATTTCATTCATTTAGACAATTATTGAGTGGTTATAGTATGGAGAGCATGATACCACGTGGATTCTCTCTGGTTAGATGTCAGAATCATATTTGTCTAACGGTCGAGTCAATAAGCATTTACTGAGTCTACTGCTCATATAAAATTATTATTATTGTTATTATTTAATATTTGTAAAGGACTTAGTGCTTGTAGTAGGTTTGTAATGAATCTGTCCCCCTCTCTTCCTTCCCTCCCCCAGGGTCTGTGTTAAGTACCGAGGATACAAAGTAAAACAAAAGTAGTCCCTGCTCTCAAAAAAATTCATAGTTTGGTGATGAAGATAACATCCAAACAACTATGTACAAATAATACATATTTACAGGATAAATTATAGACAATCAACTGAGGGAAGGCATTAGCAATAAATGGGATGCTGGAAATACTTCATGTGGAAAGTCAGATTTTACCTGGGACTTAAAAGAAGCAGGGGAACTGATATGAGAAAGGAGAAAATTTCAGGCATGGGGGACATCCAGTGAAAATGGAGAGTTGGGAGATGGAGTGTCTTGTTCAAGGAATAGCAAGGAGGCCACTGTCATTGAACTGAAGAGTATGTATGTCAGGTTTAATTGATATCATATTGTTTGTTTTCTCTGTGGGTGGGGGAAGGGAGGAAGATATTTGAAACTGAAATTAAAAAATGTTAAACATAAAATAAATTATATATATGTATATGTGTGTGTATATATATGTATACACACACAATACACACACACACACACATATATATTTATATTTAAAAGATCACATGTATGTAGGGCAGGTGCAAATTGTAAGAAAACTAGAATGGTAGAGGGAGGGGCTATGGGCTTTGAACAGTAAATAGAAGATTTTATATCTGATTCTGGAAGTTATAGGGAGTCACTGGAGTTTATTAAATTGAGGGTGGGGTGGTAGCTACAGAATAGGATCTGCCTTTTAGGAAAATCATTTGGGTGGCTGAGCAGAGGATGGATTGGTGTTAAAAGATACCTGGGAAAGGAAGACCAATCATCAAGTTACTGAAATAGTTCAGGAGTGAAGAAATGAGGGACTGCATCAAGGGTGGGCAGTATTAGAGGAGGGAAGGGGTCTTATTCAAGAGATGAGGCACAGTTGTAATCCATCTTGTTGCTATTGTAATTTTTGCCATCCATGGTGCCTTTAAGCATAACGTAGTTTCCCCGACTCTCTTTCTTTTGTTCTTGTTGTTGTTGTTGTGTTGCTGTTATTAGGTTGTTTCAGTTATGTCAGACTCTTTATGACCCCGTTTAGGGTTTTCTGGGCAGAGATACTGGAATAGTTTACCTATGCCTTCTCCAGCTCATTTACAGATGAGAAAACTGAGGCAAACAGGGTTAAGTGAATTGCCCAGGGTCACATAGCTAGTAAGTATCTGAGGCTGGATTCAAATTCATGAAGATGAGTCTTCCTGATTCCAAGGCCAGTGCTCTGTCCACTGTGTCAACTAGCTACCCTCTCTTTCCTTAATATATCTATTTTTATGGTTATTTTGTCTGAGACAATTATCACCACTCTTGTTTCAATTATTTCACTGGTACATAAATTCATTCTACTCCAAATCCTCATCATACCTCTATATTATTCTCTTTTGACTTAAGAATGTTACTCGCAGTCGAGTTTTGTTTATTTAATCAATTCTACCACCTTTAGAAGTTTTATGTGAGGTTACCCCATACACATCTATGATTGTGATTATGGAAGCTGTTTTCAACTCCATCAAATTTTGATCAAAAACCAAAACAAAACAAAACCAATTACGCACAAAATCTTTTTCCTTTGTTTCCTTCCTTCCTTTCTTAAAACAAAAAGACAAGAAAAAGAGAATATAATAAGCAACACTAAATATCTGTAGTTTATTTATTGCTTAGAACAACTTGATCCTTGCCTTCATTCCTCCCAATCTTCTATTCTAGACATAAATCACTAGGCCTTGTCCTTTTCTTCTATACTCATCCTTCAATGGCTATAGGTTTTTTTTTTGGTGGAAGTTGTAGGGAAGAAGAGATTAAGAAATTCATGAAGGCTCCCCCTCCTTGTCTCAGAATAGTTCTTATGTCACTGTACTTTCACCCCATTGTCTTTTATTTCATTTATCATACGCTATTATATATGGATTATATATTATACTATCCCACATGATATAGTTATATGATATGTAGGTAATATATATATTTAAATATCAATTTAAAAATACTTTATCTATTTGAGAGAAGAGAAGGAAGCAGTAGTTGTAGCTGATAACCTGAGAATTTGACAATTACAGGGTATGGGACAGCCATGGTACTGATACCTGCAACAGTTGTGGTAGGGGCAGGCACAGTATGGGTGTGGGTGGGTGGGCACAACATGGAAACCTTAAGGATCATCTTTTCAAGTCCCTTTGTTGGGGGGGGGTGTGTGGAACTGAGGTTCAGAATGCTTAAAAGTTTTGCTTACTATCAGAAAAAATAGATAATGAAAGAGAGAATAGTAGAACCCATGTCTTCAAATTTCAAGTCCAGTATCTCATTCTTTCCCTCACATATTATTAGATGGCTGAAATCAGTCATTTTTTAAAGACTTAGATTATGATTAAGTTTGTTTATTACTATTTGTTATGTGTTGTTACTTTAAAAATAGGGCTAGAATCTTAAAGTCTAATGATGACCTCTAAGAGTGATGATGGGCCACAGTTTTAATGACTGGAATAATCATTTGCATTTCTGGAAATTTTTTTTTGGAGGGAGGAAGGCAAAGCAATTAGGGTTAAGTGATTTGCCCAAAGTCACACAGCCTCTAAGTGTCTGAGGCTGGATTTGAACTCAGGTCCTCCTAACTCTGGGGCCAGTATTCTATTCACTGTACTATCTAGCTGCTCCACTGGAAACTTTTTTTAACCCTCCCTTCCTTAACTCTATTTTAAGATTTAAAAAAAAATACAGGAAAAAGTTGGAAATTAAGTGTGAGGGTGCTAAATTGTGCCTACCTTGAAGCAATATGAAAGAAAAGCCAGACAATTTTGTTTATCTAGTATTAGAAGAATGAAGTATTTTAAGCAAGAAATCTCTTAAACTCTAGGTAAAGTTATAATTTATGTGTTACGGTTTGAATATTCAATAGAAGTATGAGTTTACTGGTGATACTTTTTTGGGGGTATTTCAAAAATCTTAAATAAATTGCTTCAAAGGAGTACCAGGTTGAATTTTACAAAATTTAGCATATGAATTGCAAAGTATCTATTTCATTAAAAATTCGGCACCAAACATTTCAAATTTAAACCAAGTGACTTTTACCATGGATAGCATTTTTCCCAAGCTGAGAAATGCAATCAGGAAATCATCTCTTTTAGTCTCTTGCTTAAGATTTCTGAAATTATGAACCTCCAATAAATGTGAACAAATGTTTGTCAATGCTTTGCCTGAATTTTATTAGGAAAAAAAATCTTTAGAATGCTTAAGAAATAACCAGGTGTCTCAGGTTTTTCTACCTGAAAATTCTGAGAAATGATATATTGCTTCTGAAATGACTCAATGCCAGCTAAGGAATATTTTCTCTTTTTTCTGTGCATAGTGAAATATTATGTCATAAAAGGATGCTCATTGAAATTTTCATTTTAACCTCTTAATTGCGTATTTTTGATGTAACTCTGACCTTATATGCTAGATTCCTCATATTTTTACTACATTAACTGGGTCATAAAACAAAGTCTTTTTTTCCCTCATAATACAAAATTCTGATGATATAATTTAGTTGAGAAAGAGGAGTATTTCTCATTATTTAATGTTGTCTGAGAAAAAAGTAATTTGGTTAGTTTCATTCTCATTTTAATATGGTTTGTTTTTCTAAAATAATTTATAATAAAGGGAGTATTATTATAGGAAATTTGACAATATAATTTGAAATAGGAAAATGTAATAGGTTGTTCTCTTTACAATGATAGCAACATATTTACATATACTTTAAAGTTTACAAAATGTGTTCCTCCCAACAATGCTGTGTGGTCACAAATGGTCATAAGATTTAGAGCTTCATGTCTGCTTGAGCATCGAGGAGGAAACTGAGGACCAGGGAAGTTACATGATTTCTCTAATTCCATATTTACTTAAATATTTGTAGGAAAGTGAATTAATGAATGACTTATGTTTGGAGGGCATTAAAAATAGACATGAAGAGAAACTTTCTTGGCATGTTAGATAAACATTAATAACTTAATTTAGAGAAAATCTATTTCACACAGCCAAGTATGTTCAAAAAGTCAAGAGATCCTGATTGATGAATGACACATGTGGTCCACTGTACCCAGGCCTCTTTGGCCTTATTTCCCTTTATTGCCTGGTTATCCGCTTGTGTGTGGGTACCCTCCTATAAAGAACAATAGTCATCACATGATATAATTATATTATTACATTAATAATTATTAATATAAAGAACAATAATGAAATCAATAGTGCCATGACTACTAGAAAGGATACGCCCATTGGCTTTCCTATGGCTCTACTCATTATCTATTTAACTTTCCATACCGATCTCTCCAGCTATCATTCCCAATTATGTGTTGTCTCTCCCTTGTTAGAATGTAAGCTCCTTGAGGTCAGGGATTGTTTTTATTTTTGTATTTGTATTCCTTTTGTTTGGGAATATTTATTTCCATTATTCATTTATTCAATTGGGATTTTCCTGCTTTTTTTCTGAAAATATTTAACTTAATCTCCAAGACAGGGAGTGAATTTGACACCCTTCACTTAAACAAACTTTGGAATGAAACATCTTGTGAGAGACAGAATCTTTGTAGCAGATAAAGCATATTCTTAAAGTAAGTTAGAAATTAGGGGAGAGAGGTTGCATTGTTATCACTGTCAATTGTCTAGCACATGTATATGCTGAAAGTCCCAAAACAAAACCAGTAGGTAAAAAAAAAATCGACAAACAGATTTACGAAGTAGGCTTCTAATTCTTGGTACCTTCACATTTAGGTTGGCAACCTGAAGATCTTAATCTTATGTTAGAGCACAAATTGATCATAGATTTAGAGCCAGAAGGCACCTTAAAACCCATCTAGTCCAGCCTTTTCATTTTGCAGTTGGAGAAACTGAGACTATGACTTGCCCTGGGTTTGTCTCCTAGGAAGTGGCAAAGTCAAGATTTCTTCTAACTCCAAGTAGAGGGCTCTTTCCATTATATCTCTCCTTTTTTTTTAACTTAAACTGAAGCATAATATATTCTATTCCAGCCTTTTGCCTTTACCCTGTGTTTATCCCCTTGTTTCAAATGTGTTTCTTGTAAATAACATCGTGTAGGATTATAATATTTTTATCCATTTTGCTGCCCACTTCTGTTTTATGGGAGAGTTCATCACATTCACAGTTGTGATTACTATTTGTGTCTTTCTCTCCATCCTATTTCCCCCTCTCTTTATGTTTTTATTTTTCCCTTTTCCCTTTCCCTCCTCAAAAGAGTTTTGCTTTTGACCACTGCCTCCCTCAATCTTCCCTCCCTTCTTTCAGCCCTCTCCCTTTTCTTTAGCTTTTCCCTTACTACATCTTCCTTCTCTTCTAACCACCACCTTGCTTTTCTTTCCCCTTCCCCTCCTTCTGCCTCTAAACTAAGTTAGATTTTATATGTAACTGAGTATGTTATTGTTTCCACAATCTGGCTAGCAGTTTCTGTGGGGGTGTAAGATCCACCCACAACCAGCACCCAGAAAGCTGCCAGAACGCCGCAAAAACAGGTTCTTTTGATCTGCCTTAATAAGGAAAGCAAGGTGAAGGTGTTGGCAAGCTTACTTTAATTCAGCACACAAATATCATTCACTTAGTTCAGGGGAAAAAGCCAGCACCCTGACCTTCAGAACAAAATACAAACAAATT
The DNA here is from genome assembly GCA_028646595.1 of Phalanger gymnotis. Classification (NCBI taxonomy): domain Eukaryota; kingdom Metazoa; phylum Chordata; class Mammalia; order Diprotodontia; family Phalangeridae; genus Phalanger; species Phalanger gymnotis. The sequence goes on from CM053627.1 coordinate 80,448,707, forward strand.
ACAAACTTCAACTGACAGACCTTGTCTGATTCAAATCCCAATACATAGTTACCAGAGTTCAACAAAGTCTCAGCATCTGGGTTTACAAGCTGGAGGGCTCCTTAGCTACAGCTGCCCAGAGTCCCCTCATCAACACTATCTCAAGAGCCCCTAAACAAATTACAAACAGACAGACCCAATACAACTCATAGTTACCGACATCTAGGTTCACCTGGGAGCTCAGAACAAGAGCTGGCCCAGAGTCACACGCCACCACTGCTGCAGCAAAGAGCTCCAAAGAAGAAGAGGAGGCCAACCCCTGGCTTTTATATCTTTGTCAGTGTCAGGGGTGAGTCACACCTTCGACTCACCCACGTGACCTAAAATTGTCACAAAGAGGCAACTTAAACCCACATGGTCTAAGAGCCTCTCCTGTGCCAGACATGTAAACTAGGCCCTCCCTGGAGTTAGCCCCACCTTGGGCCCCACCTTAGTTGCCAATCCACACCCACATAGGTTTTATACCTAATAGGGGTTTGGGCCTGGGGCTTAGCTCTTAGTAAGACTCAATGAAATACACTGAATTACTCAACAAAAACAAAAGCCAAACTCTTCAAGGGCACTTGTTGAACTAAGTGCTAAGGAGCCCATTTTGCTTACCAACACAGTTATTCTCTCCTTGAACCAAATCTGATAAGAGCAAAGTTCAAAGAATGCTCATCTCCCTCCCTTCTTTCTCTGTACTGTAATATGTTTTTGTGCCTCTTCATATGATGTAATTTACCCGTTTCTGCCTCCTTCTCTCCTCTTCTCCCATTACAACTTTTTACCCTTTAATTAGGTTTTTTACAATCATATCAGTTAATTTATACCCACAGCCTCTGCCTATGTATATCCCTTTTAAATGTCATAATAAAGATGCAGTTCTCAAAATTTACAAGTATCATTTTCCCATATAGGGATGCAAACAGTTTGCTCTTATTGAATAAAATGTTTTTTCCATTTCCCATTTATCTTTTTATTCCTCTCTTGAGTCTTGTATTTGAAGATCAAATTTTCTTTTGAGCTCTGATCTTTTCATCAGGAAGGTCTGGAAGTCCCCTGTTTCATCCAATATCCATCTCTTCCCCTGAAAGATTATGCTCAATTTTGCTAGGTAGTTGAAACTTGGTTGTAATCCAAGCTCTTTTGCCTTATGGAATATCATATTCCAAGCCCTCAGATGTTTTAATGTAGAAACTACAAGGTCCTACATGATCCTGACTGTAGTTTCACGATATTTGAATTGTTTCTTTCTGGCTGCTAGTAGTATTTTCTCCTTGATCTGACAATTCTGGAATTTGGCTATCATATTCCTTGGCATTTTCAATTTGGGATCTCTTTCAGGAGGTGATCAGTTGATTCTTTCCATGACTATTTTACCCTCTGGTTCTAGGACCTCAGAGTAGTTTCCCTTGATGATTTCTTGGAAAATGCAGTCCAGGCTCTTTCTTTTTCTTTTTTTCATCATGGCTTTCAGGTAGACCAATAATTCTTAAATGATCTCTCTTGGATCTATTTTCCAGGTTGTTGTTTTTCCAATGAGGTATTTTATGTTTTCTTCTATTTTTTCATTCTTTTGATTTTGTTTGACTGATTCTTGATGTCTCATGGAATCATTAGCTTCCACTTACCCAATTCTATTTTTTAACAAATTGTTTTCTTCAGTTAGCTTTTGTCTCTCCTTCTCCATTTGGCCAATTCTACTTTGTAAGGAGTGATTTTCTTCAGTGTACTTTTTTCCATTTTGTCAATTATATTTTTAAAGGAATTGTTCAATTTTTCTTCTCCCTCTCTAATTTGACTTTTAAAATCCTTCTTGAACTCTTCCAAGAAAGTGTTTTGGGCTTGAGACCATTTCATATTCCCCTTTGAGGTTTCAGAAGTGGATATAGTGACAATGTTGTTCTCTTCTCAATTTGTGTTTTGATCTTCCCTCTCCCCATAATAAGAATGTAAGTCTTTGATTTTTGTGTTGCTTCTTGCTCATTGTGTTTGCCTTTTTCTAGGCTTTTAAAGTTGATCTCTGCTGCTGGGGGCACAGGGGGCACTGAGCCACACTTCTTGTGCTGGGGGCTAAGAGCCCGATTATTGGCTTTGTGTGCTGGGAGCCTCAGGTTCTGGCAGCTGGAGCCTGTAGAGGCTGTAGCTTACTTGCTGGTTAGGTGGAGCTGGTAGTTGTAGCTGTTGTGTACAGATGTTATGTGATTTTTTATTGCATTTCCCCCAGGTTACACTGAAGCTCAGGGGTTGTGGTGTGGGAGTAGGGATGGTCTGGCAGTTGAAGGTTGCCTTCTCCAGTGGGCTGTGCTAGAGCATGGGTGGGCTCAGCTGCTGGTGGACATCTGTCCACTGTGCAAATGGTGGTTGTCCATTCTGGTGTCAGTTGATTACCCTGGCTGAGTGAAGGCACATGGGGGATGAGGATGGGATGGGGTGAGGGAGGTGTCCTGGTCTTGGCATTTGCTGGTTCCTTTACCCTGGGGCTCAAGATCTCCCATTGGCTTGCTGAGGTGGGGCTTGACACTGACTTGCCTAAATGCCTCCTCTCCTGTACTGGTCTTCTTCAGCCACAGCAAGAGGGATATTTTCCTGTTAATCTGCCTAGCCTCACAAGCTAAAAAACTACTGTACCCCATCTTTCTGCTGGCTCCACTGTTCCAGGATTTTTCCTGAGACAGTATTTTCTGGGCTTTTCAAGGTCAGTAAGAGAGAATGAGAGAAACTCAGAGCTTAGTATGCCATCTTGGCTCTCAGAAGGGCTCTTTCCATTATAGCAACATTATGTTCATTTTTATGAGTAAGCAGCACATATTCTGTTACTGTGACTGTTAGAATTGGAGAGTTCATTGATCAGAAATCCTGAAACAAGAATGATCAATAAAATGTCCTGACATTTGAACTCAATTAGATTCAAAATTTACCAGGATGATTAAGATAAATGTCTGGCTACTTAATACTAGACTTTTATGAGCTAAATAATTTTGAAACCTGCATACTGACATCCCTAGATTGATAATTTTCAGGGAAACTTTTTTTTAAGTTTCAAAGTTTTAAGTTTAAGTTTCAATATCAGTATATGCATTATACATATATATATATGTGCTTATATGTATGTATTTGTTAATCAATGTCTAAGTCTATAAAACAATACTTAGCTACTCATTCAATCAATTCTTCAATTTGACAAGCCTTTATTAATTAATGCCTTACTATGTGCTAGACATCGTGATGGTCACTGGGTGTAGAAAGAAGGGAAAATAGCTCCTGCCCTCAAGGAGTTGCCATTTTAATAAATGAGACAATATGTACATGTTTAGGTAAAATCAAGATACAAAACAAATAGAAGGCCACCTTAGAGGGAAAATCAATGGTGGCTTTGGGGATGAATTAGGGTTACTGTGAAAGAACTTTTTAAAAGGTGACACATTTAAGCTGAGTTTTTGAGTAAACTGGGGATTGTAGGAGGAAGAGGTGAAGATGGAAATCAGTCCAGGGATGGGAGACAATGAACACAAAGGCATAGAGATTGGAGATAAAACGATGCATGTAAGGAATGGGAGGAGGCTAATGAGGCTGGAGGCTAATGGTATATGAAGGGGAATAATGTGTGAAAACTAGAAAGATTGAAGGGGGAGCTTTAAATGCCAAATGATGTTTATATTTGATTGTAGAAGTAATGGAGAGCCTCTAGAATTAATTGAGTTATAGTGGTAGTGGCATGGTCAGACTTGCTTTAGTAAAATCATTTTTGGAAATTTTAGGTAATATAAGGATCATATATAGTAACCAGCACAGTGCACAGCTCAGGTGGAGAGGAACAGGCTATGGGAATTGAGAAACTAGGAAATTAATGTATTTAAGGGAATATCAACATGTATGTTGAAATCCAATGATGGCAGGAGTTATAGTAGAAAGAGAAATGATGGACCAGGCATTGAACTCCTTTAGAAAAAGGGAAGATGCCCTTGGGGTCAGTAGATAAAGAATATCATGATCTGAATTGAACAGTAAATTTGCATAGAGTGGACCTCAGGGGAGAGCTGGCTGAGTGATGACAGCAGAGGGAGAGTCTGAAAGTGGCAATGGGGGCCAAGAAGTAGGGGTCATGGGGTAGAAAGGAAGTTGTTGTTTATTATTTGAGGAAATGATCAGGTCTACAGTGTCATGGGGAATGGCATAAGCCATGTCTCAGTGAGGGTAAGGAGATGGAAGTAAGCAGAACAGGAAGGATTTATGGAAAAAAAATGTTTGTTGTTTATCGAGCAGAAGTTGCAGGGGGCACACCGAGAAGGGCAGATTGCATATTTTTATAGAGGCATTGTCAAGGTAGAGTGGAGGTGGAAAAAATAAAGGAAGAAGTAGGCTGTTGGGGTTGGGTAGGACAGCTTGACTTTTGGTAGTCATTATTACTAGGATGGAGAGAGTAAAGGGGGTGAGAGTTTGTTAATCACTGGGGAATAAGCCCAGACGCATCATCTTTGGATAGGAAGAGCTGATGAAGGAAAAGTATTAGAGAGTTCAAGGCATCCCTGTGGCCCTGGCCTTAACATTGCCCTCTACTATGTAGTGGCATGGCAATGTTTCAGGCTGTCTGAATGCCTGCCTTCCTGGCAGGTTATGTCCCAGGGGCCTCCTGAGGCCTGGCCTAGTGACAGATGGTTGTGTTGTGTTTTTATGTTACTTGGGTATCCAGATGCCTGGCTATACAGAAATCAGAGCAGGGCCTGGTATAATAGAGTTGTTTATTACTACAAATGCTTAACTGCCTCCTATCTTTTGCAAGGCCAATGATAATTAGGATACGTTGGTATATATATGCACATATATACACAGATATCAATGCATGCATACATACATATGCATATATACATATATGTCTAAACATGTAAACACATACACATATGCACACACAAAGCCAGTTATGGCAGCCAAGAAGACTTCAAAACCACAGCTAAGCCAACTACTTTCTATGACTTAACTCCAATTTTTGGAATGTGGGTGGAGCCTCTTTCACCCAACTATTCTCTTATGGGTCCCTGTATGTGATTTCCCCTTAGTATTTATCTCCAACCCACTCCTCACTCAATGCAGGCTGGTTCAAAGAAGGACCATGGGGAAAAGCTAGTTAACTTGTTTGAGGGGTCTGCCTCTTATTCTCCTAAATTTTTTCTCAGACAGCAGTGGTGATTGACTCACTTTAGTCTAAGGGTGGGAGAGAAAAAAAATCCAGCTTTACATTACTTCAGGAAGTTTTTCAAATACTTACATATCAAAGTTTCTTGATCAGTTAGCTCAAGCCTTCAGCCAGGAGAAGGCATGATATTCAGGACTGAGAATTTGAACCTTGATTACTCTGTATCACAGCCATTCTTTTGATCCGTCATCCCCACCTTCATTCCCCTAAAAAGGACATATAGAATTCAAAATAATTTAGGGCCTGTCATAATTTTACATCTAGAATGAACCAACTTTAAGTGCTAAGAACATTGGAAATTATAAAGAGAAGATCTTTAGAATAAATGTCTGCCATGTTGGGCAGAGTGAGAGAAAAGAGGCTACATATCTATAATGAGAGAAAGAGAGAGAGGGAGGGAGGGAGAGGGAGAGAGAGAGAGACAGGGAGGGAGGGAGAGGGAGAGAGAGAGAGAGAGACAGAGAGAGAGAGAGAGAGAGAGAGAGAGAGAGAGATGTCATAACCTAACAATTAATATTTCTACTGAGCCCAAGTAGAGCACCGTATCATCTTTTTCTTCTCCTAAGGAATACCTTTACCTTAGACTCACATCCATAGTGAATGCTTCATGCTTCATGGTGACCACATTCAATAGTAATGGAGCCTGGCCTCTAATAGGAGGGGAATTTCTTTTTTCTCATACTCTTTTACTTACTACATCTCCACACTAGTGCCCAGGGGGAAAAATATAGCCTAGGGTTTTGGCTCAGATTTGGAATTTCCTGAAAGGTAAGACTGGTGAGATATTCAACGTACAATTTAAATAGGGTGTGTTAAAAAATGTTTCTTTCCTAAACACAAAAGTTATTACTAACCCCTAAAAGCTCTCATCAGTTCACATTGACAGAAAGACTAAGAACAGAATCCAGTAAGTGATAATGACGGTTACACTCAGTGTGCGTTGACAGAAACTAAAATAAGCCAAGCAAATGACAGTGGTAACTACTGTTGGGCTCTCTCAGAAGGCTGAGGCTTAAAATTACTTAAACCAAAGTGTTTTGTAGGGCTTCAGAAGAGGCATTTTCACTTCCCTTTGGCACTGTACCACTCCTCTCTTGGTAGAGGCAGGCCGTGGGCTTGTCCACTGGCTGGGAATTATCTTCACCAAGAGTAGTTGCCCAGAACTTCTTTTGAATTGTAGTTGGCAATAACTGAGGACTCAGTAGACCTCTAGAACTCAGAAGGTAGCCTCTAACCTGAGACATGTCCACCTCAAGATCTATATTTGATCACCCAGGATAAGGTAAAGAAACACAAAGTAGAAGAAGTAGCCAGAAACTTATATGTGGATGCTTTACAGTTTTCAGATTTCTCATTTGTTCTTCATACTCTAGAGGGGGAAAGTATGATTTCTATTTCCAAATATAGGTATACCTTGTCTTTTTGCACTTCGCAGATATTGTTTGTTTGTTTGTTTGTTTTTAGCAAATTCACGGTTTGTGACAACTCAGCATCAAGTGGGTGCGTCAGCACCATTTCCTATAGCATATGGTCATTTGTGTCTCTGTGTCACATTCTTGCAATATTTGAGATTTTTTCATTATTATTCTATCTGTTACGGTAACCTGTGGTCAGTGATTTTTGATGTTACTATTGTCATTATTTTAGGACTCCATGAATTGTACCCATATGGCAGCAAACTTAATAAATGTTGTGGGTACTCCTACTGCTTTACTGACCCAGCCACTCCCCATCTCTCTCCCTCTCCTAGGGCCTACTTATTCCCTGAGACATAACATTATTGACATTAAGTCAGTTAATAACCCTCCAGTGACATCTAAGTGTTCAAGTGAAGAGTCAATTGATGTGGCAAATTTTGTCGTTATCTTATTTTAAGAAATTGCCACAGCCCAACCTTCAGCAACCATCACCCTGATCAGTCAGCAGCCATCTAAATCCAGGTAAGACCCTCCTACCAACAAAAAGATTATGACTGACTCAAATCTCAGACAATGGTTAGCAGTTTATTTTAGCAATAAAGTATTTTAATTAAGATATGTACATTTTTAAAAAGAAACAATACTATTGCATACTTAATAGACTACAGTGTAGTATAAACATAACTTTTATATGCCCTTGGAAACTAAAGTATTTGTATGACTTTATTGAGATATTCACTTTATTGTGATGGTCTCGAACTGAACTGACAATATCTCTGATGTATGCCTGTAAATAAAAGACCTTTGTATGCAGAAGGGACTAGACTATGTTTTTCCTCACAGAGGCAGCTAGGTATCATAGTAGATAGAATGCTGGTTGTGGAGTCAGGAGGACCTGAGTTCAAATGCAGCTTTGTACACTTACTAGCTATGTGACCTTAGGCAAGTCATTTAACCCTGTTTGCCTCAGTTTCCTCATCTGTAAAATGAGCCAGAGAACGAAATGGCAAACCATTCCAGAATCTTTGCCAAAAACCCCAAAATTGTCAGAGAGAGTTGGACATGACTGAAAGGACTTAATGATTTTTCCTTATAGGGCAAAGCTAAGGGTGAAAGTTACAAAGAGAAAGGTTTCAGCTTGGATAGAGTGGTGTGCTTTAATTATTAGAGTTTTCTAAAAGTGGAACAGCTATCTACACAAGTAGTAGGTTCTTACTGAGTGTTGTCATGTGAAAATGAGGTGACCATTTGCTAAATATTGTAGAGATTCTCTCTTCAAGAATGGCTTATGCAAAATGGCCTTGGGAGGTCCTTTCCAAATCTGAGATACTGTGTCTGAAACTCTGCTTTGAGGGGAACAAAAAACAATTACACAAACAGTCAGAAACAAATAATAGTAATGCAGATAGCACTAATGTCTTGCCAATAAGCGAAGTAGAAAGCTTGAATGACATTTTGCTGGATTAAAGACAATAAGAACCTATCAAATGGAATCCAGAAAACAAAAGTATAGATCAGCATTTCTAAGTACTCTAAATAAATAATTGAAAGTCAAAAGGTTAAAATGATGCAGAGTCAAAACAATGTATAGGATAAAAATAATTTAAATTCAATTTAAAAAAACTAATTATTCAGGCTTGAGAAGTGTGTTGTTAAGCAAAATTGTCTCATTAGCATGGCTTTTGTTTCTTTTGAGTGGAAGTACTTTCAGCTGTTAAGTGCTAAGCCCCAGGCCCAGGGCCCTGTCAGGTGTGAAACCTGTGTGGGTGTGGATTGGTGACTTAGGAGGGGCCAGCTCGGGAACCAATGGTCTCTGGTCATTGAGATGGGGCTTGAGAACGCCGGA
>CM053627.1:80457285-80508231 GCA_028646595.1 Phalanger gymnotis
GGCTGGTTCAAGTTTTTGCTGCGGTGGGGCCTAAATAAATTTCTTGTTGTTTTCTCCTTAGAGAATCTCTCATACCTTGAGATTTCGGACCATTCAAACATATACATGATTATATTTGAGATCATAAATTCGTCCTTCCTACTACAAGAAGCAAAGAAGTCAGAGGAAAGTGAGAATGCTTGAAGAAGATAAATCTGAAAAATTTCTGTTCGTAGTTATAATGAAAGCTAACATTTATATACAGCTTTAAAGTTAGCAAAGTGCTTTCTGTATTTCATCCCATTGAATCCTCACATTAACTCTATGGGGTTTTTGTTGTTCTGTCATTTCAGAGTCTTCATGATGTCACTTGGGGTTTTACATTGTGCAAATTAATTGTGTAAACAATATTGAAGGGGGGCATTTAAAATAATTAAAACAATAAATTATTTTCAAGTACTTTAATAGCATACATTTACATACAAACAATGGATGCCCTAATCATAAAATCAGTCTAATCTGTTCATTAAGACAAGTCTCCTAAGGACCTTTTCAAGTCCCATTTTGGACAAATGAACTTTGTAATAAAGTAATTAAATAGTACTCCTTTAAAATGCTTGTTACTTTATCCAGAATTTATAAGTAATTGACAATGTAAGAATAAGAGCCATTCTTTAATAGATAAGTGAAAGTGATAGAAAGTCACTTTACCACTTGCTGAAAAAAAAATAAAAGAAAACGAAAAATATTCAGTGACTCTTCATTGTCTATGGAAGTCTAGATTCAGAAGCATTTAAAGTCTTCCATAACCTGGTAAAAAGTTAGTTTCTAGACTTGTTCCCAGCACAAATCCCACACTTTAACCAAACTGCACTGCTCTGTATTTCTTTGAGCATGTGTCATGCTTTTTTGGTTCCTGTTTTCTGTTCATGGAATGCTGCCCACCTCCTTAATCTTAACTTATTGACATTCTAGCTATCCTTTGAGGACCAGTTCAAATAGAATAACATCATCAACAACGACGAAAACAAACAACTGGCATCTATATCGTTCTTTAAGGTTTGCAAAGTGATTTACAAAAATCCTAGACCTTAGAAGGTTGGTGTTATTATTATCCCTATTTTGCAGATGTATTTACAGGCAAACAGAGGTTAAATGACTTGTCCAGAATCCCCTAGCTAGTAAAGATCTGAGGGCAGATTTGAAACCAAGTCTTCTTGACTCTAGGTCCAGTGCTCTATCCACTATGACATCTAGTTGTATCTCTTCCACATCTGTCCTGACCATCTCCAGCCTTTGAAGTAGTAGAGCCTTTGGTATGCTGCTATTCAAGTGACACTTATATATTGCCTTATATTGGAGATACCTATGTCTGTGACTTAGCTCCCCTTTTCTGCCTTTCTGCCCCACTACCGTGTACTCTGCATTCCATTGACACTGGCCACCTTGATTTTCTTCCCACTAGACACTCTCTGACCAGTCTCCTGACATTTTCACTTTCTGTCTTCCATTCCTGAAATTCTCTTAAATTTGCCTCCTAACTTCAATGCTTCCTTCAAGTTTCAGTTAAAATTCTACCTTCTTTAGGAAGCCTTCCCTTATCTCCCTTAATGGTAATGCCTTCCCTTTGTTGATTATCTCCAATTTATCTTCTCTGTGTGTATGCATGTATATACATACACATATACATGTGTGTGTTAATCCATTCATCTATCTTTCTATGAATCTATCCATATACCCATCCATCCATTCACCCATCCATTCATCCATCTATCTATCTATCTATCTATCTATCTATCTATCTATCTATCTATCTATCTATCTATTTATCTATCTATGGAGAAATCTACCTATCTATCTATGGATAAATCTATCTTGGATAAATGACAAGAAAGCAAATTCTTTGCTATTAAGTAATAATAATGACTAAGATTTTACATAGTGCTTTAAGGCTTCCAAAGTACTGTGTTATCTCATACTTCATAATCTGTGAGGCATATGCCATTATTATCCACATTTTACAGATAGGGAGACTGAGGTTGAGGGAGGTTTTGTTCAGTGTTATAGACCTACTAAGTGTTTGAGGAGATGCTCAAATCCAAGTATTCTTGACTTCATTTGTATTGTTCTATCCAAAGCACCACACACAGCTAAGTGCTTACCTTTCCGAGAATGTTGAAATCCACAGTGATAATTGAGAATCCTTTTAGTAGTGAGAGGATTTGTTTTCCCCTCTCAAGAAAGTATACCTAGAATTCTGCCAAAGGAAAGAATACTTAAAGTCTATTATATCAAGGTTTTCACAACTATTCTTTCTTCTGTAGTGCCCTTTAATGAACAACAACTCATGCTGTGTGCTATCACCAACCTTGCTCTGATATCAGCTTATGTCCAGCTTATGCTGAAGGACATTTATTCAGTTGTCTCAATATCAGAGGTACAATACAACTTGCATGGGGGGTGGTGGTAATACTGTACCATGGTTAGGTCGTGGTTCTGACAGGCTGTCACATGCAGGAATTCTGATTTTTCTTTATAGTTACATTTTCATTAACATTTCTAGAACAACATTTCTAGAAGCCAGTGTGGACTCTCGGTGAGATGCAGAGTAAAATCATTCTGCTCTGTTCCCATCTGTGTTTCTTATCCATTTTAGTTTTTCAAAATTCCCCATCCAGTCTCACAATAATGATCGTTCAGAAGATGCCAGCATGCAAACAAGGAATCAGCAGTACTGTTTTGTCTCTGATCATAAGGAAAATATCTATGGAGTGGGCTCAAAGTTTTCAGAAGAGGAAAAAAAGTCTTCTCAGCTTACAGGGTTATTTTACCAGCTGAATCTCTTACTAGTGCAATAAAAACTATAATTAAACATAAAATAGAAGGAACAATTGAAGCGACATTATATGTAATCTTGCACAAAAAAACATACCCTAATTATGTTACTATTCCAAGGCCCCCTTTTGCAACAAAAGTTTACCCCCACACACACTTTTGTTCCATATTACAATATTCTATGCCTTTGCTGTTTCTCTAATGCCAAAAGCACACTGAACATCAGAAGTCAGAGCTGCCTTGGAAGGTTTAATATTAATTGCACAGAAAATTGTTACTCAGAGCACAGAGCAGCATGACTGACAAATCTGGCTTAGAAACGATTTAGGCAGTTTTCTCATTGCAGTGGTGATTATGGCATGGAACATTATGTCGCTCATTTAGAAAGCTTATATTTAGGAGAATGGTATTATTGTTCAGAACTTTCCCCCCTTTTAGTTCTTTAGCAGCATTTTCCCTTCATTTTTTTTTTGCTTTCAATTAAGATTGGTTTGCATTAATGGCTTTCAAGTACTTTGTTCTCGATCAATTCTGCTTTTCTATGCCAATGTTCTATGAAGATCTTTTAAGGATCTTTTGCTTTCTTTTCGCTCTATATACTAGAATGAACAGTTGAGTGGCCAGTTAGAGGAGAAATATATTAGTTGGAGGATAAAAATATATAGTGACAAAATTAAAGAATGGCTTGCTATTCCATATTTAATTTTAATGGTAGGGCAACAATGCTTTCTTTGTATCACACTTTTTATTTTATTTTTTCCTCATTGCTTTTTGCTCTTAAAAATATCTGGAAGGCAATTATAAGGAAACTAAAAATTTTATCTGGATGGCATAGTTGAAAACAAGATACAGTATGTGTGTATATATATATATATATTTATATACATATATATCAGAAGACATTGAATGGGACTGTTCTCCAATATTCTTTAACTCAAAGTAAGTGCAGATGACACTCAATAAGGGAATGTAGTCTTATGGCTGTTGTGTTTAAAACATTAAATGTTTCCACATTCCAATGATAATGTATCTTTTAGGACAATTGTGTCCACTTTTGTAGGCAACTCATAGAATGGGGCAGTCCCAGAACTGAAAGGGACCTTAGGGGTCATTTAGCCCAAACCTGAACAGTAATCTTCTCAAAAATCCAGTATCTCTAAAAAGTGGATATTTAGCTTCTTGAAGGTTTCTGGTGATGGAAACCCATTACTTATTAAGGCAGACCATTCCATTTTTGTATACCTCTGATTGTCAGATTTTTTTCTTAAATGTAGCCAGCAATGTACTCCTCAACAACCATGCTCCACTCCTAACTATGCCCTTTGGAGCCAAGCCAAACAAAGTGAATCCCTCTTTCATATGATTTGCTTGTTACACCTAAAAGACCTCTGATCTTCCTGATGTGGGAGCTCTTTCTAGTGGGGGAAGATTGAAACCCATGTCATATAATTCTTGTCCACATTTTCCCATAAATTCTATGTTGGATGGGGCTTATGTTGAGGTGGGTAGAGGAGGAGCATGAGGAGGAGGGAGTACACAGTGTAGGCACACAGTTTTGATATCTGAAAAGTCATGAACAGGGATGGGAAGAAAATGAATGCAGACTAGGTGGACCTTCCACAAAATGGAGTCTCCAGGAAGAACTTGCCAGTTGGAGAATGGGAGACAAGCCTTGTGGAGAAATATTCCAGGGTGATCAGGCTTCAGAGGTAAGTAGTCTATTTCAGAGTAAGGAGGCCTCAGGATCTAAGGGAGTTTCCAGGATAAGCCTGCAGTAGTAAAGGTATGGTTTACTGGTCATATACCTTTAATGATATCCTTTAAAAAGTTTTTTTTCCTGTAGAATTCTTAATTGATATGTTACAGGCTTCTTATTGCCACCTCCAGTCTCTCCACTGCCCTGTGGATGGTTTGTGACTTTAGTTCTTTAGGCAGTGTAATATTCCATTACTTGTAGCAGTAGAGTGTCACCAGAAGAATATTGATGTTAAAAAGTGGATTTTTATTTCAGAAAGAAGCACAGACTTATTAAAGGTACTGCCCAATTCCCCACTACAATGCAATCCAATCTTTTCCTTCTTTTTCAATTCTGAGCCCTATTTCTCATCCATTCACAACATCTGTCCAAGATATGTATTCTAATGAACCAGCTCGTTGACTTCTCTATCCAACTGAAAATCAGTCTAGATAACAGGAAATATTTTATGCATGTAAAGTTAGATTGAATTCTTAAGGGATTTTAAATCTTATATAGAAGGTTCTACAATGTTCTGAACCCAATCTTCAGTGTCATTAACAAACAGGAGTTTCTAGAGCCCTTAGCCTGTAAAGAGACTATGTCTTCCATCTGTACTCTATACTGGACATTTCCTTTGACAATGGGAACTATCTGTGGCAATCATGCCTATCTGTTTTATGTCTCATTTGGTATTATCAATGAGAGAGGCCTCGAAGTTTTCTCTATTTTTATGTCTTCCAAGCAATCGTTTATGATTTTGACATATGAAAGGGAGATTCCATTTTGGAAGAGAGGCTTTTCCTCTGCCTTTCAGCCAGCATTTGGCTCCTTAAGTCACTTTTTCTTAAAAGTGCTTGTAGTCACAGCTTGCTAAGACCAAGGTTTACAAAGACTTTGAATGCTGATCTTCTAATAGTGTACATTTATGAGGATCACAGAGAATTTGGAGGACTTTGATAGAGGAGAATGACTCCTTGGCTGGAGTTAACTGTCATTCTAAGGAGAATTTGCCTGTTAACTTAAATGCTGAGGGATGAAATACTACATGATTTTTCTTCCAAATTGCATAGCAACTGAAGAGTTCTTTCAGTTGACCCAGGCTGTCTTCAGGCAATCATCAAAGGAATTAATATCTTCCAATCAGTAGGAAGGATTGCAGCAACAAAGCATTCCTACCAACCCAGTTCCTGTCAGTTTCTGTCTTTTGTGAGCAGCTTTTCTCATAGTTTTATATGTCATATATCCCTATATTTTTATGGTTTCTGAACACAAATTATTCTCCAGTCTCTTTTTCTATTACTTCCAATAGTTTTATTTCCTACCAGCTTCTCACATCTTCCACATCCTCCAATCAGCATCTCTTGGTGGTCTGAGACATCTTTAGCTTATGAGGCAAAACTAAAAAAATCTATCTTTCTGTAACATATGAATCCAACTGTACTTATTTTTCCATATTTCCCAAATTTGATTTGGTTTAAAGTTTCTTAATCATTAACTCTAAAGCTCTAAAAAAAAAATCCAGTCACATGCAAATCTGATTATGAACCACAATGTACCCACATCAATCGTTGCTTGCCTTCACACAAGTTCTCTCAGTACATTTATTTGAAGGGCACTTCTCTATTTGGTTCTCCAAACGATCTATATTTTTTCTTAACATTTTATCTGAGAGCCTTTCTTCATAAGTTAATTTTTATCAGTTATCCTTACATAAATACTGTTTTTTGTTACTTTTTCTACTCCATTCAGCAACCAACTGTCTATATAGGTAAGGGACACTATCTTATACTATATACATATATTATTATATTACATATATTACTGTATTACATATATATCTATATATCTCAAAGAGAGGAAGGGTCCTTTTGTATAAGAATCTATAGTAGCACTTTTTATAGTAATAAAGAACTAGAAATAAAATGTGTGCATAACAAGCTGGACAAAACGTGGCATAGGGATGTCGTGAATTATTGTCATGCCATAAGGAATGACAAACATGATAGATTCAGAAGAAAGTCAGAATGCTTGTATAAACTGACTCAAAATGAAATGAGAGGCAAGAGAATAATTTAGATAATTACAACAACAATAACATGAAGGAAAACAACTTTGAAAGATATCAGAACTCTGATCAAAGCAAGGAACAATTATAACTTCAAAAGAATGATGAGGAAATGTAACTCTCACTTCTTGACAGTGAAGTAATGGATTAGAATTGCAGAATGAGGTCTGCATTCTCAGATACTAACAATGTGGTCATTTGTTTTATGCATACACACAAACAGACACACACACACACACATTGTGCTAACATGGTGTGTGGGAGGAGAGAAAGGAGAAGAGGTGGGAGGGGGGAGGGAAAGCAGGAGAAGGAGAGAGAGAAGAGGGAGGACGAGGAGAGTTTCTACTTCGGTATGTGGAGGTGGCATATTAGTGGGTAGTGATATATTAAAAAAATAAGGATTAATGAAACGTCTTTAACGCATGGTAGAAAAAAAACACAGCACAGAAGAAAACAGAAAAGAGCAATTTGCTTACTACCTTGTTAAATTAAATACACACACTATACACATATATTTCTTAAAAACTAGCTGTACATAACTGATAATCAAGTCATTTTCTTATTCTTTGCATATTGAAATAGTTACATGTTAGAAATGATTGTTAAGTTCAGAATAAAAAGGGAAAATAATTAAAAATAGTTTAGAGAAGTGGTGTTAAATTTAAATAGAAACAAGGCTACTGATCCATACATAAGGATCCCTGTGAGCTGCATATTAACTTAGTTTTAAAATGTAGTTTTAGCTATGTTTTATTATACTTTTATTTATTCTCTTAAATATTTTCCAATCAAATTTTAATTTGTTTTGGGCTACGCTCAGGAGAATTGTGGGTGCTATTTAGCCTGTGGGCCATGGGTTTCACAACCTTGGTCCAGATTATACCTGTTAGACTTCTTTGGAATGTAGTAAAATAAATAATTAATAAGAAAAGCATCCAATAACAGATGGAGGGGAGTGGTTTGTTTTTTTCATCCTCAAGCATATCTGAGAGGTATTGCTTACCTCTTGCATCATACACAATAGATTTCTATGTAATCAACAAATAGTAGAGTCTTGTATTCCCTTTCAGTCAATTAGGTGACTGTAAAGATGTCAATCAGTAAATGTCTTTATTAAATACCCACTGTGTGTCAGTATGTATATTAGATGTATTATAAAAGTAGATTTATGCAATATGTCCCTTTAAAATATGAAATCCCCAACCATTGACATATTTGGTCACTAGTCACATTCCCCAACTATCAGTGTTACCTATCAATTAATCAAATAGCATTTTAAAAACACTTATAATGTGCTGAACATTGTTATACTGGAGTTCTGGAGAAATAAAAACAAAGATAAAAAGTTTCTTCCCTGAAATAGTTTATATTCTAATGGGAGTAACAATATACATGCGTATAAGTATATGCATATGATATACAAAAATAATTCAAAGTAGTTTGGAAAAAGAGTAAAGAAGCAGCTGGGAAGAACACAATAGGTTTCATGTTGAAACTAGTAATTAAACAGATCCTTGAAGGAAAGGAAGGATTCCAGGAGGCAGAGGTCCTGAGGAAATGCAGCCCAAGCATAAGGATCGGCCGGTTGAAAGGTACAGAAATGCAGTGCCATGAGTGCGGGCAGTTCCTGCACCAGTATGGCTGGACCGTAGAGTTCAGGGAGGATAGAAATGTGTGAGAAAGCACTGAGGTTGTGAAGAACTGGAAATGCCAAATAGGGAAATCTATACTTTGTTCTAGAAGCAATAGGGAACTTTCAGAACATATTAATTAGGGAGAATATTGACATGGTCTGTTAGTAAAATCAGTTTGGCAGCTGTATGAAAGATGGGTCAGAATTGGGAGGGGCTTGAACTAGGGAGACCAAATAGGATACTATTATAATACTCTTGTGAAAAGTGATGAGCAAAGACAGGGAATAATTTGATGAGTATAGAGAGAGGGACAGAGATGAGAGATGTTGAGCAAATAGAAACAAGTGTTAAAATTTACGTCCTTGTGTTATAGTCTTTAGATAACTTTATTACCCACATTTTGCACATGTGTATAGATTTCTGATGTGTTTTGCATATATATGTATATATGTACACACATACATACAACAAATATATTATGTAATATATGTATATTATTGTTGCCATTCATCTAGTATATTTTGGGAACTTTTGTCAAATATTCTTCATTCAAGACTATACCTGCCAATTCTCATAGTAGCTAGATCAGTGGAAGTATACGGTAATGTTCTCTCTCCAATTTCTCTTTTCATTTAAAGATCTTTTGATCAGATCTGCAAGATTCCAGGCAAATTTCTATTTCCAGGCTTTGTGAAAAGCACCACATCCCTAGTCAAGAGCTCAATTTTAAATCTTTCATCATTGTCAATGAATCCAAATCTTTTCTCAGACACCAATTTCTTGACCAGCTGTTCACTTCCCAAATCCCTGTTTCTCTTCAGAACTCCTTCTTTTAATCAGCATCAATGATTTAAACACCATCTGTATCCCTAAGATCTTTCTCACCTTTCTAACCTAAAACTACATAATTCTTGGCAATGCTTTTTAGGCTCCTTCTGGCAATATCATTTGTCTCTGCCTGGATCATCAGAAGTGGGTCATGATTGTCTAGTTTGACATATCTGGAAAGATTTTATGTCACATATTTCATGGAAGAAGTATATTTCCTGATTGTTCACGTTAGGTGGCTTTATGGCTACCTTGTATCCCTCAGTAGGAAGCCAAGTATCCAGAATGGAATATCTCGTTCCCATGATCATCATTTGAAATCTTTTCTCCAGGTGGCAACTGTGGACACTCATCCAACAGGAGAATCTCCTTTCTAACAAGGTCGAAATCTACCACTTATGGAAGAACTTTAAACCTATCACATATCTCCAAAAATAACTTGCCTTTCTCTTTCACCTCTGTGTAACATGTTTCAGCTATCCAACTCTTTGAAATAGATTTTTAAAAATCTTAGCATTTTATTTCCCATGGAAATACTCGTTTTCTTTAAATAACTTTTATTTCTCCTGATACATCAAAGTCTAGGGAAGCTTTCCTCTAAATTTTTCACCTTTGCTTCTAGTATTAGAGACCAGTCTGTATTTTACATACATGTAGCTATTAATTAGCATTGGCTGAAATACAGTCTCTGCAGGCTACTGGGATGTTCTTTTTATCCTTTGCACTTGCTGAAACAGACCTTCTGATCCTTGCTATTTATTACTGCTAAAATCCATTTGTAAGAATTGTTCCTGAGACGGGGGTCCTGTCCCTGGAAAATCTTGAACAAGTTTTTATTTTATTTTTAGAAGGCTTTTCTGCCTTTAAAAAAATCTAGTACTAACTGCACAGAGACTTTGGATATGTAATTACCAAATTTCTGCCAAGGAGTTAAATGATTTCATTTAATTCTACAACCACTTTTTATTAAACAACTATGAACAGCTTGGAGAAGCAGATAAAGACCTTGTCATGGGATCAGTAAAACATGAGTTTTATCATTGCAGGAATAAGTTAAAGAACTGTTGCCGAATACATATAGGTAGAAGGAGTTTGCTCCCTGGGAAGTTTCCTGTACCAATGAAACTACCAGTCCAGGCAAAATAGCAGGACCTTCTGCTTGATACCTTATAAGGATCAAGGACAAAAGAAAAACAAAACAGCCCCTGCTTCTAAGGAGTTTAAAGTCTACCATGGAAAAAGCGCGTTCAAAGGTAATGGTTGAAAGGTTTTTATCGGGAGTGATGGCTCAGGAAAAACTGAGGGGATGAGGATTGGCCTCTTTTAGGAAGTGCTATTTGAGCTGAGTTTTGAAGTGAACTAGAGATTTGAAGAGGTACAGGTGAGGAGGGAGAATATTCTAGACATGGCAGACAGTTTGTGCACAATAGGTGGGAGATGGAATGTTGAGTATACCGAAGATCAAGTAAGCCAAATACAGATGTGTAAGGAGAAGTAATATGAAAACAATATGCAAAAGTAGGTTGGAGTTAGGTTGCAAAGGGCTTTAAGTAACAGAGAAATTTGTAATTTATCCTTAGGGGAATAGGGAGCCATTGAAGTAAAGCAATGGTTGTCTAGTTTTAAGAAACTAATGGAGAAAATGTTGATAATGAATATTAAACTTTAAAATGTGTTGTGCCTATGTCTTCCTCCTTCCAGTCCATCCCTTTTGTAACCTATCTTCCACATATCTGGTAAATTAATCCTCCTAAAGCTTAATAATATACAAAACAATAAATCAAACCCTAATTTGTAGAATATACTGATTATTGGGGAGTAAATATTCCTACTTAAAATTTAACAAATGTCTCTCAAGCAATTTTGATCTGGTTTTAGCTCATCCATGTATCTATCACACCTCAGATATCTCTAGTATAGGAGTATAGTTGTAAGAGATTCAGAATGGAAACTGCTTCCCAGATCATTCTTAAAATGGAGGGTAGGTCTTAGCTTACATTTACCAGCTTAGCTCCTTCCCAAATACTGGTTATTCAGAATACCATCAAGGGACATGATTAAAGAGCAAACTTTTGTCAAAGAAAATAACAAACAGAAACTCACAAATTATACCTAATAGAATATGTCCAAGAATATATAAAAGCTCATTATCTCAAGTATCCTATGATCCTCTCTCAAAGTCTGTGTCTAACAAACTGAAGTCTCTTTTCTACTCATGTGGTGTTGTGGCTATTTATTCTCTCAGCCAATCAGGAGTTACTACTCTCACGCGTATGAATCTAAAGTTCTAGGGCTGTTTTGAGGAAAACTTCCTGGACTTGGTTTGAAGTGGGGTTCCAGATAGATTTGTCTAGGTATGTGTTATTTCTCACCACCTACTCTATAACATTTTAGCGCCTTGATCATAAAAGCTCATTTGTTTTTGTTCTTGTATTGATAGTATCTTGCACATAGTAGGTACTTAATAATCTATGTTGTATTAAATGAGCTACCCATTCCTCAACTTCCCATGAAGTATTGATCTAAATTTTACAAAAAATAGGGATATTCTTTTAGCATACAACTCTCCTGTGGGTTATGAGCAGGTTCCTGAGTTGATTGTCCTAAATTGCAACTTCGTCTATGCAGACAGAGCCTTACTCATTTACAAATGACCTTGAAAGTAATTTCCAGCTCTAAAATTTGACAATTTTGTGAAATTACTTTGGCTGAGAATCATGAAGTCAAGAGAGAGAAAGTGAGCCCTAGTTTTCAGTAGCTTATTACCTCAACTCTAATGTTCTCTCACAGTTACAAGAGCCTTTCCCCCACATTGTACCAATTCCTACTGCCAACTCATCTCTTTTTATCCTATGGCTCACCACTTCTCTGCATGCTTCTGAAGGAACCTAATGAAAAGGAAAGCTAATTAAAATTGGACAGACTGAGCTGGTTTTCAACTGAGACACCGAATGGCAAGGAAAATAAAAAGCTTAGGTTGTCAGCATTCTTATACATTTTCCCTTTATTTTCCTTTGGTTATGAGAAAAGATTCCACAAGCAGATCCAAAATTCAGTGCTTCTATACATCGTTCTTCAGAGCCTCCTAATAAAAGTGCCCTGTCCCATTGTAAGTTATCTAGTCTGTTCAAGGAAATCCCCATTTCTGAAACAGGAAACACGTGTGCGCACACACACACACACACACACACACACACACACACACACACACATGCACACACCATAAAATTAACCTTTAAAAAATCAAGAAACGATGGCAATATAGGAAAAAAATCCTACTTCTATTCTGTAGAATATATATGTAAATATATATGTACTCCAGGATTCATGAAATATAATACTGTTAGAATTGTTCCTCTTTCTCGCATGCCTCTTTCTATGTCTTTCAGCCTGGCCTGGTAAATATCTGTTATGTCTATACATGTGAGAGGGTTGTAAAATAGTCATAGTGTACTTGGATAGCTTCAAAAAGGACCATGCCAATGTACTGTGGAAGTGAGAAGGGCCCCTGTGAAGACTTATGGTAGATTGTGTTCCACCAAACTTTGTTCAAATCATTGAAAAATGTATTGAACTGAACAAGGCCTAGAACAAGTGTCTTGGAGCACTACACTAGATAGCCGTCTCTAGTGATTAATTCATCAACAATTTTGAGGGCCAGTCTTTGAACAATTTTTGAATCTATATGCCTATATTATTATCCATCCCCACCTCTTGCCATCTTGTATATCACTATATCATGAGATGTTTTGTCAAAAGACTTCCCAATATTCAGGCACATCATGTCTCTCTCATTTTCCTGCTCTATTAGACTGCTATGCCTAGGAAATCTGTTTCCTAAACTTTCTATAAAATTACTAGGTAGGGTTATGGATGGGATCTTTGGTCCTATCCTACTGACCTTTTGCTGATGGACATACCAATACTTTAACAAATAATTTAATTGGAGAAAGTATGAGAAGTCTTACTTTCTAGACTGAATAATTAAAAATTTTATGCTAAGAATGGTTGTTCAACCAGCTATGAACAAGCTATCGTCCTTCCGTTCTGTGACTGAACTTCTTTCTCTTCAAAACGCAGCTAAGAATAATTAAACAAATAAACACAAATAACACAGCAACAAGCACATGAATTTTGATGAGCAGAAAACCGATGAAAAAGTACATATGATGGAGCATATGAGTAATAGCATTTGACTGTGTAGGATTGGAATTGACTGAATGAAAGTCTTCTCTCTCTCCTGGTCTTGCTCTGTAAGTTAATGTCCTTGTTGACTGGCTGTTCAAATAGGCTATGGAGTCAGAGTAACGACAACTGAATTAGTCTGATAGGCCACTGGGAAATCTTTACTCACACATTTATTTTTTGATTTATAAAAATGCACTGATCGAATACCCTTTGGGCATCCACTCAACAATGAATATCAATTTAAAATACAGTATAATCCCTTTCTCTATAACGTTTTCTAACAGGCTAAGAAAAGAAAATGCTACAGGGAAACAATTTAACAGGGGAAAAGCAAGTGTGTGTGCTCATATTAGACTGAGTCATTAAAAGTTGTGTGCTGGGAAATATAAATGGGTTTCATTGAATATTTCACTAAAATTAATTAAAGAGTAAGTTCTACCAAACACTTATTTCTCTCTCTCTCTCTCTCTCTCTCTCTCTCTCTCTCTCTCTCTCTCTCTCTCTCTCTCTCTCTCTCTCTCTCTCTCTCTCTCTCTCTCTCTCTCCCTCTCTCTCTCTCTCTCTCTCTCTCTCCCTCTCTCTCTCCCTCTCTCTCTCCCTTTCTGTATGTATGTAGTCCTATATGTTGTTAGATCAAAGATCAAATAGGGAAGCATTATTCAGATTTGAGGCCTGGCTACCAAAACTACTTATGACTTTGTAATGTTTGCAAATAAAGATAATATTATAATTTTATCATGACAACAAAATGTACAGTTGTGAATTTTTCCCCTAGATAAAAAGGCTTAAGATAGAAGCCATTCTTGATAAAATATTATTAGGGAAAATAGACTGAAAATGATGTGTGATCTTGACTATGGTTTTCCCAAGGACCAGTTTCCTTTATGAAATGGGAGAGCTCAACATTCACTTACTTTACCTATGACCTTAATCTTTGCCTCTGAATTCTATTTTTAGTGAATCCTTAACTTAAACTTTATTACGGCAGTCATTTTATCTTAGATTTCAATATGGATTGTTCCTTGTCTCTTAGCAATGACCTTGACTTATTATTCTTGAAGTGTGAAATATACCATTGAGAAGAGGAAATAGGGAGAGCTTAAAAAAGAATTAAGAAGACAGTAGTTGATACTTAACCACTAGAAGCCCCTAGACCATATAGTGGTCTGAAAGACTGAAATAAGAGCGCTGGCCCTGGAGTCAGGAGGACGTGAGTTCAAATCTGGCCTCAGACACTTCACATATTTACCAGCTGTGTGACCTTGGGCAAGTCACTTAACCCCAATTGCCCTACCTTCCCCCCTCTAAAAAAAGACTGAAATAGAGAATTCAGGTTTTTATGTAGTGTGATAGAAAGTGAGAGGAAGAATATTAATTATGCACATAGATGGATTTTCAATGCCAAATAACTAAAACATACACATGTAGAAATATGAGTTTTGTATGGATTAATACCATAAGCAACTAAATGAAACTGTGGGTAAGAGATCCTTTATATGGGAAAAGCTACAAAAGTCAGAAATCTATAACATCAGTCTGGAAATAAACTTTTAAGGATCAGCTTTTAACCATTCATTGCTTTATTCAACAAACATTTATTCTCAAAAGTTACCCTCATGGCACTGTGATTGGTGCTCAGACAAGTTTAAAAAAGAGGAAAAGGCACCGTCTTTACCATCAAAATATTCAGTACAGAAACATCATCATCATCATCATCAACATCATCATCAAATCCAACCTCTGAATTTACAGGCTCATGAATTCTGATCTTAGAGAATATGGGAGATTACAAAAAGAATGAAAAGTGATATTTAGAGGTGAAGTAGCATAACCAAGGGTAAAGGTCTAGCCCTTAGAAATGAAATTCAATAAAATTCATGTTAGAGATGGTCAGATATACTGATAGACAGCCTCAAAGCCAAGAAGAGCCAATTTCTAGTTTCCTGACTCTTGGGCTATGTAATATTTGGCATGTGATTTAACCTCCTTGTGTTCTAGAAAAACTCTCTTAAGACTTTAAGTTACAGAGAAGGTGCCTGTTGCATTAGTAGAGGGAATTTCCTCACCCGGGAGCTCACTATGCCAATGAAGTCACATGACCAATGATTTCCTTGACATATTAAGCACAAACTTTGTGCAGAGTGCGAGGTCCTAGAGGATTAAATTAAAAATTAAAATTAAATTCATTAAATATACAATTAAAAATACTCCCTCATGAAGCTTACAATGGAATAGCGAAGATATATCACAAACAATAATGGATTCAAAATGGACTATGGTAACAGCATAAAAGACATAAAAATTTCCATGGAAGAACTGAGGAAAGAAAGAATATTTCCAACTAAGTGGATCAGGAATGTCTCATAGGAGAAGTAACATTTGAATTGGAATTTAATGGGTAGATAGGATTTAGCCAAGTAAAAATGAAAATAGGAAGAGGGGGAACATTTCTGGGCATGGCACAAGCAAAAACATGGTAAGAGGAAGCATAGGATAGGTATGGAATTATGAGAACTTCAGTTTCACTAGAGTTTAGAGTATGTGATATGAAATAATGATAAATAGGCTTCATAGAACAGTAAGGAAAGAGTTAAATGCCTTGCTGTACATTTTGAGGTTGTACATTTTCATATATTGTGGGTGTGGAGATTTTCAAACTAATCTATGATTTAAGATAATAAGCTACAATTATATATAGAAAGAGATTCAAGAACCAGGATCTTTTAGTAAGTCAACTTACTTTACGTATTGAATCTTTAAGACAAAACATACATTCATATATATACACATATGCACATATGTATACATATGCATATATAATACAATGTGATTGTATTATATGTAATATGGAAAACACATAGGAATGTACTTTAACGAAGTGACCAGTTGTGACCTTAGAGTAGTATTCTCCAGACTTTTTTAATTAAGCATTCCTATCAGTTAAGAAAGAAAAAAAGCAAGCACTCCCAATATGCATGTGTGTATATATATATGCATATATATATTATATATATTTAATTATAAATTTTATATATGTGTAGAACCTGAGCCAGGGGACTTTAGAGATGTTTACTACTGCTACATTGGCAGAGGGTGGACAGGGGTGAGTCTGGGGCTAAGGATTGGACAATGAAAGGGAATAACTGCTGGCTTGACCCTCTGCCCACCTTACTATATTATGCTGTGGAAGGAGGTAGGAGGAAGGGAGGAGAGCGGTGTATGGGGGAGCTGTAGCCAAATGTGTAATGACCATCTGCCAGCCTACCTGCCTTGTAACATTGGGCTGAATGGCCAGTAAAGTTTATCCTGGGAGCAGTCATGTCCCACAAGCATACTAAGGAGGTGTACGCTATCCTGAGTTCTAATATTTTGTTTGTTTACCTGGATAAATTGTTTTGTGCACCTTGCTTTGGAGGTCATTACCTTCCTTACAAGACTGACAATGAAGGATTCCTCACTTGTCTCAGTAGATAGGTGATAGATAGGTGTGGAATGAAATATTCATTTTCTGACATAGACACTGTGCTGATTTCTTTTGCCTGATTGTGCTTAAATATTATAAGGGAAGCTTCTGTTGGGAGTGGGAAAATGAACAGGAAATTATAGGGATATAAAATATTTTTTAAAGTATATAGCAAAATACTAATATAAGGTGGTACATTTATTGCTAATTATTCTTTGAATCTAGAGCAAATTAAATTATGTCAATATCCTGCATTGTTAGTAACATACATCCTACCCTTTAAAAAAAGCAAAGTCTGTTGGGTGTGGTAGCGTTTGCCTGTAGTCCCTGCTCCCAGGGAGACTGAAGGCAGCAGATCACTTGCGTTTGGGAGTTTTGAGTAGCAGTATGGCTAAACCCTGTCTAAGGACCTCGCTAAATCTGACACCATTGCAGTGAGCCCCAAGGAGTGGAGGACATCAAACCTAAAAAGGGGCAAAGCTACCCAGATCAGAAGAATGAAGCAGGTTGAAGCTTCTATGCTGATCAGTTTCATTATTGGTCCCCTGAGAGGTCACTACCAAATGTCCAGCCTGGGAGAGATAGGGGAGTCCAGTATATAAAAAAGGCAAAGATGGACAAAGCCCAGTTCTGAGAAGTGAACTTCACATGTATCATGTCTTAGACAGTGAACTTCAGTAAGATGTATGGATATGTGACATGTATACCCTTTACAGATCTTACAGGACAGAGGTCAGTTTCTATTCTGGGTTATGTACCTACCTGCTCCAAACAATAGCAAAAACAACAACAGCAGCATTTATGTGAATTTATATACTCGTGTACAGACATCTGGGCACACGTATATGCATGCATATATTCATCATATACACATGACACATGTATGTATGCATGAATATGCATATCACTGTGCATTTCTAAGGTGTATGTATACATTGCATATATCTTCATATTATTAGGCATATTGTTGTTGTTGTCATAGATTGTTGGTGAGGACGTACCAAGGAGGAACATAAGTGCTCAATATATCATGAGTTTGGCAGTTTATTACTTACAGGCATGAAAGTATATGGCTCCCTCACTCTATAATTCCACAGGCTTGAGTGTACAGTAGGATTTGTGCCCTCCTTGAGAGCCCAGATATCTTAGATCTCTGCCCTTATGCAGGATTGTTGTTGCTGGCAGATTAACAAGGACTATGCAGGAGGGGACCTTATGGGTAGTCAACCAACTTGTTGTCTTGAAGATGAACCCTCTTATCAGTCTCAATAGCATTGTCTCCTTCATCCTGAAAAACCTTTCCATCCCCACTATCATTCTAATCTCTGCCCTTTGTTGCTAAAAACCATCTCTATGTTGATAACTCTCAAATCTACCTCTGTTGCCCCAAACTGTCTACTGTCCTACAATCTTGCATCAACAACTGACTTTTAGACATCTTGAACTGGATGTCCAGTAAGATGTCATAAACTCAACATGTCTACAACAGAACTCGGTATCTTTCCCCCTCAACCCTCCCTACCTCCTACCTTCCTGTCGAGGGAAACACCATTCTCTTAGCCTCTCAAGCTTGCAGCCTAGGAGTCATCCTAGATTCCTCACTATCTTTCACTTTCCATATCCAATCTTTTGCCAAGGCCTGTCAACTTCATCTTTGCCATATCTCTCCAATATGTCCCCTTCTCTCCTCTGACACAGTTACCACTTTGGTGCAGGCCTTCTTCAGGTCCACCTGAACTATTATAAAAGGCTGCTGCTGCCTGCCTGCTTCAAGTCTCTCCCTGCCCCAATCCATTCTCCGTCCAACCACTAAAGTGATTCTCCTAAAGCACAGATCCAAACAGTGGCTCCCTATAACCTCCAGGATCAAATACAAAGCTCTCTGTTTGGCTTGCAAAGCCCTTGATAACCTAACCCCTTCTTACCTTTCCAGTCTTCTTACACATTATTCTCTGTCACAGAATCTAATGACACTGTCCTCTTGGCTGTTCCACGAGCAAGACACTGCATCTTTTGTGTCAAAGCATTTCTCTGGATCTCCTTCATTCCTGGAATGCTCTCCCTCCTCTGCCCTGCCTTTCCTGGCTTCATTTAAATTCCAACAAAGATCCCTTCTTTTACTGGAAGCCTTCCCCAACTCCTCTTAATTCTAGTCCCTTCTCTCTTTTAATGATTTCCTATTTATCTCCTATCTAGCTTGTTTCGTATATATTGGTTTGCATGTTTTGTCTCGGGCATTAGTAAATTCCTTCAGGTCTGGGACTGTCTTTTACCTCTTTTTGTACCCCCAGTACTTGGCACAGTGACTGGTACACAGTAGGTGCTTAATAAGTGTTTAGTGATTGATTGACTTTGAAAGTTTGCTAACCTTGCATAGAAGTTTGCTACATCGATAGTTTATGAACCTTACGTTCCTAACCTTAAATACAGCTGACCAACCCAATTATTAGGTACA
The DNA here is from genome assembly GCA_028646595.1 of Phalanger gymnotis. Lineage (NCBI taxonomy): Eukaryota > Metazoa > Chordata > Mammalia > Diprotodontia > Phalangeridae > Phalanger > Phalanger gymnotis. Next base: position 80,476,471 of record CM053627.1, read on the forward strand.
TAGGAACTTCCTGATACATAGGAGGATCAATTGGTGGTCAAGCATGGAGTCATTTCTGTCAGCTGAGGCCTAGCTATTTGCCAGTCCTCACATTTACAAAGCACTTTATATCCATTTCCTTGTTTGATATTCACAACAACACTTTGAGGTAAGCACTATTACATATTCATTTTACAATGAAGAAAGTGAGGTTCAGACAGGTGAATGACTGGTCTAGTGTCACACACTTCTGAAGTATTTAAGACAGGATTTATACACAGATTTTCCTGGCTTCTAATATACCCCACCTATGAAAGCAGTTTTCAAAAAGAACCTTGTAGTTATAACATATGACTTATTTTTAAAAAAATAAAAGTTAATGTGTATCTTTATAATACAGGTAGATTCAGATATTTAATCCTGAAGCTGTTTTGCTATTTTTCTGTAATGTAGTATTAATGCATTCAGTTTTGAGTCACTGATATGAAATTAACGTTTTTTTGGTATTGGTACCAGTGAGAAACTGGCAAATTCATGAGGACCAGATGCCTCTCTGGAAGTGTCTTGCTAAACATAAACTCCCACCTGAAGATAATGACTCAGTGTCTCTTGGTGAAAACAGAAAATTTCTACTGAAAATAACATTTTGCGTGGGAATGGAAATATTTCACCCATTTGGAAGAAAAAAGTTTTCATAAATCATGAACATTTAACCCCACTTGCACTCCCATCTCAGCTTCCGAATTATGGTTTGCCTCTTACTATGAGAAATTACATTTAATGAAACCTTTATCCCCAAACAGTAAACTCATTGCAGTGAAGATTTTTTCAAGAACAAAGTCAGACCACATATAGGGCTTTTTCTGAGTAAATTGCCAGGGGGAATCAATGCATAGCATGATAAAAGTCAAATGCTTTCTAAAAGCATGTGGGGGAAAATGCCGTTTTAAAAATGAAGAGGCATTTAGTGTGACAAAAACAACTTCTAAGGCAGAGACCATTTACTTCATCAGATACTTTCAAAGTTTCATCTCCAGATGTCATATTGCTCAGAAAGAGAGAATAGAGTAGAATTATTTTTCTAAACTTGTTTGACTCTTCAGCTGTTGCTTATAGCAATATTGAATACTTCTTCCTATTTGATAAATGTTATTAATGAATATTTATGTGCTTACCCTTCACTCTCATCTAGATTTCAAGATCTTTGAAATCAGGGATTGTACTCTACATCTTTGCCTTCAGCTTGGTCCTCTGTCTCTCTCTAATCTAGTTTTTTGAACGATATGGCCTGACTCTTAGCCTGCTGATCATTATCTCTCTCTCTCTCTCCCTCTCTCCCTCCCTTCTTCTCTCCCTCCCTCCATCTCTGTCTCCATACTTCTTCATACTATGATCTTTAGACCATTTTTATTACTTTTACTCAGTCACGTTCAAAAGATTTGTCCAAGGCTGTGGTACAAATCTATGGCAGAGCCCAGGACTATATTCACAGCCTTTGACTTCACAGTCTTTTAATCCGTCTCAGGTCCATTGAGTCACTCTGCCTTTTGTCCCTCTGTCATTTAAAACACTAAAAATAAAGCAACCCTACCATTAATGTAATTATAGATGGTTCATTTACATCTGTATAACACATGGTTTCTAAACAAAGAATCGTGCATTGTACATCTGCTGCACATTTCAGAAGTATTGCTCTCAAAACCTTTCCTGGTTATATCTTCATTGAAAACAACTCCTTTTGCTTCCATATATCGTTCCATTTTGAAGTATGATCTTATGTGTATTCTGTCTGAATTATCTGATTATCTGATGGGGTAACTTGTACATGTGCTAAAAGCATTTTGTCATGTTTAGTTTTAGAAAACTAAAGCCAAATCCAATATAGTATTGCAGAATTACAGAATCATATAATGTCAGGACCAGAAGGGCCTTGGGTAACATCTAGTACAAACTCCTCATTTGACATATAACATGACTGAGTCATACAAAGGTGAAATATCTTGTCCAAGGTCACAGATTTAGCAAGGGGCAGACCTGAGACTCAGTTCCACATCTCTTATATTATCATAGGATTTATAACTGCAAAAATACCATATAGGCCATATAACCTTAGAGACCATATAGGCCAATTAACTCATGCAGATGAGGATCTGAATCCTAGAGAGTGGAAATGATCTCTTCAAAGCTGTACCATCAATAACAGAGGCAGGATGTCTTTCAAGGCTCTTTCTAATAAGCTGTGTGGTATTCCATTAATTAAGATGATCTTTCTTTCGAAACTGACCATTTCTCACTACTTGCAAACCATGTCCTCACTGTAGCATCTTCTATGAAGTCCAGTCACCCCATCAGCTTTCACTTGGGCAAGACTCCAATACGAAGCAACTAGCACACCGTCATCTCTTTTCTCCCTGTGTAGTGAACAGAATATTAATCTGAACATGAGCTAGCACCAGTGCAACCTTTTCCATTAAAAAAGTCATTTTTCAGTTGTTTAATTTTCAGTTAACTTTCAACCCAGGCTCTCTTTGAAAATGAATTGATTTGTAATATAACAGGTCCAAATTATCAAGGACATGTAGGACCAGAAGAAGAGGTGAATTGGTCATTTGTCAAGAGGAAGGAATAGCACATAAGGGTTGCACTAACATCCTTTCCTCTCCTTCTTCCTCTTCTCCCTCTCCTTCTCTTTTTCCTTCCTTCCTCCTCTTCCCCTCCCTGATATAAATATACATAGAGGAAGGCTTCTGTGGAAGATTTATGGGGGAAAAATACCCACAGAAAAGTACAGAACAAGATGAGAAGGCATGGATGTGCTGTGATCTGCACCAATAAAGATAGTACTCAAATTGGTGAGATCGTAGATCCATTGAAGTATGAAAGCCTATTGGCCAAAACATGTCACATTTCTTTGTCTCTACCACTCCCTCTTCAAATAAAGTTTGTGCAGAACTCAAGAGCAGCCTTCAAATCAACTTACAGACTTTTGTCTGCCCTTCTAGCTTCTTGTAGTGGGGAGTAAAGTGTAGAATATGCAATAGTATTTTATCAGACTCCTCTGTGGTTGTTGAAAATAGGACTGCAAATTCACAATTCCTCCATCCCCCTCTTCCACTATCCAACCCTACAACTTTCACAGAAAATATATTTTTTCTAGTAACTATGTCTAATTAGAATTTTTTCATTACATGTCTCTCTACACAAAGATATATATATATATACATATATATGCAGTAGATACACACATACATATGTAAGAGACATACACACATATGTATATGCAGCTAGGTGGCTCAGTGGATAGAGTGCTGGGCTTGGAATCAGGGAGACTCATCTTCTTGAGTTCAAATCTAGCCCCAGACACTTACTAGCTATGTGACCCTAGGCAGGTCACTCAACCCTGTTTGCCTCACTCATCTGTAAAATGGGGACACTTTGGAGAAGGAAATGGCAAACCACTTTAGTATCTTTGCCAATAAAATCCTGAATGGGATCACGAAGAGTCAGGCATGACTGAAGAATGACCCAATAATAACAGATCTGTCTATCTATCATTTATCTATCTATCTATCTACACACACACACACACACACACACACACACACACACACACACATACATATATATTTATGGGTACAGATTACATTTTGTGGTTGGTAGATAGCCTATATTCAGATCAATATACAGATAGAAGATACAATTAATACCATCTAGGCTCATCATATTCTCTCTATTACATGTTAGTGAATATCAGTAAGAATACAGTTTAAAAAGGAGGCTGCAGTTTTGACAATCTTTTCTGTACAAGGCCATGTCAGTTTTGTTTCTATAATGAAGCTATTGGGCAATCTGTCAAAGTACCTTACTTTGCCATTCTATCTCCTTCACTGGGACTGTGTCTGAATAGCCAGAGGTGCCATTCAATTGCCAGAAGAAGGGAACATGTCATTATGGCCCATCTGAACACACCTAGTATGAGCAGTTTTGATATCTACTGCTGGGTTGGGCTACATGGTGATAACTTGAGGTTGTTGTTGTCATTACTCTTTTAATAGACTTCAACTGCTTGAGGATCACACTAATTTGCTTCAATGTTGACATCATCAGGTAATTTCAAAGAGTGATTTAACTTCCTCAAATGGGAAAAGAAGTTACCAAAGCACTTGTGATTTTTTTATCTTCTCCAGCTAATTCTATGCCAATCTTTTAGCACAGACTCCTTTGCTTTGAAAGATCAAATGGCTTGTAAATTTGGGTCATTGTCTTAATTTTCACTTTCACTCCTGTTCATTGAAACATGAAAGAGCTGAAAACAAGGCTTAAAATAATTCTAATGGTTCCAGATTCAGTGCTTAGGTGAACATCTGTTGATGGTCATTGACATGCAGTGATTATTTAGAGCAGCAAACTACTGACCTATTCTATTGGGGAGTAAAAAATAGACTGCTCCCCCTTTTTTGGAGATAAAGTCATGCACTCAGGGCTCCAAGGCACTGTTTGGTGCACTGGAGCAATTATTTACCAAATGGTACCCAAATTGCCTTAAAGAATGAATGTGGTCCAAAAACAGAACAATTTATTCTTTACTCACTGGTTGGCTCAGGGTCAGAGATTTTCCATTTTGCTTCAATGGGAAACATTTTATAGTCAGTGACAATCAAATGGAAAGTTGCTTAAACTGTGCTATGCTTAGCACCTTAGCTCTAGTGCATGCTTATAATTACGTTTATTAAATAGCTCTGCGTTGATGTCTAATCCAGAAATAAAAAAAAATACCTGTTTCTGTTTTCTTACCACGTTAGAGAGATGGGGTAGACACAACATCTTTCATGGTTCTCTGAGATATGATTGGTATAATCTTCGTAGTCTTTTGTTTGCTCTCATGTTGAGTCTTGGCATCACAGTTTTACACCCAGATCATTTCCCTACTAAATGTAAGGAGGGAAGGAGAGAAAACTAGTGAACTAGCTTTCAATGGATGATTTCATATTTATACAAAAAGCTAAGATGCTCAAGCAGGTGGGACAGCTAGGTGTGCAGTGGATAGAGTGCCAGCCCTGGAGAACCTGAGTTCAAATATGGCCTCAGATACTTACTAGCTGTGTGACCCTGGGCAAGTTACTTAACCCTAATAACCTCCAAAAAGAAAAGAAAAGCTTCTCAAGAAGGACTTCCTGTTCACCAATCAGAATGACTGACTGACCTGATTAGGCAATACAAGATCTATTTACTACTGTGTTACTTTTTCTCTTTGATATTTAAAATTGGGAAGAGGTAAGCCAAGGTATAGGCTCCAGAAAAATGCAAAAGGGCAATTTTTGTTTTGACATCTCTAAATTTTGACATCTGCTATTCTCCTATCCTAATACAATTAGTTAGCTATATCTTTTCATGTGCACATATAATGTGTGCATACAATAATATTTTATTTATATTTTCAGATAACTCAGAGAACTATGACATATGCAAATAAGCCATTTTGCAAGTTTACGAATAGTTTTATGGAAATCATAAAAAATTGTCATAAAAACTGAGAAGAAAATAACATTTGGTAGAGTTACAAGAAAACCTTATTCAGCAGTTGGGGATAAATTCTTCTTTCAAAAACAGAAAAATCTTTGTTGCTGTTCTTTGATTAGCAAAATTGGAGCTAGGATCAATTTATAATCATCCTCTCCTCCCAATTTCCTAAGTCTCTGATTTCTTCCTTTACCTTTTACAGATAAGCAAAATACATAAAAATATGACTTATTTACCACTGAAGTACTTTCCAGTTCTAAAGTTCTTTGATTCTAAAGTTCTTCTTCTCTCTGACCTTAAAGCATGAAACAAAATACACTACCAGAATTTTCTATATTCACAAACTGGTTAGAGTAGGCCCTTTAAAGGGATCATAGCATTTTTGTCACAGAAATTTAGAGTTGGAAAAAACCTCAGAGCTCCACTGGGCTAAGCCATGCCTAAAGAATAATGTACTAGGTCCCTTCCAGCCTAGATCTATGAACCTGAATAAGTGATCATTCAACCTCCTTTTGAAGACCTCCACTAATGAAGAACCCCTTTACTTTCTGAAGCAGTCCATTCCATATGAGGAATGGGCTCTAATTGTGGGGAAGATTTCAACATCTGCCTCTGGGGCGGGGGGGGGCATTTCCTCTTACTGTTCCTCATTGGCTAAAGTCCAGTAGAACAAGTGAAATCCCAGTAGCCCAGTGGTGGATTTTAGGTAAAATCGGGGCTCTATAAAATGTATATGTTTATGTGTGTGTATAGATAAGTTTGTGTGTTTGTTTAGAAAGAAAAAACAAAGACATAGGGAAAAACAGAGAAAGACACAAGTGACAGAGGAGATAACAAGACAGGAGAGGAGGGGAGGGAAATAGTAGACAAAGGAGCATAGATCAGAAGAATTCAGGACAAACCAAAAGCTGGAATATTCATTCATTGTAGTAGTTGAATCTAAAGAGTAAGTGTCAGGGAAGAAGAGGAGGAAATACCTGATCCAACAAAGAAGAGAACCAGAAAAAAAGTGAAAACACCTAGGCATAAGTTGGTTTATGTGAGTAACGCTTTCTTCATTGCTCTCAGTTATCTTTCTCTTTTGACTCTTTAGATTCAGCTCCTGTGTTAACATGTTACTTTTCTTCATTCTTGTTTCCCCCTTCCTATATGTTTGTTTAGTTTTCATTAAAAAAGTATTCACTTGTGCCAATTAACATTGATCCTGGCAGTTAGAGGCAGCGAATAGAAAGACAGACTTGGCATTCTATCTATGCCACATATTGGCTGTATGACTCTGAACAAACCAGGCCATTTTGACAGTATAACCATTCAGTGTAATCATGCCTAAAGCAACCATTTTTTCCAAGACTATGAATCAGGAATCGAATTAGTAGAAGGAGTTTTCTCACTGTGCATACTATATAAGAGAGAAATCACAGGTCTAATCCAAAAAAAAATTAATGATAATCATTACAATTTCTTATATATGTGCTAACTACCTACCCTTTCATTTAGGAAAATTTTTCAAAATTTAGACCAAGAAAATTTAGGTACCTTAAATATTAAGACACTTGTTGCAAACTTGTTGTGGTTGTTATTAAATTTGGACTGCCTAGATTACTGCCTCAATTCTCCTCAAGTCTTTTTGACACAGGTCTAGCCCTCCAGTGGCTAACTGAAGTATTTAGTTCATGTACTTTTATTGACAATCGTAACTTTAACAAAATGGATTACTGAGGAAGCACGGACAAGATTATAAGTTCGTTTAGACTTTTTCCTATGGATTATTTTAAAAAAAATCTTTACTATTAGACATTTCCCACCTGTCATTTAAATTTGGAGAAAGACAAGATTCTCCTCATCCATTGTTCTCCACATGTACTTTGGCATGATGCACTTTCCAACTACTTTTGCTGCCACTATGAAGTCAGATGTTAGAGGTCATCTAGATGCTTTTAGATACTAATAAGAAGCTTATAGATAATGTAATATCTGCTAGGATAGATATAATAGAAACAAGTCTGAGGAGGCGTGTAAGGGGGATTCATTGGGAGAGAAGGAAGTTGGGTTGGGGAGAAGTTTGGTTCAGGGGAAATTACATCATCTCAATCTCTACTAATTTTTAATATCCAAATTACTATAGAGATGATGTCTTCTGCCTTAATTTATGTATTCAATGCCATACCAATTAAATTAGTGAAAAGAAGACTGTATAGAACAGAAAAATCATAACAAAATTCATCTGTAAGAGCAAAAGGGAATCAGTGAAAAAAAAATGTGAAGGAAGATGGCTTAGCAGTACCAGATCTCACACTGTATTACAAAGCAGAAATCATCAGAATAATCTGGCAGTGATTAAAACATAGAGTGGTAATAGATTAGGTACACAATATGCAGTAGTAAATTACCATAGTAATCTAGTGTTTGACAAACTCAAAGATCAAAAGATTTTGAGACAAGAAATGACTCTTTGACAAAAATTTCTGGGAAAACTGTTTGGCAGAAACCAGGTATAAATCAGCATCTCACACAATGTATCAAGATAAGGTCAAATTGGGTATGTGATTTAGACATAAAGGATGATAACATAAGCAAATTAGTGTAGCATGGGAAAAGTCAAATGTATGGATAAGGAAAGAATATGTGACCAAAGAAGAGATAGAGCATCACAGGATGTAAAATGAATAATTTTGATTACATTAAATTTTTAAAAATGTTTTATAGAAACAAAACCATTTAAGTATTAAAAGAGAAATAGGAAATTGGGAAAAATTTTAGAGAAAATTTCTTGATTTCATTTCTCAAGGATATAGAGAATGAAATCAAATTTATAAGGATATGAGTCATTCTCCAATTGATAAATGGTCAAAGGAAATGAATAGGCAGTTTTCAAAAGAAATTCAAACTATTTATAGTCACATGAAAATAATATTTTAAATCACTACTGACTAGAAAAATGCAAATGAAAACAATTTTGATGTTCCTCCTCACACCCATCAGAGTGGCTAATATGACAGAAAAGGAAAATGTCAAATGTTGGAGAGGATGTACAAAAATTGGGGTACCAACGCACTATTGGGGAATTGTAAACTGATCCAACCATTCTGTAGAGCAATTTGGAACTGTGACAAAGAACTATAAAACTGTACATATCCTTTGACTCAGCAGTGCTACTAATAGGTCTGTATCCCAAAGAGATAAAAAACAAAAAGGAAAAGGATCTATATGTACAAAAATATTTATAACAGCTCTTTTTGTGGTGACAAAGAATTAGAAATTGAGGGAATGCCCATCAATTGGGGAGTGGCTGAACAAGTTGTGGTGATGGGTTGAAGGACCAAGTGAAGGAATCATATTGGTCTACAAAAAACAATGAGCAGGATGCTTTCAGAAAAAAAAAAAAACCTGGGGAGATTTACATGAACTGATGCAAGGTGAAATGAGCAGAAACAGGAGAACACTGTACACAGTAACAGCAATATTGTATGATAATCAAGATAATCAATTGAGAATGACTTAGTTATTGTTAGCAATACAATGACCCAAAACAATTCCCAAAGTACTTATGATAAAAAATGCTATCTATCTCCAGAGAAAGAACTGACAGAATCTTAATGCAGATTGAAGCAGACTTTTTAAAAATTTCTTTATTATTCTTGCTTTAAATTTTTTTTTGGTCTTCATTTTCTTTTGCAACATGGGTAATATGAAAATGTTTTATATGACTGCACCTGTATAATCTATATCAAATTGTCTTGTCAAAGAGGGGGGAGGGGTGAAAGGGAGGAAGAGAATTTGGAACTCAAAATTTTAAAAGTCAGATATCAAAAATATTTGTTTATATGTAATTGAGAAAAAATTAAAAAGTGAAAAAGATCATTTCTCATTGCATACGTCTTTTCTTTCGGCCCCAAGTTATGTTTTTTTTTTCAGCTAGTTCTTGGTAAAGATATTTCTGTCCCCTTCTGTGCACACACAAGACATTCTGAAATGGAGAAAGATGTCTTTTTTGTGGCAATTCCTTTGAAATAAGAAGAATTCCTTCATGAACATGAAAGCTACTTCTAGGTCTCTTTCCAGGATGACAAATTCACTTCTACCTCCTCTCTGCCTATAATCTGGACTTTGCCTTTGGTTTCCTCTCCAAGTTTTATCTCAGTCTTGGAGACCTGGTCCCAGCCCAGGCCTCCAAGAGACTTTTCTGACTGGTTCACGCCATGCCACCTCCTTTGCCCTTCCTTCCTTTCTTCTCCAATCTCCTCCATTCCACTTTCCTTTTAAGTTCTCTTCCAGGGTTCTTTAATTAGTGTGGTCTCAAATATTTTAGGACAGAGTTAATGTAGAAATTTGTTTTGCTTGATTTTGCATATTTATTACAAGGGTCTTGTTTCTTTTTTCTTTTCTTCCAGTGAGGACGTATGAGAAGTTGGGAGGTATTAGGGATAGGGCAACTCCTCCCCACCCAAAAAAGAAGAAAAAGAGAAAGGAAAAAGAATAGGAAAAGAGGGTCTAGTCACATTTTTCAAAAATTCAGGGAGGAGAAGGAAGTCCAGAAAGAAGCAGAAAATCAAGATAGCTTTGAAAGCTAAAATAAGTTGAACTTATATTTAAAAAAAGGAAAAGCAAGCTGTATGTAATATAGGCCTATTATTTCATACACAATCCTCTTTTCTGGTCTACTATGTACATTGAAAGTCTCATTTGGTGTTTGTTCAGTTAAGATTAAAATAAATAAATAAAGACGTCTCTACCAATATTAGTCTTCATTAAAGGAGCCTGATTTTTCTCAGGGCAGGCCCTCTCCCTACTAAAATAATGTGAAAAGTGGCATTGAGCTTTTACTGCTCCTAAAGCAGGCAGCTCCCTATTTGATGGGATTGGAAAGGCTTTTTCTCCTCCAAAATATCTTTCCCACTGGTCTGCTAGTGTTCCTGAAACCTACCATTAGAGTAATTTTTCAGATGAGGACACTGGCTCCAAAAATCTTTTGTTAAAATGCTAACTAACTGGAAGGGGAAGCATATCAATGCATTAGCTCTTGTTAACATGCCAGAGCCCATTGGAATCAGTGTGCTACAGTGGAAAAAGCATCATTTGTGGAGTCAGAGTCAGATGTGGGTTCCAGATCTCTTTGGATACTAATAGTTTGACCTCTGAAAAATCACTCCATCTCTCTGCAGCTCTATTTTCTCATTTAAAAATGAGGATATAACTCATGCTACCTGCCTTAGAGGGATACTGACCAGTAGATTTTGTCACAGAACTGCCAAAAGATCTTCAGTATCCCAGCTTCCTGAATGGGGTCCAAATCTAATTCAGCAGGCTTACAAAGCACTGCATAAATAGAAGGTAATATTTGATCAGCTTAACTGGGTGCCACTTAGCAGAGAGCAAAGACCTGAAAGAATAGGATCAAGGACAAGTAATGTTAGAAGAGGTGGGAATTTTGGGAAACTTCTGGATTTTGCTGCTGTGTAAAAAAGCAGGCTCAGGATGGTAGTGCTAGTCTATAGGAGTCAGGACTAAGCATCTGGTGAGAAAGGGAGCAGGTCACTAGTAGCAACTATAATTGTTCAGTCAGTCAATAAACATTTATTAAGAACCTACTATGTGTCAGGCAGTGTGCTAATTATAGAAGAAAAAAAAAAGACAAAAGACAGTTCCTGATCCCCAAGAGCTCCCAGTCTGATGGATTAAAAAATTCTTCTTGCATAATGTAATCATTAGGTTTATTAACAATCAACAAATATTCCTTAAATGCCTACTATGTGCTATAGTACTATAGGCACAGTGATGGACACTGGGGATACAAATAAAAAGAATGAAACAATCTCTAATCTCAAGGAACTTACTTTCTAAAATGGGAGATAACAAGTACATATATAAATATGTGCAGAATAAATAGGAAGAGGATAAATATAAATAAACACAAAATAGTTAATGCAAGGTCATTTTGGAGGGAGGGCAATAGCAACTGCAGGAATCAGGAAAAGCTTCATGCAGAAGGTAGTGCATGGAAAGAGATTCTGTGAGGCAGAGGTGAAGAGGAAGGTATCTTTTTGACAGAAGTTTTCATTTCGGAAATAAAATTAGGCCAAGGGCAGACAATAGGTCAAATTTATTAGATTAAAAGAACCTCATGGGATTGTTTTGCTTCAGCAGGAATAATATACTTCTCTGTCTTATTTGGAAATCCCTTACCCTATAGAGTTAAATGTAGGCTAATTAGTTTAAGTTTTCCATCAGATCCTGAGGAAGAGGTTAATTTGCAACGTGATTGCTTCCCAGGAGCCGCTATCAATCCTGCCCTTCTCTCAGGTATTATTTGCTGATAAGTTTGTTCTGATTATGTAATGTTTCTCTTACAATGTTTGACTGCCAAATGCTTATTGCCTTATCAGAAGACAACACAGTAACATTACCACAAAATTGCCATTGTTTACAACACACATCATAGAGAATTATTGCACAACCCTGGCCCATATTTCATGGTAATTCACCAAGTAATTTGCAGTGCAGATGCATTTGCCTATCCCATTAACTGGCAGGAAACAGCCTTTGGTGATCAGACAATGGCAAATTGAGGTTATTCTGAATCCTCATGGAGTGAGACATTCTGGAAAGTGGAATCTTCTGAATAGTTGAAGGTTTACTTCTTTAGACACTAATTTTTTTAAAAAAAGCAAACAATTTTGGAGGAAATTTTTTTTGAAATGAATCGCATGCTTTCACATCTTAGGAACTGGATGCTTTAGTTTATATTCAACCTAATGCAATTCAGCAAACACTTAAAATTCTATTATTGGCAAGACACTGAAGATATTAAAAAAAGAAGAAGAAACTGTCCCTACACTCAAGGAACTTATAGTCTCCTTGGGGAATAACTTATATGAACTCAGACAAGTAAAGGCAATGTATATGGAAAGTAAACGCAAAGGAATTTCAGAAGGGAGGCATTAATCATTGTTGTATGATATCATACAATAATGAAGCCATCTGGGTATACTGAGATGGGTAGGGCTGCTTGCCCCTATACTCTGTAGCCCCAGACTGCTTTCCTTTTGAGTTTTTGTGTCTGCTTTTAATCTTTTTTTTTCTCCCTTGCCATCAGGTTTTCAGCAATCTCTTCACTATTATCATCATTCTTTCTACTTTCCCTTTCTACATTTTCTAGAGCTGTGCAAAGCAACCACAGGCTCTGAAGTAATGACCAGAGGTGTTTTACTGTGAAAAGCATTCTAGTCTTTTTAGCACATGTACTTTACTTCTGAGACTTCATGATGTTGATTGGGTTTTATGAAGTCCTTTATTTGGAGGTAAGAGTGAAAGAGAGATGTGGAGAGGTTAAATTCCATTTTCTCAGTCATGTTGTGGATAAATGAATAGTGATGCATGAATGGTAAAGCCTTTAGTAAGGGTTTCTTATGTGCCAGACACCATGATAAGCAGGAGAGAGAATAAATAAACAAGCAAGACATCCCTGAAGGAGGAAACATTCTAGTGAGAGAAGATAATACATAAAAAGAGGTGGAGAGCTGGGTAGTGGAGGTGTCTGTGTACATGTGTAATACTGCATGATTTGAACATGGCCAATAAGTCACATGGAGGCTTGATAAGGTGAAGGCTCACCTATTAGATGGCAAAGATGTCAGTTCTAGATAAAGGATGTATTATGCAGAAGGAAGGGGAACAGGGGAGAAAGGAAGAAGGGAGGGAGGAGGAAAAAGGAAGAAGAGAAGAAGGAAAGGAGGAGGAGGAAGCATTTTTTTCAGAGATTGAGTAATCACTTGACAAAAATATTGCAGAGTTTTGGCGTTTAGATACAGGATACACCAGCTAGCCTCTGAGGTCCCTTCTAAGTCTGGGATTCTGTGATTGGTGTTGATGTGATTAGAGATCTTCTCCTCTCATTCAATAGGGCCTTTACTTACGCTCTTTACTTACTAGGTTCTAGGTTCCAGGCCTACACCCTTTCACTAATTAGGTCACAAGAGGTGTGAAGCCCTCAGGAACCAAGGAGAGGTGCTAAGACCAGAGCCAATTTTTATTTGCACTGAGTTTTAGCTATTCAGATGGGCATGAATTCAGCCAGAGGCCTGAGTTCTAGCCAATCAGATGCCGGCTAGAATTGTATATAAGAAGAGATCAGAGTGTGAGAGAAGCAGAATTGAGAAGCAGACATCAAAAAAAACATTGAGGCAGCAGATATCAAGAGGGTGTTGAAGTGCAGACATTGAGAGAGAAAGTGTCAAGAAGGACTGCAGAGTGGAAAGTGCAGACCAGAGAGTTGTGGAGATCAAAAAGTTGAGAATCTACAGCATTGAGAGATTGGAGAACTGAGAATCTAGAGAATCCAGGAGACTGCAAGGACTCTGAGAACTGCAAGGGCTTTCAGAACTGTGGGAGAGGATGCAAACAAACATTCAGTTAGGATTTGTAAGTGATTGTTTACAGGAAGGTCCTGGCAGGGGAGATGGTTACAGGATAACTTGGTTCCTTGGTATAATGCTATGTTATAATATCCTTGTTGCTACGTTGAGGTGGGCTTACTGGTTTGGGAATATAATTACTGCTATGTTGAATTGGAGTTATTGGTCTTGGAATTTGATACTCTGGTGTCTAAATAAATGTTATATTTCCTCTGCCATCTACCTAGAGGGTTTCTCATACTTGGCAATTCTGAACCATACAGGTATGTTCATGGTCATCCTCAAGGTCATGAATCTTGTCTTACTGATACAGTGATACAATTGTTGACATTGAAAAAATCAACTTTTTCACTGATTATAATGTTCCAGAAGTTAGGTGGTTAAGTGGATAGAACCCAGGACCCAGAGTCCGAAGACACAAGTACAAATCTGATTTTAGACACAATAACTATGTGACCCTGGACAGTCAGGCAATCGCTATGTGCCACACTTTCTTCAACCTCATGTAGGGGGTAATAATCATTCCTTCCTTGCCAAATTGTTGTGAGGTTGAAGTGAGATTAATATTTTTAAACACTTTGCAAACTTTAAAGACCTACATAAACCACTAGCATTTTTATTCTTATTTGTAATGATAAAAAATGAAAACTTTTGCACTTAAGGAGGCAAACCCTCAGCTATCCAGAAAACTTGACTACTGTTCTATCACATTGTGTATTTTTTGCTCTTGAACTTCCTTTTTGTTCATACTTGGACAGATGTTTAAAGGCTTTAAAGTTATTTAAGCATTTGTGGTTCAGTAGCTCTACCAGTTACCTAAGTATAACAACACTTAGATGGGCTTAATGTTATTATGATGCATTCAATAAAATTGCAACAATTCATTATACTATGATCACTAAATGTCATGATTTTTCTCACCAAAGATAAAAATTAATTGGGTTGTGTTTATGTGTGTATACCTCATAGGAAATATAAGAAATTCATGTCATCTTTTAATCTTAGTTTCTTCATGAGGGTATATATGTATATGTAAATATATGTATGCATTGGCATATGTTTATACAAATGCATATACCCATATATATGTTTCTATGGATATATGCATCTGTGCATATTATACATGTACATATAGGTAAATAAATTCTAACAGGCTATAACAATGGATGGAGTTGATTTAAGGTATAATCTAATGGGTATAAGTGTGAAGGTCCACCTTTGGGAAATGGACTGGTATAGCAGAGCAAGTGCTGTGGATAGAGTCAGGAAACCTTGGCTCAAATCTTGCCTTTTTTATTTACTAGTGTTATAATCACTAGTCATACATGGCAAATTATATAACTTGACTTAATTTCCTTGTTAGACAAATGAGCATAATAAACTTGCCTACCTCAAAGGATTTTTGTGAAGTGTTTACAACCTTATGAAACTTAAAATATTATTAATATGAATTATCATTATTAAGCATATGATAACAGGATGGAGGAGTCATAACTTAGGTAATTGTTAATATGAAAAGACCTAGGGGTTTAAGTGAACTGTGGGATCAATATAAGCCAACCGTGTGACTTGGCCATTTCCATTCCAATCAATAAACATGTATTTACTACTTGCTATGTGCTCCTAGCTCTGCTAAATGCTAGAGAAATGAGTAAGACAAAGAAAGACAGTACCTGCCCTCAAGGAGTTTATAATTTAATAGGAAAAAAAATAACACACAAAAGGAAGCCGAGAATGGAGGAGAGACCATGGGCCAGCCAGTGTGAGCATTTTGTTTTCTGCAGCTGCAAATAGAAAGCTGCCTCTTAGACCACAATAAAGGAAAGATTTGTAAGGAGTTTACTGCTCCACTCTCTAGCCCTCCAATCAGAGGTAAGAGGTAACTAAGGGAGTTGTGAAGGTCTTCAGCATCAAAAACTGAGTTTGTCTGCCTGGTAATAAAATTTCAGGTGCTCAACTTATCCTAGGGGAGGCATAATGTTTCCTGGAGTGAGCCAAGCAGAACTGTTGCTGGAAAATGGAGAGCTACTTGGCAATTGGGAAAGTGAATGTCTGCGTTAATAGAAATATCCAGAATGAGAGAGGTTATGGTTCTACCCTGCTCAAACCACCTTTGGAATATGGTGAACAATTTTAAATGCCAGGTTTTAGGAAGGGCATTGACAAGCTAGAACATAAACGGAGGAAATTGTTTATGACTGTCATGGGATTTTTTAAAAAATGCTATTTAATTTTACTTTGAAGAACTAGAAATGTTTAGTCCTGTGGAGATTTAAAGGGGACATGGGACAAGTATTTGAAGGGGTATAACATGGAAGAGGAATTAGACTTTTTTCTAGCTGGCCTCAGAGGATAATAGGTAGTAGATGAAGAGAGGAAGATATTTTCTCATTGTAAAGGAAATCTCAAACTCTGAAGAATCAAAATCATACATCGTACAAAGAGCTATAGAGGGACATTTTATAAGCATATATGTATAGACTTCACATATCACATTATTTATGGCAAATAGAAGTGGAGACAGACTTGTTTTTCTTGGACCCAGAAGGAAGACCTTACAACAACAGGTGAAAGTTTAAGAGACCAGGTTTTATTTTAGATAGAAGGAAAAAAAAGAAATAAATATCTCATAATTAGACCTTGATAGAAAAATGGGCTGCCTCTTGAGGAAATCAGCTCCCAGACACTGGGTGGTCTTCATTCAGAGATTTCAATCATTCACATAACCTGTAAGAGGAGAGATCAGAGGGATTTCTGATTTTCTGTGGGCTGGATTAGATGTCCTCTAATGTCCAGTCTCAGTGCAAGTCTAAGAAATGACAGCATATTGACTTCCATTCAACCATTATATTGTCCTGGAATGGAAACTGACCTCACCTAGGCAACTGGATTTTTTTTTATTGGTTCTTATGAATTTGGTTAAGCAAGTTTCACTGTAGAGTCCATTACTGAACAAAGAAGTATATTTGCCTTTTATCACCAGTAATATAAAAGGTCCATTAGTCCCATGTGCCTACATAATGAATAGGGCCAAGGCTGAAAATTCAAGATAGTCAGCAGGTATTAGCTTTAAAAAAAATTCTCTTTATTAGG
Source organism: Phalanger gymnotis (assembly GCA_028646595.1). NCBI lineage: Eukaryota > Metazoa > Chordata > Mammalia > Diprotodontia > Phalangeridae > Phalanger > Phalanger gymnotis. The sequence continues at coordinate 80,493,474 of CM053627.1, forward strand.
ATGGTTAAATGGATAGTAAATCACCATCTTCACTCTTCTGCAATAGACAGTTTCCATTAAGAACACTGAATACGAAAGTCATCAGTAACCTGACTCCTCCTTTGCTTGCTCTGTTACAAGACCATAATGCAATATGCAAGAAATATAGGTGACATGTTAGTAAAGTATCTGATCACTAAGAATTTCTCAGCCAATATTTCAACATTGGTCTTTGTGATATTAAGAAACAACAGGAGAAACTCAGGATTTACCTGTTTCATGATTTAATGTCTATATCATATTGAATATTTTATTATTTCTCCATGCTGATCAAAACATGAAGGATCTTATTTGTGAATAGATGTAACCCAATTATTCTTCCAACCTGCTCATTCCTGCTTGCTTTGACTGAAATCAGAGGGCTAAGAAGGATTTTGATGTTTAAATGTAATTTGAAAAGGGGACTGCATCACCACTGAAGAGTAAACATATTTCAATTCCTTGCATTTTTTACACCTATAACTACTTTTTTGGGTGAGGTAGCATAGCATGATAGATAATAAGAGGGAAAATAACAATAATAGAAAGGAAAATGGCCTCCAGATCAGGGAAAAGAGTTCAGCTATCTCTGAATAAGTACTGTGAGACAAAGGAAAATGAATCAACACTTGTTGAGGCAGAGGGCCCTGTAAATTCCCAAGAGAGCATGGAACCATAGGGGGATGTTTCTGAATGATTTGAAAGAGAAATAAGAATTATGAAAGCAGAAATAATTGGCAGAATAGAATAATGTAAATCCATGGTGGCAAGTCTAACCAAAGAAACAAAAAAAAGAGGATAATTAATTGGGAATGCATATACACAGATGGGAAGAAAAGAAGCAAAAAGAAAAATATGCAGTAACATTAAAAGAAAGCGTGATCTCCATATGAGAAAAATATATTGGTCTTAAAGACAGGTTATGTAGAAAGAACTTTAAGACTATTGATCTCCCAGGAGACAAATCAAAAAACCTGAACAATGTAACATAAGAGATAATAAAAGAAAGCTGCCCGGGAACACAAAATACAAAGTATCACAAAGTACCAAACAAAAGAATCTACAAATTGCTTCCAGGGAATCAAAAACAAAACAAAACTAAAGCTCTATGCTGCAAACTCCAAAAAATACTGATTAAATTGAAAAATTCCAATTGTGTAAGAAACCAGGAGAAATCTCTTAAGAAAGGAAATTTAAATAGCATAAGACTATTCTGTACCCTCTTGAAAACACAGGAGGGAATGGAATATTGTGTTCTGAAGAACAAAGGAGCTCAAGATGCAGTCCAAGGTGACCTATCCACCAAATGCAAATCTGAGCTTATCTAGAAATGAAAAAAAAGATGGATGTTCAATAAAAAAAAAAAAAAACAGCTGAAAAATTCCCTGAAAGAAAACCAGACCTGAAAAAAATCATTTCTTTCTCCAATTCTACAGACAACACAAGTACAAGAAAGGTAAAGAAACACCGCAACTAAGGATAGTAACGAAGTAACAACAGAGAGACTATTAAGAGATTTCTTCCTAAATGTACCAAAAGAGACAAGGGTGAAAACAGAAATCGAAAAGAAGTGGTGGTGAAGAAACAGTCCTGAAATGTCACGGACTAAGTCTCATAAAATCATGCCTATAGGCATTTCAATGTTTTTTTGGTGGGACTAAATTGCAGAATGCATAAAAGGGAAGAGGGAAATTGGAAGACAGAGGAGAATATGTAATGTATCCTAATGAAGCCAAATTTAATAATGACATGAAAATAACTCCTATAGTTTCTCAGGAAGAAGAGAACATACAGGAGAATGGGTGAGGAGGCAAAAGGAGGGATTGAAAAAAGGAAGAAATAAATTATGAAACTTTATTTGAACAGTGGGAGAGGGAACCACTGATCAATGCTTCTCTGAAAGATAAAGGATATTATATAAAGCAAAAGGAGAAACCTTATGATGGATGTTATATGTAGGCATTTGGTATCTAGAGAGACTACCTCTATCTCAAGAAAAGGAGAATCTGAGCTCCCAGAGGCAATAACAGAAACTGTTTAGAAAAGGGAACCCAAAATTGGTACCTCAAAAGTTTTAATTACATAAATAATACAGGAAGAAGAAAGAAGTAAACATTTTTAAGTACCTACCACATGCCTAAGTGCTTTATGATTCTCTCATTTATCTTGACAACAGCCCTGAGAGATAAGGGCTATTGTTATCCCCATTTTACAGTTGAAAGTGAGTTGCTCAGGGTCAGTGACACAGTTAGTATGTGTCTGAGATCAACTTTTATCTCAGTTTTTCCCAACTCTAGTCTTAGTGCTTTATCCACTGTGCCACGCAAAGAAGGACTAAATAAATATAAGAACCATGGATCAAAAAAATTTAGAAGCCAAGAATAGACAGAAAAGGAAGATAAATAATGAATAGAATAGGAGAAAAAAACTTATTTTTAGAAAAAGATGAAGAAAATGAATTAAAAATAATTCATACAACAAATTGAAAAGGAGAAGATGGACTCGACTATTTAACTGAGTGGAAAAAAAGAGAAGTATGACATAATTAGATAAAAGCAAGCTCATAATGACTTAATAATCAACACCTTGAAATCAGGTAAAGAAACAACAAATAGGAGGGAAGTGGGGCTTGAGGGTGAGCCGAAGTGAGCAGATGGGAATATGGTTGTCTTACAGTAGATTAAGATAAAGGAATTGAATCCAAACCCAATCACCCCAATTTTATTCTATTAAAATCCTACCACTCTTCCAAAGTTTACTTCTAATGTCACCACTTTCTTGAAGTTTACCTTGGTATCCAGTTAGAAATGATTGGCATAATGGCACAATGCTTTAAGATTTACAAAATACCTTTTGCACATTATCTGATTTGTACTTCATCACAATTTTGTGAACTATGTACTTGGGTTAAGAATGGAGACAGGACCTGCAAATTCATTGATATAGAGGATAAACTCACAGATGAGGAAAGTCTCCCAGGCCAATGTAGGCTGGCACCTTCTTTGAAACTGACAGTGTCGTAGATTTTCCTGGAATGTGGAGAGTTTCTCTGACTTGCTCAGGGTCACAAAGCCAGAATGTGTCACAAATGGAACCCAAACTGAGATCTTCCTGGCTTTCATGTCAGGTTCCTACCTACCATCCCATTCTGCTATTCATATTATTCCCATTTCCAAATGGGAATACTAAATCTTGGAAGGCTTAAAAAATTTGCACATGGTGACACAAACGTGTCAGAGGCGGGATTGAAAGAAGGTTGTACCTAACTTCCCATGTGGCGCTTAAAAAACAAACAACAACAAAACTATGCCACATAGCCTTTTTCCTTAACCCTCACAACGTTTTAGCTTTCTTATGTCATACTCTATGTTGTATTAAGATTATTTGTGTTTATACCATATTCTGTTCTTATAGACTATAAAATTCTTGGGGGCAGGGATTATGTCTTCATCTTTATATCTTCCTTAGCACCTGACAGAGTGGTAGATCCTTAATAGATCTGTACTGAATTAAAAATAAAGTGAATCCTGTAGACATGGAGAGCAGAGACCAAAATTTTCATATTATTTTCCAAATACCATTGGCCTAACTTGGAAAAGTCACCAAGTCTCTCTGAATTTCCCTAAATTGTGGTTATTAGATGATGGTGCTGATCTTTGATTTCTCAGAGACAGCTGTTGAGAGCAAAAGAACCAATATGGTAAAATAAAGGAAGAGACTCCCCTAAGCTTTCCCAAATCCCCCTCCATACAACTTTAAAATAATGTCTCAAAATGAATTCTGGAGCAGCTAAACCAACAAAAGATTAGGGTAAAAAATTTTCCAGTCCAAGATAACTTAGAAAGTTAGCAAGAAAGTGCTATATCACAGACATATGAGGGAAACACAGTCCATGGGAGGCCATAGCAGCAGGTAGACTGTGGAAAAGAGTGACTGTGTGTTGCTCACAGTACCAGAGTACAGAACACACCTCTTCTTATATCCTTAGAAAAACTGAAAATTTACAGACCACCAAAACTAGCTCTGAGATTGCCACCAAGGAAGACCTGAAGTTTGGGACAGTGCCCCCTGTTCATATGAAGCAGAGCTCAACTTTAACATAAAGTTAAAAGTCAACAAATAGACTATAAAAATGAACAAAAAACAAAAAAGAACTGACCATAGAAAGTTAATATAGTAACAGGGAAGATCAAAATCCAAACTTAGAAAAATGGTAGTGAAATCAAACCAGCTGTGTGGAAAACCTCAAAGAAAAAATGTAAATAAGTCTCAGGATGAAAAAGACTTCCAAGGCAAAGCTCAAAAAAGATTTAAAAAAAATAAATAATAGAAGTAGAAGAAAAATTAGGAAAAGCAATGAGAGTGGTGCAAGAAATCCTGAAAAAGAGTCAAAAACTTGGTTAAAAAAATCAGTACAAAAATTACTGAAGAAAATACCACTTAAAAAACAGAAGAGGTGGGGGCAAAGCCCAGATGGCCTCTGGAAAGCAGGGACTTGCTTAAACTCTCCCTCAAATCCCTCCAAACACCTGTAAAAAATGGCTCTGAACAAATTCTAGAGCTACGGAACCCACGAAATACCAGAAAGAAACAGGTCTCCAACCCAGAAGAGCCTAGATGGTTACTGGGAAAGGTCTATTGCAAGGTGCTGGGAGCCAGCAGAGCCAGAACAGACTGGACCTGGAGTCAGCTGGCCAGAACAGGGCTTAAGGCCATGAATCATTGAGCTGTGGCAGTAACTAGACTTCTCAACCCACAAATGCCAAAGAGCAGGTTAGTGGGAAACTGCAAGATCAAGTTTAGAGTGCTCTGGCCCCAACCCTGGGGGTGGCAGAGGTGGTGCAGTGGTGGTGGTGGTAGCAGCAGGAAGCTCCTGAGGCTGCTTCCACAGTGCCAGCATCAGCTGCTTCCTGAGTCCCTGGCTCATGTGGTGGGAGGAATCTAGTAGCGGATCAGAGAGAAAGTGCAAGGAGTGCTTTGTGAGCACAGAGGCATACTCTCTTGCTGGGCCCTGATTGGATCTGTATTGTGGTCCTGGTTGGCATTTCTTGGGGGAGGAGAAGCACTGCTGTGGCAAAGCCTGAGGTGACAGTGGAGTAGAAGTAGCTCTGAAAACAGCAGTGCAGCTCCTCAAGACTGGGACCAAGTACTCTCTACTCTACAAGCAGTCCTACCCTGACAAAAAGCTCAAGCGTCAAGTAGTTGGCTGGAAACATGAACAGGCAGTGGAAATGAACTCAGACACAAACTCAGACTCAAACTCAAACTCTAGATTCCTTTTTTGATGACAAAGAAGATCAAAACATACAGCTAGAAGAAGTCAGCAAAGTCAAAGAGCCTACATCAAAAGCATCTGACAAAAATGTGAATTGGCCTCAGGCCATGGAAGAGCTCAAAAAGGATTTGGAAAAGCAAGTTAGAGAAGTAGAGGAAAAATTGGGAAGAGAAATGAGAGTGATGTGAGAAAACCATGAAAAACAAGTCAATGACTTGCTAAATGAGACCCAAAAAAATACTGAAGAAAATAACACCTTAAAGAATAGACTAACCCAAATGTCAAAAGAGCTCCAAAAAGCCAATGAGGAGAAGAATGCCTTGAAAGGCAGAATTAGCCAAATGGAAAAGGAGCTCCAAAACATCACTGAAGAAAATACCCCCTTAAAAATGAGATTGGAGCAAGTGGAAGCTAGTGACTTGATGAGAAATCAAGATATTATAAAACAGAACCAAAGGAATGAAAAACAGACAATGTGAGCTATCTCATTGGAAAAACCACTGACCTGGAGAATACATCCAGGAGAGATAATTTATGGAGTGTTGGACTACCTGAAAACCATGATCAAAAAAAGAGCCTAGACATCATCTTTCAAGAAATTATCAAGGAGAACTGCCCTGATATTCTAGAGCCACAGGGCAAAATAGAAATTGAAAAAATTCACTGATCGATCACCTCTTGAAAAAGATCCCAAAAAAGAAAACTCACCAAATTCCAGAGTTTCCAGGTCAAGGACAAAATACTGCAAGCAGCCAGAAAGAAACAATTTGAGTATTGTGGAAACACAATCAGGATAACACAAGATCTAGCAGCTTCTACATTAAGGGATCAAAGGGCTTGGGGTATGATATTCCAGAGGTCAATGCAGCTAGGATTAAAACCAAGAGTCACCTACCCAGAAAAAAATGAGTATAACGCTCCAAGGCAAAATATGGATTTTCAATAAAATAGAGGACTTTCAAGTTTTCTCAATGAAAAGACCAGAGCTGAATAGAAAATTTGACTTTCAAATGCAAGAACCAAGAGAAGTATGAAAAAGTAAACAAGAAAGAGAATTCATAAGTGACTTACTAAAGTTGAACTGTTTTGTTTACATTACTATATGGAAAGATGATATGTATAATTCATGAGACCTTTCTCGGTATTAGGGTAGTTGAAGGGAATATACATACATACATATATACATATATACATATACATATATATATGTGTATATATATATATATATATATATATAGAGAGAGAGAGAGAGAGAGAGAGAGAGAGAGAGAGAGAGAAAGAGAGAGAGAGAGAGAGAGAGAGAGAGAGAGAGAGACAGAGACAGAGACAGAGACAGAGACAGAGACAAAGAGACAGCGAGAGAGACAGAGGGCACAGGGTGAGTTGAATATGAAGGGATGATATCTAAAAACTAAAATAAAATTAAGGGGTAGAGAGGAATATATTGAGAGAGGGAGAAAGGGAGAGATAGAATGGGGTAAATTATCTCACAAAGAAGTGGTAAGAAAAAGTTGGAAGGGAAAAGGAGGCAGGTGAGGGGCAATGAATGAATCTTGCTCTCATCGGATTCGACCTGAGGAGGAAAAACATACACACTCAATTGGGCATCTTACGCCACAGGAAAGTAAGAGGAAGGGAATAAAAAGGGGGGGGGGATGATAGAAGGGAGGGCAGATGGGGGAGGAGGTAATCAAAAGCAAACACTTTTGAAAAGGACAGGGTCAAGGGAGAAAATTGATTAAAGGGAGGTGGGATGGGATGGAAGGAAATATAGTTAGCCTTTCACAACATGAGTATTGTGGAAGTGTTTTACATAATGATACACGTGTGATCTGTGTTGAATTTCTTGCCTTTTTAGGGAGGGTGGGTGGGAAGGCAAGAGGGAAGAGAATTTGGAACTTAAACTTTTAAAAGCAGATGCTGAAAAAAAGTTGTTTTTACATGCAGCTGGGAACCAAGATATATAGGAAATGGGGCATAGAAATCTATCCTGCCCTAGAAGAAAGTGAGGGGAAAGGGGACTGGGTTGGGAGTGGGGTGACAGAAGGGAGGGCTGACTGGGCAATGAGGCAATCAGAATATATGCCATCTTGGAATGAGGGGGGGAGGGTAGAAATGGGGAGAAAATTTGTAACTCAAAATCTTGTGGAAATCAGTGTTGAAAACTAAAATATTAAATAAAAATAATAAACTTTTTAAAAAAAGAAATGAAATTTAAACCTCAAAAAAAAAAAAAAACAGCAACAACAACAACCATGATATGGCCAATTAGTTCTGCTGGTATATCAGTGGAGAAAATAAGGTCATTTGCAGACCATCAAAGTAGTACATTAGTGTGCATTATATTCTTATACTGACATTGAAGCAGAAGATATGATTCTAGAAAATGAAGGTGACTCCTATGCTGCCCATACATGTTTTCCATGCATTCTTTCACTGATGCATCCATTTATTAAAATGATCATTTATTACACACACACACACACACACACACACACACACACACACACACACACACACAAAACAGAAGAGGCCAAATGGTAAAAGAGGCACAAAAATCCACTGAAGAGGAAAACTTAAAAATCAGAACTGGACAAATGGAAAAAAAAAGATGCAGAAAAATTCACTAAAGGTAAGAACTAATTTTAAAAAGCAGAAGTGTCCAAATGAAAAAGCGGATACAAAAATTGGTGAAGAAAATGATTCTTTAAAATTACAGTTGAGCAAGTGGAAGTTAAGAACTACAAGAGACATCAAGAAACAATAAAACAAAAGAAAAAAAAGAAAAAAAGGAGGAAAATGTGAAATATCTCATTGGAAATATAATTTACCTGGAAAATGCATCAAGGAGAAATAATTTAAGAAACTTTGGACTACTTGAAAATCATGATCAAAAAAGAGCCAAGATATCATCTTTCAATAAAGTATCTGGGAAAACTTTCTTGATATCCTAGGATTAGAGGGTAAAATAGAAATGGAAAGAATACATTGATCGACTCTTGAAAGGTCCCCAAATGAAAACTCCCAGGAATATTACAGCCCAATTCCAGAGCCCTGTTATGGTAATTAGGGTGGGACTTTTCTGTTTTCTCTTTTGGAATGCTAAGGCCATCAAGTGCCTTTGATTAAGTCTTGCCTATGTTTCAATTAGGAGTCTTTGATTGAATCAAAAGTCTTTGACCTGCTTAAGAGACAAGAAAATCCTAGGCCCTTACACCTTTTTGCTAAGTAGACTCTGAGGCCCAGGGCCACAAACAGGGTATAAGAGCTCTGGAGTTGGCATTTTATTCTGGGGCTCTCACTCACTGGAAGAGTGTTGTGTAATTTGACTAGATAAGACTCTAGGTAGCCATTGTTAAGGAGTCCCCTGTTTGAGAGGACAGATGTTGTTGATTCCTTGGTAACTATGTACTAAGATGTTAGACAGAAAGCTAGAAGCCTCTTTACTGGTTTGCGTTATTTGATCTGTTGATATTTTCTGTTTGTAATCTCTGTTTGTATTTGCTCTGAAGTTCAGGATTCTGGCTTTTCCCCCTGAACTAAGTGAATGATATATGTGTGTTTGATTAAAATGACATTGTTAACCCTTTAAAGTTGCTTTCCTTAGAAAAGCAGTTCAAAGAACCTGGCAAAGAAGGGCTGGTAGCTCTTCTGTGTGCTGGTGTTGTTGGTCTTACACAGCCACAGTAGTGGCAAGCCACATTGTTGTTACAAGCCCCGAGGTCAAGGAGGAGATATTGCAAACATCCAAAAGGAAACAATTCAAATATCATGGTACCACAGTCAGGATTACCCAAGATTTAGCGGCTTCTGCATTAAAGTAGCATAAGGCTTGGAATATGATACTCGGAAGGTAAAGAACCTAGGATTATAACCAAAAATCAGTTACCCAGCAAAATTGAGTATAATTCTTCAGGGGAAAAAATGGATATTCAATGAAATTGAAGACTCTGAAGCATCCCTGATAAAAAGACCAGAGCCAAATAGAAAATTTGAGTTTCAAATACAATACTCAAAAGAAACATAAAAAGGTAAACAGGAAAGAGAAATCACAACAGATTCAATAAGTTTAAACTATTTATACATTTCTATGTGGGAAAATGATGCTTGCAATTCCTAAGAATTTTCTTATTATTAGGGCAGTTAGGAGTACATATAGCTACATGGCACAAAAGAGTTGAATACAATGGTATTATATCTAAAAAATTCAGGAATGAAAAAGAGGGATGCATTGGGAAAAAGGGAAATGAATGATAGAATGCGGTTAAATTATCTCACATAAAAAGGCACAAAAGAGGTTTTATAGTGAAGGGGAAGATGGGGAAAGTGACAGGGCAGCACATGAACCTTACTCTCATTGGAATTGACTCGAAGATGGAATAATATGTGGATTCAGTTGAATATAGAAATCTATCTTACACTACAGGAAGATAGGAGGGGAAGGGGATAAGAAGAGGTTGGTGAGGGAGGTAGATTGGGGCAGGTGGTCATCAGAAGCAAAACACTTTTGAAGATGAACAATGTGAAAGAAGAGAGAGGATAAATGGGAGGAAATAGGATGGAGAGCAATACACAGCTAATAATCACAACACGGAAATAAATTTTTATAGCAAATTTCTCTGAAAAAGACTCCTTTCTCAAATATATAGAGAACTGAGTCAAATTTATAAAAATAAAAGCCATTCCTCAATTGATAAATAGTTGAACTATATGAACAGGCAGTTTTCAGAAGAAATCAAAGCTACCTGTAATCAAATAAAAAATATGCTTTGAATCACTATTGATTAAATGCAAATTAAAACAATTCTGAGGTACCATATTCTATTCCTGGCTGAATTGTGCTTCTACTGAATTGTTGCTAGCTTTCATGTGGACTTTTATAGCAAGAAAAGACAATCTGCTTTCTTGGGCCAATCTTCTTCTTTTTCTATCTTTTCCTTTCTTTCTTAGTTTTTTGCAATTATCTTTTCTTTCAATTATTTCAGCTATTTGTCATTTTGCTACAGAAAGGACCACAGAACTTCTCAAACGATAGGATTTTCACTGTTAAAAAGTAAGATTCACTACATCGGAAATTCTTTACTATGTACCCCAAAAGAACAAAACATGTTTATTATACAATATGATTGTTACTGTTGTGAGCCTGTGGAACTTTGAAAAATACAGCTATCCTTCTACGAAATAAATAGCTAAGTTGTATTAGAAAAAGGCATAAAAAATGAAACAAAAAAAAAAAAGCCTAAGCGTAATAACAATGATACAGAGAGGTTAATCCTTCTGTCTCTTTTAATATAAACTGTGTGCTGAACAGAAGAAGGCATAACAATGTTATTATGCTTGTCAGCCTTTATTACAATTGGCCTTGGGGCAATGGATGGAGAAATTGTGCTAGATGAATGTAACAGAAGTTTATAATGTCAGAAGAAACAGTGCCTTCACATGAGGGATTAAAGAAAACAAACAAATATGGGAAAATTTCCTTGTAGGAGCTGATTCAGACAGAAGAAAACTGATCCAGGAGAACATAATACAAAATGATAATGATAATGCCAATGCAAACAACATTAAGTAACATCAAATGTCACAAAATAGATAATAACCAATCTTGATTTATGAGGATTAATGATGAAATATTATTCCTTCCTATTGGTAAGATGAGAGATGGTCTATATGTGCAGTATATTATATATATGTACTGTCAGGTAAAGTTTCAAAGTTACATGATTTTGGGTGACTTTTTCTTTTCAAAATGTATTATTTTGATGCTTTTTGCCTTCATATCAGTTATTTCAATACTCTACTTCTCTCTCTCCCCCACCATATTTACCTCTCCATTCTGATGAAGACAATTAAGCTAATATCACCAATCCAGTGACCATATCTGTGTACCTAGCTATAACCTATAGAGCAAGACTGAGTACGAAAGTTCATAGGCTTCACCAGTCTGACAGAGGTGTCCACGACACTAAAAAGTTTAAGAACCCCTGCTCTAAGGAGCGTGTCCTCATTGGCCACCCCCCCACCCCAGCCTTCAATTACGTATTATTTTGTGTAGTAAGGAGAGAGCTACCAAAATGGGACCTCTCACTCGATTATATTCTTAGGATTCTCGCTTAGCTTTTTCCTTGTTGTTGTTATAAGAGATAGTTCTTTGGGAGATTGATTAGTAGGAAATGACTAGGGTCTAAAATGTTAAAAGTACCTTTATAAGATAAAGACACATTTTATTCCAGTAAAAAAATCTTTACCCTGGTTTCCACTTTAAAAATTTTCAGATTGCTATGAGTGCATCAAGAGATAAACTGTTCTATTTAAGACAGCATTTTCATTCCTTCTGTCAGGAGGTACAGTGATATAGTCTCTTCACTCATGTAATGATGTGATAGATTAGGGAAGTCCTTAAGTTATTGAGATATATGACAGCGAAATGAATTCCATTTTATTCCAGGTTTTTTGAGTCTAGACTTATTTTAATGTGTTTACAATGGACTATACCTATTGAACCTAAAGGCAATAACTTTTCCTGTAGGGAATTGGTGAAGAATTTAAAACAAACACACAGACACAGACACAGCCACAGACACACATACACACATACACACACACACACACACACACACACACACACACACACACACACACATACACACATACACACAGAAATGATACCAGCGGTGTGATTCTGCCCAATTTCAAGGTACTTTGTTACCAGAAAGATCCAATTTAGAAGTTTTAAAAGAGTTTAAAATTATATGAAAGCATATTATGTTGTTTATCCTTTTCTTTCCTCAGATGAGACAGAGAAGATATGTCATAATTATTAATCTACTTACACATTATGCTGTAGGGAACTAGCTGCCATAACTTTAAAATATGGAAAAATTTAAGAATATAAGATAACTCCTGTTAAATTGACAGATACATGAATGTGTATACCAGGCAGTTATTTTAATTCATGTTTCTTGGTTTCCTATAGTTAGTATTTTATGTTTTTGGTCAAAGATTTTATTTTTCTGTCTTAATTATAATCCTACATTTTTTCAAAAAATGATCATCCCTTATATTTTATGTATATTTCTTAAATCTCATTATATATGCATCTCATTTATTTTATAAAATCTTTCATCTGACATAGATAGCAGATATTATTTTTTAAATTTATTGATTATGAAACTGACAACAATAGACCTCAAAATGAAACATTCAGTTAATAGAAAAGCTTTAATAAATTCCTTGTTTACATAGTTATCAGTAAACTACCCCTCTTCTTCATTCTAAAAATGTTATTTACATGATTGTAATTATATTATTGAAATTATAATATTAATTTTAACAATATAATCATTTCCCTACAGTCCTTTCCTCTGCTATCACAAACTCTCACTTGTAACAAGGAAAAACAATTGAGCATAACTGAAAAATACAAATATCCATTTGCTACATTCCACACCAGTAGTTATCTAAGGGATGGCATGATATAATGGGTTTGGTCCTTGAATTGGAGGCAGGAAACTCAGTTGACATTCTGACTCTAATACTTATTAGCCATATCCCTGGACAAATGACTTAGCCTCTCTGTTTATCATTTTTCTCATCTGCAAAATGAGGTGCTGGTGGTAGACTCAGTGGCTTTTGAGGAACCATCCAGCTTTAAATCTATTATTCTAGGACCTTTGAATTCATTATTGTTCATTGCCCCTTTTAAAACTTGATTTTCTTTTTAAAAATTTACATCCTTGTAGTTATAGATTATGTTGCTTTTTGGGTTTTACTTACTTGACTCTACATGAGTTTATAGAAATCTTCCCGTGATTATTTTTTCTGTTATACATATTTTTTTCTTAAAGCACAATAATATATTATTTTGTATACCATTATCAAGTAAACCATCCTTAAAATAAATGGGCACTGACTGTGTTTCTAGGTTTTTTTTTTTCCTATCACAAAAATTACTGCTATGAACGTTCTTTTTGTCTTCAATTTCTTTGAAGCATGTGGCCATTATCAGGATGGCTGATAAGGGTAGGGACCTTTTTTTTAGGTTCTTGGGAACTTTTTTTTGGAGGGTTGGGGTCTATAATTTCACAGCATTTTCTAGAATGGTTGGACAAGTTTATAGCTCTACCCAAATTAGTTTTTCTGACTATTCATATTTCTGTGTTTTCTCCAAACATCAATTAGTTTCATTTTTTGTTGTATCTGCCAATTTCAAGGGTATGATAGGAAAGTGTTAACTTGCATTTCTCCTTTTATTAGTGACTTGGAGAATTTTTCCTTTTTGTTACTGATACTTTGCATTTCTTCTTTTGAAAACTGTGTGGTCATAAAATTTCCCACTCATATATTGAGGAATGGCTCTTATTCAGAATATTGTAATGGCAAGCCAAGTGGGACTTTATATTTTGCTCTTTTTTCTTTTGGAGTCTAGTTCTTCTCAGCACTAAGGTAATTAAATACATTTGATTGAGACTTGCCTTTGTTTAATCAAGAGTCTTTGATTGATTGAGAGTCTTTGACGACCTACTTAAGTCACAAGAAAGCCCAAGTCACATGGTTGTGATGTCCTCTGTGGGCTGACCCTAAAGAAGTGTATACATACATACATATATATATATATATATATGTATATATACATATATATACATATATATATATATACATATATATATACACACACACATATATATGTATATATTCTGAGGTTAGTATTTTGCTTTGGGGGCTCACTCATTGGAATAATGTTCCTGTGATTTGGCCAGATGAAACTCTGGGTAGCCATTAAAGAGCCTCCCTCCCCCAGCTTTGAAAACCCAGATGTTGGTGCTTCTCTCTCTGGTAACTATGTATGTATTGCTATGGTCAGATAGTCAGAAGCCTGTCTGTTGATTCGCGTTATTTTCTCTGTTTGTATTTGCTCTGAAGTTCAGGGTTCTACCTTTTTCCCCCTGAACTAAGCAAATGATATATGTATGTTTAAAGTGAGATTGTTAACCCCTTAAAGTTGCTTTCCTTAGAAAAGCAGATCGAAGAATCTGTGCTAGCAGCCCTCCTGTGTGCTGGTGTTGTTGGCCTTACATATCCATAGTAGCGACAAGTAGCATTGTTGTTACAAGTATGAAACATAATTCCATAAGTAATTTTCAAAATATCTTTCTGAAGAAGTAGACACAAGTAATAATATCTCAACTTTTTAACTTGGTGAAATTACTGATAAATTAATATTTCATCTATACTTCAGGGATCATTTATTTCTTTTTTTTTTTTTCTTTTTTTTTTTTTATTAACATCTTTAGTTTTCAGCATTAATTTTCACATGCATTTGAATTACAGATTTTTCTCCCCATTTCCACCCCCCCCACTCCAAGATGGCGTACACTCTGGTTGCCCCGTTCCCCAGTCTGCCCTCCTCTCTGTCCCCCCACTCCCCTTCCATCCCCCCCTCCCCCACTTTCTTGTAGGGCAAGA
>CM053627.1:80508731-80543066 GCA_028646595.1 Phalanger gymnotis
GGTTATACATAATGATACGCATGTGGCTCATGTTGAATTGCTTGACTTCTTAGGGAGGGTGGATGGGAAGGGAAGAGGGGAGAGAATTTGGAACTCAAGGTTTTAAAAAAATAGATGTTCAAAAGTAAAAAAGTAGAAAAGTTTTTTTTTTTCATGCAACTAGAAAATAAGATGTACAGGCAATGGGGCATAGAGATTTATCTTGCCCTACAAGAAAGTAAGGGAAAGGGGGATGGGAGGGGAATGGGGGGATGGAGGGGAGAGCAGACTGGGGAACAGGGCAACCAGAGTGTACACTATCTTGGAGTGGGGGGGGTGGAAATGGGGAGAAAATCTGTAATTCAAATGCATGTGAAAATCAATGCTGAAAACTAAACATATTAAAAATAAATTAAAATTAAAAAAAAAGATTCAGAGGGGATATATGTATCATCTCCCTGTATTAGAATATATATATATAAAAAGAAATTACTTTTTATTTACTTCCTTCCTCACTGTGAGACTGCAGTTCTGTGTTTCAGGTACAGTAGAAACTTCCATGTGAAGACAAAATAAAAATTAAGACTTTTTTTTTGAAGGGGGAAGGCAGGACAATTGGGGTTAAGTGACTTGCCCAAGGTCACACTGTGTATCAAGTGTCTGGGGTCAGATTTGAGCTCAGGTCCTTCTGACTCCAAGGCTGGTGCTCTACATGCTGCGCACGACCTAGCTGTCCCAAATTACGACTTTTCAACCTGTTAAAACCAACTTTTAGAAGGATGCAATTGTTCTTTGAACTGTATACAGCGTAGACATGGTACAACATCAGCTTGTTCAACAATTCTTCAAGTGATTGAACAAAAGAATACTCATCAAAGACTGGAGAAAGGCATTTTATGTGTTTGAATCACCAGGAAAATGGGGCAGGAGTATGCAGAGTTGGGACAGTATTATATAGACTATGGGAACAAGCCTCCGGTATTTCTAGTCTGTTTCTGTCATGAGAAGAAAAGAATATTTTGGCACTGAGCCCTGGAGATAATGCAGATGGAGTACAAAACTGGCCAACAAAACATATAGGGAAAAAATGAGATGAATTGAAGGCAGGTAAGTCACAGGAAACAGATGAGCAGTTCTGTACCAATTGTCTGGGGCTATTGAGTATTTCCTTCTTTCGTCTCTGTGTGTGGCTAGTTAGCAATACTTTGGGAGCTGCGACCAGGAGAACAATTGTTTTATGCATCCCTGAAATTGTCTACGTGGGCCTGTAATAGCATTGCTTCACTGAGCCAGAGTCCTGACACAGATATCGCCACTGTGCTTACTGAGCCATGAGGATCTGCGTCCCACATTCAACCTTGAGATGCATATCTGTTGGGGCCAGTTGAGCTGACTCTCCCATTCCTGCATAACAACATTGTGAATTGTAAAGCAGCATATGCAAATGAGAGTTATTGTTACTGATCTAATATCTAATCTATCTAATCTAACCTGATACTGAAGGGGATGCAAAGCTAAAGATAGATTCAGATGAGACTTGGAATAATTTACAGATAATAAAATATGCTTTCTGGTATGTCCCCAGTCTTTGAGGTTTATGGGTCCAAGTCTTACCTTTGTAACTTCCCACTTGTTTAATCTTATACAAATTACTTACTTGTTGGGGTTTTTTTTTTGAGTCAGCATAATACTAGCCCTGCTCTCTGTACAGGATGTTTTGAGGATAAATAAATTAATATATTTAAAGAATTCTGTAAGGTCCAAAACATTTTGTAAATGTCGGTTATCGTTTTTATGATTACAACATATATAATGGTCTTTGTAAGAATAAGATGCTAAAAAAAAACTAGTTGCCATTAATTATATTATTATTGTTATTTAAAGGAGGAAGAAGAGGAGTGATAGAAAGAAAGGGGAGAAGGAAGAGGAAAAGGAGAAAGAAGAATAAATGATATCATTTTATAGTATGTCATTTGATGCCTGCCACCTTCCAATTACAGAACTGAATGGTCCATAAATCTTATCCATTATGGCAATTATTATTATTTTTTTTCCACAGCATTTGTTTATTTAGTATTTGGGTAGTGAGGAAGATTCTTGGAGGAATGGAAGAAAAAGTCTCAGCCTTGGGCAATGCTGGGGTGGGGAGAAGGTGGACAAGCAGATGGGTGACTGATGAAGCTTCAGCCTGAACTCCAGCAAGGGTCATCTCAGCTGTCACTTGGTGAGGGCTTTGTCACACTCATCTGACTTAGGGAAGATGATGCCCTGGCTGGGGTTCAGGTTTAATTTGGGTACCAACATTTGCATCCTTTGTACACCTTCAGCAAAGAGCTCTGGAGAGTGGCGGTACAGCTGCATCATTACTCTTTGAACCCCTCCCTTGTTTATCATAATGTGGAGAATGGCATAATGTTGGTAGTCAGAGCTCAGCACACTGATGTCCTCCTGGCCCATGTCTGGATTTCTGAATTGTCCTGGCATTGCACTCTTGGTGAAGGTGGCATCCATTTTCTGGCACCCACCACCAGGCGCTGGGAAAACTGTCTTGACGGACAAGTCACCATTGGCCAGAGGAGTCACAAAAGTGATTGGCATCTTCATTGTTTCCTTCATGGCCCAAAAGTCTTCATCATCAGGTGCTGCCGCTGTGATGTACCACAAACCCTGAAACCACAACTGTATAAAAATATAGTCCACATGCATGTCTTCATGGGGGATGGGGCGCACATGTGCCTGCCAGCAGCTGGAAGGGAGAGAGTATCAATTATTATTTTTTTATAACGGACTTACAGTGAAAATCCCTCGGTAGCAGACAATTTCAACTAAGTTTTCAGTTATTAATGTTGCAATGTGAAAAAAATCCACCAGCTACATCCTCTAGCCCAACTATGCACAGCGGAATAACACCTTCTGTCTACAAAGAACAGCTGCTTTCCATGTATCATCATTCTCAAGAGACAGAGGGCTAATCCCTTGGTTAGTCCCTTTCTTCTGAGGCAGCTCAGAAACCAAAACATTATTCATCCGTGAAAAAGTAGAACTGCTGCAACTATATCACTTAGATAGAAATGAGCTTCTTGTTTTCATTCTTTGGAGATAATTTCAGTTATCCTTATATATACTTATAAAATAAATGCAGAATGAAAGGTAGTGCCAGATAAATAAGACAACTTGTCTTGGGTTATTATATACTTAACTGACAATAGCACCAAAAAAAATCCACTTGTCTTGGTTTCATGAGGCAGAACTCAACATCTGTTTTTTTTTTCCTTGACTTTTTTTTTTCCCCATAAGGAAGTTAGAGCTCAGCACAGTCGTGAAGGAAGAGAAGCTTATCCTTGGTGTCCCCCGTTTCTTCCTTCATTCTTTGTGGCACCATCTCTTTCCTACATGTCTAAGTACCCATGCTAATTCATCTTCCTCCACTCAGAAGAGTAGATTATTCATGTGAAGGTGTAGGATGAAATAGTTCCTTCACACAACTGTATGAAATAGATTGTTCAGCCATTATTACTATTTGAAAAATGAAGAATTCAGTGACTTATCCACAGTAAGTGTGAAAAAAAGTGTAAGAGGTAAGGTTCAAATCTAGCCCTTCTGACTCCATCCAAATTCAGTAGTTCTTCTTTTACATTCATGTTAGTTTTACACAGCTGCACAACTAGATAGTGGAAATAGTACTAAACAGAGTTAATTACTACATTTTCATTTATTTTTAATATGAATATGTAGAAGGAGGAAAGTATGTGGTGGTGTAATGACAATTTAGATTTGAAGATCTTTCCCACCCATTAATAGGCCCATGTGACCTCCTTATTGTCACAGGAAACCTAAGTCACATGTGGTGGGAGGAACTTACTGAGAAGAAAAGGAAATTGTGTCACAGGAAATGCAGAAGGAGTAGTTAGAACTGAGGGAGAGAGCAGACACAGGTATGCTAGCTGTGAGTGTGTTTATAGGAGGGCCCCAGTGGGGGGGGGGGGTGGAAGGCTAATGGGATGCTGAGGCTCTGTGCTGTGATATTGTGTTTTAAATTCCTTGCTTTTATGATAAAGTGGGCTTATTGGTGTTGGGAGTTGGTTGCTGCTTGGATGGGTTGGACTTATTGGTTATGGGATTTGGTCCTCTGGTGTCTGAATAAATATTTCACTTCTTCTGCCTTCTATATGGAGAGTCTCTCATATTTTGCAATACAGAACTACATAGGCATATTTATAATTATTGTGTTTATTGCCTTGCTAATGCAGGTGGTGGCTCAGTTCTCCTTTGCCAATTATAACACCTAGCTAAGTATACTACCAATGCAATGGGAGGATCAGTAATCAGCACGATTGGGGAGTGGGTGACATTTAATTTGGCTTACTCTTCCCTCAATTTTCTTCTATCAACAGGCAACCAGCATCTTCCAGCTATATCCTAAAGGCTGTTTCCTCAATGCTATATCCCTAGTCTACCCTCCCCCTCCCTCAACCGAGGTTTCTTGTTTCAAAAATACCCTTCCCTCTCCATCTACATTTCCTTTCGCCCTTTTTCTCTGAATGCTCTGTTTCCATTTTTTTCATACCTGTGATTTTATTGATACAGTAAACTCAAGAGCAAGGAAACTCTTACCGCTGTAAATAGTCCACTATTCTAGGGTCAAACAGCCGGTATGCATCAGAGATACAGCTTGAATTCACATAATATGGACTGAGAGGCTATTTATTTATCCAATAAGCAATGCTGCTTTTTGTGCTACTCAACTGCTTATCAAGAAGAAGGTAGTCTGCCACACTAATATACATCAGGGTTTTAATGATTAACAACTCTGAGAGTTACCACTTCTGGTGCTGTTTGCTCTTTACAATGATCAGAAGAGGGAAATTTCCTCAATGAAAGTAATGATTTTAATGGTAGAAATTCTATTTTGGTGAGTAGGTGAGGATATTTTTGTGTGTCTGCAAATGGCATTTTATTTTTTTCCAATTACATGTACAAATAGTTTTCAACATTAAGTTTTATAAGTTTTAGCATTCCAAAATTTTCTCGCTTTCCCTTTACTCCCTCTTCATCAAGATGGCAAGCAATCTGATATATGTTATATATATGCAATCATGGAAAAAATATTTCCACATTAGTCATATTATGAAAGAAGAAACAGAACAAAATGGAAAACCTCCACACATACTCACCAAAAAAGAAAGAAAAGAAAAAAGTGAAAATAATGTGCTTCAATCTGCATTCAGATTTTATAGTTCTTTTTCTGGATGTGGATAACATTTTCCATGATGAATCTTTTGGAATTGTCTTGGATCATTGTATTGCTGAGAAGAGCTTAGTCAATCATAGTTGATCATTACATAGTATTACTATTGCTGTGTACAATGTTCTCCTGGTTCTGCTCATTTCACTCACCATCACTTCATGTAAGTCCTTCCGGGTTTTACCGAAACTGGCTTACTCACATTTCTTATAGCACAGTAGTATTCCATTATATTCATATATCATGACTTATTTTTCCATTCTCCAATTGATGGGCATCACCTCAATTTCCAATTCTTTGACACCACAAAAAGAGCTACTACAAATATTTTTGTACATCTATGTCCTTCCCTCCTTTTAATGATCTCTTTAAGGTACAGACGTAGTAGTGGTATTACTGGATCAAAAGGCATGCAGTTTTGTAGTGCTTTGGCCATAGTTCCAAATTGCTCTCTGGAATGGTTGGATCAGTTTACAAATCTACCAACAATGTGTTAGTGTTCCAATTTTCTGATATCTTCTCCAATATTTCTTATTTTCTTTTACTGTCATATTGGCCAATCTTATAGGTTTGGGGTGGTACCTCAGAGTTGTTTTAATTTGCATTTCTCTAATCAATAGTGATTTAGAACATTTTTTTCACATTACTATATATATAGCTTGTTTTTCTTTTTCTGAAAAGCCTGTTCATGTCCTTCGACTATTTATCAATTAGTGAATGACTTAAATTCTTATAAATTTAACTCAGTTCTCTATATATTTTAGAAATGAGGCCTTTATTAGAGACATTGGCTGTAAAAATTGTTTCCCAGCTTATTGCTTTCCTTCTAA
Source organism: Phalanger gymnotis (assembly GCA_028646595.1). Classification (NCBI taxonomy): domain Eukaryota; kingdom Metazoa; phylum Chordata; class Mammalia; order Diprotodontia; family Phalangeridae; genus Phalanger; species Phalanger gymnotis. The sequence continues at coordinate 80,514,786 of CM053627.1, forward strand.
TCTTGGTTGTACTGGTTTTGTTTGTGCAAAAAAAATTAATGTAATCAAAATTATCCATTTCGCATTTTATAATGTTCTCTATCTCATGTTTGGTCTTAAATTCTTCCCTTATACATAGAGCTGACAAATAAACTATTCCATGCTCTACTAATTTGCTTATGGTATGACCCTTTATGTCTAAATCATGTACCCATTTTGACTTTATCTTGGTATAGGGTATGAGATGTTGGCCTGTGCCTAGTATCTGCCATACTATTTTCTAGTTTTCCCAGAAGGTCAAATAGTGAATTCTTAGATGGAATCTTTGGGTTTATCAAACAGTAGATTACTATAGTCATTTACTAATGTGTCTTGCATACCTAATCTATTCCCCTCACCCACCACTCTATTTCTTAGCCAGTTCCAAGTAGTTTTGATGATTGCTGCTTTATAATACAGTTTAAGATCTGGTACGGCTAGGGTACCTTTCTTTGAATTTTTCATTAATTTCCTTGACATTCTTGATCTTTGTTTTTCTAGATGAATTTCTTTATTATTTTTTCTCGCTCTATATAATAATTTTTGGTAGTTTGATTGGTATTGCACAGAATAAGTAAATTAATTTAGGTAGAATTGTCATTTTTATTATATTAGCTTAGGCCTACCCATGAGCAATTGATATTTTACAGTTGTCTAGATCTGACTTTATTCGTGTGAAAAGTGTTTTGTAATTGCATTCATATAGTTCCTGGTTTTGTCTTGGCAAGTAGAATCCCAAATATTTTATATTGTCTACAGTTATTTTAAATGGAATTTTTCTATTGCCAGTCACTGGGCTTTGTTGACAATGGACAGAAATGCTGATGATTTATGTAGGTTTATTTTATATCCTGCAACTTTGCTAAAGTTGTTAATTATTTTAAGTAGTTTTTCACTTGGTTCTCTAGGCTTCTTTAATTATATCATCTGCAAAGAGTGATAGTTTTGCCTCTTCGTGGCCTATTCTAATTCTTTTTATTTCTTCTCTTATTGCTAAAGCTAAAATTTCTAGTATAACATTGAATAATACTGATGACAGTGGACATCCTTATTTCACCTCTAATCTTACTGGAAATGCTTCTAGCTTATCCCCATTACAGATTATCCTTGCTGGTGCCTTTAGATAGGTACTACTTATCATTTTAAGGAAAGCTCCATTTGTTCCTATGGTTTCCAGTATTTTTTAATCAGAATGGGTGCTGTATTTTACCAAAAGTTTTTTTCTGAGTCTGTTGAGATAATCCTATAATTCCTGTTAGTTTTCTTATTGAGATGGTCAATTACGCTAATAGTTTTCCTAATATTGAACCAGCTCTGCATTCCTAGTATAAATCCCACTGGGTCATAGTGTATTATCCTTGTGATAAACTGTTGTAATCTCTTTGCCAATATTTTATTTAAAAATTTGGAATCAATATCCTTTAGGGAAATTCATCTATAATTTTCTTTTTCTTTTTTGTCTCTTTCTAGTTTATGTATCAGCACCACATTTATGTCATAAAAGGAACTTGGTAGGTCTCCTTTTTTGCTAGAAGTCTTTTCATTTTATGTTATTATTTTTATTTACTAATTTCCACAAGATTTTGAGTTACAAATTTGCTCCCCAACTCTACCCTCCCCCCAATCCCAAGATGGCATGTATTCCAATTGTCCCTTCCCCCAGTGTGCCTTCCCTTCTATCACTCCACTCCACCCCCCAATCTCCTTCCCCTTTGCTTTCTTGTAGGGCCCATTGTCTGTACATCTTATTTCCCAGTTGCATGTAAAAACAATTTTTAAAATTTGTTTTTAGAACTTTGAGTTCCAAATTCTCTCCCTTCTCCCTCCCCACTCACCCTCCTTGAGAAGACAAGCAATTCAACATAGATTATATATGCATTGTTATGCAAAACACTTCTGTAATAGTCATGTTGTGAAAGACTAACTATATTTTCCTCCATCCTATCCCATCCCCCATTTATTTAATTTTCTCCTTTGACTCTGTCCTTTTTCAAAAGTGTTTGCTTTTGACTACTTCCCTCCCCCAATCTACCCTCCCCTCTATCACCCCCCCCCTCTTATCCCCTTCCCCCCCTACTTTCCTGTGGGGTAAGATACCCAATTGGGTGTGTATGTTATTCCTTCCTTAAGCCAAATCTGATGAAAGTAAGGTTCACTCATTCCCTTTCACCTACCCCCTCTTCCCTTCTATTATAGCAGCTTTTTCTTGCCTCTTTTATGTGAGATAATTTACCCCATTCTATCTCTCCCTTTCTCCTTCTCCCAATACTTTCTTTCCTCTCTCACCCCTTAATTTTATTTTTTTAGATATCATCCCTTCATATTCAACTCACCCTGTGTGCTCTCTCTCTCTCTCTCTCTCTCTCTCTCTCTCTCTCTCTTTCCCCCCACCTCACACAAATGTATATTTCCTTCAACTACCCTAATACTGAGAAAGGTATCATGAGTTACAAATATCATCTTTCCCTGTAGGAATGTAAACGAAACAGTTCAACTTTAGTAAGTCCCTTATGATTTCTCTTTTCCATTTTCCTTTTCATGCTTCTCTTGATTCTTGTATTTGAAAGTCAAATTTGCTGTTCAGCTCTGGTCTTAATTGAAAGTTCACTTTTTGCCTGATGTATTGAGCTCAGTTTTGCTGGGTAGGTGATTCTTGGTTTTAATCCTAACTCCTTTGACCTCCAGAGTATCATATTCCAAACCCTTTGATCCCTTAATGTAGAAGATGCTAGATCTCTTGATATCCTCATTATGTTTCCACAATATTCAAATTGTTTCTTTCTGGCTGCTTGCAGTATTTTCTCCTTGATCTGGGAACTCTGGAATTTAGCTACAATATTCCTAGGAGTTTTCCTTTTGAGATCTTTTTCAAGAAGTGATTGGTGGATTCTTTCAATTTCTCTTTTACTCTCTGGTTTTAGAATATCAGGGCAGTTTTCCTTGATAATTTCTTGAAAAATGATATCTAGGCTCTTTTTTTGATCATGGCTTTTGGGTAGTCCAATAATTTTTAAATTATCTCTCCTGGATCTATTTTCCAGGTCAGTGATTTTTCCTATGAGGTATTTCATGTTGTCTTCATTTTTTCATTCCTTTGGTTCTGTTTTCATAATTCCTTGATTTCTCACAAAGTCACTAGCTTTCACTTGTTCCATTCTAATTTTTAAGGCATCACTTTCTTCAGTCATCTTTTGAACCTCCTTTTCCATTGTGCAATTCTCATTTTTAAGGCATTCTTCTCCTCCTTGTCCTTTTGGACCTCTTTTGCCATTTGGATTAGTCTATTTTTTAAGGTGTTATTTTCCTCAGTATTTTTTTTGGTTCTCCTTGCTGTTGACTTGTTTTTCATGATTTTCTTGCATCACTCTCATTTCTCCTCCCAATTTTCCCTCTACTTCTCTTACTTGATTTCAAACACCTTTTTGAGTTCTTCCATGGTCTGTGGCAAATTCATATTTTTCTTGGAGGCTTTTGATGTAGGATCTTTGACTTTGTTGTCTTCTTCTGGCTGTATGTTTTGATATCTTTTGTCACCAAAGTAAGATTCTGTGATCTGAATTTTTTTTTACTTGCTCATTTTCCCAGCAAATTATTTGATTTTTGAGCTCTTTGTCAAGGTATGACTATTTCCAGAGTGGGAGTGCTCTGTCCCAAGCTTTAAGGGTTTTGTGCTGCTGTTTTCAGTGCTACTTCTAGACACCTGTACATTTTCAGTTCTTCTGAGGTAGTGTGATCCAATCAGAGGTGTTTATTCCTTTCCAGGTCAGTGCTCTGGTCTGTGAGTGATCTCAAGCACTCTTTTCTGCCTTTTAAGTACCAGGAGGACTCCCTCTCCACAGCCACCCCAAGCTTTGCCATACCAGTGCTCCTCCTCACCCCAGGACCACCAACCAGGACTGCAACCCAAATCCAAGCAGGGCAAAGCAAAAGAATCCTGCCTCAGCACCAGCAAAGAGATCCCTGCACTCCAGCTCTGATAAGTCACTTGATTCTCCCCACCATCTGTGGGCCTGGAGCTCTGGAAGCTCTCTGGAAGCAGCCATCACTGCTACTGCTGCCACTACTGCAGCAGCTGTAGTCACCTCCACCATCCCAGGGCTGGTGCTGGACTGTGCCCTTCTCTCACCCAGATCCAGCAGAATTTTCCCACTGATCTGCTAAGTTGTCTTTGGCATTTGTGGGTTGAGAAGTCTGGAAACACCCACAGCTCAGTGGTTCATTGCCCTGAGGCCTGCTCTGCCTGGTCTACTCCAGCTTGGTCTGTGTAAGTGTGGCCCAAGCCAGTCTGTGCTCCACACCCAGCCTGGTATGATAGACCTTTGCAACAACCATCCAGGGCATCTTGGGCTGGAGACTTGTTTCACTCTGTCATTTCACGGGTTCTGTAGTTCTAGAATTTGTTTAGAGTCATTATTTACAGATGTTTGGAGGGATTTGGGGAAGAGCTCAAACAATCCCCTGCTTTCACTCTGCCATCTTGGCTGTGCCTCCTGGTAGGAGATATTTTACCTATTTTTCCAAATAGTTTATATAGCATTAGAATTAATTTTTTTTCAATGTTTGGTAGAATTCACTTGTAAATCCATCTGGCCCTGGAGATTTTTTCTTAGGGAGTACGTTGATGGCTTATTCAATTTCTTTTTTAAAGTGGGATTATTTAAATATTTTATTTTTTCTTCTATTAGTCTGGACAATTTATATTTTTGTAGATATTCATCTATTTCATTTAGATTGTCAGATTTATTCGCATACAGTTGGGTAAAATATCTCCTAATTATTCCTTTAATTTCCTCTTCATTGGTGGTGAATTCACCCCTTTAATTTTTGATATTTGCTTTTCTTCTTTCTTTTTTAAAAATCAAATTAATCAAAAATTTATTTATTTTTCATAAAACCAACTTAGTTTTATTTAGTAGTTCAAGTTTTCTTACTTTCAATTTTATTAATCTCTCCTTTTATTTTCAAAATTTGCTGTTTAATTGGGGATTTTAATTGTCATTTTTTCTGGCTTTTTAAATTGTATGCCTAATTCATTGGCCCCCTTTTTCTATTTTATTCATGTAAGCATTTAAAGATATAAAATTTCCCCTAAGTACCGATTTGACTGTATCCAATAAATTGTGCTATGTTGTCTAATTGTTGTCATTCTCTTTGATGAAATTATTGATCATTTCTATGATTTGTTGTTTCAACTTTCCAATTAATTTTTAATCTGTCTTTCTATGGCCTTTTATTATATGTAATTTTTATTGCATCATGAGCTGAAAAGGATGCATTTACTCTTTCTGACTTGATTTATGCTCTAATATATGGCCAATTTTTGTGTAGGTGCCATGTGCTGCTGAGGATAAGGTATATTTCATTCTGTCTCTTCATTTTTCTCCAGAGGTCTATCATATGCAACTATTCTAAAATTCTATTCACCTCCTTAACTTCCTTCTTGTTTATTTTGTGGTTAGATTTATCTAGTTCTGAGAGGGGGAGGTTGAGCTCCCCCATTAGTACAGTTTTGCAATCTATTTCTTCCTGTAACTCACTTAACTTCTCCTCTAAGAATCTGAATGCTGTACCACTTGGTGCATATATGTTGAGTATTGATGTTACTTCATTGTTTATGGTACCTTTTAGCAAAATGTATTTTCCTTCCCTGTCTCTTTTAATTAGATCTATTTTTCCTTTTTCTTCTTCTAAGATCAGGATTGTTACCCCTGTTTTTATTTTTCCAGTTCAGCTCAAACATAATATATTCTGCTCCATCCTTTTACCTTTACTATGTCTATGCCTCTTTCAAATGTGTTTCTTGTAAAGAAAAAAAAAAAGAAAAGAAAACATCTTACAGAATTCTAGTTTTTAATCCACTCTGCTATCTGCTTCTCTTTTATGGAAGAGTTCATCCCATTCACCTTCACAGTTATGATTACTAATGTGTTTTCCTTGCATGTTATTTTTCTCCTGTTTATACTTTTCTTTCTCTTCTTTCACTTTTCCCCTCTCACTGGTGTTTTGCTTCTGACCACTTCTTCAGTCTGTCCTTCCTTCTATCAGCCCTTCTCCATTTTCTTTTCCACTTTCCCTCCCACTTCCCTATAGGGTAAAAGATTTCCTTAACCACGTGAGTGTGTGTTATCCCCTCTTTGATCCAAATTCTATGAGAGTAAGGTTCAAACAATGCTTACCCCCTCCCTTCTTTCCCTCTACTGTAATAGGTCTTTCTTGCCTCTTCCTCTGATATTATTTACCCTGTTCTGCTTCCTCTTTCCTCTTCTACCAGCACAATCCTTTTTTTTCACCCCTTAATTAAATTTTTTATATCATCACATCAAATCAACTTACACCCACACGCTCTAAGTACACTCCTTCTAACTGCCCTAGTAGAGGTACAGTTCTTAAGAGTTGCAAGTATCATCTTACCATGGCGGGCTATAAATAGTTTAGCCTTATTGAATGCCAGGGTTTTTTTCTTCTTTACTTTTTTTTTTGCTTCTGTTGAGTCTTGTATTTGAAGATTGAATTTTCTGTTTAGCTCTGCTCTTTTCCTCAGGGAATTTTGAATATCCTCTATTTCATTGAATATCCATCTTTTTCTCTGAAAGATTATGCTCAATGTTGCTGCATAGTTGATTCTTGGTTGTAATACAAGTTCCTTTATCTTCTAGAATTTTATATTCCAAGCCCTCCAATCCTTTCATATAGAAGCTGCTAAGTCTTATCTAATTCTGACTGTGACTCCTTGATATTTGAATTGTTTCTTTCTGGCTGCTTGCAGTATTTCTCCTTGACCTGATAGTTCTGGAATTTGGCTACAACAATCCTTGGAGTTTCATTTTGGGATCTCTTTCAGGTGGTGACTATTGGATTCTTTCAATGACTATTTTGCCTTCTGGGTTTAGGATAACAGGGCAGTTTTCTTTAATAATTTCTTGGAGGATGCTGTCCAGATTTTTTTTTTTTTTGATCATGGCTTTCAGGTAGTCCAGTAATTCTTAAATTATCTCTTCTGGATGTATTTTCTAAGTCAGTTGTTTTTCCAATGAATATGCTTATATTTTCTTCTATTTTTTCATTCTTTTGATTTTGTTTGATTCTTGATGTCTTATGAAGTCATTTGCTTCCACTTGCCCAATCCTAATTTTTAAGGAATTATTTTCTTTAGTTAGCTTTTGTACCTCCTTTTCCCATTTAGCCAATTCTGCTTTTAAGGAATTTGTTTTCTTCAGTAGATTTTTTTTTCCATTTGGATAATTTTATTTTCTAAGGTGTTGTTTCTTCAATCAACCTTAGCATTTTCTTTCCCAAGTTGTTGACTCTTTTTTTATAATTCTCTTGCATAACTCTCATTTCTGTTCCCAATTTTTCTTCTACCTCTCCTACTTGATTTAAATTACTTTTGAGCTCTTTAAAGAAAGACTTTTTGGGCTTGAGACCAATTCATATTCCCCTTTGAGGCTTCACTTGTAGACATATTGACATCGTTGTATTCTGAGTTTGTGTTTTGATCTTCTCTGTCACTGACGTTGCTTATTCTTTTTTTTTTTTTGCTTGTTTAAAAAAGTTGAGCCATTTGTAAGGTACAGAGGCACTGTCCCAAGTTTTGTGCCCTGGGGACCAGAGGTCTTTTCACTGGCTTTCTGTCCTGGGGCCTCAGGGGCTGGCGGCTTGCCCACTGGATTGGGTGGCCTGGCCTAATCCCACCTGTTGTGGCCTGCGTTCTGGCCTGGCAGTTTGCCAGCTGTGCTGGGGTTGGAGGCCTCACAGCTGGCCTGCTGTATCACTGGCCTGCTGAGACTGGTCTGGACTATGGGCCCTTGGTTACTGCTGTGACTAAGAGCCTTCCTCCAGCTTGCCTGGACACCACCTGTACTACACTGCTCTCTCCTTTTACCCAAGTGACACAAACTTTTCCTGGAGTCCTTTTAAGTTATCTTGGGCTAGAAAGAAGTTTCACACCTTCTTTTTGTGGATTCTGTCATTCCAGAATTATTTTAGAGGCTTGATTTAATGTTGTTTCTGAGGAAAACTGGGGAGAGCTCAGGCAGCTTCCTGGCTTCCCCCTACCCTCTTGGCTCCACCTTCCTGGACTCTGAGGATTTTTTAAAAGAGCAGATGGGGCCCTCCTGACATTCCTCAAATCATAATATGTAGACAACAGCCTAGTCTTCCCCATCCATCTGAATTCTTAAATCTACTTAACCAAAAATGACATTCTGTTGGGTGATAACCCTTTTAGTGTAAAAAATACTTTAGAAGAGTAACCTAAAATTATCGGGAACATTCTGTGTTTTGGAAAGACCATCTGTTTTTCTTAATGCTTTCTGTTCAAACCTATGCAGCTGGAAACCAGCACAGTGTATTGTGTGTGTGTTTGAACATAGTATTGTTATTTTGATTATATTTTAGCATCCTTATCCTCTTGTTCATAGCATAAAACTTAGAGATAAGCTTGTTACTAGAAAAGTCTTGATGAGAGCCCACAGTCTGATTGGCATTGTTTAATCTGGGGGGAAACTTGCACCTTCCCTGCCCCTGCCGCTGTCAGATCATTGCCATGGGGAAGGGAGAAGGTGGGGGCAGGGAGAGAAGGAATTAGTGACAGTAGCTCCCTTAAAAGAAATGACACTTTGGGAAGACAAGTTAAACCCATTTAATTTAATTCAACAAACATTTGTTGACCATCTACTATTTGCAAAGTGGGGCAGCTAGGTGAACAGTAGATAGTGTGCCAGGCCTGGAATCAGGAAGACTCCTCTTCCTGATTTCCAGTCTGGCCTAAGACACTAGGTATGTGACCCTGGCAAGTCACTTAACCCCGTTTACCTCAGTTTCCTCATCTGTAAGATGAGTTGGAGAAGGAATAGGCAAATCACTCCAGTATCTTTGAAAAGAAAACCTCAAATGGGGTCACGAAGAATTGGACACAACTGAAAAAATAACTGAACAACAACAAAATTGACAAAGTACTGTGCTGGGCACAGGGAATTCAAAGACAAAAACCAAACAGTTTCTTCCTTCAAAGACTACATTATTTTGGGGATGGGGTGGGATTTGACATATACACGGTATAAAATATAAGGAATGATGGGAAGTAAAGGTGAGAGCCAGCTACATTAATTTAGGAATTTTTGAGGGTGGGAGAAGGAACATTTTCAGTTCTGCTAACTCGTGAACTCTTTGAAGCTCTCTCTCTATTTTGCCACCTGATCTAGAACAGACAGTACTAGCCTGAATCTTTGTCCTGGCAGCTAGATTTTTTCCTCTTAGCCCTTGTGCTTTAATGCTGAGTAGATACCCTGGCACAAGCATCACTTGGCTTTTAGTTAAACCTTTACTTGGCTTTTAGTTAAACCTATACTTCTAGTTCAAACATTACCCTCTATGCCCTTAAAAGGAGATTGTCCATCCACCCATGAGTGTACCCTGAGAAGATTATGACATGAGTTTTCAAATTGGTTCTTGAAGAATATTTGGAAGGCCATGAAACCATAAGGAAATCATAGATGCTACAGGATAAATATAAAAATAGTCACATAAGTGCTCAAATGAAAAAAAAAAGAAGTGAGAAGAGGAAGATGATAATAAGAAAAAAAAATTTATATACACATACATATATACCTACGTATATGTAAAGCAAAATGATTGAGTCAGATAAAGTCAATTAGAGTTTTGTTCAATTCCTTTTCAGTCATGTCCAAGTCTTTGTGACCCCATTTGGGCTTTTCTTGTGAAGCACACTGGAGTGGTTTGTCATTTCCTTCTCCAGCCCATTTTATGGATGAGGAAAATGAGGCAAACAGGGTTAAGTGACTTGCCCAAGTTTACATCGTTAGCAAGTATCTGAGATATTCCTGATTCTAGGCGTGGTGCACCATCTAGCTGCCCCTAATTAATCAGATAAAGTTAACAAATGCCAAGATCTCATGACTACTGACTTCAAGGGTTCTACAAACATAATGTTTAACATATAGTGCACTCTCAGTTGACTGACTATTTGATATATTCATTGTAAACTCTGCTCATGTTGAAGATATGGAAGTGTTGGGATTAACAGTTATCACTCATAACAAAATTCATCTGGAAGAACAAAAGGTCCAGAATATCAAGGGAATTAATGAAAAGAAATGCTAGGGAAGGTGGTCTAGCCATACCAGATAGTAAACTGTACTATAAAGCAGCAGTCATCAAAACTACTTGGTACTGGCTAAGAAGCAGAGTGATGGATCAGTGGAATAGGTTAGGTACACAAAATGGAGAAGTCAATGACTATAGCAATCTAGTCTTTGATAAACCCAAAGAATCCAGCTTCTGGGCTAAGAACTCACTATTTCACAAAAACTGCTGGGAAAGTTGGAAAATGGTAGGGCAGAAACTGGACCTAGACCAATATTTTACACTGTATACCAAAATAAAGTCAAAATGAGTTCATGATTTAGGAATAAATGCTGATACTATAAGCAATTTGGGAGAGCAAGGAATGGTTTACCTATCAGATTTATGGGAAAGAGAAGAATTCATGACACAAGAGATAGAGAGCATTACAAAATGCAAAATGGATAATTTCGATTTTGTTAAGTTGAAAAGTTTTTGTACAAACAAAGCCAATACAACAAAGATTAGGAGGGAAGCAGAAAACTGGGAGAAAATCTTTACAATTAGTGTCTCTGACAAAGGCCTGTAAATATACAGGGAACTGAGCCAAATTTATAGGAATACAAGTCATTCCCCAATTGAGAAATGGTCAAAGGATATGAACAGGCAGTTTTCAGAGGAAGAAATTAAAGATATCTATAGGTATATGAAAAAATGCTCTAAATCACTATTGATCATAGAAATGCAAATCAAAACAACTCTTAGGTACCATATCTCTCCTGTCAGATTGGCTAAAATGACAAAACAGGAAAATGATAAATGCTGGAGAGGATGTGGGAAAATGTGAACACTGTTACATTGCTGGTGGAGCTGTGAACTGATCTAGCCATTCTGGAGAGCAATTTGGAACTGTGTCCAAAGGGCTATAAAGATGTTCATACCCTTTGACCCAGCAATACTACTTCTAGGGCTGTATCATACAAGGGAGAAAGGGACCTCTATGTACAAAAATATTTATAGCAGCTCTTTTTGTGGTAACAAAGAATTGGAAATCAAGGGGATGCCCATCAATTGGAGAATGGTTAAACAAGTTGTAGTATATGAATGTAATGGAATACCATTGTGCTATAAGAAATGGGAAAGATATGGACTTCATAATAACCTGGAAAGAACTACATGGCATGATGATAAGTGAGAGGAGAACCAGGAGAACATTGTGCACAACCACAGACATATTGAATCTGTGATGACTAACTTTGATAGACTTGGCTCTTCTCAGCACTACAAAGTTCAAAGACAGCCCCAAAGGTCTCATGATGGAAAGAGCTTTCTACGTCCAGATAAAGAACTATGGAGTCTGAATGCAGATTGAAGGAAACCTTCTGCTCCCTCTTTTTTTTCTATATCTTTTTCTTTTTTTGGTTTTGTTTCTTCTTCCTCATGATTCACTCCACCAATCACGGTTCTTCTTTACAACTTGACTATTGTGTAAATATGTTTAATGCAAGGTGTAAGTAGAACATATGTTGGATTCCCTGCCGTCTTGGGGGGAGGAGGGAGGGGAGGGAGGGGAAGAAAATTTGGAACTCAAAAACCCATGCAACTGAGTGTTGTAAACTAAAAATAAAAAAAATTAAAAATTAAAAAAGAAGAAGAAAGGTTCCATATATACTAAAATATTTATAGTTATACTTTTTTTGTGAAAGCAAAGAACTGGAAACAAAATGGATACCCAATGACTGGAGAAGGATTAAACAAATGACTATAATGCATATAAGTACATGACATTTCTGTGATGGAATGGATAGAATATTGCTGTGTTGGAAGAAATACTGAATGAATATGATTAACATTAAGGACCGACTTATGAACTAATGCAAAATGAAGAAAGCAGAGCTGGGAAAATACTATGTACAACAACTACAACAACAAAAAATGAATATCATAAAGTTATAAAGAACAACTTTGGCTTTAAAGAAGAGACATGAGAAGATACCTCTCCACATTCCTTTGTGGGGAAGGGAAGTGCACAGATGCACAGGTGCAATATTTCATGTCAGACTTTTCCAGCATGCTTCTACATTTTGCTGATTTTTTTTCTCTTCTTCCTTTTTTTCTTTTAAAAACATTATTATAGGGGCTGGTTCTCTGGGAAGGGAAACAAGGAAGAATAGCAGGGGAACCTAATTTAAAAAGAAAAGATAATAAATAAAATCTTTTTTAAAAAAAAAGGAAAAAAAAACAAACAAAAAACCATTTATCACTCACACCCCCCAGTTTCACTAGTATCCTGGCCCACAACATTATTGAAGTCCTTCCCTTCTTTCAGGACCCAATGCAGGCATCTTCCAATTGATGAAATCTTCTCTGATCCTCTATTCCCTCTCTTTAGATTAAAAAAAAAAGATTTCTCCCTCCTAAAATTCCTCAAAGCATTTTGCCTAGATCTCTCCTTTGTACTTACCATATTCTCTATAGGGTGATAGATTTTTGTGTATATTCTCCTCTGTTTCTCTTCTAGTAGATTGTAAGCTAATTGAGAGAAAGATCTATCTATTCTATGTCATATGTTTATTGTTGTATAAACATTGCCTTGCATGTAATACTTTAAAAATTCTTATAATTTTTTCAAACAAAAATTTCTACATAATTTTATTAACAACAAAAACAACCTTCAAGAAAAACCCAAGAGCAATACAACAGAAAAACCTCAGGAGAGTTCAAAGTGTATAAATAACTTTTTTTCAGGAACATCCATATGTTGTTTCATTGTCTCATAAATACCAGATCTATGTAATATTTACAGTAAGTGAATGTTTTATATATATATATATCCCAATGTCCAGCATCCTCTAAGTTCTTTGCTTATACTGATTGAATTCAATTCTTTCTCTTTTCCAGATTGGTATAGAGGTTAGAACACTGGATTTAGAGACAGGAAGATCTGAGGTTTGATCTTATCTCAGAAATTTATTAAGTCTTTCAACCTGAAAAAGTCAGTCACTTAATCTCTCTCAGTGTAGTTTCCTTATCTGTAATGTGGTGATAGCTTACTGCTAGTGCTACTACTGCTGCTATAACTACTACTACTGCTACTACTACTACTTACTACCACTACCACCACCACCACCACCACCCCTCCTTCTCCATCTCCTCTTTCTCCCTTTGCTATGGATACCAATACTACTACTACTAGTACTATAACAACAATAACTATCATTTATATAATGCCTATTATGTGCCAGACACTGTACTAAGTACCTTAAAAAATATCTCATTTGGTCCTCACAACAACCCTGGGAGGAAGGGGCTATTATTATCCTCATTTAATTCTTTAGGAAACTGAGGCAATAGAGGCTAAATGATTTGCCTAATGTCATACATGTAGTAACTATCTGAAGCCAAATTTGAACTCTGGTTTTCCCGACTCTAGGCCATGCTTTCTATCCATAGCATGGATATTGCCCTTACTCTTCCTTGCTCTCTTCTCCTGTTCTCCTCCTTCTCTTTCCTCCTCCTTTTCCTTCCCCCCTCTCCTCTTTCTGCTCTTACTGCAGGAGAACTGTTCTTCTTCCTCTTCTTCTTCTTGGTCTTCCTTCTCCTCTCTTTCTCTTCCTCCTTCATTTTTATCTAGGTTCCCACATATATGGGCAAAAGGCAATAATATATCCAGTATAAGTACTCTAGGTAACCCTGCATATATATTATGTACAAGACAAACTATTTTACCTCATATAAGATTTAGAAAACACCAAGGACTCACAGGAGCATGCAAAGAAATGTAGAAAACACATACGATGCAAAACCCCAGAAACAAACAATGCAAATCTCTTCCCTTTAGCACCCTATAGAAGAGTGAGATTTTAACACTCACTGTCACTGTATTATTTGACTCACTCTCAGAAAGGAAACAGACTTGGGGCTTCTAAACAGTCAACCCTTTGACATTTCACCTCCAACATGCTTACATAGGCACTTACCCTTAAGTTACTGTCTGAGGGATTGGACTTCCCCAAAATTGAAACATACTTGGGGCTACTCAACAGGCAGACTTCCTCCCCTGTTGGATCCATACTCTTTCAATAATTTGCTGCAATGTTTGAGCACAAAGTTCAGGTCCTTTGCTTCTCCATATCGTGATCTTCAATCCATTACTTCCCCTGTCAATAGAAGCCACATGGGATGTCCTCTCCCCAACAACCGCATTGCTTAGGAAACTCCCCTTCTTTGAATAAAGAGCAATCCCCAAACTATCAGCTTGGGGCTATCCATGACACATCCCTGAGGCAAGAGCTGATCAGGAAATCCTTCCTCCTCTAACCAGAAGGCTAGGGTTCAGGAGTGTTCTCTGAGCACTACCCTTAGGTCCCATGGGTGAGAACAAGTTTGCTTTTGCTGCAACTTTTTAGAAGCAAATATCGAGATACCAACCTCCTCATGACACCCTTTATGCTCTCACCATCTCTCAAGGAGAAAAGTAGAACATGGAGGACAAAAGTCTAAGCAATACATAATGAAAAATCACTTTCAGATGTCAGAACAAAGCAGTGATTCTACTCATGAGTCTGTCTTCTCAAGGATCTTAGCCCATTAATTCATCTTGGAAGTAGCCCCCATCAGTGAGAAACATTCTACCAGAGATGCCACACGTTTTATTGGATAATACAATAAAAAAAATCCCACAAAAAAGCTCACTTCTTTGTATGCTTATCAAATTGATTAGGGAACTCCCTTGATCAACTCCCTATAAACAACATCTTAAGAAATGTATCTTCTCTCTACATTTATCATGAGTTTAATGTTTTCCTCCTAGAGTTGGTGCTTATGTAAATATAAGCTGCTCCTATTAAGGTATGTTGGTGTGTGTTCTTGAATGAATCTTGAGAGTTTAATTATATTCAGTTCAACAAATTTTTATTAAGCTCTAAAACCAATATGCATGTCCTCCTACATGCAAAGCACAGGACCTGGAGTTAGGAAAGCAAAACAAAAAGGAACAATCCCTGCCCTCAAGGAATTTTGATTTATTTGGGATAATGCAACATATTCACATTCAAGGTCATTTGAGGAAGAGAGAATTAATATCTGAGGGAATTAGAAAAGATTTTAAGATGTATTATTATTATTTATAATAGGTAGATCCAGAGATAAGCCTTGAAGGAAGCTAAAAATTTTAGTGGCAGAAGTGAAGATGGAGTGCATCCTATGCATATGGAGATGGGAGATAGAATGCTGAATTCTGGAACCAGTTGCAGTCCAGTTACTCTAGGATCATGTAACTAAGACAATACATACAGACAGCAGTGGTAGATAGGGAGGGAGATCCAAGGATAAATAAGATACATTTCCTTACTTCAAATTGCTATCCACCTAACAGAGGCTAACCCTAACCCTAACTTAAACGTGCTATACATGATATACAAGAAATAACTAAAATAATATAAACATGTCATGTACATTATAATAATATGAATATAAATATAAAATAACTAGAATGTGTTAAATGCAAAAAAAGGGCTTTGTATAAAGGGCTCTGCATGATACAAGGAAGGAAGGGGCAACAAAAATGATTCTTACCTACTATGTACATGGACCTTTCTCTTTATCATTTTGGAGCTAAAGAGTGACAGCAAGCAGCACTCAAGGCCTTACTCTTTTTCATTGATTAGACATTTCCTAGAAGTGGGATCCCAAATCTTCATTTATTCTCTCACTGGATAGGAAAAACACATATTCATTATTCCAGCAGCCCTTTGGCTGAAACCTTTAAGACTTGCTCTACTAAGCCTTTGGCTTTTGATAGTGTAGCAATAAAATTCAGAATACTGGCACTGAGGATAGGGATCAGTTGGTGAGGAGGAGGGGAAGGTCATCATGGCTGCATGGTCGTGTAGAAGGCTGAACCTTCACCCTTATTTATGTGTGACTCATCGCTTCTCTTTTTAACCTTGGTCACCATGCTACTTGGAATTTTCTCATCTGTCCCTTTTGGCACACATTATAATTGTGGATCCCTGTTCTGGTTCCTTATGCATGGCCAGATATAGCTAGAGAAAGAGTCTCCCTTTACTCCTATAGGTCTATGCTAAATTTGACACATAGTAGGTGCTTAATAAATGCTTACTGAATGTGGGGGGTGTTTAGTTACTGGAGATTTTAATAATATATGTTATATATGAGTTATTAGAGATTTTTTAATAATATATGAAGATGGAAAATTTAAGTTGTGGTCTCAAAAGGAGTCAAACTTGAATTATAACGCACATTCTCAGTTTTGGAGTACTGATAAAGAAACAAACATAGTGATTATTGATGTGGAATTGGGTATATGCTGTCAGATGTGGTTGCTATGGCATTGCAAAATATTAATACACACATGTATTTGTGTATATATTTGAATATTTTATATATACATGCATATAGTACATATGTATATATGCAATGTAAAATATGTATAATACTCTATACATGTGTGTGTGTGTATATATATATCATACACACACACACACATATATATACACACACACATATGTATATATATACATATATATATATGTCATAAGAAAGGATTCATTGGTAGAGATTAAGAACTGATTGTGGTATAAAAATCAGTCAACAATTATTTCTTAAGGATGGCCACGTGCCAGGCACTGTGCTAAGCACTAAGTGTGCAAAGGCAAAAACTAGTTCCTGTTCTCAAGAGGCTCATGGTCTAATGGGGGAGACAATGTATGAGCTGCCTTGTTTAAACAAGATAAATACAGTATAAATTGGAGATAATCAGTTGAGAGAAGACACTAGAATTAAGGAAGGGGCAATCAGCAAAGGCTTCTTGTAGAAGGTGAGATTTTAGCTGGCACTTTAATGAAATCAGAGAAGCCAGGAGGCAGAGATGAGGAGGGAGAGAATATCAGGCATGGGGACAACCAGGGAAAATACATGGAGTTAGGAGATGGCTTTTCTTATCCTAGCAACAATGAAGGGGCCAGTTCTGCTTGGTTGCATAGTGTATTGTAATGATAATCAGCGTAGGGGTTTTTGCTCTTCTTCTCTTAAATGTCTTTAATGATTCTGGCCTTTGTTTGAATAGGGCTGTTAAAGCAGAATCTTGTCTTGGAATGTTTCTCAGTACTAGGACAATCAGGAGTCATTGACTTGTATATGATGTGATACTGGGGATGGGGAACTTTCACAACTCAGTCTGGGTGAGGTCAGAGTGCTCAAGGCTCTGATCAAGATATAATCGAGGGGAGCTTGGTGTTTGACTTTTGGGGCTCACTCATGGAAGGAGTGTTGAGACTCTGGGCAAGCCATAGTAACTGCTCCCCCTCCTCCGACTTTGATAACCCAGACAGATATTGGTGTTTCTCTGGTAACTATGAATTATGATTTGAATCAGACAAGATCTGTCTGTTGATGTTTGTGATTTCTGTTTTGTATTTGCCCTGAAGTTCAAGGGGCTGATCTTTTCCCCCTGAACTAAGTCAATGATATATGTATGTTTGATTAAACTGAGATTGTTAACCCCTTAAAGTTACTTTCCTTGGTAAAGCAGATCAAAGAACCTGTGTTAGCAGCCCCTTCTGTATGCTGGTGTTATTAATTTTACACAGCTATAGTAGCTGCTAGCCAGATTGTTGCTACGTATGTGTAAGTGAAAAATGTACAAGAAGATTGAAAAGATAGGTGGGGACCAGATTATGAAGGATTTTGAATAACAGAGGATTTTATATTTGATCTTGGGTGGGGGAGGGCAAATGATAGGAAATCTTGGGGATTATTGAATAGGGAGGAATGATGTGGTCAGATCTGTGCTTTAGGAATAAAAAAAGAAATAAAATCTTGGAAAAATAGTATTTTTCTAACATACACAATGCTACCTAAGGATTAGAATTGAGTACTTTAAAATAAGGTTTCTAAACTCTGAATGTATATCTATATAGTTATACACATAAGTATACATTGTGTAATAAAGTAAACCTATATTTTTATTGCTTTCTATTAGCATGCATCTATGTTAATAGATTAATTAATTAATCTACTGGGAAAGGTTAGCTGTGTGACTAAAATCTGAGTCCCTAGACTTTTCCCCTTTGCCTCTTAAGCTGACAAAAAAAGCTCAATTAGTTCATTTTATCCATAATTCATTACACAGTACTGCCTAATCTGGATGCTTTGGTCAATAGGGTCTCTTCCTTCGTTCTTTCATCCTTGCTAATGACAAGGAGTATATAGTCTATAATTCTTATTAGTTTAGTCCCATGGGTTCTCCATCTACTTGTTATCCCTGTTCTTGTCCAAAAACAAATGTTATCATGGTGTTATATGCAATTCAATAATATTAAAGCTCAATTCAGCAAGCAATCGCTATAATTTGTTTCTGCCTGTTCTGGAAAGATGAAATTGATTTTACCTGACAACCTAACTCCAGAAATGTAAATACTCACTGGTTAGGGAGACAACACAGAATAGCTCTAAACCAAAATCTGAAAATAAGGAAAACGAAGTTTCCAAAACATCTTGGGCATCCCCGAAGGGTAGGACTGACTTTAATTCAACCATTTGGTTCTGTTCATTTCAAATCACCAAATATCTATTGAAGGTCTACTAAGTATAAGGCACTTTAAAAGTGATATTTTTAAGAATACCATCTATGCTACTTAATTGCGCCAGAGATGATTACCAGCATGGCCGTGACCATGCCAACATTCATTGAGTAGGTTTACTTATGGAACCTTGACCCAGGCTTCTCCTACCACAGACCTAGGTCTGCCCTTAAGTCTACGATCTCTGACCTGTGCTTAGGTATCTCTGGAATCTCCTTGACTATTTGCTTTTTAGACTGTAGAGTGCTTTCCTTCAGAGAGGCCGGTATGTGTAAGATCATAGATTTAGAGCTTGGAAGGATTTTAAAGGCCATATAACCCCACCATTTTACAGATGAGGAAAATGAGACCCAGAGAATTTGGGTGATTTGCCCAAGGCCCATAGGTATTAACTAACAGCAGGAAGAATTGAACCCATGCCCTTTCACTCCAAATCCAAGGCTTGTTTTCATTGTACTGAACTACCTCTAAAATAGTCGGAGTCTAAAACATAGGTCTCATTTCACCAACCTTCCCATTCTTACATTTGGTCACACCCTTTACACTGGAATTCAGGGCCCAAGCTTGCCATCTTGGGTAGCACCACAGCACTTCAACGCTGCACATAGTGCCTCATGGAAACTGCGTAATTATTCTTTCTCCAACCCCCATTGTGGCAGGTGGAAGTCAGACTATCATAGCTCCAAAATGCCTGGAGATGTTCATTCTCTTCACCAGGGTCCTTGTTTCCATTTTTCACTCCATGATAGGAAGCAGCACCCCTTGAGCAGAGCTGAGACAGCAACCTTGTTGCTTAGCTTCTCTCAAGCACCAACCAAGAACCCCATATACACCAATGTGATAGCTGGAGGAAGCACTAATTAAATTTTCCTTTACTTATTCTTTGCTTTCAACCTTCTTGATGATTGGTTTCAGAATCGTCTTCCTCATTGTATGCTTTTTTTGTATTCACTATTAGCCTAAGGCGTGAGCCAGAGATCTTGTCCTGACCTGGTGTGTTGGCAATCAAAATGTGCTCTTAGCACTTAGTTCAACCAAGTGCCCTTGAAGAGTTTGGCCTTTATTTCCTTGATTAAATTAGGAGTCCTTGATGACAGCCTTGCCTGAAAGGAAAGCCTAGTTTACATAGGTTTGAGTGACATGTTTGTGACACCAGAGGCTTTTAGACCACGTGGGTTTAAGTCGAATTTTTATGATGATTTTAGGTTGGCCCTGAAAAAGATATAAAACCAGGGATTGTCTTTCTCTTTTTCGGAGCTCTGACCCACAGCCATGGTGGCATGCATGACTCTGGGCCAGCCCTTGTTATGAGCTCCCAGGCTGAACTTAGATGTTGGTAACTAGGAATTGTATTTGGCCTGTCTGTCGATGTTTGTAATTTGTTTGTATTTGCTCTGAAGTTCAGGGTTCTGGCTTTTTCCCCTGAACTAAGTGAATAGTATTTGTATGCTGAATTAAAGTAAGCTTGTTAACCCCTTTGTTGCTTTCCTTAGTAAAGCAGATCAAAAGAACCTGGGCTTTTGCAGCATTCTGTGAGCTGGGTGTTGTTGATTTTATACCCCCCACAGCAGCTGTTAGCCGGGTTG
The DNA here is from genome assembly GCA_028646595.1 of Phalanger gymnotis. NCBI lineage: Eukaryota > Metazoa > Chordata > Mammalia > Diprotodontia > Phalangeridae > Phalanger > Phalanger gymnotis. The sequence continues at coordinate 80,535,079 of CM053627.1, forward strand.
TTGAAACACCTGGAGGTGGAGCTGTCAGTCTCTTGGGGAAAATCTAATACTGAGTCAATTTGCAAAACTGATTCGTAATGCTGCAAAATTTAACATTTAGAGTTTCAGGGCCCACAGTGGGCAAACAAATATTCACAACTGAATGTACAGATATATGTTCAAATATGCATGTACCCAGACAGACATGAACAAAGAAATAAATATTCCCTGGATGCTTTTGCTCAGTGACCTAATGTTCAAACTGTACATTTTTTGTTTGTATGTGGGGGTGGAGTGGGAGAGGGGAGTAGTAGGAGATGCACAAGAAAAGACACACATTTTGATAATTAAAAACCTCAAACTTACCAGTAGTTCTCTCTCTCTCTCTCTTACCTCCTGGCTTCTCTAGAGAGAGAGAGAGAGGGTTAAATTTATCAGTATGATAGCTGAAATTAATCACTGCTGCACATTTAACATTGAAAATAATACTCATGTTCAGAATAAATTTCTCAGAGCTGCTGCCAGTCTTTGGCATGCCTTCTGCTAGAAATGAATCAGAATACCCCAAAAGGGGCTAATTGACAGGTCTGTGGAGGCTGAAGGTAAGCTGCGACCTAAAATGAGGGCTGTTCTCATAATGAGAGACAGCTGAAAGATTATGTATGAGGAGCTTATAAATTGATTCCCTGGCTTTCTTCCCCATACAAGCCAGCAGATGGTAGCAAAGCCTGTGGATCTTGGAAAAAGCAGTACATATTAAATACTATAACTGCCCTCATTCATTTCCCATTCATTTTCCCTTGTCAGTTTCCTCATAAGTGCCTTTGGTAGTGCTGACCTGAAATTGCATCATTTAATCTGTAATCATATATTGCCAACGTTTCTCCTTTTTACCGCTTATCAGCCACATTAATTCCTTAGCACTATGGACCACCAATAGCTTTAGGCAGCCCTCTGCAAAAAAGAGATATTCATAAAATACAGCTACACAGCAAAGGAGAAGCCAACACATGTCTGAGATAAAGTAAGGATTTTTAAAAGGTAGAGGGAGTCAGGAAAATAATCTATAAACAGAGGATTTACATTTTTCTCATTCTTAGACTCTTCTCTTAAAATGTTCTAAAAATAGATGGTTAATTTACAAGGAATTTGCTCAGATGACTTGTTGACTATTTTTGTTGATTTAAGAGTTCTAGTTGCTGTAATGTAAATAAAGAAAGCAACAAACTCATTCCCTAGGATATATAATCAGGAGCTTATATGTCAGGACTAAATTCCCTCCATCCCATGGTACTAAGATTAAAATAAAATAAGCCATGAATCATCTTCAATCTCTTTTCTGTGAAATATTAGTGGCTTGGTAAAGGTTCAGGAGAACATTCTGTGGAATAAAAAGATGTCAGAAAAAATGGTGGCCATCAGTATTATATGGGAGGATTTAATTGGTAATATGTCAGAGAAAAATTGCAAGACTTCATTTTCCTAGTCTTTTAAGCCTTTGGGAAAATAAAGGCAATGATTTTCTCCCTAGGATGCTTGTTACTATCTCCCAGGGCTCTAGATGGTGCTATACAATCACAATGTAAACTCTTTCACCATTGACAGTGGTCACTTTCTCTCCCATTCACCTTTTTTTTTGAAGGTGGATGGTGGTAGTGGAGGTGAGGGGTGAAGGTGATGGGGACAGAATTTGTAGTGGGTGGGGGAGGGGAGAACTTGGCTAAAACTGCAAAAAAAAAAAGCCAAAAAACCATGTATAGTACATAAAAGGACTCAACAGTAAAATTAAGTCAGTGAGAAATCTACAAAGAGAGAGAGAATGGTTGTAGATTCTATTTTAGACTCCTGTTTTTAGATTAACTTTCATTTTTAGTATAATGAGATAAATGTTATAGAAATACTTAACAGCATCAGGTGCCAGCATTAATGAGTTATGCTCTAATGTGGTGAGATTTTCATGAATTTTACTGGCAAATAAAAGAATGTGTAATTTATCACAAAGGCGGCACCCAGTCTTTTTAATATACCTTTGTTTTAGCTCCTCGGCAAAGATGCCACTGTGCCAGGTGGCAGACTCTCAGGCTTCTATACAGATCCTTCTACACAAGTACATGTTTAGGTACACATCCTTTCCTTTCTCAAACACAAGTATGCCTTGTGTGTTATTTATAGATACAGTCACCCCTTTGACAAGCAAAGGAGTACATTATTCTCTTCTCTCTCATATGGAATAGGGCCAAGTAGATAAAAAAAAAAGGAAAGCAAAAAAAAGAAAGCACACAAAAATGGAGAGGGGATGGCTATTTATACAGGATTTAATGTGACTATTTACAGACTATTCAGCAATAAAAAAAAATAGCACTTACCCTCAAGATCACATGACATTATCCTTTGAGATGGAACCTGCATTCTTTAACCCTGTAAGTGTCATTCAAGTAAACAGAGTATAATTAAATACAGAAGCGTGTAATTGTACCTTGCAGGGACAGGATACCTTACTTTTATTGTGTGGGCTACTTGAAACAGTCCAAGAAAATGTGTCATGACTTTAAAGGGCCTATTTCATATAACACCGGATATGTCTATAATGAAAATTGGCACTCTTTACTCTTACGGATTTATAATAAAACAAAATACCAGAAAGCAAACCCGAGATCTAAGAAAAAATAAGTTGTGAGTGGACAGGACAAATGTTTAAAATATTAAGAATCGGTAAACCTACTGATTCTTAAGAGCTAGAGATAATATTAATCCAGAGGGAATTAAATGGATTAAATGAACCAAAGACAGGGATGTGCTATATTATTATTGTTATTATAATTACATTGGTTGCTTGTTATTATCTGGTAGAGGTTATATTGCTTTACTAGTGAATGACTCAGACCTACAGGACAGACATAGAATAAAAGAGTAAGACTTTGTTAGCTTTAACGCGATTTTGGACACAAGTGTCAGAACCTTCAGGAAGATTCACATGACGGTGTAAGTATTGCTTCCTAAAATGTTTCAATATCTTTTTAAATGGAGAATCAATAAAAATTGTTAAATATAGTCTAGCTGTATACCTAAACCATCTTGGAAGATTGAATTTTCTGGAGGAAATGATTCTACAGCTTCCCGCTGTGACATCTAACACTATCAGGTGATGAATGCTATTTTATGAAATATTTTCTTCCTCCAACCTGAAGCCTAAATGTTTGTTGATTGATTTAGTGATCGATTGATTGACAAAGCCGATTTTCCTTTGTTTTGTTCTTAGCAGAGATGGAGAGTAGTTGGATATCTCATTGGTTTGCCTATTTTCTTGACATTTCAAGTTAAATGTGCCTCAGAATAAAAATGAATATATTTGGTCAGGAAGTATTGTTGATATCTAATTAGATTCATATCTCAGAACCTTATAGAAGATCAGATATTCCACTGAGGATGGAAGGCCATACAATAGATTCAAAGAGGACCTAGGTTTAAACCATGACTCTTTGACTTTACTATTTTCATAACCTTAGGCAAACCACACTCAGGGTCTCAGTTTCCTTATCTATAAAATGAAGAGATTGGAGTAAATAACTTCTAATGTCCCTACCAGCTCTACGTTTACAAATCTGCGATCTTACTTTATATGGTACAATTTCTATTGGATACCAATATTTGACTTCATGTCTTCTAGTGGATACAATTAATTCCTTTTCTGTTTCCTAGCCAATCAGTTCGCACTGTGTTTCTTAGGGTGGTAACACGTTAACCATGATCCCCAGATATTGATTTCTGAGGATTTTTTACTGTGCCTTTAAATTCCTTGGTAACTGACCTAACACATCAGTTTTTTTCCCCCAGGTTTATTGTTAACTCATTTCTTTGTGTTCATATTATGACTCTGTGGCTATTGGTGTGTAGCTATTTCTGAATGGTCTAAAGGTTCTAAATTTAAAGATTTTTGGAAGATTGGAAGTGGGAACCTAATATCCATGATTAGGTTCTTGGTTGTATTCCTTAAGGCCTTTTGAAAAAAAAATCCTAAGTGATAAAAGTGGATGTACTTTGCAAATTTTATTGACTCCATAATGGAGTGCAACAGATGTCATCTCTAAAATAACCAATAGATTAATCATGGAATAATCATAATAATGAGTTAATTCTTAGCACCTTCTATACATTTTTCTGACCCTCTCTTACCATCACTGTGAAGTCAAGGAGGGTGAAAAGAATTGCAAAGGATTTTATAGTTTTCTTTGTTTTTCCAAGAGGTGGGCATAGAATTCAACAGGAGGAAAACAATTGTCTTTGGGAATTTTCACAATGTTCTTAGGAATTTGACCATGTTACACCCTCCCCTCCCCCGCCAAGCCCTCACTCTCACTCAATGAATTATATTAGATCCCTATTAACTTTAAAATTAAATATAAATCCCTTGGTTTGACATTTAAAGCCTTTTATGACCAACTTCCTTTTTATATTTCCAGTCTTCTTACACTTCAGTCCTCTCTACGTACTTTACAATCCAGCTTAACAGGCCTACTTGTGGTTCCTCGCACAAGAAGTTCCATCTGCTAGTTCTAGACCTTTGCTGTTCTTCCTTGCCTGCAATGCTGTCCCTCCTCACCTTTAACTCCTAGTTTTCCTGGATTCCTGTAAGACTCAGATGAAATTGCTCCTTCTGCAAGAGACCTCTCCCAATCCTCTCTGTCATGAGTGCCTTTACTTTCCACTATTACATTCCACTTACACTGAATATATCTTGTTTTTATAATTTTTTCACATATTGTCTCCCCAATTAGAAAGTGAGCTCTTGAGGGCAGGAATAATGTGTATGTCCTTCGTTCCTCCCTCCCTCTCTCCCTCCTTCTCTCCCTCCCTTCCCCCCACTCCTTCCTTCCTTCCTTCCTTCCTTCCTTCCTTCCTTCCTTCCTTCCTTCCTTCCTTCCTTCCTTCCTTCCTTCCTTCCTTCCATCCTTTCTTCTTGTTCTTCCTGTTCTTGTCCTTCTTTTTCTTGTTCTTCTTGTTCTTGTTCTCCTTCTTCTCCTTCCTCTCCAGCCTTTAGCACGCTGCCTGAACACATAGGAAATAATTAATATATATTTGTTGACTGGCAAATCTTAAGTTTTCCTCTCTAATGAAGGCCCACCTCTATAATAACCATATTCTCATGGTGATGTTATGTTGTGTGTATGACTTTGAGTTGTGGAATTCTATAGTCTCTAAGGAATAGACATTAAGGATCACCTAAATAGCAATGAATAAGTGCCTGATGAACAAAGGAATACACTTAAGAAAATGTAAAAGATTTCATTAGATACTTGAAAAAATTGTCAAATAGTAAAAGCAAAGGAGAAGCCGTAGATAGCTTTTGAGTACTCCATTGGTACCATGTAATTTCTTTAAAAATATTTACTTTTTTTAAAAAATTTAAGTTTCAAATTCTTTCTCTCTCTGGTTCCTCCCCCATCTTCTGAGAAAGTAAGCAATATGATACCTAATATACAGATGAATTCATAAAAAACATATTTCCATATTAGCCACGTAGCAAAAAAGCAAGAAAAATAAAGTAAGAAAATTGTATTTCAATTTGCACTCAGAGTTCATCAATTTTTACTCTGGTGGTGGATAACATTTTTCATGATAAGTCTTTGGAATTTTCTTGGATCAGGGTATTGATCAGACAGGCTGTCTTTCACAGTTGATCATCATTACAATATTGTTTTTAATATGTACGATAATCTCCTGGTTCTGCTTACTTCATATAGGTCTTCCACTGTTGTTTTTTTTCTGAAATCATCTCCCTCATAATTTCTTATACCACAATATTACTCTATAATTATATGCCACAATTTTTTAATCATTCCCCAGCTGATAAATATTTCTATTGATTTCCAATTCTTTGTCACCATAAAAAGAATTTCTATAAATATTTTTGTACATATAGATACTTTTCCTTTTTCTCTGATCTCTTTGGGATTTAGACCTAGTAGTGCTACTGCTGTGTCAAAAGGTGTACACAGTTTTATAGCCCTTTGGGTAAAGTTCCAAATTGTTCTCCAGAATGATTGAATCAGTTAACAACTCCACTAACAGTTTCTTAGTACACGTATTTTCTTTCATCCTTTATAGAATTTGTCTTTTGTGATATGCGTGAGGTGGTACCTTAGAATTGTTTTAACTTGCACATCTCCAAAGAATAGTGAGTTAGAGCATTTTTCTTACATATGAATATAGATAGCTTTGATTTCTTCTTCTAAAAACTGCCTGTTCATTTCTTTAGATCATTTATCAATTGGTGAATGGCTCTTCTTTTTATAAATTTGATTAAATTCCTATATATAGGGTTCTCCCTTTATGTTAGGGAACCATTCTGCAGAGCTCTACATAAAGTGATTTTTATGTCATGCAAATTTGCCAACAGATTTAGAGAAGGGAGGGAGCTATGGAGACAGGAAGGGGGCTGTTCATTCTACTAGTCCTTACCAATTTATGAGTGAGTTCATCCCATTAACATTCACAGTTATGCTTACTACCTATGAATTTCCCTCCAACCTATTTTCTTCTGTTTATCCTTTTGTCTTTCTTTTTATCCTGTCCCTCCTCAAAAATATTTTACTTCTGAGTACTGCTTCCCTAAATCTCCCCTGCCTTTTATCATTCCCCTTTTCTTTTATCTCTGTCCTCTGTTGCATAAGATAGATTTCTATACCCCTTTCAGTGTTTGTGTATGTATATATGTATGCAAATACATGCATATACAACACACACAGTACTCTCCATTTCCCCCTCTATTATAAAAGCTTTTCCTTATGAGCCTCTTTTATGAAAAAAAAAATTCCTCATTCTATCTATCTCCCTTCCCCCTCTCCCAATGCATTACTCTTTATCAACCTTCATTTTATTTTGAGGTCATTGAAACATAATTGACTTACAACTATGCCCTCTGTCAATGCAGACTCTAACTGCCCTAGAATTGTAAGGTTTTTTTTAGAAGTTACATTTTTCATATTACCATATAAAAATATGAAGTTTAACTTTGAGTCCTTTATCAATTCTCTTTCATATTTACCTTTTTATGCTTCTTTTGAATATTGTGTTTGAATGTCAGATTTTCTATTTGCCTCTGGTCTTTTTCATCAAGGAATGCTTGAAAATACTTAGTCTAATTAAATGTCCATTTTTTTTCCTTGAAGGATTATACTCTGTTTTTCTGAGTAGATTAGTCTTGATTACAATCTTAGCTCCTTTATGTTGCTCAATATCATAGTCCAAGCCCTCTGCTTCTTTAAATTGTAAGCTATTAAATCTTGTATGATCCTGACTATGGCTCCACTATATTTGAATTGTTTTTTTCTGGCTGCTTGCAACATTTTCTCCTTGACATGAGATTTCTGGAGTTTGGCTGTAATATTCCTAGGAGTTTTTATTTTGGGAGATCTTTTAGGAGATGATCACTGGATTCTTTTGATTTCCACTTTACCCCTTTGTTCTAGGATATTGAGGCAGTTTTTCTTGATCATTTCTTGAAATATGATTCTAGGTTCTTTCTTTGATCATGGCTTTCAGGTACTCCAACAATTTTAAATTGTCTCTCTGTGATTTATTTTCTTGATCAGTTGTTTTTCTAAGGAAATATTTCACATTTTCTTCTTTTTTTCCACTCTTGTGACTTTTAAAAATTTTTTCTTGATGCCCCATAGAGTTGTTAGATTCCACTATTTTAATTAATTTTAAGGAGTTATTTTCTTCAGTGGGTTTTGGTACCCCTTTTTTCTTTTGGCCAATTCTGCTTTTTAAGGAGCTATTTTCTGCAGTAAATTTTTGTTCCTCTTAACATAGTGTCAATCCTATTTTTAAAGTGCTATTGTCTTCACTACTTTTTTGAGCCTCTTTTTTTTTTTTACTTTTGAACATCTGTTTTACTAAAACCTTGAGTTCCAGATTCTCACCCCTCTTCCCTTCCCCTCCACCCTCCCTAGGAAGTCAAGCAATTCAACATAAGCCACATGTGTATCCTTATGTATAACCCTTCC
>CM053627.1:80543566-80561194 GCA_028646595.1 Phalanger gymnotis
CTTGTGTTTGAAAGTCAAATTTTCTACTTAGCTCTGGTCTTTTCACTGAGAAAGCTTAAAAGTCCTCTATTTTATTGAAAATCCATATTTTGCCTTGGAGCATGATACTCAGTTTTGCTGAATAGGTGATTCTTGGTTTTAATCCTTGCTCTATTGACCTCTGGAATGTCATATTCCAAGCCCTTCAATCCCTTAATGTAGAAGCTGCTAGATCTTATGTTATCCTGATTGTGTCTCCACAATACTCAAATTGTTTCTTTCTGGCTGCTTGCAGTATTTTCTCCTTCATCTGGGAGCTCTGGAATTTGGCAACAATATTCCTAGGGGTTTTCTTTTTGGGATCTTTTTCAGGAGGTGATCAGTGGACTCTTTCAATTTCTATGTTACCCTCTGGTTCTAGAATATCAGGGTAGTTCTCCTTGATAATTTCTTGAAAGATGATAACTAGGTTCTTTTGTTGATCATGGCTTTCAGGTAGTCCAATAATTATTAAATTATCTCTCCTGGACCTATTTTCCAGGTCAGTGGTTTTTCCAATGAGATATTTCACATTGTCTTCCATTTTTTTATTCTTTTGGTTCTGTTTTAGAATATCTTGGTTTGTCATAAAGTCACTAGCTTCCACTTGCTCCAGTCCAATTTTTAAAGTAGTATTTTCTTCAGTGTACTTTTGGACCTCCTTTTCCATTTGGCTAATTCTGTCTTTCAAGGCATTCTTCTCCTCATTAGCTTTTTGGAGCTCTTTTGTCTTTTGAGTTAGTCTATTTTTAAAGTGTTATTTTCTTCAGTATTTTTGGGGGTCTCCTTTAGCAAGTCATTGACTTGTTTTTCATGGTTTTGTTGCATCCTTCTCATTTCTCTTCTCAATTTTTCCTCTACTTCTTTTACTTGCTTTTCCAAATCCTTTTTGAGTTCTTCCATGGTGTGACACAAGTTCATGTTTTTCTTGGACATTTTTGATGTAGGCTCTTTGACTTTGTTGACTTCTTCTGGCTGTATGTTTTGATCTTCTTTGTCACCAAAGAAAGATTCCAAAGTCTGAGTCTGAATCTGAGTGTTTTTGCTGCCTGTTCATGTTCCCAGCCAACTACTTGACCCTTGAGTTTTTTGTCAGGGTTAGACTGCTTGTAGAATAGAGAGTACTTTGTCCCAAGCTTGAGGGGCTATGCTGTTGTTTTCAGAGTTATTTCTACACAGCAAGCTCTGCCACACCAGTGCTCCTCCTCCCCCAAGAACTACCAACTCAGACCTGACTTAGATCTTAAGCAGGCTATGCACTCCTGTTCTGCTCTGCCATTTAATTCCTCTCACTAGGTGGGCCTGGGGCTGGAAGGAACTGCAGCTGTAGTTCTGTAGCCGCAGCTCCTCTGCTGCCTCTGGGGTGGTTGGGGAACCATGAACTCCTTTCACTCTGTGCCCTGCAGTTTTTCCCACTAACCTTCTCTGTTGTCTTTGGTGTTTGTGGATTGAGAAGTCTGGTAACTGCCACAGCTCACTGAATCAGGGGGCTAGGACCTGTCCAGCCTGGTTCCTGGTCTGGTTGATCCTGCTGATGCTCACACTGGGCTCTGCTTTGTTCCACTCCTAGCTCTGTGCAATAAGCCTTATCGAGTGACCATGCAGGCTGTCTTGGGCTAGAGCCCTGCTTCCCTCTGCTATTCCGTGGGTTCTGCAGTTCTAGAATTTGTTCAGAGTCATTTTTTATAAGTGTTTGGAGGTGGGGAGAGCCCTAGGCAAGTCCTTGCTTTTCAGCTGCCATCTTGGCTCCATCCCCCAACATGTCATTTTTAAAGTACAAATTTGATTCTCTCCCTTTCTTAATAAATTCAAGTGGCTCTCCTTTACCTCACAGATTAAACATAAACACCTATTTGAAATTCAAAACACTTCACAATTTTACTCTGACCTGCATTTATAATCTGATCTTTCTTTGCTCAGCCTCATGGACTTTATACTAAAAAGTAACTGGCCTTTTTGTTCCTCATTCCATTTCCCCCTGCTCTTTCTTTGCATAGTAGGCTATAACTCATGCCAGTAAAGCACTCTATTCATATCTCCACCTCTTAGAATCTAGGTTTCCCTCAAAGATCTGCTCAAGTGATACTTCCTATAGGAAGTCTTTCCTGATTCTCTCAGATGCTTGTACTGCCCCCTGCCCTTGGTCTTGTACTTGCACTGTATATATTTTCTAAATAGTTATGTGTCAAGATTTTTTTTTCTCCATTAAAATGTAAGCTCCTTGAGGGAAGTTTCATTTTTGTTTTTGTAGCCCCATTGCCTGGCAGATACTAGGTACTTAATAAATGTTTGGATGTAGTGGTGGCAGTGGTGGTGGTGATGGTGGTGGTGGTGTGTGTGTGTGTGTGTAGAGAGACCTGTGGCAAATGACCACATTTGTAATCTAAACGCCTGGGTTCAGGTCCTATTTTGGACATATACTAACTGAAAACATAGACATAGACATAATCCCTCATTGTCCCAAAATAAACCTGTAAGACACTAAATTATAGATCTGTAGCTGAGTGGCATCAGTAGATTAATGGAGAGAACTTTGATGCCAGGAAGTTTCTTATGCCAATGAAATCACAGATCTAGAACAAAATATACACATGTGCATTGTATCAATTATATTATTAAAACATTTTGTGTGGTCATAGTTTTGTAAATCACTATGGCTATAAGAACTGCTCATACTCCGCCTATTATAACATATACTGCTTGAGTGTTGGTCTATCATTCCTTTCTTTCTTCTTTCCTTCCTTCCTTCTTTCCTTCCTTCCTTCCTTCTTTTGTTCCTTCCTTCCTTCCTTCTTTCTTTCTATTCTTTCTCTTCCTTCTTTCCACCCTCTCTCCCTTCCTTCTCTCTTTCTTTCTCTCTCCCTTCCTTTCTCTCTTTCTTTCTCTCTCTCTCTTTCTTTCTTTCTTTCTTTCTTTCTTTCTTCCTTCCTTCCTTCCTTCCTTCCTTCCTTCCTTCCTTCCTTCCTTCCTTCCTTCCTTCCTTTTCTTTCTTTCTTTCTTTCTTTCTTTCTTTCTTTCTTTCTTTCTTTCTTTCTTTCTTTCTTTCTTTCTTTCTTTCTTTCTTTCTTTCTCTCCTCCAAGGAAATTTAATAAACAGTTGGTACATAGATAGCAGGTGATTTATCAATGCTTGATTATTTATTGATTTAATTGAATAATTTAGGTTATTATTATATAATATCCACTTAGGAGATTATATCTTTTGCCCTTGTATCTTTTATTGATGATAATTTTAATTGATTGAGATTATATCTTTTGTCTGTGTATCTTTTATTGATGATAATTTTAATTGAATTAAGGTTTGCACAAGATAGGGGTAATATTTCTATTTTTCAGGATTTTTTTTCTTTATGCTTGAGTATATGATCAATTTTCCAAAATTGCAGGCTAACCTTGAAAAAATATTTTTTTCTTTAAGTGTATAATAAATCCATCAAATTAATTTTTCTTAGGATTTTATTCAGATCAATTAATTCTTGTTTACCTTTTCAGTAGATTCATGATAATCTGCAAGAGAAATATTAAAATTTCACACAATTATAGTTATACTCTCTAGATCTTTTTGCATTTAAGTAGTTTTTCCTTTAAATATTTAGGTTCTATAAAATTTGGTATATATACATATAACATTACTTTTAAAAATTATTGTTACCTTAAATAGGATGCAATTTTCCTGCTTTTGTTTCTTGACATTGTCTACTATATTTTTTACTGCTGTCTTACTTGAGATCATAACTCATGGTCCTTTCATTTTAAGAAAAGCAAAATATATATTTTATCCTGGCTTCTTACTTTAACTCTACATGTGTCTTGATGTTTAAAATTTGTTTCTTCCATTAAAGAAAATTTTGTATTTTATTTTCTAATTTGGTCTGCAACCTACTTCTGTTTTATGGTTGAGTTTAATATGTTAACATTCAAAGTCATAATTCTTTGCTTTTTCTTCTATCAAATTCTTTCATATTATCATCATTTATATTTTCATTTTATATTATCAGCATAAGGTACCTGCAGCTTTTGTTTGAAACAATTTGATCCAAATCTCCACCCTCTATCATTTATTACATGCCTTCTTTGTACCAGAGTCTGTGTTAAATGTTAAAGACACAAATAAAGGTATAAAACAGTGCCTGTTCTCAGAAAACTCACAGTTGAATGGGGAGAGAATATGCAAATAGCTATGTACAAACAACATATTGACAGAACAAAGTGAAGGTAATTTCAGAGGAAAAACTATGATTAAAGGGAACAGATGAAGGCTTCTTACAGAAGGAGGGACCTTAGCTGAGACCTTCCAATTCCAATATTTCTATGCAATTTTCCTCCATGATTTCCTTGAATTTTATATTAATTTCTTTTCATATTTTCTTTGGAGGTGACTACTTGTCACTTCTGATCAGTTTTGTATTTCACACCAGTTGCTTTGGGTTTGTAGAGACTTCAAATATATTTTCTTTCAATTTTGCTGTCTTTTGATTTTGGTCTGGTGTTTCTTGTCTGATTCTGTATTTTGATTTTACTTCTGCCATTTTATTTTTCTAATCCATTGTTTTATTAAGGTTTTCTGTCACCAGTTTTTGAAAGACAGTATTATTATTTTTGTATTCTCTCTGAGTTCTAATAGTGATTTTTAATATAAATATCTTATATTCTTTATGCCTAGATTTATTTCTACCTAGTTATATCTAAACCATTTTGTATTTTCTTTTACCTGTTCAGGCCTCACTTTTAGTAGAAGCAGTTTTCTTTTTCATTTCTTACAGGGAGCTCTCCCTGATTTGTTACCCCTCATAGTAGTTTTTCATTGTTTTGAGGCTTCTTTGTTTTGCTTAGTCATTTGTTCACTCTATTTTTTTGTCTTGGGAGATTTTCTTTTCCTTCTTTCAATGTTGCCATTTCCATGGTTTTGGCACACTTCTTTTATTAGATTTTTAAAATTTGTTTCATCAAATATTTTCCAATTAAATCAAGAAAGTCTTAATATTCATTTTCAAAAATTTTGAGTTCCATATTTTCTTCCTTCCTCCTCTCTCCCCCACCCTTTAAGAAGGCAAGCAAGATAATATCAATTATACATGTAAAATAATGCAAAACGTTTCTATGTTAGCCATGTTGCAAAAGAATATATACACACAGAAATAAGAAAAATTAAGAAAGTGAAAAAATATGCTTCAGTCTGCACTCAGAGTTCAACAGTTCTCTGTCTCTGGAAGTAGATAGCATTTTTCATCATTGACCTTTTGGAATGGCCTTGGATCACTGTCTCGATCAGAGTAGTTAAGTCTCTCACAGTTGATCATTGTTACAATACTGCTGTTATTGTGTACAATTTTCTCCTGGTCCTACTCACATCACTTTGCATCAGTTCATATAAGACTTCCCAGGTTTTTCCCAAAAACCATTCTGCTCATCATTTCCTATACTTCAATAGTATTCCATTGCAATCATATGCCACACCTCGTTTAGCCATTCCCCAAATGATGGGTATTTCATCAACTTCTGATCCTTTGGCACCACAGAAAGAGCTGCTATAATCAGTTTTGCAGAAATAAGTCTTTCTTTCTGTGATCTCTTTGGGATAGAGACCCAGTAATGGTATTGCTGGGTAAAAGGGTATGTACAGTTTTAGAAGCCTTTTGGTTAGTTCCAAATTATTCTCCAGAATAGCTGGACTAGTTCACAACTCCACCAACAATCCATTAATGTCCCAATTTTTTCCAGCATTTGTTATTTTCATTTTCTTTCATGCTAGCCAATCTGATAAGTGTGAAGTGGGATCTCAGAGTTGTTTTACTTTGCATTTCTCTAATCAGTTCTGATTTAGAGTGCTTATTAAGTGGAACAATTGAGAGTTTTTATTTCTTCTTTTGAAAACTGCCTGTTTGTATCAGTTGACCATTTATCAATTGGAGAACGGTTCATATTTTTATAAGTTTGGCTTAATTTGAGAAATGAGGCCTTTTGCCTAGAAACTATAATTTTTTCTCTCAGATTTGACACTTTTTTTAAACCAAGTTTCGAGTTGATTAAGTGAAACTGGGTTTATAATACAGCCCCTCACTCATCAGTTGCCAACCTGAAAACAGAGGAGAAGATTTGGACTAGCATCTAGGTTAATATGCCAAAGAGCCAGGGAATCACATATTTATCACTGGAAAGGAACTAAAATGTCATCCAATACAACCCTTCATTTTATAAAGAAGGAAAGTAAAACCCAGAAGAGTAAAATAACTTTCTCAAGGTAACAGGTAGTAAATGGTAGAGTAAGGATTTAAACTAATGTCCTTCAACTACAAATCCAGTGTCCTTTCACTGCATAACTCTGAATCGATCACAAATTAAAATGAGGATAGCTGTTAAACACTATGAAACCCATGTTGTGTGGAGCTAGTAGAGTTAATCCATCATCCAATTCAAATCATTGTTGTTATTTTCTACAAAAGGAAGTACTTATTTATAAAGGTAAGAAGCAATCCTTCTGTAAAATGTAGAGATAGCCATATTTAGCATCAATGGAAGCCAAGAATTAAAATGTTAATTGAACCATTCTGGAAAACCAGATTTAGAGTTTCTAGAGTGACTCACATAAAACAGTTCACTTTCAGCTCATCTCAGAAAGCCTCTTTGATAGGGCCATTACTCTTGATTTTTACAATCAGCTGATAATCTCCATCGTGCATCAAACCGTCTAATAGAAGAGTATCAGATCAGAGATTGTCTTTCTTAACTTGACATCAAAAGTAAAACGAATCATCCTGAGCTGTCTCTTTAACCAAAGGAGCAGAGCCGGACTGATGGCTGAAGCCTGTCTCTTTTCTTAATCCAAAAAATTGAAATTACCATCACTATAATTATAGCATCAAATATTGTAATATATTTTAAAAAGTAATTCTCTCCTCTTAATGACAGAAAAGCAGTGCTAGGTGGAACTAGGTATGTCATTCCAGTTTCTTAATGTGAAATATCCCTGCAGAAGATGAGCAATTTAACATGGCAGTGACATATTCTCTTGGTAGAGAAAAATAATTATAACTGCTCTAAAGCATTTGAACCCCTAACAAAGACATCACTCCACAAGTGGTGATACTAGAGAACTAGTACTAGTATCATATTGTGGATAGCATGCTGGACTAAAGTCAGGAAGACCTGGGTTTGGCTCCTGCTCTCAGACACTAAGTAGCACTACTTACTAGCACTTATTAAATAGCAATAGCCCATAACTCATAGCATTGTTGTAAAGATCAAAGAGATGATATATAAAGTGCTTTTAAAACTCTAAGACCTTTAAAACTTTTCAAAATTTGTTAGTTGTTAACATCATCAAACTTTCCTTTAACCTTTGCTAGCTATGTGGCTCTGGGTAAATTTTCAGTAGTGATGATAATAGCTTCTACTTTACAAAATTATCATGAAAATTAAATGACACAGTATATTTGTAATCACTTTTTAAAAACCTAAGAGACTATGTCAATGTGAGCTAGTCAGCAACTAGAAAATCATATGATCTAATGAATGAGCTAAGACTGTGATGTGAGCTTCCAGTGAAGGAGATCCAACAACACGGGACTGAGATACCTTGGCAAAGGTGCAAAGGAGTATCCCATGTGCTTCCTGCTCAGAGGAGGCACCAGTCCTAAGACCTGACCTACAGGGAGTGAGTTAGAAAGTTAACCTGGATAGAGTAGAGGCAGAAAAAGGACACGCCTTATGCCTTTTACCTAAGAATAGTACAAATATCTCAAGATTACATTCAAAAGCCCAAAAATCTAGCCTTACTTTTTCTGTCCAAAATTGTATCCCTTTACTTCCCTACCCTCCAAGCAAGTCTCTTGACTTTTTCATGAACAGGTCATACTTATTTCCATGTCTTTTCTCATCTTGTGTCTGATAGGGAATAGCTTTATTTTTCTTCACTTTATGTTGAAATTCTATACATCTAAAGGCTAGCTCAAGTCCCAGATCCTTTAGGGACTCTGCTTATTTCTCCAGTCCATTTTTAGTTCCTTTTTCTTTAAATATCTATAGTGTATATTTAATCAAATACAATTTATCATAATTTAAAACACATTTACTTAGGTCTCTCATTGCACAAGTGTAATGGCAAGCAAAGTGAGACTTCTTACTGTTTTTTTTTCAAGTGTTTCTCAGCACTAAGGCAATCAAGTGCCTTTGACTGAGACTTGCCTTTGTTTGAATCAAGAGTATTTGATTGAATCAAGAGTCCTTGATGATCTGCTTAAGTCACAAGAAAGCCTAAGGCACATGAGTTTGAGTCACATGGTAGTGACACCCTTTGACTCCGAAGAAGTATATATATACTCAGAAGTTAGCATTTTGCTTTGGGACTTACTCATTGGAAGAGTATTTGTGTGATTTGGCCAGTCAAGGCTGTAGGTAGCCCTTAAGGAACCCCTTGGCTTTGAAACCCAGATATTGGTGCTTTTCTCTCTGGTAACTATGTATGTATTACTGCGGAGAGACAGGAGCCCTGTCTGCTGATTTGCATTATTAGCTCTGTTTATATAATTTCTGCTTGTAATTTCTATTTGTGTATTCTCTGAAGTTCAGGGTACCGACTTTTCTCCTTGAACTAAGTGAATGATGTATGTATATTTAATTAAAGTGAGATTATAAACCCCTTAAAGTTGCTTTCCTTAGAAAAGCAGATCAAAGAACCTGTGCTAGCAGCCCTCCTGTGTGCTGGTGTTATAGGCCTTATACCCCCACAGCAGCTGCAAGCAGCATTGTTCTTACAATAGGTAGGCCCAAGAGCCCCAGAAATAGCAATGTCCCCCCTGAGCACCAGCCCTACTTTCAGCATATTCTACTGCAGCCATCATCCTGGTGAGCAACTCTTGTTAAAATACAATGAAGAACTGATCTTTGCAATAGGATATCTCTTAAATAAAGGTAAAAAGAAAATTACAAATAACATTGAGGGACTTTTCCCTTTAAGTCCTTAGACCTAAGCCAGCTCTTTACCATTCAGAAGCCCTCAGATGGTTTAACCCTTTGACCACTGTAAGCCACACCTTTGTGTTAATCAAGAACTGATATACCAATTGCTTTGATTAACATCACCTTATAAATCAATATATCATAGAACAACCTTGTTCATATGATGCTAGAGAATATCTTGGTTTGAGGTAAATTCATTTTTTTAAAAAATTGTTACAATTACTGAGTAATAACTAACATTTTATAATAATTTAAAGTTTTAAAGCACTTCACATACATTAAATTTTTATTCCTGACAATAGACTTGTGAAGTTCAGCTGTTATTATTATCCCCATTTTAGAATGTATAGAAACTATACACCTCTATGTAACTCAAACAATTCTCTAGGGTTCTTCTACTAAATATTTGTAATATTCATCTGTAGATACAATTTTCTACAATGAAAGCTCTGTGTAATGAGAAAATCACAGATCCTTTTTCGCTTCATGATATAACCATGAACTAAGAGACTATTAAATTAAACACTGAATTAGGGAGACATGATTCATGCTGATTTGCTTGTTTTCTAAATCATAGAATCATAGATTTTGAGAGGTCATCTAATATAACCCTCTCATTTTACCAATAGAAAAACAAGCCTCAGGGAAGTTGAGGGACATGTCCTGGCTCACATAGGTTATGAGCCAGGATTTGAAGTCAGAGTATCCCTTATCATTTCTAATTTTCTACAGCACAAATCTTAGAACTCAGGATTAGAATTCCTTTCTGGAAACTTAGTCAGGACATATATATTTTCCCTGGAACTTTGTTGAGAATAAGCTTCTACTTGGAACCTTGGCAGGGGCAGGATTCTACCATGAAACTTTGGTCATATTATGCTTCCATGTTGGTGTTTTGGTAGGAATGGAATTCCTCTCTCCCTTTCCCCACTAAATAACCATAAAATAGGGAAAGAGTAGGTAGAGCTGGGAGTGATTATGGACTTTAGATTTCTGAACTTAAGCAACAACATGAGTAACCTGGAGGAGAGTAAGTTACTGCATTTTTAGTGCCACTGTCCCCAGGTTGACTATTGATAATGGTTTGCTTTGGTATTTATCAGAGCTCCCTCTGGAACCTCCTGGCTCGCATGATGCTTTTCTTTCAAAATTAAGTTAGCTCTTCCTACACAAGAAAGGCTACTACAACTGCCTAGGGCTTCATGGTTTGAAGTTATATGTAATAACTTCTGTACATAGTAGGTGTACTGAGGGCAGGGTAATGTATATTTGAATCATGGCTTCCTTGAATGTCTCCAATGCCCACTGGCCTTAACATCTGGAATCCAGTCTAGGGCTCTTCTGCTTTCTTTGACATCAAAGCGTCCACGTTTATCTGTCTGTACATGTGATATGGCATAGCTCTGGATACATGCCCCTAATTAAGCTATAAATTTGGTCTATATATCTTCTGTATTGATTCCTGACTATCTATGCCTTTTCATTCCTTCTGAGGTTACAAGCAAGTTCCTATCTGGAGGTTTTGTTTTGTGCTGTCAGCGAAGAGAAGGCTTAAATGCTAGAAGATGTTCTTGGGCTCATCATTGATCATCCCTTGATAGAGGCTCAAGCCAAGGATTATCATTGTGAGATGTTTATTACACCAGGTACAGCTCAGCTCCCACTGTCCATATGGGCATTTGTCTCATGCCAGGACTAGCAACTTAAGTAATAAGTCTGCTGAATGTAGTGATGGATGAGTGTAACTTCCCTGAAACTAAGTTGTACATGCCTAAAAGTAATGACAATGATAATGAAAATAATCATAAAATAATCCCATGTGGTTTTTATCTAATACCTCCTAAGGTTGAAAGAGCATCCCACAGGTAATCTTGTTGATTATCTTCCAATTCTTTTGTGGTATGTTGATAGTGAATAATATATTATTGTCTCCTGTTTTCCTGATAGAGGAATTGAGGCACGAAGTTAACCAAGAGACTTCAGTCTAATGCTGTATTCGTGCTGCTTTAGTAAAAAATAATTATGATAATCATCAGCAGTTTAAGGAGAAGGCAACTTAGAGTTTTTCATTTTAATAGTTTGCTATATCATATTCATTTGACACATTAAGAGACATTAGATCCTTAGATTAAGATGCCCAATGTTTTTTTTACTTTAAGTCTAATGCCATGCATAATATAAAAAGAAAATAATTTAGAAAAACCTCAAATGAAAATGTTTGCATTTAAACTAGGAGTTGTCTTATGGGAGCCAGGGGAGAAGTCTAAGGGAGATAATTATATAATATTGTCCATTCAAACTGTGCTTTGGGAGATAAAGTGGAACTTTCTCACACAGTTGCAGCTGAGTGTTCTTTCTCATATCCTTGTTTTCTTTTGTTTTCTTCTAATAAATAATTTCCTTCTTGTTATAGCTGCCAGAATCCTGGTGGGAAAACACTAGTAATAGAGTTTGGGAAAACATGACCATACCATGTGCCTCCTTAACTGTAAGAAATACAAGAAAAAAGTGTATTGGACAGGTCAGATCACCACAAAAAAAGAAAAGGGACTGGCCAGGCTATTTTTTTCTGTGTAAGAAATTCATTGTTAATTTAATATTGCTTAAAGTCACTAGGCTATTGGGGTGGGAGATTGGGCATTTTTGTTGGTCTTATAGAAATATTTGTAGTGATGGGATTTGAACAGCAAAACTCTATTTTACTTGTATTCTGATGATCAGTCGTTTGGAATGTTAGTGAAGTGATAACTCTTAATGTTATTGTGTTTTCTTTGCAAATAGATTATTATTAACACCTTTGTTTTCATGTGGAGAGTAGCTGAAAAAATCAACAAACATATTGTTCTCTCATTCACTTATATAGCAATGAATCACTATTAATATTTGTTGTGTTATGTTTTAGCCACATAGGCCTACTGTCTTTGCTCAAAATTATCTTTAAAGCAGTAAGAAATTATGCAAACCAGATGAGGTCTATTCAAGAACATAGTAAGACCACCCATGTACCTATGGCTTTAAGTGGCAGAAATGTAATAATTATTGACAAGGTATTCCAAAAATTCAAAGGTATCTTTCTTATGTAGATCTGAACATTTGATAGCTCATTTCAAAACTCTTGAGTAACTCCCTATTGCCAACTATTTTGAGTCCAAACTTCCTAATCTAGTATTCAGGGCAATCCATAGTTTGGCTCCATTCTCTGTCTTTACAGATTTATCTCTTATAACTTACAATGTTAAACATGTAAGGTCCATGGCCAGGGACCATGTCTTATCTAAACTTTATTTTTGAAAAAAAATCTCACCCAGTTCCTGGCCCAAGGCTTTTCACAAAGTAGGTGCTTAATAAAAATTTATCAAATCTGAAATATGGATTCAGGTCATAATTAGCACTTTAGATAAAACAGAGCAGTGAAGTGCTAAATAAAAGTAGAAGTGGATGAGAACATTGTACTTACAGGTCTCATTGTAGAGTAATTGAATCTTCCTTTAATTGCTTGTAAATTCCCCAAAGCTGCACTACACAACTTCTCCAAGTTCAATGATTTAGCTTCTTTTCTTTGTATCACAGAGAAAGTCTGACCTCTTTGGCCTTAGGATATAAACTTTTCAAGGGCATGGACTCTAGCTGTTTAACAATGACCATCCAGAACCAATCATTATGACAGAGACAATCTGGGTACTTAATCTTTTTTTACTGGGGAATATTATAATTGCTACTCATTGCTGTCCAATGTCACCATTTTAAATTAACATTCCTTTTCTGATCTCCAGGAAGATATAAACATCAACTGGCAAATACATAAGATATCAGCCAGTGTAGAATGGTCCTGTGTTTGATAGGGGCGTTTCTTATACCCAGCTACTTCCACAAGCTGGGTTACCTAACAAGCATATTCTTAATTTGACTGAAATGAATCCAATTTATTATTGGTTTGAGATGCCCTATGCATAACTCTGGCATTCTATTTTATATAAAGTCTGACTGTTGGTGATTACAATCTGTGTGTCCAGGGATCACTATTCTATTCATCACTAGGGTACTACAATTACTCAGAAATGAGTCTCAGAAAAGGCTTGTCCTTGTTTATTTCTCTCTTCTTTGTTCCAGAACATTGATTCTTCCTTAGAATTATGGTTCAAGTTGATGTGTCAGCTTCTATGGTTTCCCAGACTTCCATAACCTTATTCC
The DNA here is from genome assembly GCA_028646595.1 of Phalanger gymnotis. Taxonomy (NCBI): domain Eukaryota; kingdom Metazoa; phylum Chordata; class Mammalia; order Diprotodontia; family Phalangeridae; genus Phalanger; species Phalanger gymnotis. Next base: position 80,556,734 of record CM053627.1, read on the forward strand.
ATTGCTTGAGAGCAATATCTGTTGAATTCTGATTGAGATTGCCAACTCCACTTCCACTCACTATATAGCAGTCATCTGGACATCTTGTTCTTAGCCATTTATCCACATGTGCTTTTCTCAGAAGAAGTTATGTCCTAGAATAATGTAATCTAGAATGTTTGTAGCAGCTCTTATTGTGCTGGCAAAGTACTGAAAATTGTAGGTATGCCTATCTTTTGGGGAATGACTGAACAAGTTGTGGTATATGATTGTGGTGGAGTAGTACTGTGCTATAAGAAATGATAAGCTCAATGATTTTAGAAAAACATGGGAAGACTTGCACAAAGAAATGAAGGCAAAATGAGCAGAACCAAGGAAACATTGTATATAGTCACAGCAATATTGTTTCAAGAATGACTTTGAGCAAATAAGTTACTTTGTCCATTATAAATGCCCAAGTTACTAATAAAGGACATATGAAGAAAGATACCATCTGCATCCAGAGAACTGATAAATAGAAATATGCATAGAACAATTTTACCACACACACACACACACACACACACACACACACACACACACACACACACATACACAAACACCTATTTATGTCTAATGGTAGCCATGTCTAGGGAGTGAGGAGGGAAGAAAAAAAGGAAAAAATTACATGATAATTTTGCTGTACATTTGAAAGGAATAGAAAGTTGTACATAATAGATTTTTCAGTTTCATTTGCAATCATCTTTTTATTGTACTGTGTAAAATAATCCAGCTTAAAGGAGAACCTAGAAGAAAACAAAAAGAAAACCCAGCTTGTTTCATTCCATAATTTTTTATCATAGAAATTAAAAATAAAATTTTTAAAAATTAAAAAAAAGCTCAGAGTTGAAAGGGACACCAGACACCATCTAATCTAACTGGTCATTAAACAGGATGTTCTACAATATAATAATTTAACTGACAAGTGGTCATCCGGGCCTTTGCTTGAAGACATTCCATAAGGAAGAACCTTCTTTTGCTCAAGGCAACTCAATCCAAATTGGACTAGCTTTCATGATTTGAGAATTTTCCTTACCTCAAGTCTGAATGTATTTCTTTGCATCAGGTACCCATTTTCTGTATTTCGATCCTGTGGAGTCAAACAGAACAACGCTTCTTCCATAGGACAGTCTTTTAAATGCTCGAAGACCATGATCCGCTCTAAAATTACCCTACGCCAAAACTTCTCAGTTCTTTAAATTCAAACTCACGTGGCATATTCTAGAGGCCTTCCCCCATCTTGGTTGACTTCTTTTAGATGTACTTGTATTTCTTAGAATCTGTGTCCTTCCTAGAATTGGAGGACAGAACTGAATACCATAATCCATATATGATCTGACTTGGGCAGAGTATAGGACAATCATGCCTTTTTCCTAGACACCAGGCAGCCTAAGATTGCATTAGTTTTTTTTGACAGTCATATCTGGTAGTTCCAAGTCTTAGAGGCAAATATAAAGATCATTGAAGAAATTATAGACTTTCAATCTGACCTCAGCTTGTAAGGGATGTTTATGCCCATGGCTTCCTAAAGGACTTCTTGATTTGATTTCTCTCTTGTTTATTGATCAGAGCTACATCATGCAATGTATTGCCTAAGTAGTAGATTCAGTGTCAACTTTCATTTCTCTCTTTGCAGTATGCATGAGGTGTCTCTTTAGTGGTTGCTGCTCCATGATCTCAGTTACTTTCAGGGCTGTCACCAGTCCAAAAATACTATGTTTACTCAGAAAACGGAAATATGTAGAACTAGATGATATTTAAAAATAGAGTATTTTATTTTTCCAGTTAGGTGTAAAACACAATTTTAAGTTCCAAATTTCTGCATTCAGACTCCATAGTTCTTTCTCTGGATATGGACAGCATTTTCCAACACAAGTTCCTTGGAATTGTCTTAGATGATTGCATTGCTGAGAAGAGCTAAGTTTTTCACAGTTGGTCATCACACAATGCTGCTGTTACTGTGTACTGTGTTACTGTGTCCTAGTGTTGGTGTTTGCCTGCTCCACTGCCCTGCAGCTCAAGATCTCCTGCTGATTTGCTGAGGTGGCCTTCTGGGACCTTTCCTGTCCTGGATGGGTTCCCCTTTTACCTGAGTGAGACCGATCTTTCTTGCTGCTCCTCCAAGTTTCCCAGGCTAAAAGATTGCTCTACTCCATCTTTCCACTAGCTGCACCGTTCCAGGCTTTGTTCTGGGATGCTGGTTTATGATTGTTCTGAGGTGAATATGGGAGACTGACAATGATTTACTGCTTACTCCACCATCTCGGCTTACAGGAGTCCCTCTAACAGTTTTTTTTCCCCCAAAAAAACTCCGACCTGATGAAACCCCATCTGTAATTCTGTGTTTAGATTTGGTCACCATATTTAAGGAGATAAGCTAGAATATGAATTGGACGGGAAGACTCAAAAGGTGACAGTACACGGGACCATGCCATATAAGGCACCATTGAAGAGAGTGGGGTTGTTTAGCCTATAGAGGAAGAAGAGAATATTTAAGGGGTGGAGGAAGGGAATGATCACTATCTTCAAGTATTTGAAGGGTTGTCTTATAGCAAAAAGCATTAGACTTTTTTCTGCCTGGCCCTATAGGAGAATGAATAGAAGATTGAAACGATTTAGATTTCTTCTATTAAGAAAAAAAAAAACAAAACTAAAACAAACATAAACCCCTTTCTAATAATTCAAGATGCCTTGAATGATAGTGATGGTAATGAATTGTCTCCATAGATAGTAAGTTCCCTCTCACTGAAGATCTTCAAGCATAGACCAGAGGACAGCTTGTGTCAGGAAGGCCTGAGGTCTGCCTCACTAGATGTATTCTACTGGAAGTTTGATGACCATTTGTCAGTGGTTGAATAAACCCTGAAGTCTTTTCCAACACTCTTACATTCTTAGCTTCTAAAGGTTGCACCATGTTTTCCAAGTGTGACTTCCATGTTAGATGTGGCATAAAAGACATTACTGATAATTAGTATTGCCAGAAATAACATAGGGAAGTAACATACTGAGAAATGGATAGCCCAAGCAATAATCCAAGAAACCAAAAAGACAAGAAGAAAGCCTGCAGGAAATTGTCAAAATCCTCTGTGGAGGATTGTATTGGCAATCAAGATGGGCTCTTAGCACTTATGCAACAAGTGCCCTTGAACAGTTTGGCCTGTGTTTCCTTGATTAAATTAGGAGTCCTTGATGACCTCCTTGCCTCAAAGGAAAGCCAAGTTTACATGGGTTTGAGTGACATGTTTGTGACATCAGAGGCTTTTAGACCATGTGGGTTTAAGTCAAATTTTTGTGACGCTTTTAGGTCATGTGGGTGAGTTGCACACGTGACTCACTTTTGACCCTCGGCTTTCTCTTTTGGAGCTCTGAGCCACCACAGCATTGGCGTGTGGCTGTGGGCCAGCCATTGTTATGAGCTCCCTGGCTTTGGAGAAAACTCAGATGTTGATGCTTCTTTGGTAACTGCATATCGTGATTTTGTCAGACTGAAATCTGTCTGTTGATTCACATTTATTGGCTCTGTTTGTATTTGCTGTGAAGCTCAGGGTGCTGGCTTTTCCCCCTGAGCTGAGTGAATGATATTTGTATGTTGGATTAAAGTAAGATTGTTAACCCCTTAATGTTGATTTCCTTAGTAAAGCAGATCAAAAGAATGTGTGCTTGAAGCATTCTTGTTGTTGGGCTTGCGTAGGTTTTTCACCCCCACAGCAGCTACTAGCTGAATTGTTGAAACAAGGATTTATGTGAAAGCATGAACAAGAATACCATAGAATCAGAAGGGTTGCAACTTGTAACAATAGGAATATACATACCAATGAAGTCATGACTCTATCAAAGTGTAATTTCTGAATTCCAAATTCTGATTATTTTCTAAGTACCTTATCAATTAAATATATTTATATTGTTGTGTTATTGTTGTGTTTGCCCTTCGTTTTTGAAGAGGACCATGACATCAGGAAAATGATGACATGACTTGCAGTTGACTTTGATTTGAGTGAGGAAGGGCTGTACAAGGTCACCAGCCTCATTTTCTCCTCCACAGCTATCTGGGTCCAGTGGTTGGATATTCGTCAGGACAGCTGGAGATGGCTCAGGATGCAATGGGAGACCCTAGCTTTTTTAGGCTAAGGCCTGTACAGGTTTCACTTTGAGTGAGGTAATGCCCATTCAGTGAATAGGCCTCTTTAAGAAGTGAATCAAGAGATGGCCCCTTGAATTAGAAAAAATAAATTAAAAAAAAATCAAACCGATGTCATGGTCCTCTCTGAAAACGAAGGACAAACATGACCTGTGAGTAGTCTGGGCTGCCTAAATGGGGACCCAGCTAGTTGGGTAACTCAGCTCGACCTCTCCCTCTCCTTCTCCTCTCTAAAGGAAGGTAAATTTTGATGGCTGGAAGCGCCTCAGTTAACTTGGGGTTTACTGGCTAGATTCCTGCCTTCC
>CM053627.1:80561294-80607964 GCA_028646595.1 Phalanger gymnotis
TTCTTTCTTTCTTTCTTTCTTTCTTTCTTTCTTTCTTTCTTTCTTTCTTTCTTTCTTTCTTTCTTTCTTCCTTTCTTCCTTTCTTCCTTTCTTCCTTTCTTCCTTTCTTCCTCCCTCCCTCCCTCCCTTCCTTCCTTCCTTCCTTCCTTCCTTCCTTCCTTTCTTTCTTTCTTTCTTTCTTTCTTTCTTTCTTTCTTTCTTTCTTTCTTTCTTTCTTTCTTTCTTTCTTTCTTTCTTCTTTCTTTTTCTTTCCCATTTCACTCTGAAACATTTATATTAACATTATATTAATGTTATATAATATTTGTACATTTAAAAGTAAAAAATATTTATATATTTCAAAGTAAAATTCACATTCAATAACTTCAGAGTCAGATAAGGTGAAATGTCTTGTCAAATTTAACCAAAATGAAATTTCCTAAGACTAATAAAATCAAGATAAGAGACTCTTTTATTGACTCTTCCCCTCACTTGGGACACAAATAGTCTGTTGTTGGAAACAATATTGAACTTTTTAACATGCTTACTTGACCAATGTTTGATTTCTTTTTAGAAGCAAAGCTTTATTTTAATAAACATACTATTTCTATTACTCTTATAGCCTTTGGGGGTGGTGGTGGTATTTTCATTTATTTATTTACTGATTAACTGATTGCATTGGTTTGGACTTATTTTCAATTTTATGTGGAGATCCTTGTATGGAAACTCACTCTACTAGTGCAGATTAGCAATTTGTATAAAATTTATCATTAGTTGCCTGAGTTACTTAGGCATTCTATACTTCAGTCAAACTGACCGACTTCTTATTCTTCATGCATGGTATTTCAACTCTTGCTTACAGGTCTTTGCACAAGCTATTATTCATGCCTGTTTTGTTATCCCTCTTCGCATTTCTCTTTTGGAACCCCAATTTCCCTTCAAGGCTCAGTTCAAGTGCTATTTCTTTCTTCCTTTGTTTTTTTTCCAGAATAAGGCATTTATTACACTTCTAGAGAGAACAGGCACAGCACTTACTGGAACACTCACACTGTTACAGCTGCAGGAGCAGGGGTAAGAATTCCCTCCACTCCTGCTAGAGTTATGGTTACTTTACATTCTTTACTTTTTACATAGTTTTCCTAGGTTATACAGTTTATATAGGTAGGATAATAAGGATACAGAAGCAAAAGTGAAGTTAATTAGATTTTCCTTGTCTTAGTTTAGGATTAATCTACATTCTTTTACTTCCCCTACATTCCCTCTTTAACATATGCAAATTATGCAAATCAGTAGGCCTGGACTCTTGACCAAGACCAGACCCTAGATAAGCTTGAACTGGTTCAACCTGGTTTGGCCTCTCTAATTCCCCTGACTGCCTTCTCAAAAAGCATTTGCATGCTTGCAAGCCTCTGACCTCTCACCTGACCGACCTTGAGGCCTGATTTCTGCTAAAGCTGGGGTGGGGGAGGGGGAGGGGGAGGGAGTGGGAGTGGGAGTGGGAGTGGGAAGTACACCTTTAGTTCTGTGGAAACAAAACTCCTCCTCCCATTTCTTACAATTTACCCCTCTTCTTTTATTCAAATTTTTGTTTCCATATTTTTAATATTCCCTTACTCTCTCATCTGAATTTTTCTCCTTAATCTCAAGTGTCATTTCACTCAAGGTCTTTCTCCATTCTCCTCACTGGTAGTACCTATCCCCAAATAAAGCCCTTTGCACTTATTTAGTATATCTCCTGTATGCTTGCCAAAGGCTTTTGATATAAGGATGAAAGAAATCCAATGCAGAGTTCAAATTGTAGAGGTAGTGCCCATGGCTAACTGTGCCTTTACATTGATTCTATTCTGATTGCATCAGCTCCAATAAGGAAATCCAAACGTTATAAATATACTCATTTTGTCTAAGAATAAACAATGCTCGTGGGGAAGTCAGGAAGGTTTTAATATATTTTACATTTATTCAGTCTGAATAAATGGGTACATCCCCTGAACAGAGTACAAGGACTCAGACAAAGGCCAGTTCTTTTATTGATTCCCAATTCGAATGTCCCACCTAGCCCTTCAATGGCCAGATGCAAACCCCTGACTGCCTACATCATGCCCTCCTCAAATGGCTCATTTAAGCATGCATACAAGTCTCTGACCTTTCACCTGACTAGAAGCCTGGTATTTGCTAGATCACAGCTCTGATTAGAATTGGTATAACCCCGAACTTGTCATTTAATCCCCTGGGACTCAGTTTCTTCATATATGATATGAGGAGGTTGAACTACATGAATTTAAAAGTCCCTTCCAGCTCTAGATTATAAGTTTAAATCTTGTGATTTAATCATTTAATTATATTTCCAGTTTTATAATGATTGTGAATATGGTATTGGAAGAGAGGTCACTTGGTATACCTACCCAGGAGAGAGATAGGTTTAAAGAGTTGTATTTTTCAATTTTTCTTTTATCGGCTTAGTTTTAGTTTCAAGCTTAGCCTTCCTTCCGGAAGGATTGAATTTGACTGCTGGCAGGTGAGCAAGGATAGTTTGTTGAAGGGGATTACCCACAGACTCCTTAGGCTAGAATGTTATTTGTCTTTGGAGAATGTTCAGGTCTGGCCTCTGGGCATGCAAACTTCTTCCATTCGTCTCAGCTGGGGTACATAGAAAATAGGAAAGCTCAGGTAGTTGCTATTTTATTGAGTCTATTCAAGATCAGGGATAGGATTTCTCATGGGGCGTAGTATTAGATGAGTAAACAGATGAATGCATGCCTTTGTAACGAGTATCTTTGCCCTCCTGTTTCCTAATGAGAGTAGGGATTGCATTCTGTGCCAGTTGAAACATATTGGTGAGACACATGAATAATAGCATTGTTGACTAGATGGAACCATTGATTATACTGGTGTGACTGCAGAAAAGGAGTTGGCTTGTGGCCTGCTCAAAGGGATAAATATAGTTTTCCCCTCCTTTAATTAGTAGCAGTAGAGAAATGGTAACGTAGCCAAATTTTATCCTTTTTGTCTCATGATTGTAGAGTTTTACTTAAAAAATGATATTTGCATTATTTCAATAGAACTTCTGAACATTAAATTTTTAGTTATACATGTGAAATGAATCAGTGTTAAAAACATCAGACAAGCATGTCTGCCTTCATTTAAATGTTCACTGCAAATCCTGAGAATAGGTGCAGCCTCATATCCAGTCATTTACCCAGTTACAAAGGGAGAAATGAGTGGCCCTGAAATAATAATAAATCTCAGAAACAATGGCAAGAAGTATGGACAGAATTCAAGACATTATGTTTCTTTGCATTGCTGTGACAGGGAGCTCCTTTTCATAATAATAATAATAAAACCCATAACAACTAGTCCCCATCATCTTGCAAATCTGGATATAACCCAAAAGTTTGTGTCTAAGTTTTTTTGTGGCCCTAGACAGACAAGTGTGGCATTGTATAAATCATTACCTTCCTTGCAACTTTTTACAAGAGCATTTAATCCCTTCTCTTTTCTACTCTTCAATTTTTAAGAACAGAAAGAAGGGTATGGAGATTCCCTGATATTCATTGCCATTTCTAGACTATCCATTTTCCACTACTCCTTAATTACTTTTCTTCTCTTCAGAGGTCAGAGGTTAGAAACACCTTGGTGGCATGATGGGTAGAGTATTAGACCTGGAGTCTGGAAGACCAAAGTTTAAATACTGCCTGGTCACTTACTAGCTGGATAGCCTTAGTCAAGTCACTTAACGCCAGTTTCCTTATTTGCACAAGGTTGTTGTGAAGTTCAAATAAGATATTAGATGTAAAATACTCTGATAACAGTGTTATTAAATGCTAGTTAGTACGGAATTTGTCTAAATTATATGTTCTGACCTTTTCAGACCTTCTCTGCTTAGCTTTTCATTATTCATGTGGTTGATATATCTAGTAACCCGAGCTCTCGTTGCCCCAGCCTCATCATTTCCAAAGATCTCCTTCCCCATACTATATCAGATACATACTGTCCTGGACACACATTAAGTCTACCTATTAGGCCTTGTGTCATCTCCAGGATCCATGTTCGAAATGCCGTTCTTGGTGCCACTAGCTGCTAGTATCTTTCCCTCTAAGATTCCTTTCTATATACTTTACATAAATTTCACATGTGCCTAGTTACTTAGATGTCATCTCTCCCACTTTGAATGTGAGCTGCTTAGGGACAGGTATTGCTTCTGCATTTCTTTGAATTACCAGCTCTAACAAGCTCTTAGTAAATGTTTGTTGACTGATTGACTGACTTACCACAACCTCCTAGTCTTCTACCCCTCCCTCTCTGCGCAGTCAACCTACCCTTAATTGTTATTATGACTTTCAGCTGCTCTGCCCACTCCTTAATCTCTCATTTAATTTCTTCTACTTTGGCTTCACTTGCCTCTATACCTAACCTTGATTCTACTTAGAATTTCCCTACTTAGATGGCACAGTGGATAGAGCTCTGGGTCTGGAGTCAGGAAGATCTGTGAGTTCAAACCTGACATCAGATACCAACTAGCTGGGCAAGTCATTTAACTGTATTTCAGCTGTCTTACCTGTAAAATGGACTAGAGAAGGAAATGGCAAACTGCTCCAGCATCTCTGCCAAAAAACCCCAAATGGGGTTACAAACAGTTGGACAAGACTGAAAAATGACTGAACGACGGCAACAGCAATGCACTTCCTTTGAATCCCTTTTATTCCCTTACCTTCCATCATTTCTGTCTTATCAATTTCTATCCCTAACTATAACCATTCAAATTCTCTGCTCCTGCTCTGTGACTTCTGAGAGTAATTAGAGAAATTCATGGAAAAAAACAGCTGACCTCACTGACTTTTAAGTTTATGTCATATAACCTAGCTGGGCTCCTTTTGTTGGCAGACAACCTTTGTATTCCAACCTATTGATTCTATATTTCATTCCTTCCAGTCCTTGTTCCAAACTTTGCAGTGACAAGCAAATAGTAGTAACTAAGAATAGGTCCAACTAACTAACTAAACAGGTACATTATGATACTCGCCTAAGTGAGGAATCTAGAGAGACCTAGATAAAATATTATCTGCTAATATCACCAGTGATGTGAGTACTCGATATCTAGCATAAATGAAAATATCCAAGATGTCAGTGCATGCAGAGGTTCTGGCCAAAGCCTAGGGGCCTTAGTAAGCTTTGTCTAGTTATCTCATGGACTTGGTTTAAAAGGAGAGAATGATTTAACTGAAGGATATTATGTCATCCTTAAATAACATGACCATTTCTGTTTATCATATGTCACCTGATCCCAGGTCCAAGGTTTTGTGCCACACTCCAAACATTATGATATATTTTATAGAATGTATTCTAAGTATAAAGGCTTCCAGAGAATGGGACCTTCCCATTCCTAGTGACATAGACGTATGCCTCATATCTGCTTGTGTGAGTATCCAGGCCACACAACAATTTCTGCCCCAATGTTGAAAACAAATTCAATGTAAAGCTGGGATTTTTAACCTAGTCTATAAATATTTTTTTGTGATTTTTTGTGATATTTTTGTTAGTATTTCAATATATGGGTTCAATGGGTTTCCTTTGTAGTCCTATATGTTGTATGTAGTTAAAAACTTGATTATGATAAGGGGTACATAGACTTCACCAGGCTACAAAAAGTAAGAATTCTTAGTATAGAGGGAATCAGTGTAGATTACTGTTACTTATTACTGTTGAGCCTACCACCATCTTCTCAGTCACCATGATGTTTAAAAAGTTGGAGACATAATTTCTGGGCAATTAGTCATTTTATTAATCATCTTAGCAACAATTAATAAAAAGGGTCAGTGGTACTCTTGAATGCCAAAGACCCCTCTTGACACCTACTCAAACTTATATGCTCTTGGAACAGTGAGTGTTCCTAAGGGTAGCAATTGACTCTGATTGGTTAACAAGTAAGGAAAGAATGCATATTATGAAGAGGATTGGACCTATTCTAAAGGGACTTTGATTATATCATTTATACTTTCCGAATCACTCCCAGCCTTGGGCAATCTAGACAAGGATCTATCCCCACCCAAACCTGAGTAGAACACAAAGGGCTTCCCATTTAGGTGGGGTCTGGACAAAATTGAGGTGAAAGTCAATCCAGTCTCATTATCAGAAATGTCCTTCTGATGCTGGCTTGGCCCAGTAGAGAATGAAGATCTAATAAGGGAAAAACCTGGATCTCTCCAATAATCGATTATTTAATAGTAATTTCTCAGTCACCCAGGCTTGCAAGCTAGATGTCATTCTGGACTCTTGATTCTCCTAGACAGCTAGGTGACACAGTGGATAGCCTTTATCTCAATCTTCCTCAGCTTCTTCAACTGTAAAATGTATATATTAATAGCACTTACCTCACAAGGTTGTTGTGATGAAGTTAAAGAAAAATGATGATGTAGGGAACCATAGGTTTTTAGGGGTACTCAAGACCCCAAAATACCAACTTGCCAGGTCCTGCTGAATGAATTTGACCCAAGCCTTCTCAGCCAAAGAAAAAGACAAAGGTTATTAAGGATTCACCATAATGGGTTGTCTTAAGAAATCTTACCCTTTGTAATGCTTGTTTTCAGAAGTGGGCCAGATTCAACCTGAGCTAGATTGGATCTGAGTGCCTTCATGAAGGCAAGATGAAACTTATATACACAAAGATTGTAGGAGGGATCTAGGGTGATCCTGAGGTGATGGGAGGAAGGTCCTGAGGAGGAGTCTAAGGAGGAGCTTGATGAGACTGGGATGAGATCACACTCCAGGAACCAAGAGAATGGGATTAAGGGTGGGAAGTAGCTGAAGGCTTGGATATAGTATCAAGGGTGGGAAGTAGCTGGACAATGAAGGGCAAGGCCAGGTAGAGATTTGGGTCTAATGATAATGTAAGGTTTATGGCTTTGGGCTAGTGGGAAGATTCTTGGAGAGTTCAAGGGGATTCCCAGAGACTGTGCTTTAGATTCAAGGGAGTTCTCTGAGACTGTGCCCTCATCAGTTGTGAGGATTAAATATCTGTAAAGTCCTTAACATAGTTTGCCTGGCACATAGTAGGTGCTTAATAAATGCTTTCCCTCTTCCTTTACCCCCATATACTATCTGTTGCCAAGGCGTGTAGATTTTGAAACCTCTCTTGTATATGTACACTTTTTTCCTCTGAGACTTCCACCACCCTGGTACAGCCCTTTATCACCTCATGCCAGTACTATTGCAATCACCTTTGACTGCTTTCCTTGTCCCAAGTCTCTCCCCACTCCAGTCTCTACTCAGCTGTTAAAATCATCTTCCTAAAATGCTGGTCTGACCACATCACCCCTCTGTTCAATATACTCCAGTAGTTCCCTATCACCTCCAGGCTCAAACATAAAATGCTCCATTTGGATTATATATCCTCAAGGGATTATACATACTTATATGTGTACATATTGTCACCCCAAATTGAGTGTAAGCTTAATGAGATCAGTGATGATTTCTGGCTTTGTCTTTGAATCCTTATGTCAACTGGACCAGAACCAGTCTCCAACTCGTGAGTGGCTGGGGCCAAACAAAGCAGGCTAGAAACAGGAGAGTCAGGAATCAAACAGAAGTTTAATCTCAAAGTAAGGGAAACAGCTCCCAAGCAAGGAGGCAGATTAGACACATGTGCTGGAGTCCTGCCCCCAGTGAGGGGCCCACTTTATTGTGGCTGAACCTTGATTTATATACCTGTGGCTAGACAAAGAGTCAAACCATGTAATGTTGTAACAATGGTCAGATACAACAGCAGCAGTCATTCACAACAGCAACAGAGAGGCATGGTTGTCTAGTGACAAAAAGTCCACTCATGGCAGGGCTTCATATCTGGACCTGTTGGTGCATGTCCAAGCTCAGAGGCCACCTGACACTGGTCAAAGCAATACAATATTTTACTGTGGCGGAGATTATCCAGAGGGTGAGCACAAAGGATTGTTGTTATGCCAAGCCCAGGACACAGCTTCTTGTTGGGCCTTAGCTTTGCAAAACATGGTGTCTTCCTAATATCTTGACGCTTCTCACCTGCCTTAGTGATTGACATATAGGAGCTTCTTGCTAAATACTTTTTGGTAGATTGGCTGATTATCTGCAAGTTCAATCTTGGTCTGCAGTGTTTTGTATCATCCAAGAAAACTAACTAATTACCAACTAGAGGAATAGCTTCCTGGGATATGGGGGTAAGAGTACACCTATTTCCTGCCTTATCAGACCACATCTGGGGTAGTGAGTTCAGTTCTAGGTACCCATTTTAGATAGAACTTTGAAAAGCTAGAGAATATCCCCTAAGACTAGAACTAGAATGGTGAAACACTTCAGATTCGTGGAATTTGAGTTTCAGATTATTTGGAGTGACTAGCAATACTCAAACTTGAGAAGACTCAGTGGGATCAGGATCAATGTCTTCAAATACTAAATGGGCCAAACTAAGGGCCATGAGTAAAAGTTGCTGAAAGAATAAAAGTTACAGCTGTTTGAAAGTGAACTGAGGTGGCTAGAGATAATGTGGGTTCTGCTTCATTGGAAATCTTACAACAAAGGCTCAATGACCACTTGATGGGCATGTTGTGAAGAGTATGCATGTTGCCTTAAATTGCCTTTGCCAATCCCTTGTAATGTTAATGCCCATCCTCTGAGATTGCCTTATGCCTGCCCTAATGATATCTTATATGTATTTAGTTATTTGAGTGATAGAATTCTAGCTCTTTGGGGACAGCAACTATTTTTGCCTTTTTTGTATCTCTGGTGTTTAGCACAATGCCTGACACACCTGTAATTAATGCTTGCTGCCTGACTGCCTGAAGAAGATGCATTGGGTTCCCTTCCTACTGTGAAATCCCATGATCTTATGACTTGCAAGTATTAATGAATTCATTAGTTAGGGTCATGTTTACAACCAAAAACATCTGTTTAAATAAAGGTCTCCATAGTTAATTATAGTCATTACAGTTTGTCAATAAGTGTTCAGGTGTTTGAATTTCACCAACAAGTATAAACTGTGCACTCCTTACATTTCCTAGCTGGAGTCCAAACTCAGTCAATTTCTGTTTTGTTTTGTTTATAAAATGACAGTTCTATGGAATGAGAAAAGTATTAAGGTAATCGGATTATAAGCAGGACCCCAGTTAAGAGTTGTATTAATATGATTTTTTTTTCCTGTGTGTGGATGATAGATGGGCAACTGTAGAAGGTGTTACTATGTGGGCGGCAGAACTGAGAAAGCCTGGCAATTAGCAGAGGTCAGAGAAGGCAGCAGGGAAGTCGATGCAAGGCAATAGCAATCACAATGCCACAATGTGAATCTAAGAATGAAGCAAAGTTCTGGCCCAGCCAGAATATATGGTGTGTGTGTGTGTGTGTGTGTGTGTGTGTGTGTATGTGTGTGTGTGTGTGTGTGTGTGTGTGTGTGTGTTTAAAAAATAAAGTGGAGAAAGTGCTGGTTCAATGAGTCACAATATCTCTTACATCTTTCCCCTTCTCCCTACTTACTCCTTACTTACTACCCACTTACTCCCTACCTACTCCTTACTTACTCCCCACCACTTTAATTCATTCAGGACTCCATCACCATTCATCTGGTCTATTGCCAATAACCTTCTAAATGCCTCTAGAATAAAATAGAAACTCCTCTGTTTAGCTTTTGAAATTCTTGAGAGCTTGATTCCAACTTACTTCTCCAAGCTCATTGAATATTACTCCCTTTCCTGCATTTTGTGGTCCTTCAGCTAGACTGCAGTCAGACTGGCCTTCTTGCCGGGGAACTTGCTGGGGACATGACATTCCATTTCCTATCTCCATATCTTTAGAATACACTCGCTTCCATCTCTTATAATCCCTACTTTCCTTCAAAGCTCAGCTCGAGTGCCACAATCTACATGAAGTTTTTCTTGACCTGTTTCCCCAACTGTTATTGTTCTCCCTTCCTAAACTACCTTGCCTTGATTTTTATTTTACTCTGTGCGTGAGTATAAATATATGCATATGTGTGTATGTGTGTGTATATATACGTATATGTATATATATACATTTATTGTAAAAGTCCTTAATAGATCCTTGTTGAATAATTACAGTTGCCTCTTACGAATTTGTTGATGCTGGTCTCATGCTTAATGGATCTCCGCCCAATAATAGACATCAAATTGGCCTAAACAATGGTGTACATCAACTTTCTTTACAATGCCCTTTTGAGACTTTGATATAGGCTTTCTATTTCATTGTTTGCCTTCTCTCGGGATTGGCTATTACTCTCAGCAGGCGCATATACTTAAATCACTTTTAACATCTTAGGTCTGTAATTTTAGCACTACAATCCAAGGCAAGAAGAAATCACAACATTTAATGATGCACACAGCATCAACGCACCAAAAAATAAAATAAAATAAAACCAATTCCACCCATCTGGGGATGACACTTATAGGCCTTTTTGAGAGGAATACAGTTCTCAGTTTTGCATTTAGACATGTATAGGATTTCAACTGCTCAAGCCATTGTTGTAGATTATTTTATTTTATTTTAATTTAACTTTCCCTCATTTATTTGTATTTTATTTTCCCTCATTTCCCTCAAGACAATGAGGGAAAATAAAATAATCCGTAACAATGGCTTGAGCAGTTGACATCTTAGACAATGGGAAAAAACATTGAGTAAGAAAAGTACAAAGCAGCCTACAGGGAAGATGCTTCTATGCAGGTCATTGTGTGTAGGTCATTGAGATTTGAAGAACTTCAGAAAAAGAAGAAAAGGAATTTGAAAGTGTTATTAAGAAACTCCCCACATCTGTCTACACATCAAGCAGAAGTATTTTCTCACCACCAGAAAAGTAAATTCCTGAGATTGGTCTTGAAAGAGGGAGATAGTCTGGTGTAGATGTGGGAAGGTTGCTAGAATCCCAGTCTTGCCACTTGCTACCTGTGTGACCGTAGACAAATCACTGAACCTCTCAGGGACTGACTTTCTTCATCTGAAAAATGAGAGCATTGGAATGGATGATCTCTAAGGTGCTTCCCAGCTTTAATCGGAATGAAGAGCATTAAGGAAGCAGCATGGCCATGTACTTACAAGCTATATTCAGAGTAGGTAGAAGATAATCTCAGAGAGCAGGTACTAGCATAAAAAAGGACTGGGAAAGGCTTCTTGCAGGAGGTGAACTGCAAAGCCAGCCTCGGTGAGGAAGATCTGAGTTCAAGTCCTCTTTCTGCCACATATTGACTCTCTGACCCTGGGCAAATCTCAACCTCTGAATGCCTCTGGCAAACCTCTATGATTATGTGACTATGACTATGACTATGACTCTATATCATAGAAGAAATGCTAATCTACATTGGTAAAGAAAATTTCTTAGCTGCAGCTACTTATACAGATGAAATCACAGTTCTAATTTAAATAAGAAAAAAGGAAAGATTGCAAAGGGAAAATTACAAAAGACTGGGCAATGAATGGGCATTTATCTATGTGAAGGCTATGGAGAATTCAGGAGACTCATTATAAGAGGAAGTCAAGAAGAAACAGAGCATAGAAAAAGGCAGGAAATCTTTTTACTAAAGTACAGAACCTTGGGAGTTCTTAAGACAGGAACAATAGGTGTCCAACTGCCAGTGAATGAATGGTATCTGTGAAAAATACTGCAAAAATCTCTATGCTTCTTGCATCCCCAGAAGATCTTAAGCACCCCATGTTGACTGAAGAGAAATTCCAACTCTCATACCTTATGTGGGATGAAGTGTCTGCAACAATTTAACAGATGCAAAGTCAGGGAAAGAAGCCAGAAAAATGACAGAATTCATTAGGAACCTCTCAAGGTAGATGGAGATGCATTGTATAAGGAACACTAAAGGAGATTCATACATTACTTTTCAGGACCTTCACGCATGTGATCCCAGTTGTCTAAGTATGTGAAATGTTCTTCTGAAAACAAAGATGATTGTGTAAACCTTGGCAACTGTTGCCTCATAACTCTCCCTTTCAAGTCCTCAATCCCTTTATGTAAATTATAACTCTGCCCTGCTGAAGAGCATATAAAGTACTCCACCAATTGAAAACAGGAGAGATTTTGTTTTGTTTTATCAACCACTGACAACATATATGTCCTTTGACAACTAGAAGAAAAAAGGAAAGAAAATCAAATTCCCACAAGCTCCGTATTTCCTCAAAAGGTAGTTGATTCAGTGGAAACAAATGTCTTTGAATGACATGAAGCCTTGATTGCTAGTTTCATGTGTTCCTGCAACATAATTTAGATTTCCTTTGTATACAGGTCTATGATATTAATCTGTATAACCACCACCCCCCATTCCCTGGTGGGAACCAGCCACTAACCACAAATACGACCCTCACTATGAAGGAGACACATGAGCCTCAGGTAGAGGGAAATGCATCCTGTGCTGTTCTATCCTGTCCTGGTCATACTTGGCGCCTGGGTACAAGGTAGACAGTTTGGTTTGCTATTCATTTTGAGATGTTTGGTGTAAGAATATTGCCTTGGGGTGGTGGGAGGCACATATTTAGGTAAAAGCCACTGTCTGGAGACGGGACTATTTCTATGAAACACTTATTCTATTAAAAGAAAGAACGCTTGAAAAAATGCTATACATACCTAGTTACCAGAGGGAGAAGCACCAACATCTGAATTTTCAAAGCTGGGAAGGGGTGGGAGCTCAACGGCTACCCAGAATCTTGACTGGGCAAATCACCAACACTCTTCCAATGAGCATGCCCCCAAAGCAACACCTCTCTTCCCACAGTTCTGAGAGTTCTCAATTCTCAATTCTCGATTCTGAGTTCAATGGCTATCCTCTGGGTATATATATATCCCTTTTTCAGGGCCCGAGGGCTTCACACCTCTCCTGACCTGATTAACAAAAGGGTATGAGCCTTCCTACAAACAAAGGCAAGACTCAGTCAAAGGCACTTGATTGCCTTGGTGCTGAGAAGCACTCCAAAAGAAAAAAACAGTAAAAAGCCCCACTTTGCTTGCCCTTACAGCATGTCATCACCTACATATTCAATAAATGCCAGTGGCTCCCTATCAATTTCAGGATCAAATATAAAGTCCTGGGCTTGGTATTTAAAGCCCTTCATAACTTGCCCCCACCTATCTTTCCAAGCTTCTTATAACTTTCTTTCCTTCATGTACTCTATGATCCAGTTACACAGGTTTTCTTGCTGTTCTTCACACAGGACACTCCCATCTTCTGACTCTAGACATTTTTACTTCATATTCCCCATACCTGGAATTCTTCCCTTTCTTACTTCCATCTTCTGGACTCCCTAGCTTCCTTCAAGTCTCAACTAAAATTCAACCTTGTACAAAAAGTCTTTTCCGATCCCTCTTAATTCTAGTACCTTTCTCTGAGATGATCTACAATTTACAGTATCTATTATCTGTCCATCCATCATCTATCTATCTATCTATCTATCTATCTATCTATCTATCTATCTATCTATCTATCTATCTATCTATCTATCTATCTATCTATCTTTTTCCATAGTTCTTTGCATTTTCTTTCCTCCATTAGGCTGTCAAAACAAGGACTATTTTTTTTTCTTTTTTGTGATACCCCCAGCATTTGTTACAGTGCCTGGAACAAAATAGGCTTTTAATTAATGCTAGTTGACTGACTGACCTACAGATGGAGCCTGTGAAGCAATTAAGATCCACATGAACTTAACCAAAGATTTCTTGACAAAGATGAATCAAAAATGGCTGTCATTAGCTGTTCTATAACCTGCCTTTGCTTATAAAATCAGAAGGGTTTGTAATATTGATTGATGATTAGGTCATTGCAACAAGAAATTACACAGAGGTTACTCTGAGGGAAACAAAAATCATTTATCAGTAACAGATTATACAGTGAAATGGTGGTAACTATCCAACATATCAGTGCGGGTTGCAAAATTTTAGCATATAGTGGATATTAATAATATGGGTGATGGGTCATAACATTTGGTTATTTAGCTTAATTTCAACCAACCATATCCATACAACTTTGTAGGAAGGCATTAAGAATTTACCCATAGAAGCATAGCTAGATAGTTGTCTGAAAAAGAATGTTGGGATTTTAGTGGACTTCAGGTTCAATGAACCATACTGTTGTATGATATGAAGACCAAAAAAAGTTAATGTTGTCTTAGTTTACACTAAAGAGAATAATGTTCAGGATTAGGGAAATGATTATCTGTTCTGTTTAAAATACATCAGGACCATTATGCTCAATTCTAGCCATTGAATTTTAGGAAGGACAATGATGAAAAAAGAATTCAGAGGAATTTAACTATAATGGTGGAGGGCCTTTGAGTCATGTTATATGAGGATCAGTTGAAGGAATTGAAGATGTTACACTGTAAGAGGGAAGATAAGGTGGGGGCCACATTGTTTTCAAGCATTTGAGAAATGGTAATGTTAAAAAAAGGAATAAACTTGTTTTGCTTAGCCCAATAAGGCAAAACTAGGAGCTTTGGGTCAAAGTTGCAAATAAGAAAATTTAGGTTTAATTTCTGGGCAACTTTCCTAAAAATTCCAGAAAGTAGAATGGGTTACTCTAAGAGACAGCAGATCACTGAAAAGTTGGCAGCAATAAGCATGGTGACCGGTACATATGAGGGCCTTATATAACTTTTATGGTAGAAAATAAATAGAATTCTTGTGACTGGATTGCTTTTCTATCGTTAACCTATTGTTAATCTAAGGTAATTCTATTACCTTAAAAAAATTAAACCAGATGTAGGCTTGTAGATTTAAAGTTGGAAGGGACCTTAGAGGTCATCTAGTTTAATTTGCTTTTTTTGTCCCTTGTAAAAAGACAGCACTATCATTGGCTTTGAGACCTGGCATTGAGGTTGGAATACAGAAGAAGCAGTTTTGCCTCAAACCTCTATGACGTTCCAAGAAGGTAGAAGGATGGTAATTATGGTTAGATTAGCAATGGAAGAAGTGGGAAATACTTAATGATGCCAAGGTCTTCTAATCAGTTCCTTCTCTTCCTTTCAGTATTCACTCTCTTCGTCACTCAAAGAGCACCAGTTGTAAGAAGAGCTTCTCTGTTGGGCAGAGGATAAATCTGATGGAGTAGCTGTTTTTTTCTCTCTTTCATGTCTGCATGGAGGATTGGCAAGTAGGTCAGTACAATTTGACCATAGACTAGGCAAAGAGGAGTAATGTGTAGGAAGAGAAAATGCCAAACTACAGAAAGTCAAGAGTTTATTGAGTTGGGATAGGTGGTTAAAGCAGTGACATGGTCAGATATCAGTTGTAGAAAAATCACTTTGACAACTCTGCGGAGGAAGGATTTACAGTGGGGTGTGTGTGGGAAAGTGAGGCAGGGAGGTCAGTATTGGAAGGCTATTGGAATAATCCAGGTGAGACGAGATGAGTATCTGAACTAAAAACTTGTAAAAGATCCCTGGTTGGCTTGTTAGTGAGCAAGTTGTGAAGTGTGTTAATTTCAGCACCTTTACTCTCTCTAGAATAAATGGAAGAAGATATTTTGGGTTAAAGTTTTGAACTTATTACCTTAGTCAGCCTTAGTTTCTGAATGCAGGGAAGAGAATGGCTTAGGCCAGGATATCACAGTTAGTAATGGAAGTGAGAAAGAATGAGTTTGAGGCTTTCCTCAGCCTTCCTTCAATGTGTCCTTGAGAAAGTCACTATTTCTTCATCTCTGAAATAAGTTAGAAGAGTCTAGGTAGTTTATCGTGCTCATTTTATAACTGATAAAGCTGAGGCCCAGGGATGTTGTGACTTGGCCAGTGCCAAACAAGTAGTAAGCATCAGAGGCCAGATTTAAACCCAGTTCTGGTGACTTGAGACAATTCTCTTTTGTGTTCTGCCTCTCATTCTCAACTTCATGAAGTTCTACTCTGACGTGGCATCTGATATCGGCTTAATATCCACTTGACTGACAAGGATACCCTACCATGCCCTCCAGCCAGTACTGTCTTCTCCTGGCATGGCCCTGTTGTGTCTAGTTCACAAGCACTTATTAGGAAAGAGCCATCGATTTGAGTAATGGTTAACAGCAGTTGTCATGCATTACGCAAAGGGGAGGATTCAATGTGATAAAAAGTGTTGAGCTCAGAGAAGAAAATTATGAGTCAAAGAGATCAGGACATCCCAGGAAAATCAACTTAACCTTTTGGTAAAGAAATAGCTGTGCAAAATGATGTCAGCAGAGATCTTTTAAACACACACCCACACACCTACACCCACACCCACACCCACACCCACACCCACGCACAGGAAATATGTGCTTACTGCCTACATGTCTTTCTGCACAAGTAGAAGTACTGGTGTTAGAAATGAGAAGAAGGATCTCTTCCTTACAGATTGGAACAAAGGGCAGGAGACAAGAAACTGTATAGGAACAGAACTAGAGTGGAGAGACATAAGAAGTTATGACACGTGGCCTTGATTTCTCAGTAAAACAAGAGACAGGATCACTTGCTAAGAGAGTGAAGGTGGGGTGTTATTGGGGGTTGGAGAGGAGGAGGAATTTTAGAATTGTCATCATATAGAATATGATAGCTATCAGCAAAGACCAAACTTTGACATGTTTGATTATGAAGATTAAGTGAATTAGCATAAGTAAAGAGCTTAGTAGAACTTGAAGCACTAAGAATACTAGTGATGAATGATGATGATGATGATAGTGATGATGATGATGATGGTGATGATGATAATAATGATGAGAATGAAGCTGAAATTGAATAACACAGGACTTGTGACCTAGTGAGAATAGTTGCATGGCTAAAAGAGAAGATTTGGTGTGTGCTAACTGCTAACAGTCCATGGTCATAGAGTTAGTAAATAGAAGGTCCTCAGATGAGAAATAAAATAGTCTCTCCTTGGTATTAGTCTGCTTTTTTGGAAAGGATATTATGTTAATTGCACCAATTCACTGAATATTTTTATGCCTCAGAAAGGTGACTCATAACCTCTGAAAAGAACTTGGTCTAACAAGCCATAGAGTTTATAGAATGTTTTATTTTCCTAGACGATGTTATACAGCTAGTAGCTCAGTTGCCCACTGAGTTAGTTTCTCAGCTCCTGTATCTTGGATGTGTATTGCCAATGGACTTGGAAGAGAATTACGTAAGAGTGAGACTCACTACATGGGAAATTCATGTAGCCAGGAAATTATGTAATGCTTTCAATGACCTTAGACTCCTCCCTCCTGAAATAAAACCTGTATTCCAGTTTCTTCCTTTTCAATCCACTGTCTCTACACAGCTGCCATATATGTCTTGTTTTCACACACACACACACACACACACACACACACACACACACACACACACACACCCCTTCATTTCTCATCTGACTGTGATCTGAACTTCTCCATAAGGCCCCAGAAACCTTTTCATCCTACAAGATCACTTCGGTCCCAGAACTCACTCCTTGTTAATATCCTCTACCTTTGAGACCCTTCTCTCTTATTGGAAGATAGAGAATTCTACTGAGAACCTCCATTTAAAGAGTACACCAAGGGCAGTCATCTCTTTGTGTCCCATCTGGATCCATTCCTCTGGACTTCTCTGTCATGCTCCCATCATGCTTCTCAACTTCCTTTAAAGTGTTGTTTCCTCCTATTAGGCTGCAAGCTTCTTGAAGGCAGGGACTGTCTTTCTCCTTCCTTTGTATCCCCAATGTTTAGCAACATGTCTGCTGCACAGTAGGTGCTTAATAAATGTTTATTGATTGAGAGAATACTGGACCTTTTCCCTATGCACTCCTTAGAAAAATATTTTTAAATGCATGCAGTAAAATGCATAAGATTACAAAGGAAACCAAAGGTCAGTAAAAATGAAGATGTATTGTTTTTCCAGGCCAAGTTCATATATCCTCCTTAAGTCTATTGTTAGGTTGCAACAGGTTGAATGACTAGAGCCAAACTATAATTTGGGCATCTCTAAGGGAACATTTATTACATCTGCCCTGAGCCCATGCTCTCCAATCATTTCGTCAATGGACCTGATTAAGGAAAAAGTGGCATGTATATCAAATATTAGATGATATCAGCTGGGAAGGATGAATTATATACTGGATAATAGTTAGGATCCCAAAAGTCCATAGCAGGCTACAAAGTTGGGCTGAATATAATAAGGCTAATTTTGTACTGTGTGAACTACTTGTTTCCAACAGGAGCTTGTGGTAACACCCAAGATGGTGTCAAATAGTCAAGTTCTTTTATTGTGTTGGTCAGGGCAATGAGCCAGAGAAGTGAGAAATCCCCAAATGGCATCGAGGTCTTTGATGCCATGTGAGGACCCTACAAGGGTTACTGATGTAAGATGAAAGGGTTTTGATCAGCTACATGTATTTCTCTAATTTGGTTCCCTGATTGCCTTTGCTTCTTGTTGTTATTCAGGTGCCAAATTATAGATTAGCATTTATCTGAGAACTTTATAGTAGAGTAAAAAATTCAGTCTGTAGATAGAAGAACATCATTTGTCTGTCTGTCTCTCTGTAACTCAAAGGGCCTTCCTACTCTTTCTGCCAACCCTCTTTTATTCTTTTTCATTGTAACTCCCTATAAAGATGGGAATTAGCTTCATATTCTATACCACTGAAAAGCAAAAACACCCCAACAAACTGTTAAAGATCATTTGGATTATTTGGATTAAATCTTAAGAATTTTAGGTTTGCCTAATTTAAAATGTTAAGGAATTATTATTTTTTTTAAAACATTAATACATGAATAAAGCAGGTGCTGAATGAATAAGAATAATTTCTCTCATTCATATAATTTAAATACCAGCTGTCTTGTCCTAAACTATATTTTCTCATAAAACCTTTTATAGAGCCAGTATGATACCTTTGTAATTCTGTGGATTTATGGAGAGTGTAAGGTGTATTGGAATCTATATTCAAACCTACAAATCACTTTAATTAAAGGTCTGGATATATGGAAAAATCACCTGGTTGAAAGAATAATTAAATAAACTTCCTTCATTACTATTCCTGGGTCTTTTTAAAAAATAGTTATGTCAGATGATCCCACATCCAAAGTGTTCCAGAACATGAATTACACGGAAAATGGCAAAGTACATTCCCCTGTCTCTAACACCTTAGGTACTAGTGGATAAATAGTGAGTTAGCAACCTACACAGAATATTACTTTGATATCTCACTGTGATATAGAGGTAGATTCTAGAAGGCTATTTCTATGGAATACATGCTCTAACAGATTCAATCATGCTTGAAAGGGCTCAAGCAGATTACTGGCAGGAGACAACCTTTGTTCTAAGGACCAGCCTCTGAAGAGGGTCCCCAGTATTAGGTCTGCTATTTGGTAATGAATACTTTGGCCATGACAACCTTTAGTCTTCAGCACTATATGGTCCCTTTCTGTTTCTACAGTGAGAGTATCAAGAGAAGGGATAGAGCTTTTAGGAAACATACTTTTTTAGACTATTTACCAATATTAACTTAACTGATGCCACAAATTCTTATTTAGTTAACAATGAGTAGAGAGAGAGTCTACTGAGGTGGGTTGGGAAGAGTCAGTCATGGCGACCTTGACATTCTTGCTATAAATGAAGTCAACGGAAGGTGTTGTTAAATGGAAGGGTGAAGTCCTCCTTCCACAAGAGTCAAAGAGAAGAGTTGGGGTGATCCAGTTAGATTCATCATGTGTTCAAAGGCAACAAGAAACCTAATTTCATGGGTAATTTGGTCATTTCACCCTTCAGTACTCAAAATGAGCACTAGCAGAAAAAGAAACATGAAAATAATTGCACTTTATGGAAGGGGAGAAGGAAGGGGAGAGGGGAGGAGGACAGAGGAGAGAGATTCTGTGAAAAAAACCACATTTTTCTGACAGGCAGCACATACATTATGTATATACATATACATATGCATACTATGTATATATGCATATATACATGTATTTATTTGTATATAATTATATATGCATATATTTCATTATATGTTTACACACACAGTTATACTCAGTACCCTTAGTATTGGAGGTCAGCATGGCAGAGGAAAATGAAAACACGGTAGAAAACATGGTTCAGAAAATCAACATGCAAAAAAAGCAACAAAAAGGAAAGATCTGCTGAAACCACTCCTTACCTTGATGAACACTTTCCTCAGTGAGAGACTAAGAAGGTGATGGACAGATGGATTACCTAAAAGCACATATACAAAAAATGAAATTCACTCTTTTGGCACATAGGGCACAGCTGCACACCAACATAGCAATTATTTCAGAATGAGCTGTCCAGATGTGGTTAGATAATCCACTGGTTAAAGCAAAATAAAAATCAATACCAATTATAAGAAAATGTAAAAAATAGAAAACTCTGCAGGCGATTGGAATATCTTTGACTTGACCTGTTTAATACTGGTGCAGTGAATAAAGCACTGGGCCTGGAGTCAGGCCACAGAGTTCAAATCTGACCTCGGACCCTTAGTAGCTGTGTGACCCTAGGCAAGTCACTTAACCCCTGCCTGCATAAAACTGGAGAAGGAAATGGCAAATCACTCCCATGTCTTTGTTAAGAAAACCCCATGGACAAGTTGGTCAGCAGGGTCACAAAGAGTTGGACACAACAGAACAAATGAATGACAACAAAAACTATCTCCATGTTTTACAGAGATTCCTCTAATGTAAACAGTTACCACAGTGATAAGGCTGAAAGACTTTAGATATTATCTGTCAACAAACAAGCTCCTGACCTACTAACATCTGATGATTTATTTGATAAGTGATACGTGAGAAGGAACTCAGAAAGCACTGCTAAAGCTTGTGAAGTGTGAGTTAAGAAAGGGAAGATTTTAGAGGCACAAGTGGCTTTTTCCTTTACTGATTAATACAAAAGAAAATCAAAAGAGAAAGGCACTTATCAGAAGAGAGCAACTAATTAAGAAGATGGTGTCTGAGAATGGGATTTGGATTGTTGGACCACAGCTTAAAATACAGGAACAACAAGTTTCTGGCAATGGGTGGAGTGTACCTAATGATGGCTAGTAAAAATCCTTCCTTACCTTCACTCATACATATTTTCCTCTAGCTCAAATCCTTATCATTTTTTACCAGTATTATTTCAACATTCTCCTGATTGGTCTCTTTGCTTCCAATATCTTCTGAGGCAAAATCTATCTGATACACAGCTACAAAATTGAAATTTGTTTCCCACCCTGCCTCTCCCTCCCAATTCATGTGTTTTTTTTTCCCATCTTATTTTTTTCTCTTAACAATTAATTTATTATTTAATATTTTAGTTTTCAACATTGATTTCCACAAGATTTTGAGTTACAAATTTTCTCCCCATTTCTACCCTCCCCCCACTCCATGATGGCATATATTCTGATTGCCCCATGCCCCAGTCAGCCCTTCTGTCACCCCACTCCCCCACCATCTCCTTTTGCCTTACTTTCTTGTAGGGTAGGATAGGTTTCTATGCCCCTTTCCCTATATATCTTATTTCTCAGTTGCATGCAAAAACAGCAATTTTTTTTTTGAGCATCGGCTTTTAAAACTTTGAGTTCCAAATTATCTCCCCTCTTCCCTTCCCACCCACCTTCCCACTTCCACAATACTCATGTTGTGAAGGACTAACTATATTTCCCTCCATCCTATCCTATTCCCCTTTATTCAATTTTCTCCCTTGACCCTGTCCCTTTTCAAAAGTGTTTGCTTTTGATTACTTCCTTCCCCTATCTGCCTTCCCTTCTATCACCACCCCACCCCCCTTCTTATCCCCTTCCCCCCACTTTCCTGTGGGGTAAGCTACCTGATTGAGTGTGTATGTTATTCCCTCCTCAAGTCAAATCTGATGAGAGCAAGATTCATTCATTCCCTCTTACCTGCCCCCTCTTCCTTTCCAAGAGAACTCCTTTTTCTTGCCATTTTTATGTAAGATAATTTACCCCATTCTATCTCTCCCTTTCTCCATCTCTCATTATATTCCTCTCTCATCCCTTAATTTGATTTTACTTTTTTAGATATCATCCCTTCATATTCAACTCACCCTACGCCCTCTGTCTTTATATATGTATATTCCCTTCAACTACCCTAATACTGAGAAAGGTCTCATGAATTACACACATCAACTTTCCATCTAGGAATGTAAACAAAACAGTTCAACTTTAATAAGTCCCTTATGATTTATCTTTCTTGTTTATCTTTTCATGCTTCTCTTGATTCTTGTGTTTGAAAGTCAAATTTTCTATTCAGCTCTGGCCTTTTCACTGAGAAAGCTTAAAAGTCCTCTATTTTCTTGAAAATCCATATTTTGCCTTGGAACATTATATTCAGTTTTTCTGGGTAAGTGACTCTTGATTTTAATCCTAGCTGCATTGACCTCCAGAATATCATCTTCCAAGCCCTTTGATCCCCTAATATAGAAGCTGCTAGATCTTGTGTTATCCCTATTGTGTTTTCACAATACTCAAATTGTTTCTTTATGGCTGCTTGCAACATTTTCTCCTTGACCTAGGAACTCTGGAATTTGGAGACAATATTCCTAGGAGTTTTCTTTTTGGGATCTTTTTCAGGAGGCAATCAGTGGGTTCTTTCAATTTCTATTTTACCTTCTGGCTCTAGAATATCAGGTCAGTTTTCCTTGATAATTTCTTGAAAGATGATGTCTAGGCTCTTTTTTTGATCATGGCTCCCAGGTAGTCCAATAATTTTTACATTATCTCTCTTGGATCTATTCTCCAGGTCAGTGGTTTTTCCAATGAGATATTTCACATTGTCTTCCATTTTTTTTCATTCTTTTCTGTTTTATAATATCTTGATTTCTCACAAAGTCACTAGCTTCCACTTGCTCCAATCTAATTTTTAAGGTGATATTTTCTTCAGTGGTCTTTTGGAACTCCTTTTCCATTTGGCTAATTCTTCCTTTTAAGGCATTCTTCTCCTCATTGGCTTTTTGGAGCTCTTTTGCCATTTGGATCAGTCTATTTTTTCAGGTGTTATTTTCTTAAGTATTTTTTGGGTCTCTTTTAGCAAGTCATTGACTTATTTTTCATGGTTTTCTGGCATCTCTCTCATTTTTCTTCCCAATTTTTCCTCTACTTTTCTTACTTGCTTTTCCAAATCTTTTTTGAGCTCTTCCATGGCTTGAGCCTAATTCATATTTTTTCTTGGAGGCTTTTGATGCGGGCTCTTTGACTTTGTTGACTTCTTCTGACTGTATGTTTTGATCTTCTTTGTCACCAAAAAAAGATTTTTAGAGTCTGAGTCTGAGTTTGCATCCTCTTTTGCTGCCTGGCCATGTTCCTAGCCAACTACTTGACCTTTCAGCTTTTTGTCAGGGTATGATTGCTTATAGAGTAGAGAGTGTTTTGAACCAAGCTTTAGGGACTGCACTGCTGTTTTGAGAGCTACTTCTACTCCACCATCACTGCAAGTTCTGCAACAGCAGCGCTCCTCCTCCCCAAGATCTGCCAACCAGGATTGCAACACAGATCCCCGCGGGGCAAAGCAAGCCCTGCACTCCTGCTCAGATGTGCTGCTTGATTCCTCCCACTGTATGAGCCAGCGACTCTGGAAGCAGCTGACGCTGGAACTCCACTGCCACACCACCTCCACCAACCCCCAGGGCTGGTGGCTGGACCACTCTCTAACCTGATCTAGCAGTTTACCCAGTAACGGGCTCCTTGGTCTTTGGCGTTTGTGGGTTGAGAAGTCTGGTAACTGCCACAGCTCAATGATTCATGGCCTTAGGGCCTGCTCCAGTCAACTTCCAGTCTGGTCTGTCCTAGCGTGGCCCATACTGGGCTGTGCTCCGCTCCCAACATCATGACATAGACCCTTCCCAGTGACCATCTAGTCCATCCTGCTTCCCTCTGCTGTTTTGTGGGTTCTGCAGCTCTAGAATTCGTTCAGAGACAGTTTTTACAGATGTTTGGATGGATTTGGGGGAGAGCTTAAGCAAGTCCCTGCTTTCCAGCTGCCATCTTGGCTCCACTCCCCACTTTGTGTTTTTTTTTAAATTGAATGTTTTATTTTCCCCCCAATTACATGTAAAAACAATTTTTAAGATTTATTTTTTAAAGTTTTTGAGTTCCAAATTTTCTCTCTCCCTTCTTCTCCTTCACCCCCATTGAGAAGGTAAGCAATTTGAGCTGTTATATAAGTGCAGTCATGAAAAACATGTTTCCATGTTGGTCATATTGGGAAAGAAAACACAGACAAAAAAAAGGAAGAAAAATAAAGAAAAAAGTATGCTTTGATCTGTGTTCAGATTCCAGTTCTTTCTCTGCAGAAGGATAGCATGCTTCATCGTTAGTCCTTTGGGATTGTCTTAGATTGTTGTATTGCTGAGAATAGCTAATTCATTCACAATTCTTTACCAAACAATATTGCTCTTACTCCATACAATGTTCTCCTGCCTCTATTTACTTCATTATGCATCAGTTCACGTAAGTCTTTCCAAGTTTTTCTGAAATCATCCTGCTTGTTTCTCTTTTGTCCAGGAACCCTGAGGATCTTCCTCTCCCAGTTTGATTTTTTTTTCGAGTTTTGATTGAAGTGGCCATCCCTTGATTAACTTCTTAAAGAGGCCTATTCACTGAATGGGAGTTATCTCAAAATAAGAACCTGAAAAGACCTTAGCCCAGAAGGGCCAGGGTTTCTCATTGCATCCTGAGCCATCTCTAGTCATCCTGGTGAATATCAGACCACTGGACACAGATGACCCTGGAGGAGAAAGTGAGGCTAGTGACCTTGCACAGCCCTCTTTCATTCAAATCAAAGTCAACTACAAGTCATATCACCATTTTCCTCATGTCATGGTCCTCTTTGAAAATGAAGGATAAACACAACAACAACAATTTAATATTCTATTACAACCAAATGTAGTACTAATCGGATTTGGAGTTATTTCCCACCCATTGATAGGTCACATGACCTACTTATGTCACAGGAAGCCTAAGTTACAGGGTGAGAGGAGCTTCCTGACAGGAAAAGGAAATTGTCACAAAAAAGACAGACAGAGAGAGAGAGAGAGAGAGAGAGAGAGAGAGAGAGAGAGGTTATGGCTGCTAATGGCTGCCCTCATGATTGTTAGAACTGAACAGGCAGACTTAGCTGTATTGTGAGTTTGTTTTGGTGAAGACCCTAGCAGGGAGTCAGAGCGGTTTTAGGATGTTGAGTCTCCAGGTTGTTATATAGTGTGTGGAATGTTTTACTGTTGTGGTGGACTGGATAAATGGCTTGTGGGATATGGTTCTCTGGTGTCTGAATAAATGGTTTACTTCTTCTACCTTCTATGTGGAGAGTCTCGTATACTTTGCAATACAGAACTACATAGGCATAGTCACCATTATCGCTGATGTTGTGTTTGTTCGTTATCTTATCGATATACCATATACCACAGATTGTTTAGCCATTGCCTAATTGATGGGCATCCCTTTGATTTCCAATTCTTAGCCACCACAAAAAGAAGTGCTATAAATATTTTTTATACCAATACATCCTCATGGAATCATTTCTTTAAAAGAAATGGATAGCCCTTTAGTTATTAAATACTTCTCTATTTCATTAAAGAACACTTTAAAATTGTATTTAGATGTTTTTGGTATGTATTGCTAGAGTGACTCTATGATATTTTCTTTTTCTCCTATATTTTCTATTATTTTGCCTGGTTTGATGTTAATAAATTCATATATATATACATATATATATGTACACACATATGCTTATGTGTGTGTACATGTGTCTATCTATTAAGATACACATGCATGCACATACCACACACACATATAATTTGGGAAGATTTCTTTTGTATTTTGACAATATTTTGTTGTTTTTGAGTTGCTTCAGTCACGTCCAATACTTTGTGACCCCATTTGAGGTTTTCTTGGCAAAGATATTGGAGTGATTTGTCATTTACTTTTCTAGCTCCTTTTATAAATGAGGAACTGAGGCAAACAGGTTCAGCAGGTTGATTGGGTGGGGTCATATGGCTAGTAAGTATCTAAGATCCATATTTGAACTCAGGAAGATGAATCTTCCTAACTCCAGGCCTGCTGCTCTATTGGGACTATCCTCAACTTCTCCTTCCTGCTTACCTCAAATATCAAATTAATTAGCAAATTTTGCCTTTCTACTCAGACATCTCTCGATCTAATCTCTTTTCTTTACTCACATATCTACTCAAATATTTACTTATGTATCTACTATCTTACTAAGGTACTAGATGAAGCTAACCAAATCAAGAAGTCACTTCATCTGATGAATTACTTATATAAATGTGAGAGTATTCTGTCTTCAAGGCCATTTTATTTGGCTTTCATAGGATTCATGTGGTCTTTTATTGCTACTGATGCTTCATTTTCTTCTTCCAAATTGTCTTATACTTCTATGATAATAACACAAACAGCTAACATTTATATAAGCATGTATTATGTCCCAGGTTCTGTGCTAAGCATTTTAAAATGATTAATTCATGTGATCCTCATCACAACCCTGGGAGGTAGGCACTATTATTAACCCTATTTTATAGATGAAGAAATTGGGATGAACAGAGATTAAATGACTTGCTCAAAGTAACGCAGCAAGATACTGAGGCTGAATTTGGACTTAGGTCTTTCTGATGCCAGGCCTGCTACTCTATTCAGTGAGCCACCTAGTGTTCTCGATATATCATTTTCTTTTTCAGGTCTTCTAGTACTTTTTGGAAAATGTCCATCATATCTTTCAAATTTTGCATTCTATTTTTTCAAATTCCACATTAAGACATCTTATTTCTAATCTAACTTCATTCTTAATATATTCATTAGCAGGTTATTCTTTCCTGAACTACTTTGTAATTTCTTTTTGTTGTTACATAATCTGAAGAAAATCCATACAAATCTCTCAGTGACACAGGAGTTTTGAATGATATTGTTTTATAATATTCTACTTATTTACATGGTTCTGGTCTTTCAGAGTTTTAATTTAATTTTCCTCCTGGTCTTTAAATTACATATGATGCACTTACTGGTTTGGATCCTCTATGCAGGAGTTCTGAGTACTTAATTTGCCTGATGTTATTACATGGATTTAAAAAAATATTCTGTGCAGTATCTTCTGTCTTCACATTTTGTGGGTTGACTAGAATTTACTTCATGTCTGCTGCATAGTTTCTTTTTTTTCTAAGTTTTTTCATGTTAAAATTTTTTTGAAGAAAACTACTACCCCTCCATTTTAATGATCATATAATTTTGCTAAATGGTTGTTGAATTAAATGTATTGGCTTGGAGTCTTTCAAGCTAAATTAATTTTTAAAAAAGTGACTTTAAACTTAAAACAAAGGAGGGAGAAATGGTGTATATGCACTAAGGTACATATAATAAAGAGTTTTTGCAATGTAAGAATAATAGAAATAAAGGTACCTACAAAGTTCAGAGGAAACAAGAATCCAAGAAAAGAGTCAATAATAAAACCTATGGTTTCAAATATCTATATAAAATGAATAGCGTATGAGTAACTAAGCAAGATAAACTAGAAATCCTAATGCAAAAAGGGAAATTTGGTCTGGTAAGTATTATTGAGACT
Source organism: Phalanger gymnotis (assembly GCA_028646595.1). Lineage (NCBI taxonomy): Eukaryota > Metazoa > Chordata > Mammalia > Diprotodontia > Phalangeridae > Phalanger > Phalanger gymnotis. Next base: position 80,588,771 of record CM053627.1, read on the forward strand.
CAGTGGTAAAAGACCTGTGAATTGTTCATGTCTCTAAAAGAATATAATTTATATTATCTATCTATCTATCTATCTATCTATCTATCTATCTATCTATCTATCTGTCTTATTAATACCTTCCCTTTTACATGTTTTGTTTCATTTAAATAATACATATATACACATATAGTGTCCCAAAAATCTTGGTGTAGGTAATCTATTAAAGCTTCAAACTATACTAAGACTTCCGGGACACCCTCTTTATACATATAAGTGTGTATATACACATACGTATGTGTACATTATAGTCATTTCTATGTGTATACATAAATATTGGCATAAATCTAGATATCTATCTATAAATTTATTGATATTTATGGAAAGATATCAGTGGATATCTATGTTATTAATACATATAAATGATGTTGTGAAATGGATAGAAATAGTAAAATTTTGCTTCAAGTCCCACCTCAAACACCTATTAGCTGCGTAACACTGAATAATTCACAACCTCCCAATCCTCTAAGAATATAAATTACAAAGAAAGTGTCCACACTTCACTCAACTCTTAAGGTGATCTTCCTAAAGCACATCTGCCTTGGACACTACCACTTCACTCAATAAGCTCCAGTGGCTCTCTATTACTTCTAGGATTAAATAGAAAATCATCTGTTCAAAACTATCTACTTGCCACCTTTCCAGTCTTCTTATACATTCCACACCCTACCACATACTCTATAATCCAATGACATTGGCTTGTTTATTGTTCATTAGGTAAGAAACTCCATCTCCAAGCTCCAGGCATTTTAACTTACTGACCCCATTCCTGGAATGCTCTCTCTCCTCATCTTCATCTCCTGGCTTCCTTCAAGTCCTGGATAAAATTTCGCCTTCTACAGTTAGCCGTTCATAATCCCTCTCAATTCTAGTGATTTCCTTCTAATAATTATTTCCTCCTTATTCTATATAGCTTTATTTAGATGTTGTCTCTCTATTAGAATGTGAGCTCCTTGAGAAAAAGGACTGTCCTTTGCTTTTCTTAGTATCCTCTGTGTTTAGCTTAGTACTTGGCAGATGAAAGGCACTTATTAAGTCATTATTGGCTGGTTGCCTTGTGTTGATAGAGGTAATTTCATCAACTATAAGTTAACACTAATAAAATACCAATGAAACCAAACTCAACATATCTTAAAAAAAACCAACAAAAAGCAAACTTTACAGTCTCCCCCAAAACCACCCTTCTTCCTAAATTCCCCAGTACTTTTGAGCATAGGGTAATGTTATCCTTCCAATCACCCAAATTTACAATCTGAGTCATACCCATCAGTTTACTTTGTTTCATTCCCTATAGCAAACTGAAACAACAATGGGGCTAGCAACTGCTGCTGAGGTGTAAGACCCAACCAGATCAGCAACAAGAGCTGCCAGCATAGGTTCTTTGATCTGCTTTTCTAAGGAAAGCAACTTTAAGGGGTTAACAAGCTCACTTTAATCAAACATACATATATCATTCACTTAGTTCAGGAGAGAAAGCCAGCACCCTGAACTTCAGAGCAAATACAAGTAGAAATGAAAAACAGAGACAATATCAACAGAGCAAACAACACAAACCTGTTGATCCATAACAACACATAGTTACCAGGGAAGCTTTAATATCTGGGTTTCTTCAAAGCCGGGGAGCTCCAGCAGCTTCCCAGAGTCTCCACACCAGCACTCTTCCAGTGAGTGAAAGCCCCCAAAGGCAAAACACCAACTTCTGTGTTTATATAGCCTGTTCAGGGTCAAAGGGTGTCACAGCCATGTGACTCAAACCTATGTGACCTAAAAGCTTCTTCAGGGTCAAAGGGCATCACAAATATGTGACTCAAAGCCATGTAAACTAGGCTTTCCCTTAAGGTAAGCAGGTCATCAAAGACTCCTCATTTAATCAAAGCGACAAAGGCTTGACTCATGAAGGGCACTTGATTAAACAAGTGCTCCAAAAGAGAGAACACTATAAAAGTCCCACATTAATTTCTGATAACACAAACCAATTTCCATATTTTTGAAAGGAGGAGGGATATATATATACACATATATGTATATATATATATATACATATATACACACACAGAGGAAGAGAGAGAGAGAGAGAGAGAGAGAGAGAGAGAGAGAGAGAGAGAGAGAGAGAGAGAGAGATGCAATCTTTCAGTCTGTTTGAGAAGATAGGAGAGGATGAAATTAAAAATAAGTAGAGAATAAAAATAGTAGAGTTGTTAGACCTGAGAAAGATACAGGTCACCTCTTCATGGGAGAAAGGGTTGACAGATTAGAGAATATGAATAAGTGATGAGAGAGCACTCAAGAAGTGGTTATTATTATTATTATTATTATTATTATTATTATTATTATTGTGGTGAAATATGAGATTAAGTCTTCAGTTGAGTGGGTACAGAAAGGACTTTTTGAAAATTTGCTAACCACCTTTTTAAATAAGAGCTATTTCTAGAGCACTGTAAGATTTACAAGTGCTTTATATATGTTTTCTCACTTGATCTTTAATGTCATTTAAGACATTGGCATTGTTTCTGTAATCCCCATTGTTACCAGGTAGAATTTCTTGCTTTGGCTGTTGAGTAAAATTTTTCTATGACTTCAGCATGCCTTTTGTTTTCTTCTATCGATTTAAGAAATTCCGCAGTTTCTGGTCATTTCATCTAATCAAGGTTTAGAGATAAAATTATACCTTAAAGTTGCCCTGCATTGATATGCAGTGTGTTGTCAGGTAAATTGGAGCTGAGGATATCTTTGACAAAAAGCAGCATGCATCCTTTTCCTATATGTGGTAAATTCTATTTCTATAACTGTATCAGGGCACAAAGTTCCTACTGTATATCACCTTCACTGAAAACATTCTTGTGGTTGCCCCATTCTCCTAATTACATACTGCTACTTTTAGCATTATTATTAATATTTTTCTTTTTCAAAGGAGTTTAGATAGAATAATAACAATAACATTAACAATAATATTTACACAGAATGGTATAAATACAAGTCACTATTTTGCCATTTTTCTTTTGTATCTCATATCCTGAGGATATGAACAGGCAGATAACACGATGGCTACTTGGAATTGAATATGAATATCAAGAGATAAGCTTCTCTTGGGTAGAGTCAATGAAAGCTTCTTCAGTATAATTGCAGTAGTAAGTGATAAAAATGGTTGGCTTGTACCTCATCCTGTTCCCACATGATTTTAATTTCTTCTGCAATGACTCTATATTTTGAAAAATTTTCATTCCAAGTACTTTTGAGATTATGAATATTCGGGATGGTGAAATATTTTAAAACATTCATGAATTTTTTTTAAATCCATGTTATGTGTGGACAATAGTTCTGTCTGCAGTTATGGTTTGATTCTAATAGTTTATTGGTCAGATTCTCAAAAATAGTTTGTGGATTGTGTTTGTAAAATGTGATTTGCCATCTGTTAGTTTGTAGATGACAGTAAGCTTCTATTGTATAATTCTAGCCAACTAGATCATTTCTTCCTAAGTATAAAATAGATGCTAAATTTGTGTAACATGCTATGATACATTATACACTTTCCACCATTTCGTTGCCTAATCTACATTCATCAATAAATCTGGGTCCCATCCTATAAGGATAAACTGTAATTACCGATGGGGTTGTTATTTTGATTATATTATCTTGTTTCTGCAGATGAGAAAACTAGGATTCAAAGAGTTTCAATGTCTTGTTCAGTCAGGCATCTCAACAGGGAAATGCCTATACATATATATATATATGTATATATATTTTAATATATATATATAATATAAACATATACATATATAATATATATACATATAATATGTAATATACAAATATATATACATATATATATTTGACTACCTCTGAAAAAAAGAAAAATGGACACAAGACAGGCTTTCAAATTTAATTTGCATTATTGACATTTTCTTCATTACGTTCTTATGTCTAGACACTAGCCAAAATGATAAATAAAGCCTTGATTTGTAGTGTTTGCCAATTTCCAAGGTGTAAATGCTTACACTGAAAGTTTAATACTTGGCTCTGGCAAGTGGAAGGAACTGGCTTTAGTACACCTCTGCCTCCTCTGCAGGGATTTTGGTGCTAAGTCTAGGATTCTTTCCTTAACACCACCATTTGTCTACATATGGGACACTGTGTTAGGCAATACCTATGTTCCTTCCACAAGAAGGAACAAAATAATAAGCCAGGAATAAGAGCTAGGAAATGCCAATCAGTGACAACACTGCTGGTCTCTTATGCTTGAGATGACCCTATCCTGCTGTTTCATGTTTTGCGCTAGGGAAGTCAAGGTAGCTCCCTGATAGACAACACTGCCATTTAACTTACTTGTGGGAAACTGTCAGGAACAGATTTACTTCCAACAGGCTTGATATCTTTAAACAATGAAGAAAAGGCACAGGAAACCAGTTAAATGGCATACAGTGTTGTTTGGAAGTCAGTTCACAGTTGTTAACAGGTGTGAATTGATGGCTTGCAAAGTAATTTGCCATTGCACAGATCTTTATGTCTTTTAGGCTGTTTTCCTTACTATTAACAACTTCACAGTTACTGGGAACACAATGCTTAAAAACACATCTTAGAGCTTTTATGTATTTTTAAAGGAACATATGAAAAGAAATCTCTCCCAAGTAGCATATCTACTAAAAGCTGCAGGTAATCAGGACAAATGCCTAATTAGTACATGACTGTTTGCATTATGGTTGGTGCTAAGCTTCTGCAATTATACTATGGTATTATGACACAGAAAAACCCGAACTTGGCTGTGGCATGGGGTAGGAGGAAACATTCTGTTTAAACACCTGTCTCAAACATCAGCATGGCCAATGTCCTGGAAACACATCAAGGAAGGGTAACCAAAATAGTCTTTTAGTCAACAAGCATTTATTAAGATCTCACTCTGTACTAGGCACTCTGCTAAGTATGGGAATACAAAGACAGTTCCTGTTCTTAAGGAGCTTACATTTTAATGGAGGAAGATAGCTATCACATAAGAGGAAACTGAAGGAGACTGGGGATAGGGGGAGCAGGATGCAGGGAAGACCATATACCTGTGAGGGTCATGTTAGAGAATTTCTGAGAGTGAAGTCTGGAAAGGAATTAGACATGATTGACCTTGCGCCCTTCTTAAACAGAAATTCTGGGAGAAGCAATCTCTTTGGAGGGAGAGACTAAAGGGGCAGAGGGTACTTCCAATGTGTTAATTTCAGAGCTGCAGTGAGGATCCAGGATGTAGAGGATTTTAATTACTTGTGTCTTTGGTATTAGATATAGCTGTCTTTTTTCAGGCTCTTTAAACACGAACTGTCTTTCAGGTGTAACTAATTTATTTTTCATCCTGATCTCTAGAGGACCTTGGTGAAGATGGCTCTTCCTACTAAGAGATGACTGAATAGTGCTTGATTCTTGAGAGGGCCAACCCAGACATTCTTCATTCTCTCTCTTTTTTTCTTCTGTGGTCACAGAAAGGCTTCATTTTTTCTAAATATTCTATAAAGCAGACTCAATTATGTAAACTGACATGATGCTTAATAAAATATAATTTGGGATTATGACCAGAGCCATTGTTTCCTTTACTCCAGTCCCCAACAGGGACAGCCACTTGATAAGTGTAAAGATGATTAGACTCACTAGCATTGAAACTGCATCCTAGAAACACTGTCGAAACCTCACTAAAAGGAATTAATTTTTTTTTCTTTCATCGATAAACTTGATAAGCTTTGAATCAAACTAAAATATAGCCATTGTTTCTCCTTCTTCATCTTCTTGCTCTTTTCTCAGGTTAATCATCAGTGGAACCAACCAAACAAAAAACTGCAAAAATATCCTACTATCTGTCCTCTGTCCTTAAGCATATATCTGATAGTCATCCAAAGGAGTTTCATCTGATTACTATCATCTGACTACATGCACTTAACCCATGTCATATTAATTCCCTTCCAAATAATGCACTCAAGTGAGCAGCATTAGGAGAATAATTTATACAATTATAATATTGAAAAGACAAAAAAAAAACTTCAGAAGATGTAAGAACTCTGAACAATGCAACGATAAACTATAATTCCAGGGGACGAATGATGACTATGCTACCCACCTTCTAACAAAGAGGTTATAGATTCAGTATGCAGAATGAGAAACACATTTTTGAACATAGGCAATGTGGGAATTTGTTTTGTTTGACTGTGCGTATTTGTGACGAGGGTTTTTCTTTTTCTTTTAAATTGTGAGAAATGGGAGGGACAGAAAATTAATGTTTACTAATTGAAAAACAAACAATACAAAATAATAAATTTGAGACTGGACTTCCTTAAATACTAAAATTTGTCTGAGGTGCATGCTAATATTAGGTTATCAATTGATTAATTTATTCCACAGAAATAGTGGTGCCACTCATGGCCTAGATAGGCAAAGCCAGAAGCCATTAAAACAGTCATGAACTGACAAGAGTAATGAAAATGAATAGTGTGGGTAGATAGAGTTAAATTAATTTATGCCAGGCTGCTATAATATATCCATGATTTTATCACTATGAATTCTTTCTCCATCATTCTTACAATTTCATCCTATGTAATTTTCACCTATGTCCACTCAGAAATCTTCCATAAAAGCTCTATATTACATACAAAAACATTCCTCATGGTTAATATTTTTTTGTCTATAAGTACAATACTCTCTTTCCATCTGTTTATCCTTCATTCTTGCCATGAAGCCAACCTACCTCCTTACCCAGTCTTTCAGGTCATTAATCACAGGCTCTCAGAGTCTTAGAGTTGGAAGGGGCTTCTAGTTCAGCCAGTTCCTGAGCAAAAATTCCTTCTAAAATAAGCTAGAACAGTGGCCATCTACCATTTTTTGAAGCTGTCCAGTAAGAGGGAATCCATTATCTTTTAAAGCACTCCATTACCCTTTCACATAGCTCTGTTTCTTAGGGTGTTATCTTTATATAAAGCCTAAAGGTCCCTCCTTACAACTTCTACCCTATTTACTAGTTGTTCCCTCAGTGACCAGGACCAATTAATTAGTTTTTTTCCCTTTTCCATGGGATATTCCTTTCAATACTTTAAAAACAAACCTCAACTCATCCCTTTAAGCAAGTCTTCTCTGTGTTAAATATTGTTACTTCCTTTCAACAATGTTTACAAAGGCCTTTCTCCCTCCTTTGGGGCTCTCCATCTTTTCAAAGTCCTTAAAATGTGACTCTCAGAAGTGAATATATGATGATCACCACTTCTGACAGCTAAATTAGCTCTTCATTCTCTTTCAAAGAATCATGCATTTTCCACTGTAAATGGGTCTGTAGATGAACATTTATTAAGCACTTACTCTGTTCCAGACCCTGAGCTAAGAAACAAAGAAAGGAAAAGGGGAAAAAACCCCCAAAACCTTGATTCCTCCCCTCAGAAAGCTCTCATTATTTTTGTGTTAGGTGCATTGTGTTATTCAGAGATCATACTGCTCCATGATGCCCAGGCATATAATCTTTCTTTACTTAAGTGCATCAGTGAGTCTCCTAGGGACACTCCTTCCCACTGTGCAGACTGCAGTCTTTTAAAAATGTAACTATTGAAATCTCCACAGTGAATCCAGCAAATACCAAAGGAAAGATTTTCAGGACTCCTGATACATGGCTATCAGGGGCACACATGAACTGCCCATCTACTATTTGTCACTCTTGTTTTATGACCAGTCCATTTTTTTTTCTAGCAGTAAATCTCTTAGAGAATATCTCTTACAATGATATTATTTTTACAATCCCTTATTTATACCCACCATAATAATAGCAAGTGTTTATATTTATAGTGTTTTAAGTTTTGTACTTCTCTCACTACAATCATTCAAATCAATCTCTGATTACAATGAAAACTCTGATCATTTCTAGAATTGATTTCTTCTGCATTTTGGACATCAGGTTCAGCTAGTTTTTTCCACAATAATCAACCAAAGGACCATTTCTGCTTTCTCAACAATATATCAGTGTTTTGTTTTTTGTTTATTTTCAATGAAAGATTTCAATAAAATTTAAAAGTTTATTTTTGTAAGAGTTGGGGTAACCACACCACAATTATTATAATCACAGAAGGTCTTGACAGTTGTATTGAACAAATCGATCATAGGTGTAGATACAAGCAAGCTCCTGTTAATTTGGGAGCAGTAAAATGCTTTCATAACTGGATGAAGATACATGATACCATACAAGAAATATCTTTTGATTGACTGATCTGGGCCTGTGGATAACACAACAAGCCACTTCAAAATCATGAATTCCACCAGGAATTAAATCTGGTGGTAAGGGACTCAAGAGAGAAATTTGTTGTTCAGTTGTGTCTGACTCTTTGTGACACCATTTGGGGTTTTCTTGGCACAGATGCTGGAGTAGTTTGCCATTTCTTTCTCCAGCTCATTTTGCAGATGAGGAAACTGAGGTAAACAAGTTTAAGTGACTTGACCAGTGTTACACAGCTAGTAAGTGTCTAAGACTGAATTTGAACCCAGGTATTCCTGACTTCAAGCCTCACATTTTATTCACTGTAAAACCTAGCTGCCTCCATGAGAGGAATTCCCATAGTGTTAACTGGGGCTGATCTTGAGAACATCTCTTCAGCGTATGTAGCAGTATTCATAAGAGTAACAGTGCTTGATAGCAGCATCTTTATCAGGAGCTAAGACACACTGAGGACAACACATTGAAAAAAATCAGCTCAAGACTGTATGAAGGCATTGCAAAGAGCTACATTTAGGGGAATTTTCATGAGGAGACTTTAAAGGAAAAAAAAGAACTGAAAGTAATTAGAATCCATAAGTTTACCTTTTTTGCTACATGTGATCTTTATGCTTGAGACCACTCTACCTAGATAGTTTGTGTGTGCAAAGGCAGGCATGCCTTAACTTGGGGAGGGGGAATGCTACTACAAAATATCTCCTTGTCATATCTTCTTAGTAAATACCCTTTCTAAAAATTAATTTACTCTAATTATCATAGCTAGAACAGTGGTGACTGCTCTTGAGTAAAAATACTGGAAATATTCAGTAAGCCTCAGGCTTATTCCTAGAACCCTGAAGAAATTTCCTTTTGGGGAAAGCAGACCAACAGTATAAGTACAAGCTGGAATGAGGAACCAAATGGGGGTGTTACATTTCTGTGAATTATTATTTGTGATACCATTTATTGGAACAATTTATTTCAATTTAGACTCAATATACTGGTAGAGATAAATCATTAATTAGTGTCTTTCTTTGTAAAGAAAAAAGTATAACTTATTAAAGACTCAAAGTATGCATTTCCTTTTATAATAATCATAAGTTCAAGCTAAATTTCTGATTTTCCAGAGTTATTTTTTGACCCCTGATTTTAGAAGCAAAAGTGGTGAATAAAATTCCATTATTAGGGCAGCCTTGAAGACAGTTTTCAAAACACTTTAGTCCTATAAAAATTGTACTCTACCTACAAAACTTGCAATTTCTATATCTATATTAACCAGTCCCTCTAGTATCCTAATTATTTCTACTGTCTCTTATCTCAATGAAGGAGTACAAGAGTTTGAGTACAAGTTAGAACCCCATGAAAAAAACCAAAAAAAGCAATAGATTCTGCTTCTTCTAGAATCCAAAGAACTAAAAAGCAGAAGCAGAAAAAAGTAACAGGCAGAGCATTTGTCCTCAGGAGTAAAATTTAAGGGACCATTCAAACAAGCATTGTAATTAGTTTGTTCAGCACTGAGATGAATGTCGCTTTGACTAGCAAAGAAGACAGAGGATATGTAGATGATCTAACTGAAGAAACAATTCCAGTGATGTTAGTGTTCATATGATATTGAGGCAGTTGGCGGAGAATTACAGGGAAATAAAAGGAAATATGGAGTAAAAGTAATATAGTAAATAAACATTAGAGGAGAGTTTGGGACAACCAAACTATGCATATCCTATGAGCCAGCAATACCACTACTACGTCTGTATCACAAAGAAATCATAAAAAAGAGAAAAGGACCCACCTGCACAAAAATATTCATAGCAGCTGAACAAGCTGTGGTATATATATATATGCTTGTAAAGAAATACTGTTGTGCAATAAAGAAATGATGAGTAGGCAGATTTCAGAAAAACTTGCATGAACTGATGCAAAATGAAATGAGAAGAACCAGGAAAACATTGTGCAATGATCAAATATGAATGATTTAGTTCTCCTCCGAAACCCAATAATCTTAGGCAAGTACAAAGGACTCATGAAGGAAAATGCTATCCATATCCAGATAAAGACCTGATAGACTCTGAATGCAGATTGAAGCATATTTTTTTCACTTACTTTATCATTTATCAAGTTTTTTTCTTTTAATTTGTTTCTTCTTTCACGACTGTGACTAATATGGAAATATTTTTGCATGATAGCATATTTATAAATTACATCAAACTGCCTACCATTTTCTGAAGAGAGGAGGGAGGGAGAAAAATTCGAAACTCAAAATCTTGTAAGAATGAAAGCTAAAAGTTTCCTTGACATGTGACTGAGAAAAATGAAATATTAAAAAAGAAGAGACTTAGTGTATGGGTAGACTGTCTCATAAGCTGCTGTATAAACCATCATAACCTACTACATGTTTTTCAAATGTCTATGGTAAAAATCAAAGGAGAAAAGTGCAACTTATACAACTGCTAAAAAGGAAAACAGATACCTATGTATACATAGAAAGTTACAAGAATGACACTTGTAGGATCTGCAAAAAATTCTTGGCTTGTCCTGATGGGATAAAGAATTCAAAAAGACATTTTTTTTTTCAAATCTTGTGCCAGTTTGATTGGAATTATGCCATTAAGCAAAACAGAACTTTTTGTATATATCGAAACCAGAGAAGTTGGATAGTTTCCTCAATGGTTTTCCACCAAATTCTCAGAAAGTTCTTTTGTCTCAAGACCAATAATTATTTAAAAAAAGTGAGATTTGTGAGAGTCAAAAAAAGTGGATTTAGTCATATGAATTTTTGTAGAATTAGTTTCCCATTTTAAAATTCCCAGTCACATTGCAAATAGATGGATTTAGTGAAAAGTATTGAGCTCACCATGAAACTGCAGAAAAATTATTGATTAAAGAAAGAAGAAATTAAATTGCTAAACATATTCTATCTCTTCCCTAATGATTTAACTCTAATGGCAATCTATTTTTTGCAGTGCTCAACAAATTTTATCCTACCAGGTGCAAGTGAATCAAGTGTTGCTAGGTTTAGGAAGAATGAGGACAAATGAACTGCACTTAGATGTATTCATGCTGCAGGCTTATATAAAATACATTTTTTTTTGGTGATTATGCCTTAGTGTTTTCAAGAGTGTTTCATATTTATCTCTTGCTTATAAAATGACAAAGTACTTCATGGGTATATGAAAGATGTTTTCTAATTGGTCTTATCCTGTTTTGCACTTACAATGAAAGATTTCAGGATTTCAGGCTTACCTGCAAAGTTCAAATGTATTCTATTGCTAGATGATGAAGTCATTTAGAAGACATTTATAATAATTTTTTAGCATTTTCTAGGCAAGTAATGTTATCTCATTGATACAGAGGAACAAAAATAGTAGTCAGCATATTGAATATTATCATAGAGGAAATTTCATTTAAAGTACATCAATCATGCAAATTCAATAGAGGAGGTCTGATTTTTATTACAAAGAAAAGGAATTTATACTTGCATCTGGAGCCAGAAAGAAATGATCTCATAGGTACTGGCAGCATGCCAAGAGTCAGCCTTTGGTCCAGCTGGTATAGGATAGAAAGTAGACACTGAAAGGCAGTTGAGTGTTGGGGTGGATGCAAAATAGCTGATTAAGAAACCTGTGCCAGCTGTCAGGATGGCTGAGAAGGAAGAGGACTTGCCTAGATAAGTAAAGAGTACAGAGATAGATCCAGCCCCCCCATATCAAGGGGCAGCCCTCTGGCATTAGTCCAAAGGAAGAGACAGAGTTCGTTCATCAAGGTGTTTGGTAACATGGGGAAGAGTGCCAACACTTAAAGGAGTCCAAAATCATAGCCAGAAAGAGACACATTATCAGAGATGGCATCAGTTAGCATCCATGACAGCTAGGCCTGGGTTCATAAGTGTTCCAAGTTCAAAATATTTGATATGTCAGTCAGATATGCTGCAAAAAATACTAATGTGGTACTCCATATTTCAGGCACAAGTATACCAGAAACATGTTTTATTAATTTAGCATTCTAAATCCAAGCATTTCTAGATGAGAAAAATGTCCAGATTGACAGTGCCCTCTTCCCCCATTCCCCAAATATCACTCTTCTATGAGACAACTCACTTTGTGCTAATTCCCCCAAGTAATTTATCATCCAGTCACTCTGGCCTCTTTATTGTTCTTTGTACAAGACACTCCCTCCTCCAATTCTGGCATTTTCACTGGCTGTGCTCCATTTGTGGCATTCTCTCCCTTATCATTTTTGCTTTTTAGTTTCCCTGGATTCTTTTAAGTCTCAGCTAAAAATTTCACCTTCTGCAAGAAGCGTTTCTTGCTCTCCCTTAAAGCTGATACATTCCCTCTGTTGATTATCTCCCTCTCTTTCTACAAACTTATTTGCATGTTGTTTCTTCAATTAGATTGTGGGCTCCTTGAGAACACAGACTGTTTTTTTCCCTTTCTTTGTATCTTGAGCATTTTGCACAGTCCCTGGCACAAGGTAAGTGCTTAATAAACGTTTATTGACTGACTTAAAGACAATTTGAGGTACAATTTATAGAAATCTTGAGCAAATAAAAAGTAATCATATATTAAAATACAATTTTGGACTAACATTCTACTCTACTTAATACAGAGGTTCTTATCCTGGGATCCATGAATTCGAATGGGAAAGAAAGTACATCTTTATTTTCAAAATATCTAACAGATATTCAGTATTTCCTTCAATTTAAAACATTCAGGCAAGTCATTAGGCTTCATTAGACTGCCAAAGAGGACCACGACCCCAAAAAGTCTAGGAATCTCTGATCTAATAGAACAATAATCATTTAATCAATGACAAAAACTTAATCTCCCCAAACCACTGATTCCTTCCTTGATTACTCCCCTCAAAGATTGAAAAAGCTTTCTCCTTAGGGACCTCTAATCCCTTTTGAATGAGAAATACAGTACTTTCCTTATTTGGGTCATAACACCAATTCCTTTAGATAATGGGGAAGGCAAATCTTATGTAAACAGGAGGTATGTTTTTTTCTAAGTTTGGTTACCACTATTAACCCCCTTTTCCAGATTTTAGCCTTTTGTTCTTGCAATTTTGCATACTTTCTTAAAGAGAAAAGTCTGGGTAGGACTTCAGAATAGAAAACTATTTATTTCTTAATACTTTCAATTGAATTAATATGAGCTTTTAAATATGCCTTTCTATTTCAAAAATGTAGCAAATTTTATCAACAATCTAAATTTGTCAACCATTTTTGATATTGGCAGTAACATTCTGATGTCTATATATAGTAAGTTTGGAGGAATCCCCTTCAAAATGGCAGTTGAAGCCAGATGTGGTAGAGCATATCTGCATTCCCTATTACTGAGAATGCTGTGGCTGTGGATTGCCTTAGTTTGGGAATTCTGCGATGCAGTATGGCTAAAGCCAATCTGGTGTCTATACAACATCCAGCACCAATGTGGTGAGACCCTGAAAGCAGGATGTGTAAGGAAATGCAAACTGACCTGGGTCAGAAATGGGACAAGTCAAGGTTTCTGTGTGAACTAGCAGTAAGGTTGTGCTGCCTGAGAAAGATAGATCCCGTCTCAAAAACAAAACAAAACATAGAAAAGGGGAGGGTGAGCTGTGTGGGTTCAGCCAGCCTGGATAATATTATGGTCAGGAAAATTTCAGCATGATGGCTAATATATATAACTTAGCTCTCTGTCATTACACGAAACTATCAATAAATGTGCAAAACAAAGGTTTAAAAAATATGAAGAACAAAAAGAGAAAAGGAAGGGAATTCCTGCAGAGAAAAGAAAAACAAAGAAACAAAAAACAACCCAAACCTCATTGAGTCTAAAGAAATGAGTAAGCTAAAAACAGACAAAATATGGTGAGGATAAGAGAACATAGCAAGAAATCTCCAGAAAGAAGGAATATTACTTCTATATTAACAACTATTTCTCCTCCTCCAACCTTCCTGCAGAAGTATGGGATAACTCTGGAGTGATTTAGAAGATCAATGTTGTAATTAAAGGGAATTATTCCAATACTTTGACAGATCTGTGATTTCAATGATGTGTGTGGTTTCTCCAATAGCACAGATCACAGTGCATCTGTTTTGGGCTAGACCCAAGTCAGGTCAGTTTAATGATCCAGGCATGGGGTTGAAATGTAATACATGTTTGCAAATACTTTTGCAATTTAAAATGCAATTAAAATGGTCTTACTAATAACGAAGCTGAAAGGGATAATGGAAAGAAAATACAAAAATGATTACCTTTTGAATTGTGATAACTACAGTTGTAAGTTTATTGAAAGAAAATTTTAGGAGATGAAGAGAGGGGAGGTTCCTAAAATACAATTTTACTTGGTTTGGGTATAGGAATCATAAAAAGAGATTATATCAGTAAAACCAGTATCCAGGAATTTGCTTCAAGGGGTCAGGAGAAGGGAATGGACTGCATCTGTGTCTAAGGGGAGAAAATAGAATCTTAGGGATCATACTTATTTTTTAGATCACAAAGAACCTTTTAAAAAAATTGTCACATTCTAGAACTTAGCGAAGTTGTAATCACTTATGGAAAAGGCAGAAATATTCATCACATTTAATCTAAACATGAACAAGAACATGCAGACCAAAATTGAGATTAAATAATGATATATCAAATTAAAAGGGAATCAAGGAATAATTTCTATTTGAGAGAACAATAAACATACCCAACTTTATTGGCTGGGTCTCTCAACAAGAATTTTGAAAAGATAGAAAACAGTAGACTAAGAGAGTATTTTTTTTTATTTCTTTCTCTTAACAATTATTTTATTATTTAATATTTTAGTTATCAACATTGATTTCCACAAGATTTGGAGTCACAAATTTTCTCCCTGTTTCTACTCTTCCCCCCTCCCCACCCTGCTCCATGATGGCCTATATTCTGATTGCCCCATTCCCTAGTCACCCCTCACTTCTGTCACCACACTCCCCGCCATCCTCTTTCCCCTTACTTTTTTGTAGGGCAGGATAGATTTCTATGCCCCATTCCCTATATATCTTATTTCTCAGTTGCATGCAAAACCAACTTATTTTTGAGCACCTGCTTTTTAAACTTGAGTTCCAAATTCTCTCCCTTCTTCCATGCCCACCCACCCTCCCTAAGAAGGCAAGCAATTCAACATAGGCCACACATGTATCATTATGTAAAACACTTCCTAAATACTCATGTTGTGAAAGACTATATTTCCCTCCATCCTGTCCTGTCCCCCTTCATTCAATTTTTTCCCTTGACCCTGTCTCTTTTTGAAAGCG
The DNA here is from genome assembly GCA_028646595.1 of Phalanger gymnotis. Classification (NCBI taxonomy): domain Eukaryota; kingdom Metazoa; phylum Chordata; class Mammalia; order Diprotodontia; family Phalangeridae; genus Phalanger; species Phalanger gymnotis. The sequence goes on from CM053627.1 coordinate 80,604,265, forward strand.
TTTGCTTTTGATTGTCTCCTCCCCCTATCTGCCCTCCCTTCTATCATCTCCCCTTTTTTATCCCCTTCCCTCTACTTTCCTATGGGGTAAGATATCTGATTGAATGTGTATGTTATTCCCTCCTCAAGTCAAGTCAGATGAGAGCAAGATTTACTCATTCCCCCTCACCTGCCCCCTCTTCCTTTCCAAGAGAACTGCTTTTTATTGCCACTTTTATATGAGATAATTTACCCTATTCTATCTCTCCCTTTCTCCCTCTCTCAATATATTCCTCTCTCACCCTTTAATTTAATTTAATTTTTTAGATATCATCCCTTCATATTCAACTCACCCTGTGCCCTCTGTCTATATATCTATATATATCTATATATGTCTATATATATACCTATATATATATATAGATATATTTATATGTATATAAGTATGTATATTCCCCTCAACTACCCTAATACTGAGAAAAGTCTCATGAATTACATACATCATTTTTTCATGTAGGAATGTAAACAAAACAGTTCAGCTTTAGTAAGTCCCTTATGATTTCTCTTTCTTATTTACCTTTTCATGCTTCTCTTGATTCTTGTGTTTGAAAATCAAATTTTCTATTGAGCTCTGATCTTTTCACTGAGAAAGCTTGAAACTCCTCTATTTTATTGAAAATTCATATTTTGCCTTGGAGCATGATACTCAGTTTTTCTGGGTAAGTGATTCTTGGTTGTAATCCTAGCCCCTTCGATCCCTTAATGTAGAAGCTGCTAGATCTTGTGTTGTCCTGATTGTGTTTCCACAATACTCAAATTGTTTCTTTCTGGCTGCTTGCAGTATTTTTTCCTTGACCTGGGAACTCTGGAATTTGGAGACAACATTCCTAGGAGTTTTCTTTTTGGGATCTTTTTCAAGAAGCAATCAGTGGATTCTTTCAATTTCTGTTTTACCCTCTGACTCTAGAATATCGGGGCAATTTTCCTTGATAATTTCTTGAAAGATGATGTCTAGGCTCTTTTTTTGATCATGGCTTTCAGGTAGTCCAATAATTTTTAAACTATCTCTCCTGGATCTATGCTCCAGGTCAATGGTTTTTCCAATGAGATATTTCACATTGTCTTCCATTTTTTCATTCCTTTGGTTCTGTTTGATAATATCTTGATTTCTCCTCAAGTCACTAGCTTCCACTTGCTCCAATCTAATTTTTAAGGTGGTATTTTCTTCAGTGGTCTTTTGGACCTCGTTTTCCATCTGGTTAATTCTGCCTTTCAAGGCATTCTTCTCCTCATTGGCTTTTTGGAGCTCTTTTGCTATTTGGATTAGTTTATTTTTTAACATGTTATTTTCTTCAGTATTTTTGGGGTCTCAGCAAGTCATTGACTTGTTTTTCATGGTTTTCTGGTATCTCTATCATTTTTATTCCCAATTTTTCCTCTACTTTTCTTACTTGCTTTTCCAAATCCTTTTTGAGCTCTTCCATGGCCTGAGACCAGTTCATATTTTTCATGGAGGCTTTTAATGTAGGCTCTTTAACATTGTTGACTTTTTCTGGCTGTATGTTTTGATCTTCTTTGTCATCAAAAAAAGATTTTAGAGTCCAAGTCTGAATCTGAGTCTGCATCCTTTTTCACTGCCTGGCCATGTTCCCAGCCAAGCCAACTACTTGACCTTTGAGCTTTTTGTCAAGGTATGAGCGCTTATAGAGTAGAGTATGCTTTGTACCAAGATTTAGGGGCTGTGCTGCTGTTTTCAGAGCTACTACTACTCCACTCTCACTGCAAGCTCTGCCACAGCAGCACTCCTCCTTCCCCAAGAACTGCCAACCCAGATTGTGACCCAGATCCAAGCAGGGCAAAGCAAGTCCTGCACTCACATTCTGGTTTGCTACTTGATTCCTCCAACTGTGTGAACCAGGGACTCTGGAAGCAGCTGACGTTGGAGCTCCACTGCTGCACAACCTCTGCCAACCCCAGGGCAGATGGCTGGACCACTCTCTAACCTGATCTAGCAGTTTACTCACTAACCTGCTCCTTGGTCTCTGGTATTTGTAAGTTGAGATATCTGGTAACTGCCACAGCTCAATGATTCATGGCCTGATCCAGGTTGAGTCTTGGTCTGGTCTGTCCTAGTGTGGCCTATGCTGGGCTGTGCTTTGCTCCCAGCACCATGTGATAGACCCTTCCCAGTGACCATCTAGGCTGTCCTGTGCTGGCGACCTGCTTCCCTCTGCTATTTCATTGGTTCTGCAGCTCTAAAATTTATTCAGAGCCATTTTTTACAGGTGTTTGGAAGGATTTGGGGGAGAGCTTAAGCCAGTCCCAGCTGCAGTCTTGGCTCCGCCCTCTGATTTTTTTTTATACCCTCAAAAGATAATGAGTTAGTATGACAAATTAAAGGAGAAATAAATAAAATCAATCACGCTAATGTGGCATCCTGTCATACATAGACAGCTGGTCTGGGTGAAAGTTTGGTTGTTAATGAGTTTTGGTTGAGTCACCCTTCATAAGTCAGTTAAAATCTTAGCCCCACCTCCCCCAGGCTAAGACTACAATTTGCTAAGCAGGCACAGATCTACATTGGAAAAAGGAATTCCTCACAAGGAGCTCTTTACATACATGAAATTACAAGTCTATTAAAACACAGCCACACACAACACATCTTAGTTATTAATAGTCATTTAATTTATTTCAATATGAAATATCATATCTTTGTAATGATTCCCTCTCAACTGTAATTATTTATTCGTTATCATTTACTTGTCCTCATATGATTGTAGTTAATGTGTTCTCTATTCAGCATCTTCCCTTTTATATTTTTTTTGCTATGCTATATTTTGTAATGTTTCCTCCAGATTTTCTTTTGCTCCTCATACATATCATCACTTTTTACTGAATTATAAAATTCAGCTACTGTATTGTACCACAACTTATTTAACAATTCTATTGTTGCACATTTGTGTTGCTTCCTCTTATGTTTCTTTGTAGTTACTTATAATGATACTATAAAAACCTCTGAGCATATATTGTTATTATTATTATCATTTGTAACAATAATGCTACCACCAGCTACTGTGGAGGTGTAAGGCCAACAATACTACCACACAGGAGGGTGGCTAGCACAGGTTCTTTGATCTGCTTTTCTAAGGAAAACAGCTTTAAGGGGTTTATAATCTCACTTTAATTAAACATACATATATCATTCACTTAGTTCAGGGGAAAAGTCAGTACCCTGAACTTTAAAGGAAATATGAACAGAAATTACAAGCAGAAATTATACAAACAGGGGGCGGAGCCAAGATGGCGGCTGGGAAGCAGTGACTGGCGTGAGCTCCCCACCAAGTCCCTCCAAAAACCTATAACACAATGGCTCTGAACCAATTCTAGAGCTGCAGAACCCACAAAGTGGCAGAGGGAAGCAGGGCCCCAGCCCAGGACAGCCTGGATGGTCTCTGGGCAAGGTCTGTCCCACACAGAGCTCCCAGCCCCCAGCGGAGGGGAGCGGAGGGGAGCGGAGCTGAGCCCAGCACGCACAGAGCGAACAGACCAGACACGGACCTACCAGACCAGGAGACGAGCTGAAAGTGCCCTGGCATCCGGAAATACTGAGCTGTGGCATGTACCAGACCTCTCAACCCACAAAGAGCAAAGACAGCAGAGAAGGTTAGTGGGAAAAGCTGCGGGACTGAGTTTGCAGTTCCAGCCACTTGCCCCTGGGGCAG
>CM053627.1:80608464-80646555 GCA_028646595.1 Phalanger gymnotis
AGACTGGGGAACAGGGCAACCAGAATGTACGCCATCTTGGAGTGTGGAGGGGAGGAAATGGGGAGAAAATTTGTAATTCAAACGCCTGTGAAAATCAATGCTGAAAACCAAACATGTCAAAAATAAATTAAAAAAAATAAATAAAATAAATAAATAAATTTAAGAAAAAAAAGAAATTATACAAACAGAGCAAATAACACAAATACACAAATCAATAGACAGGCTTCTAGGTGTCTGACCAAGACAACACATACATAGTTACCACAGAGAAAAGCACCAATATTTGGGTTTTCAAAGCTGAGGGGTTCCTTAACAGGTATATATACATACATATATATATATATATATACATACATACATATATATATATATGTATGTATGTATATACACACACACACATATATATATACATATATGTGTATATATGTATATATATATGTATATGTATGTATATACATACACACACACACACACACACACACACACACACGCTTCTTCAGGGACAGAGGGCATCACAGCCATGCAACTCAAACCCATGTGACCTAGGCGTTCCTGTGACTTAAGGAGGTAATTAAACATTCCCAATTCAATTAAAGAGTCTTGACTGAAACAAAGGCAAGACTCAAAGACACTTGATTGCCTTAATGCTGAGAAGCACTCCAAAACAACCAAAAAAAACCAGCAAAAAGTCCTATCCTGCTTGCCATTACATTATTGTTTTTTCAAGTTACACTACCAAAGGTGGGATAATTGAGTCAGAGTATGATTATTTTTGAGGGATTTACTTTATGTTGTCTGACTTAGTTCTACAAATTTTTCCTGTAAGTGTGCAAGTTCACCAAAATGAATGAGTATATCTATTTCTTTGCAATGCTGACAGCTTTTGAAAAAGTAACTAAAAGAAACAAAATTCAGTATCTTGGATGTGAAATTGTACCTTAAAAATTTTCTAATATACATCTCTTTGATAGCTGGTGAGTGACCATTTTAAAGTGATTATTAAGAATCTCTTTCTTCCTTTCAAAACTATCTATTCATTTCCACTTTGAACCATGAGTTGCCACTGTGTGAGTTCAACAATTCCTTATGTATTTTAGACATAAAGTTTTTAACTCGTCATATTTTAAGTACATTTTACTTGTAATTTTTTCTTTCATTTTAATTATAGATATTTGTTGTACAGAATTATTTTTATTGAAGTATATTTATTTTGCCACAATTAAGTATTTTTATTTGTTAGGATAAATCCTTCATTCTTACATCTTTACTAGAGTTAATGTTTAACATGATCTTTCTCATCCCATTGGAATTATCTGAGGTATCTGTCATAAACTATGTATTCAAAACCCTTTCCTGGCAAGTTGTTATCCAATTTTCCCAAGTACATTTGTATTTAACGAATGAATTCTTTCACATTTTAAAAATTTTCTCAAAGTTATCAAATACCAAATACAAGTCTTTTTGTATGTATTTGATTTGACATTTGATGTATCTATTCTAGTCCATTTAATTTATTCCTCTATTTTTAGACCAGTTCCAGATAATTTTGGAGACAATTGCTTTGTAATATGTGGAATATATATATACACATACATATCCATCCCTTGGAATTCTTTTCCTCTCATTTGTTCTTTTTCAAACTTCATTATGATTTTCGCAGGACAATAGATTCAGAGTTGGCAAAGATCTTAGATTATCTGCTCCAATGCCCTCATTTTGTATATGAGGAAATGAAGTCTCAGAAACAATAAATGACTTGCTGAGAGTCACAAAGCCCATGTATATTTTGACTATTATAGTGTTACAATTATCCTTATATGTATATCTTTTATAATTTCATAGATTATTAATGAATATTGGTAATTTTCATTGTTTTTCAAAGTAGATTTTCCGTTTTGTTACATTTTCTTGATCTTATATAAATTTAGAATATTTATTTTTGTGTGTGTGTATGGCTCAATCTTGTATCCTATGAGTTTAATAAGCCAATTTTCTTTATTATTTCTTCTTAGATGCTTTTGGATGTTCTAGACATACGGTGAACTGTTTCAAAATAATATTTGTTTTCCTCAATTCCCCGATTTTATTTTAGGGGACAAAAAGGAATAAGGAACAATTTCAGAATTTCCTTATGCTATATAAATTTCTATCTAAAGTAGAGAACAAAAAATAAAATGCATTCTGCAAAATTCATCATATGAGTTAATATGGCCTTGCTATCTAAACAACGGAGATAAATCAGAGAAAGAGAATGTAATTAATTTGTAGGAAAGAGCGATTGGATTAGGGATTCTATTGAAATAGCGAACTCCCAAATGATAGAACTCCCTCTACCAATGTAGGCTGGCACTTTCTCTGCAAATTAAAGTCCTATCACATAAAACATCGAGAGGCGTAGCAGCTTGTCCAAAGCCACAAAATCAGCATGTATCAGAGGCTAGACTTGAATCCAGATCTTTCTGCCTTCCAGGAGAAATCATTACACAAATCACCAGTACGACATGTTGGCTCTCATCTGTAATGAATATTGACTCAAATGTTTAAAGTGAAATCTTGGCAAAGAGACCATACCAATATGCATAAAAGTTATTCTTTATGACAAAGGTATATTTATACGAGGAATGCAATGGTGTCTCTACTTTAGAGAAACAATATAATTATCATAATAACAAAAATTGAAAAACTGTCTACCTATATGAATAGATGCAGAATATGGCCTCCCATGGTACTTTTCCCCAATTTGATGACATGAATCCAACCAGTTTAGACCAAGCACACCAAAACAGAACAATTTTTTAAAAAGCATTTCCTATGCTTCCTTTGAGTGAATGCTTTCCCCCAAAAAATTTTGGCAAAGAAATGAAAAAAAAATTCCAGGATTTTCACACAACAATACATGTTGCAGCAATTCCCATGGTAAGGACAATAGAAGAAAAGATTAAACTGTTAAATCCTGCTTCTAAAAACAGGCATAAATTACTTCCATGGTTCAGGAAGCTGGAGAAAGCTAACAAAGATTTGTGGAATTGGAGGACTACAATTGGAGGACATTGGAGGACTACAATAACATTAGGCCAGTATTTGCAGACAATCAATAAAGAAACAGGTAGCAAGGTATACAGAAAGCAAAAGTAGGTCAGAAATTCCAGGCCACTTCAATCAACAATTGAAAGCACAAGCCACAAGGTTAAGGAAATACATGGAGTAGAAGCAAGGCTAGAAAACAAAATAAATGATATAACACCAATCACCCACTTTACTATAGAATTTTGGTAAGAAAAAGAAATCAGGCAACAGAGAGAATCCCTGAAGAAGGAAGTTTGTAAAAAAATGTTTCTGGTCATAGGTATGGTTGCCCTATGGTACATGGAAAAAAAAATCTGGATTTGGAACCAGAGGAACTATGTTCAAATCCCAGTTCCACCAGTTACCAGCTATGATGGTCAAGTAATGGTAATGTAAGCAAAGGTAATGATGGGCAAGTAACTTAATCTCTGTGAGGCTGTTTCCACATCTATAAAATGAAAGAGTTAAACTAAATTCTCTCTAAGACTTCTTTCAACTCTAAATCTAGAGTCATAAGATTCTATGTTCCCTCTATTCCCCTTTCTACCATACTCATTCTTTCCTACTGCACATCTGTATAGCATATAACTCAAGGAACTAGTAAATGTTCTCCAAAAGACAAAATGGTTCCACTGGTTATACCTGTGTAGATGCATAGAGGACTTTGGCCTGATACTCGTCATACTGAAAAATCCACTTCAAAGAACTCATAGTATTTTGTTATTTTTAAATTTCATAATGGAATTACTTTACGAAAGCTAAATTGAGCGCATACACTTTCCTTTTACATACACACACACACACACACATACACACACACACAAAATCAGCATTATGGAAAAATTGTTGAGAATAGACAGCACCTACCTGTCTCTACATATTTTTTAAAAAATGTACTGTATTAAAAGCTCCTTCCTTTGCCAATTATCTTCGACTCTGGTTAGTCAGCCTTCCTATACATTACATTAATGCCTCTGAAGGTCAGTCTACAAGCTGTCAAGTAGCATTAGAATAACTCCCCATTTCATTTTTATATAAATCTTTCCTGAACTTCCTATTATTAGACATATTTGGCCACGAAGCTTCAAGGGGCGTGCACTAGGGTTTGTGTCATATTGACAGGTCACTTGTTCTCAAAATTTGCCAGAAAAACACTACCTCTCACATAGGATTTTGTTCTTCCATTTGTCTTAACCTTAATGAAGGATCGAGTAGGAAAGGTAGACTGGCATAGCGATGAAGAACGAGTCATTACAATCTACCGCAATCTGGGAAAAGATTGTCAGTGTGGCTGCTCTATTTTCATTGCGTTTTATATCTGAGTGCCAGGTGGATTTTAAATTTCTTTGAAATACTTTCCCTAATCAAGGTTTATATGCCCTGCTTCATACTCACGTGTGCATGTGTGTGGGTCCATATGTACATGGGTCCCTACTCCCCAACCCCCATCCTAGCTCTGTATCCAATCTGCAGTATCTTCTCTCTGCCTCCCTTCTATTTCAGGGAGAAAATTGTTACAGTCACTGGAGATTCATAGGAGCTGTGCTGAATTGTGTTGTACTTTTCTTAATGAATCATGAAAAATGTAATTGTGCGTGAATTGGGGATGCTTTCATCCCCAAAAGGTAGAATCAGATGAATTAGTACTTTTTCCTCTCTTGACTAAACAAGAGAATGCATATTGGAGAAAAAATACAGTGTATCTGGCTTTGATAACTAGAACATTTTACATTGTGTGTAAATGTGCATGTATGTGCTTGCCTGCATATGTACTCATTGACACAGGTGCTCTTTTTAAGAAATCAAAAAAGTTTCCATGACAATCTCACATTCAATTTTCAAGCCAGAGAGGTTTGAACATAACTGGAATGGTATCATCCCATGTGTAGTGGTGAAAATGATTTAGGTTTGCTTGCTGTCAAGGTTAAGGCAGTAATATTTTCTCTCCCTCACCCAACAACTTTGAATAATTAGTAACAACTATAATAACTAACATTTACATATCACTATATTCTAGGCACTGGTTCTCCCAACAGCTCTGCGAGATAGGTGCCGGTATTGTCCCATTTTACAGATGAGGAAAGAGATGCAAATAGAGGTTAAGTGATTAGTCTAGGGTCACACAGCTGGTAAGTATCTGAGGCTACATTTGAAATCAGGTCTCCCTGACTCCAGATCCAGTGTTCTGTCACCTAGAATTGAAGGAACATTCACTGGTGTGATAGTCATGACTTTTAAATTTTTAGCAAAAAAGAACTTATTCAGCCAAATGAGTGCGGTCACCTTTAAAATATAGTGAGCATAAATTTAAAATAATTGAGAAACTAGGCATTTATTTAGAGGTATAACTAGTGATATTTGTGAGTATGGAGGGCAGGCACCTAAAACATCCCAGAGAAAGTGGCAAATCTTCAGTTAAAAAGAATGTCATGGAACATGGACTTGGGTGTGTGTGTGTGAGAGAGAGAGAAAGTGTGGGACAGTAATGATAGTCCACTTCTGGGGACACTACCCTATGGAGATGAAAGGAGAACAGGCTGGGGTGGGGGAGGAGGTATAATGTCTCACCCAGTTTCCAGCTGGTAGCTGCCTATCTTTACTAATTCTTCTTCCTAATTAGGTACTAATCACTATTGTTTCTATATTGCTGAAAGACTGCAAGTTCTGTGAGTAATTTTTAAATATAGTGCCCTCCAAATTCAGCACCCTGGGACAAAGCTGCAGTCTCCCCATTCTAGTTAAGGTTCTATACTTATTCTAATAATGTTAACCTTGTGAGAAGAATTTTAAAGTTCTTCTTTTGAAATTTCCTTGAGGATTTGTGGAACATTACTTTGAACCTGTTCTGTAGAGTCAAGAATGTGATTTATAGATACACCCAAATATACATACATATTCATATGAATATACATGCAGATATTAATATACATATGATTGTGAAATACTCATTCTAATTACATACCTGTGCATATATACACATACATACACACATAATACATACATACCAGGTATCTCAAAATTCTTAGTGCAGTTTTAAGCTTAAAGAGTATAAAATTGCATTAAGACTTTCAGGATACCTCATGTAGACACACACACATAATATGTATGTGAACATGAATACACATACATTTATGTATGCACTATAAGACACACAGGTCACTACTGAATAGTGAATAGAGTGGATGGTTAAGGTGAGTAATGGTGTTTTTCTATCTCATGTGACTATCAAATATGTAATGGTGTGTGTGTGTGTGTGTGTGTGTGAATGTGTGTGTGCATGTGCATATATGGTTCTAAAGTGTTTCTCCCATGAAACAATTTCCAAGCATTCTTGGAGCATGATCTATATTATATACCAAGGCTACTACTTTGAAAGACAAAAATATTTTGGGACAGAAAACTTCTGGTCAGTTGTTGCTTAAAAAAGAATCAGTCATGTTATTTTGTAATGTGTATAATAGACCTCTCTTTTTAACTAATAATTACAAAATCTAGCATTTATATCATACTTTAAAGTTTGCAAAGCACTTTGCAAATATCTAATTTTATCCTCACAACAACCTTGGGAAGTGGGCATTGTTATTAAACCTATTTTACAGATCAGGAAACTAAGGCAGACAGAAGTTAAGTGATTTTTCCAGGGACACACTGCTATTTAAGTGTCTAAGGTCAGCTTGGAGGGCAGGTATTTCTGACTTGAGGTCAAACACTCTATCCGTTATACCACCTGGCTGCCTCATAAGGAAACTGAAGCATAGGTTTCCTAAGAATACACACAATCCAAGGAATTCCAACCTTCTATGAGAAAGAGTTCAAATATTCAACTACAGATAACTTTGTGTATTATATAGTTTGTTTGGGAGAAGAAAAGGGAAAGTTATACTCACCCTGTGCCCCACCCCACCCATCTTTTCATTTCTTTTCTTTTTTTTCCTCTTTAGGAATGGAGTCAAATTAAATTTTTAGGAAGGATATTTGACTTTTTAGAATATTTGAGTTACACCTTCATCCATCCTTTTCCTATTCTGGCTAGAACAGGAGCTGTCTGTCTCTGCATTCCCATAGACTCTCGGATCTGGAAGGGGCTGAGAGATTATTATAGATGGGAAATCAATTCCAGCTAGGGATCAACGTACCAGTTCACAGAGGCAGTTGATAAGACTCCCATTTCAGCGTTTTCTCTACCACTATGCTCTGACCTACAAATTCCCAAACCCAGGTAATGCCACCTCCAACACAGGTGTCTGGTATTTAAAAGGAGTTTTTTTTTTCAAATTTTTGTGAGTATTTGTACCTGGAACACATTGAGTAGGAGAGCACCTCACACTCATTTTGTTAAAATTGCTTATCAATGGATCTATGGCATGTTCTTTCTGGCCTTCCCTCCCTTTCTTTACAAGATTCAGACTGAAAAGCCTAGGTCTTTCACTTGCCCAAGTAGTCATTCTGACTGTTTGAAGACATACAGATGAAATGAACCTACTACCTTCCAGGATGACTGAGATAGTTATGAATCTGAGAATAAACTTTAACTATTGCTGAAGTTATGTTTTTTCTTCAACAGTTTTAAAGAAATAAATTAAGATGATGCATTACTTACATTTTTAAATAGTAAAAAATAGGTAACTAATAATAGAGTTTACAACAACCATGGATGTAAATTGTTTCAACCTTAACATGGATTTTCTAAACACTTTAATGCCTACCTATAAAAGATAATTAGTAATGAAAGAGTGAGGTACAAAGGAAATCATAGCATGAATTTATATCTTGGTGTGAAATAGAAAGCAAGAAGTAGGATTAAATGGATAATGTTTGACAAGTGAAGAGGTTAAGATGTCCTATTTATTATTTAGACTGAAGCTGTTCGATATGTTTATTAATGATGAGGAACAGAGAGTGAATAATTGAGTAGCAAGATCTGCTGATGTTACGAAATATTTGGTTAATCGAGAGTATAAAAGATTCTGAGGAAGTCCAGAAGGACCTCATAAAATTAGATAATTGGACAAGATGGCAGACTAAATTCAATATAGACAAATGGTAGATGACGTGCATCTTCAGAAAGAGCTGGACTGTCAACTGCTTTTGAAAAGTTTCATATAGTCTGTATCATCTGAATTTCACTCTTACTTACTCCCTTGGGCCTGCCATTTGGATGTGGTGCCTGCTTGACAACCATAAGGGTTCTTTCTTTTAGTCATTGCTGACAAGATTTGTGCCTCCATTTTAGGTAATCAGAGCAAAGGCCCTTTGGGGACCCTGATCTGGGCCTTCTCTAAAGTCTCTGTTACACATTTCCCTATTTGAAATTTGAAATACTATCTCATTTTATCCTCACAAAAACCCTGAGAGGTAAATGTTGCTATTATCCCCACTTTACAATTGAGAAAAGTGAAGCAAACAGAGGTTAAGTAATTTGCCCAGGGTCACACAGTTAGTGCCTGAAGCTAGATTTGGACACAGGTTTTCCTGATTTCAGGCCCAGTGCTCCATCTACCATATCACCAGGTGCCTCTAGTGAAAAAAGAAATTACTGACATTATCTTCATGTTCATTGTTATTTCATTGTTGTAATTATATATTTTTACAAATTGATTTTATTTTCCTTAGTCTTGTATTCTGTGCACTATTCATCCCTGGATGAATGCATAGTAGAAGTCATATCATCAAGATATTTACAGTGTATATTTTACCACATCTGGTCAATCACCCAACTTGTCTCATTGTGCTCCAGCTTAGGTTAAGGAAGGAAAAACAAAAAACAAAACTTTTATTCATCACTTCTACTCACTCTGCTAAGCTCAGGGAATACAAATACAAGCAAACAGAAAGACAGTCCTTATGCTCCATGAGCTTACACTTTATTGGTAGAAGACAACACACAAAAGGGAGCTGAAAATTAGGAGTGGAGGCAAAAGGGAGGGGGGAAAGAGGAAAGTGCGAGAAGCTGTGCCTCATTTCGAATTTCAAAAAGTCAAGAACATGGCTGGGCAAAGAGGCCTGGCTCGGCCCTTCCACAAAAAGGAGGGTCTAGGAGAAACTGCTGGAGAGAAAAGAGATGAGAGGAGATGACCCATATGGAGAAATATTCCAGGCTAAGCAGACTGTACTGGTGGTAGGTAGGTCCAGGGAAAGGAGGCCTCAGCACTAAGAAAAGGTGTAACTTGAGCCAGTATTAGAAAAGGATGGTTTTGAATTCAAGAAAGTCAGGGACAAGATCAGGACCAAATGGAAACCTCTAAGATTAACTGGATGCAAATTCCACCATTCCAATAGTTTGGGAAAGAAATATGCTTTTAAATAATAAAATATTTAATGTCAGAATATTGGGGTAAAATAATAGAAAACCAACCTCAGAACCCGTTCCAATTTGCATACTTCCTAATTCCATTTACATGCAAACTAGCCAGGAAAAATGGCCCCTCCAATTCTTCCACATTTAAAATAGAGAGTGTGGCAAAGAATCTAGAATGGCTGGACTGAATGCTAGGAAGCTCCACCCCCACCATGTGGATTTCTGTATAATATGCTTACCAGGCTCTACACTTAACTCCCAGGACATCTTTCTTTTTTTTCCTTAGCTCTCATCAGAATATTTCCTGTATGTGCTACGAAGGTTATGCCACTGCTGCACTATCTGTCTTTCCTCCTACCCTACCATCACAGCACGATATCAAGGAAAGCCAAGGGATTTACAGAAAATATGGTCTTTACCTCAGATATAACTCTGTTATGTGTTTTTCCCTATCTTTGAAATCTCGTTTCTTATTTCTTATGGAGAAATGATATTTCATTATGTCCATGTGTTCTTTCCCCAATTAGTGAACACAGGGATTACATCTAGTTCTTTTAGTATAAATACTGTTAAGAATGTTTTAAAATAATTGGTATGTTTTCCATTTTTCCTAAGATCACTGGGTCCAAGGTTGTTAATAGTTTTGTAAGTCGTTGTCCATATGGCTTTCTTGTGGAATAATATGCCTGTTTGTTTTTAACTGTATTTACTAGCTCAATAGATGTAAGATGGTGTCTTAAAATTGATTTAATTTATGTTTCTATGATTGTTACAAGCTAACCCCAAAATAAAATATTTTATTCTTTTGGGAGATAATCACATTTCCTTTGAATTACATCAACTATAGTTGGGAAAGTGAGTTTTTAAACAAGATTATCAAAGCATTTTGGTAACGTTTCATCAAAAACCTTGATGAAAAGAGTTGATGATTTTCTGTCATGGAATGTCTCAGTTAAATAAAAAGTTATTTTCTCCCCCACTGTAATTTTTCTGTTGATAGACTATATTTCAAGTTGCTTCAGGATATGAAATTCATCCTCATTAATAAGGTGAAGACTCTGAGCTGCTCTAAAATTCTTCCTATTACCAAGGAGAATAAATCTGACATTGCATACCAATCTAGAAAGCATTGTATTTTTATACCAGAAAAGGGCTTTAGAAATGTGAATTCTTTAAAAATATTTGTTATTATCTGGAGCTATGTATTACCTTCAGAAACAATATATTCCTGGGTAAAAATCTCTCAGTAATGATATTCTGCCTTATGATCAGAATCTACCTGCTGTGTCTTGGTGTTTTTATTTAATTATGTGTCTCCACTACCATGAGAGGCAAGATAGCACCAATTTTCAGATATTGAACTCATGTGCAAAGAAATTAAAAGACCATTTATTTGACATTCTCTGTGCAGATAGTATTAAAAGAGAATGGCCAAGGAGCTGGACTTGTAACTCCAACAGAATCCTAGCAACCAAGTAACAAAAAGAAGGGATGCATTCTATACTAATGACAGGCATAAGAAGAAAAGAAAAATGCCCATATTAAGGACTGAACTGAGCCTAGGAATTCAAACCAGTCAAGGAGTAGTGAAGAGCTCTGAGGATAGATTCAACTCTGTAGCCCTATTCCTCTGTGTGTGTGTGTGGGTGAGTGTGTGTATCACTAATACCATCAATATCGAGGGGGTAGAAGGTGTAGAGGGGAGGAGGTATATGAAGTTTGTTCTTTTTCTGGTAAACTTGAAAAATCTGCAGTTTCTACCTTAGCAATAATCACTTATTTGTTTTGTTTTAACTAAGTAACAGCTAAGTGAAAAGTGATTGTTGAGTTGTAGGTGTTTAGAATACAGGATGCTGATGTTGCTTATGTAAAATGCCACCTAAGTTCCCAATAAGTAAGTTATGAGGAAACTCTTATGGATGTCAAGTATATAATTGTCCATGTTCTAGAATCTTCCTCTAGGCCAGATGTGTTTGTCTAGTCTTTGTAATCTTTTCTCCATTTCCTAGAGCATGTCTGTTTCTCCTTAGGTTTTTATTGAAACAATAGACAATATATTTTGATTTGCCATTTTAGTGAGAGTTCTATGGTAACTCAGCTTCATTCAGTAAAACATTTATGTAAATTTCTGTGCTTGTAGGTGGGCCACATAAATCACACTGAGGGCCACATTCGGCCCATTTTGGACAGCCTTGTCCTAGAGGATGCTGTGATATTGGCTGGAAGACTCATGGTTCTATTATTTACTATCTGTTTTGACACCTCTGATTTAGACCCTCTTTAGTTTGTGGATGCACTAGGTCCTCTGCCTTTCCCACAGGTGCTAGCCCTCTGATGATTTTGCTGCTTCCACGGAAGGAAGTAAAGGAACGTAGTAAGTAAACTTGAAATGTTTTCATTCTAATATCCTTCATTAGAGGTTAGATGGGGCAACAGTCTACAACTAATGTTTAAAATCAAGTTTTCAGAAAACTTATGCATTTCATATCTTCAATTTTAATTTCTTTTCTTTTTTCCCTTTCAGATAATGCTCTTTTTTCTTTAGCAGTATTTTATTTTTTCCCTGATTACATGTAAAGAGAGTTTTCAACATTCAGCTTCTAAACTTTTGATTTCCAAAATTTTCTCCCTTGCTCCCCTCCCCCATCTCCAAGAGAGAAAGCAATCTGATATAGGTTATACACGTACAATCATGTTAAACATATTTCCACATTAGTCATATTGTGAAGGAAGAATCAGAACAAAAGGGAAAAACTATAAGAAAGAAAAAAACAACCTAAAAAAGAGAAAATAGTGTGCTTCAATCTGTATTCAGACTCCATAGTTCTTTCTCTGGATGTGGTTAGCATTTTCCAACATGAGTCTTTGGAATTGTCATAGATCATTGTATTTTTGAGAAGAGCTAAATTTATAAAGTTGATCATCACATAATGTTGCTGTTACTGTGTACAATGTTCTACTGGTTCTGCTCACTTCACCCAACATCAGTTCATATAAGTCTTTCCAGGTTTTTCTGATTTAGACCCTCTTTAGTTTGTGGATGCACTAGGTCCTCTGCCTTTCCCACAGGTGCTAGCCCTCTGGTGATTTTGCTGCTTCCACGGAAGGAAGTAAAGGAACGTAGTAAGTAACAAACTGTACCTGTTCATCATTTCTTATGGAAAAATAGAATTCTATTACATTCACATACCACAACTTGTTCAGCCATTCTCCAATTGATGGACATCCCTTCAATTTCTAATTCTTGGCTACCACAAAAAAAAGCTGCTATACATATGTTTGTACATATGCCCCCCCCTTTTTTTGATTTCTTGGGATATGGACCTAGCAGTGGTATTTCTGGATCAAAGGGTATGCATAGTTTGATTTTCCTCTGGGCTTAGTTCCATATTGCTCTCTAGAATGCTTGGACCAGCTCATAACTCCATCAACAATGCATTAGTGTTCCAATTTTCCCACATCTTTTTCCAATATTTATCATTTTCCTTTTCTGTCATGTTTAGCCAAACTGATAGGTGTGAAGTGGTACCTCAGAGTTGTTTTAATTTTCACTTCTCTAATCTATAGTTAATTAAGGCATTTTTCATATGGTTATAAATAGCTTTAATTTCTTCAACTGAAAACTGCTTGTTCATATCCTTTGACCTTTTATCAATCAAGGAATGACTTCTATTGTTATAAATTTGATTCAGTTCTTTTATTGTTAATGTATTTTTGTTTAATTTGAAGATCTTCCCATCCATTAATAGGCCCATGTGCCCTGCTTAAGTGACATGGAAGCCTAAGTTACATGAAGCTTGTGGTGGAACTTGCTGAATGAGTGGAACAGGAAGGGGTAGAGTAGAAAGTTAGAGCAGTTAGAGCTGGAGGGTTGTGTTGCCCTTTGTTCCTGAAGAAGTGTTTATATACTCTGAGGTTAGAATTTTGCTTTGGGGCTTACTTATGGGAAGAGTGTTCATGTGATGTAGCCAGATGAGACTCTGGGTTGCCATTAAGGTGCCCCTTGGCTTCGAAAAACCCAGATATTGATGTTTTCTCTCTGATGACTATGTATGTATTGCTATGGTTGGACAGAAGTTCTGTCTGTTGATTTATGTTAACTTCTGCTTGTAGTTCCCATTTGTGTTTTCTCTGAAGTTCAGGTTGCTTACTTTTTCACCTGAACTAAGTGAAAGATATGTGTATGTTTAATTAAAGTGAGATTGTAAACCCCTTTAAGTTGCTTTCCTTCAGAAAAGCAGATCAAAGAACCTGTGCTAACAGCCCTCCTGTGTGTTGGTGTTGTTAGTCTTACACTCCATAGCAGCTGCTAGTAACATTCATGTTACTTTATATATTTTTAAAACTGTGCCTCTATTAGAAACACTGGCTGTAAAAATTGTTCCCAAGATTTCTGCTTTCCGTCTGATCTTGATTGCGTTGGTTTTGCTTGTGCAAAACTTTTTAATTTGATGTAATCAAAATGATCCATTTTGTATTTAATAATATATTCTATCTCTTGTGTGGTGATAAATTCTTTCTTTATCCATAGATCTGACAGGTAAACTATACCTTGATCTCCTAATTTGCTTGTGGTATCCTCTCATGTCTAAATCATGTGCCCATTTTGACCTTATCTTGGTATAGGGTGTGAGATGTTGATCTGTTCCTAGTTTTGCCATGTTATTGTTTGGTTTTCCCAGCAGTTTTTGTCAAATATGGAGTTCTCATCTGAGAAGTTGGAGTCTTTGGGGTTACCAAACAGCAGTTTACTATAGTTATTGACTACTGGGTCTTGTATACCTAACCTGTTCCACTGATCTGCCACTCTATTTCTTAGCCAGTGCCAGATAGGGATGATTGAAGATTTATAATATAGTTTTAGATCTGGTATGGCTAGACCATCTTCCTTCACATTTTCCCCCATTAATTCCCTCTATATTCTTGACCTTGTTTTCTTCCAGATGAACTTTGTTATTAATTTTTCTAGTTCTATAAAATATTTTTTTTTGAGAGGAGAAGGCAGGGCAATTGGAGTTAAGTGACTTGCCCATGGTCGCACAGCTAGTATGTGTGTCAAGTGTCTGAGGCTGGATTTGAACTCAGGTCCTCCTGACTCCAGCGCCAGTGCTCTACTCACTGCATCACCTAGCTACCCTTCTATAAAATATTTTTTTATTAGTTTGATTGTTATGGCACTAAAGAAGTAAATTAATTTGGATAGGATTGTCTTTTTTTATAATATTAGTTTGACCTGCCCATGAGTGATTGATATTTTCCCAATTGTTTAGATCTGACTTTATTTGTGTGAAAAGTGTTTTATAATTGTGTACATTCAGTTCCTGGGTTTGTCTTGCCGGGTAGACTCCCAAATATTTTATATTAACTACAGTTATTTTAAATGGAATTTCCCTAACTCTTGCTGTTGGACTTTGTTAGTAATATATCTAGAAATGCTCATGATTTATGTGGGTTTATTTTATATCCTGCAACTTTGCTAATGTTGTTAATTGTTTCAAGTAGCTTTTTCAGTTAATTCTCAAGGATTCTCTAAGTATACTATCATATCATCTGCAAAGAATGACAGTTTTGTTTCTTCATTGCCTATCCTAATTCTTTCAATTTTTTCTTCTTATTGCTAAAGCTAACATTCCTAGAGTCATAGTGAAATATAGTGGCAATAATGGACAACCTTATTTCACCCCAGATATTATTGAGAATGCTTCTAGCTTATCCTGATTTCATACAATGTTTGCTAATGGTTTTAGATAGGTGCTATTTATTTTAAGGAAAACTACATTTATTTCTATGCTCTTTGTTGTTTTTAATAGGAATGGGTACTATTCATTTTCAAAAGCCTTTTCTGCATCTATTGAGATAATCATATGATTTCTGTTGGATTTTTTATTGATATGGTCAATTATGCTTACAGTTTTCTCAACATTGAATCAACCCTGCATTCCTGGTATAAATGCCACCAAGTTATAGTGTTTTATCCTGGCAACAAATTGCTGTAATCTCTTTGCTAATATTATATTTAAAATTCTTCAATCAATATTTTATTAGTGAAATTGGTCTGTAATTTTCTTTCCCTCTTTTGGCTCTTCCTGGTTTAGGTATCAGCATTATATTTGCGTCATTAACATATTGTTCCAATTAGTTTATATAGCATTGGAGTTACTTGTTCTTTAAATGTTTGGTAGAACTTACTTATAAATCCAACTCTCCCTGAAGATTTTTTTTAAGGAGCTCATTGATGGCTTGTTCAATGTCTTTTTCTGAAATGGGGTTATTTAATTACTTTATTTCTTCTGATGATGATCTTGGTGATTTATATTTTTGGTAAATATTTAACCATTTCACTTAGATTGTCAGATTTATTGGCATACATTTGGGCAAAACAGCTCCTAATTATTGCTTTAACTTCCCCTTCATTGGTGTTCAATTCATCCACTTCATTTTTGATGCCGGTAATTTGGTTTTCTTCTTTCTTTTTTTAAATCAAATTAACCAAAGGCTAATCTATTTTATTGTTTTCTTTTTCATAAAACCAACTCTCAGTTTTATTTATTAGTTCAATAATTTTCTTACTTTCCATTTTATTAATCTATCCTTTGAATTTTAGACTTTCTAATTTGATATTTAATTGGGGATTTTTAATTTGTTCTTTTTCTGGCTTGCTCAGTTGCATGTCCAATTTGCTGATCTCTTCTTTCTCTATTTTATTCATGTAAGCATTTAGAGATATAAAATTTTCCCTACTAATTGTTTTATCTTCATCCCATAAGTTGTGGTATATTGTCTCATTATTGTCATTCTCTTTGATGAAATTATTGATTGTTTCTATCAGTTTTTTGGTTGGCCCACTCATTCTTTAGGATTATATTATTTTCCAATTAGATTTTAGCCTATATTTCCATGGCCTTTTGTTACATGTAATGCATATTTCATCAAGAGCTGAAAAGGATGTATTTAATATTTCTGCTTTTCTATGTTGGATTGTGAGATTTTTATGCCCTAGTACATGGTTAATTTTTGTGTCGGTGCCATATACCACTGGGAAAACAGTTAATTCATTTCTATACCCATTTAATTTTCCCCAGCGGTATATCGTATCTGACTTTTCGAAAATTCTATTCACCTCCTTAACTTATGTCTTGTTTATTTTGTGTTTAGATTTATCTAGTTCTGAGAGAGGAAAGTTGACGTCCTCTATTAGTACACTTTTGCTGTTTATTTCTTCCTGTAACTCCCTTAACCTCTCCTCTAAGAATTTGGAAGCTATACCACTTGGTGCATATATGTTTAGTAATGATATTACTTCATTGTCTATGGTACCTTTCAGCAGGATGTAGTTTCCTTGTTTATCTCTTTTAATTAGATCAATTTTTGCTTTTGCTTTGTCTGAGATCAAGATTCCTATCCCTGCTTTTTTTTTAGCTTCAGCTTCAGCCTTTTACCTTTAATCTCTGTGTGTCTCTCTCCTTCAGATGTGTTTCTTGTAAATAGCATATTGTAGGATTCTGGTTTTTAATCCACTCTACTAACTGCTTCTGTTTTATGAAAGAGTTCATCCTATTCACATTCACAGTTATGATTACTAACTGGATATTTCCCTACATCCTATTCCTCCTCCCTTTATGCTTTTCTTTTCCCTTTTACCCTGTCTCTCCTCACCAGAGTTTTGCTTTGTCATATCCCAAACTCTTTGATCCTTTAATATAGAAACTGCTAAATAAAATGTATAATGAGGATAAGAGGCAGTATTTTGCATAATGAATAGGGAGTTAGCCTAAGAGTAAAGAAAATCTGGATTCAAGCACCACCTTTCAAATTTATTGGCTATGTAACCCTCTTATAGTTATTCTACCTTTCAGTTCCCCATGTACCTCATGACCCTCGCTGTCATTAGGACTTCTGCCAACATTTAAATACTTTAAAGTTTAATTTTACTAACTTAGCTCCACCTATCACCACCTTATCTTGTTATGTTACCTCTCTGTAAGGCAAAGAGGCAGTTACTCTAAGAAATGCCCCCTTGCACGTTGTCTGAGAGAGCTATGGGGTTCTTTTCGTTCCTCTCCAGGATACCTGAGGCATTATATGATTTGAGGCCATAGAAGTAGCCAGCTATGGAATCTAGTTTCCTTCTTTTTTTCTGTAATTACTCTAGCAGAGTGGAGAACGTAGACCTAGTGAGTAATGGCATTCTCCTGTCAGTTAACCCAGCATTGTACTGCTAAGTCCCTTATTCAGTTACATTTAACTGTTTTAAATTTGCATGCAATATAGTTCCCCAGAGAGACATTGCCCAACTCTAGAAAGAACTGCATGGGCAGAATATCTTGCTATGATTTTGTAGGGCTATTTCTAAGGGAATGTATAGGTTTTTAATGGTTCAGTCTTAACTAAGTGAATGCTTCCATGAATGTCCCCTCTTGCTGCCACCTCTGATTGCTTGTTCCCCACTCAGATCAAACAGGCTATAAGTTTTACTTTTTCCTCATTAACTGTCAGGATTTCAGGGTGACAAGATGAATTTTACTATGACAATTACAATAGTTCCTAGTTAACTGTAAAATCCTATGACAGACCACTGGGAAATATAACCATCTGAATGCTTGATTTCAAATTGCCTTTTAGTACACATACTGCATACACATTTTTTCCCTCTTGGCTGAAGTCAGCAAAGAGAGTAAAGCAATAGTCATAGTTTTCCACTGCCGTCATTAATGGGATTTGCCGCATTAATCCCATGGGCGACAATATTTTTTCCATGACTATATTTGGCATGGCAGCCAACTTGTCATTGAGATGTGTGCCCAGCATTTCTCGAAGGCTGTGTGATACATTAAGGAACTCTGTTTGCTGTTGAAGGGAGCCATTTGTTAGGAAGAGCTGACACAATTGTTCTAATAGCGGCACTAGGGGAAACAGAGCAAAATGGCCATGGGATGAGGGAAGCTTTAAGCTATTAATAGTCTTACAGCACTATGAGAGTCATGAAGAGCACATTCAAGAGCTAAGAGAGACTACAAAGCACATATAGAAGGAATTTGATTTTTGAGTATTGACATGTCAGCTGAGGGTCAATGATCAAATATGTTCTCCACCATTCTCAAGGATGGGTTAGTTCAATTCAGTGAGCATTAATTAATTACCTACTGTGTGAAAGATACCGGGCTATATTCTGAAGATATATAGATCAAAATGGATTAGTCTCTGCCTCCTTAGAGAGGCAGCATGCTATAGCTGATCAATCACTGAGCTTGGACTCCCTGCCCTTTAGAGAAATAACTCTCTCGTATTAATAACCAAATATTAAAATTAGAGAGACTGAAGCTTTTTTCTACTGTCTTATTTCCTTGTCCAATCTCTCAAGGACAGGGCTGAAGGAAGATAGGATTAACATTCTCATTCTGGGTATTGCTACTCCAGTAAACTGGACCAGACCTCTAGTCTAAGGTGAAACTCCTGGCCCATTGCATTTTGCTCAGGCTTGGGTGGGGGATGATAGATTCTTTGTTTAGATTACCCAAGTTCATTAGAATAGGTTCAGCCCTTAATAGTAATATTCATTCTCTCATTACTTGTTAACCAATCAGAGTTGATTACCACCCTCTGGAGCCCTCCCCCCCCCCCAAGGCCATATAAACCTTGTACCTGCTGCCATGAGGATCTTTGGCATTTGAGAGTGTCACTGACTTTTTATTAAAATGCTGGCATTATTAATAAAATGACTAATTACTCAGAAATTGTGTCTCTTAAACTTTTTGAATGCCACAACCTTATTTCAAAACACCATGCTTGTAATGCTCTTTAGTTTCTTACAGTCCCTGGCTTCCTTTCAGAAATAGCTCAAATAATATCCTCTTTAGGAAACGTTTCCTGGTTCTACCAGCTGCTAGTGTGTATACCATCTATTTGTCTATATCTTGTATGTTCATAGTTATGGAAATGTTTCCTTCATTAGAATATAAGTTTTTTTGAGGGAAGGGGAATATGACAGAATTTTCTTTCTGTGATCCTGGACAAATCACTTTTTCAATTAATCAATCAACAAATGTTTCTTAAGTGTGCATTATGTGTCAAGAACTAAGTTCTGACAATATGAGGAAAAAAGTAAAAACATTCTTTGCTTTCAAGGAGATTAAATTTTTTTGTAAATTC
This sequence comes from Phalanger gymnotis, assembly GCA_028646595.1. NCBI lineage: Eukaryota > Metazoa > Chordata > Mammalia > Diprotodontia > Phalangeridae > Phalanger > Phalanger gymnotis. The sequence continues at coordinate 80,627,978 of CM053627.1, forward strand.
TGTAGACATTTAATTTTCTCAGTGGTAAAATGAAGGTGTTGGACTTAATGACTAATCCTCTGTTCCAACTACTGACTTCTTGGCTTCTTGAAGTCCCAGCTGAAATTCCCACCTGCTACAGGAAGCTGTCCCCAACCTTTCTGAATTCCAGTGCCTTCCCTCTGTTAGGTTTTTCCTATTTATCTTGTCTAAAGCTTGCTTTGTATATATTTGTTTGAATGTTGTCTCCTCTGTTAGATTATGAGCTCCTTGAGGGCAGAGACTGTGTTTTGCCTCTTTCATCTCCATTACTTAGCACAATACCTGGCACATAGTAGACACTTCAATAAATATTCATTTATTGATTGATTAATCAGTTCCCTTTTAGTCCTAAATCTCTGATCTTTATACATATATGCCATCAATTAATTTTGTAAACAAAGCCCCTTTGAAATGGCCTAAACCAATTCATGATAGTTAAAGATGGAACCCCCACTGTCCCTGCCCTTACTTCAAGTTACCTCAATGCTTATCTTTCCACTCTGTTACATGATAATTCGAGCAAGTAATAACACAGTTCTTATTATTATCCTGAATGGAGTATGCAGAAAGAAGAAGGAAGGAAGGGAGGGAAGGAGGAAGGAACAAAGGAAATGAAACATTTATGAGGTACCTGCTATGTGCCATGAACTGTGCTAAGTGCTTTACAACTTTTTTTTTGTTGATCCTTACAAAAACCTTGAGAGATGGATGATATTATTAACCCCATTTTACAGTTGGGGTAACTGAGACAAAGATCACTTGGCCCAGAGACACACAGGTAGGAAGTATATGAGGTTGAATTTGAACTCTGGTCTTCTTAACTCTAGGCCCACCTAGCTCCCTTTAGCAAGCTATTGAACAAATACACAGAGTAAGGTTTTAAATGATTGCCATGCCCTCTTTAAAAGGAGTGAGAAAGCATGTCAGCCTGCTTATAGTGCCAGTGGCAGACATTGGAATGGTTGGAGGGAAAGTTGTTTCCATGACATGTGAGTTTGTACTAACTGTCAAATTGGTCACAAATATGATTTTCCTGTCTCAGAGAGAGTGAGGGGCATACTTAGACAACCCTGTTGGGCATAAAGAATCCCATTGCTCTGGTGAGAGAAAATAACAAGGAAGACTGAACACTATTTGGATGTCTCAGAAAACTCTTCAGAGCAAACATCACAAGCAGGAAGTTCACTACTCTTTGTGAAAGGGGAATAGTTTGGAAGAAGTCCTCCTCAGTCTCTTTCTGACTAGATTTTTAGACCAGAAATTCACTGCTGGATCAATAGGTTCCTTCCCATCTCCCTTTGGATCCTTTAAGTTTGCTTCAGAAAATTGTGCCAAAATAACATAGGCAGTGGATACTGTATAGATTAGAAAGTCAAGTCCACTGCCTAATGCATAGCAGATATTCTTTTTTTTTTAAGGGGGGAAGGCAAAGCAATTGGAGATAAATGACTTGCCCAAGGTCACACAGGTAGTAAATGTCAAGTGTCCCAGGCCAGAACTAAACTCAGGTCTTGCTCACCCCAGGGCTGGTGCTCTGTTCACTGTGCCACCTAGATGCCCCCATATAGCAGATATTCAATAAAACTGAAGGGGTGAATGTCATATAGCTCACACCGGAGCCTGATAGCTGTAACAGATCCCACTAAAGGGGCAGCCTGGTATTAGCAATTTACTATGTTTGCTGTGGGAAGGATTAAGTATTATTTGATACAGCTTAGATATATGAGCCTTGCCTTGGAGTTTTCTGAAGTTTACCAGAGCTTGAGGCAATACTGCCCTCTCAGAAGATGGGATTCAGAGAAGGCTGGCCTGCTTTTTCCCCTGCCTGCCTGAAACCATCCATCCAGATGTGGCTCTTTGTGGCACATGTCTTGGTTTGTTTTCATTTTTCTCACGAAAGATTAGAAATCACCTTTCATCTTATAGGAATTCTTCTGTTTTAAAAATCAGATTGCTGATTTCAATGCCAGAGATTCTTTGTTCTTATCATGTGCCTTTTTAGCTATAGGAATTCAGCTAAAGTCAGGAGGAATCTATTCCTCATCACAACTGTAGCAGAAGTGCTATGGAATATAACCTTCCTCCTCCATCTTTTCCCCTCACTATTCTATGCAGTTGTAGTGGCAACAAATAACCTAAAAACTGGAGGCAGGCTGTGTCTGATCTCCAGAGGTACGCAAATCAATAGACTACAGCTACTGGTACCCAAGTCCCAGAAGCAGCCTTTCAGGTGCTGATAAATGCTGATGACTTTGCTTTGAAAATACACAAAAGAAAGAACCCATGACAGATTGGCTTACTTTTCAAAAACAGCCTTCCCCAAAGATCAACAGAATTATTGCTTTTAAAGCGAGAAAGGGACTTAGAGGTTATCCAGTCTAACTCCCTCATTATAAAATAATTTAGTAGAATTATAAACTTCATTATAAAATGAGTTATCTACAAAAATGAGAAAACCGAGGCCAGAGAGATTAAGTGTTTAGACATGATCACACAGGGAGAGAGTGGCAGAGAGGATTTGAACTAAGACTCTCTTGCCGTCTCATATATTTTCCACTGTGCCAGTATACCTTGTTCTACACTCCTATAATGTTAATGGAATGGGAAGATCTTCCCTGCCCATTAATATGCCTCACGTGGAGCCCATCAAGGGAAGCTTGCTTGTAGGAAGGTTCACACCTTTTGCTAATTTCTAATTAAGCACTGAGTCACAAGGGTTGTGATGCTCTCTGGCTCTGAGAAGTGTATGTATACACTGAGGTGAGGTTTTGCTTTGGGGGTTTGTTTATTAGAAGTACCTTGTGATTCACTGGTCAAGTCTCTGAGTAGCCATATGTTCAGAGCTCCCTGACTGCTCAGAGGTAAAGGTTCTCTCAATCCAGTGATGTATATAAAGAGTACAGCAATATTGCTTTGATTCAGGCAGCAGAGCCTTGTCTGTTGGTCTTTATTTCTCTAATTGTATTTTTTCTGTATTTCCTCTGAAGTTCAGGGTGCTGACTTTTCCCCTAAACTAGTGAATGTAATTAAAGATTGTTGACCCCTTAAACAGCTATCTTTCCTAGTAAATCAGATTTAAGAACCTGTCCTAGCAGCCATCCTGGGTATGCCAGTGTAGTTGCTGTTACAACTCACCCCACCTTTCCCCTCACCCTGCTAAAAATCTCCTCCCGAGAAAAGCAATGCTATAATTTAGTAAATCTTAATTGTCTACAAAAGCAAAGAAAATATTTTATTATGTAATTAAATCTCAAAGAAAATGGTTAAATTATATTCTTAGGAAAATTATAGTTGTATTTCAATAGTGAAGATTGTGATGAATATTACTCCAATTAACTGAAATGCAACACTGAAATGATTTTATATTATCTTTTCCTTCCTCAATTTTTTTGTCACTTCTAACGATGAAAGAACACAGGATGAGATACCCTGGGTGGTAAATGATTATATTCCCTTTTGCTTTTTGTCTTTATAAAGAAAATACTTCAAGGGAGCCCTTAAACTTTTGAAAACCATCATCTCCCAAGATAAAGTAAGAAAATAACAGAAGCCAAAGGTCGTTTATTAGTAAAAAGAGCTTCATTAGTTTGCTATCCTTAAAGTGCACTAAAACCAATGGACCAATCAACTAAGAGGGGGAAAGTATGCCAAAAAAATTCACAACATTGTTGATGGAAGGGGACCTGATTAAGATTTAGTAGAGAAATGGTTCTACTTATCATATAATTTGATTGCGAGATCAGGGTTTATTACCATAGTTATGTCCAACATCTTACATAGTTTTATTCCTGGTCATGTAAATACTCTATTTCACTGAGGATGAGAAGAATATATCAATAACTTTCCTTTGGCATTTAAACTCTTCTTATTGACATTGAATTCAGTGATTTTATGTTAAAAATAGAAAGAGTACTTTAGCATACCATGGTAAGCAATGGAGATACAAATACAAGAAACCAAAGATAGTCTTTTTTATCTTGTATCTTCCACATGTCTCATCAGGAAGTGGGTTCTTCTTCCACTAATTTGGCCTAGATTGACTTTTAAAAGTTAGTTGGGTGGTTAGCCCACAATAAGTCATCTTATTGAGTTGTTCTCCTTTTAGTTCACTAAGGTACCTCATAAAAGGATCACCTGGCTGTCAAATTTTGAAAGTTATTTTAAACCATATTATAAGTCTCCTGTCTGTGATTTCATTCTAGGCTTTCAAGGACCAACTCCTTTACAAGGAAAGAATCTTTAATAATTTAATAAAATTATTTAATTTTAATTTAATAAAATCTAATAAAAATTAATATTTAATTTAATAAAAATGTAATTTTTTACTGTACATGAATTCATAATCTGTCCTTCTCCAGCCTCCCCCTCAATTGGACAACCAACAACAATAACTACAAAAGTGTCTCAACATAAACATGTATAGTCCAGCAAAACAATTTTCTATATTAGCCATGCAAGAAAAGTTCTTCACCTCATTGGAGGGAGATGAGCAATGTAGTTTAAACTACAATGTAGTTAAACTACATTTAACAGAAGTTAAAATCCTTCTGTTTTCTGGTTTTCTGGTTTTGCATTGCATTGACCGCTGACCTAAAGTCTTACAAAGGGGTTTGTCTCTATAATGCAGTGAACTATATAAATTGTTCTAATTCTTCTTTGCTTGAACTGGAAGACAGCTCCTAGTTTCTAATTTGGAGCTATATGTAAAGAGTTGTTATAAATATTTTTGCACACATAGGTCTTTTTACTTTCTTTGTATTCTTTGGAGTAAAGGCCTAGACATTGTATCACTACTAGGATATGCAAAGTATAGTGACTTTTGAAGAAGAGTCCAAATTGCTTTCCAGAATGGTTGGAAAAATCCATAGCACCACCAGCAGTGTATCAGTGTGCCCATTTTCCTGAAGCCCCTTCAATACATGCCATCTTTCTCTGTTTCTCTTTGTCAGTCTGGTAGATGTGAGGTAGAATCTAAAAAAATTGTCTTTATTACATTTTTCTAGCTATTAGTGTTTTAGAGCCTTTTTTATATGGATGTTCATAATTTGGATTTCTTTCTTTGAGTACTGCTTGTTCATAGCCTCTGACCCATGGAGGAATGACTCTTAGTCTTATAAATTCGAATGAGCCCCTTATATATCTTGGAAATGGGACCTTTATCACTGAAACTCATAGTAAAGATTTCCCCTCATTTATCCGTTGTCCTAATTTTAACTAAATTATATTTATTTTTATAAAATCCTTAAAATTTTATGTAATCACAATTTTCTACTTTATCTTCTGTAATCCTTTCTGTAGTTTCTTTGGTCATGAACTCTTCACCTTTCCATAGAGGTAAAATGTAATTTCTTCATGCTCCTTCAATTTGTTTATGATGTAACCTTCAAAAAGGAATATGCCATACCTAATGTGGAGCTTATAGTGGTTAATGTGAAGTATTGGTCTAATCCTAATTTTTATCAGTCTGTTATCCACTTCCCCCAGAAGGTTTTGTCAAATACTGAGGGCTTCCCCCAATAACTTGGGTTTTTATGTTCATCAAACATGATGCTATTTTTTTTTTTTGTTTGCTTCTGTGTGTTGTCTGCTAGTTTTCTAGAGCTTCCTATTGGGAACATACACAAATGTTAGCGATACATGTAGATTAATTTCACATATTTTAATTTCAATTAATTTTTGGTTGACCCTAGGGTTTTCTCAGTAAATCATCATATATTCTACAAAAGCCATAATTTTGCTTCATCTTTGTTTATGCATATTCTCTTAATTTCTCTTTCTTGTCTTATTAATATACATAGCATTTCTAGCATTATATGAAATAATAGTGGTGATAATGAGCATCTTTGCTTTATCCTAGACCTTACTGGAAAGTCCTCTAACCTTTTTATTTTTAAATAAAATGTGGTATTTGTTCTTCTATCAAATACCTATTGTCTACTATATTTAAAAATATTCTTGTTACTTTGGTTTCCAGAGGTATTATTAGAAATAGGAACTGAATTTCTTCAAAAACCTTTTTAGTATATATACACACGTATATGTGTGCATATATGTACATATGTGTACATATATACAGACATATACATATATGCATATATAATTATAAGGTTTTTGTTATTTATATTATTGCCATTTTTAATTTATGTATAACATTCCTTATTTGAACCAATCTTATATTCCTTATATAAACCCAATGTTGTCATAATGTTAATATATACTAATATATTAACGTAACCTATTAGATAATATTTTATTGAATGTTTTTGTATCAATATTCATTAGGGATATTGGTCTGTCATTTTCTATCAGCTCTGTCTCTCCCTGTTTTAGGTATCAAGATTATATGGGTATTAATAGAAAGAGAAAAGAAGAGGGCCTTCTTTTATGATTCTTATAAATTTTTGTAGAATTTAATTTGTCTTTGAGTGTTTGAGAGAATTAATTTATAAATTGATGTTGTCTTGGAGTTTTATTCATTCACAGTTTATTGATTTCATTTATCGAGTATTGCTTTATTTAAATGATCTATTTCAGGTAATCTTGGTATTTTATATTTTTGAAGTATTCATCTATATTCTTTGTTATTTTTGTTAATGTATAATTCAGCAAAATATTTTCTAATAATTTCCTTTATTTCCTCTTCCATGATTGTGAAATATCCTTTTGCATTTTTGATATGTATAATTTCATTTAATTATTTTATTTATTTATGTAGTTTATTCTTTTTAAACTTTTATTCTATCAATTCATTTACTTGATGAACTGATAATGAAGCTAGGTCTCGATTTTTAAAAATAGTTAAACCATAAGCTACTCTGATAAGAAAGAAAAACTAATTTTCTAATATCAAAAATGTAAAAAAAAGACAACAAGTGAAACAGGAATAAAGGAAATTATTAGAAACTATTTAATTGTATGCCAGTAAATATGACAACAACAAAAGAGTAAGAATTTAAATAACCCAATCTCAGAAGAGATATTGAGATCTCAAAGAAAAAGCCTATAGAACCAAATAGACTTACAAGTGAATTCTATAAAACATTCAAAGAAAAAATAATGCCAATATTACATGAACTGTTTGGAAAAGTGGAAATAGAAAGACCTTACTAGATTTCTTCTATGATGTAAATATTATTTTCCCATCTAAACCAAGAAGAGATAAGACAGAGAAAGCAAATTACTCATGAATATGCCTAATGAATATCATTGGGAAAAATGAGATAAAACATTAGTAAAGAGTCTCAGTGCCACATTAAATCAAAGGAACATCTTTTTAATATCCACAGTCTACTACTGTTGCTATTTGCCAGTGAAATATGAACTACAGCTAATTGACTCTTAAGAATTAGAAATGAATAAAAGGCACTGGGGAGGTGCATGGTGGATTGAGCAGGATGGAACATATAACCAATGGGAAACATCAAAAAAGAGCAGAAGGAGAAGATACCAACAAAAAATGGCTCCTTACACATCACAGAAAGAAGAGATAGACCAATCATATGGCAAGAAGGAGAAATTTTTATCAAGACCTTCAGAGTGCTCTTCTTACAGTATTTAGGAGAAAGTGTGAAAGCTCTCTAGCTTGTTGGGCAGATACCTTGTGAGGAACAAGTAGGTCATGCTTGTGTTACACAGGAAGGTTCAGGATGGATGGATTATAATATCTTTCAATGAAGAGAACTCTCAATTCAATGCTATTCATGATTCATTTGAAAATTTTCAAATAGCTACCATTCTATTTAGTATACCGTTATCTTATCCAACTTATTTACTCTGTTGGCCACAATGTTATGAGCTATATTATTCAAATGCCTTAACCAAGTCAAGATTCGCTTCACCTCTAAATTAATAGGCCTAAGTTTTTCATCTGCAAACCGAGGGATTTAGACTACATGGCCTCTAAGATCTCTTTCAGTTCTACATTTGTAACCCTAATAAGTTTATTTATCAATAGTTAGCTCCATTAAAATAGATGCAGTGAAACTTTGTAATATTTGATATTCATTTTTTCTCAAGAAATTTAATGCCTGATAGGGCAATTTGTATGGCATTTCTTATCTCTTCAGAATTGTTTGCCTCCCTGGATAGAGCTACATGGATGCCTTTCAATATGTATTGTTGGAGAGAATTTCCAAGTTAATCACCCTACAGATTCATTCAATCATTTTCGAATAGCTTTTACTTAGGAGTATTCTAATCTTAACTTCTTTTCTCTTTTGTCCACAAAGATGTCTTGAGAACAGTTATTCTAGTCCCTTTACTGAATCAGAATCTGCTTTACATCCAAATTAATGGGGCCTCAGTTTTCTCATCTGTAAAGTGAATGTTTTAAATTTGATAGCCTCAGAGGCCCCCTCTGAAGTTTGAAAATAGTTTGAATATTCTGAGAACTTCATCCAAATTAAAGGCCGCTATAGTGTGCATTGGTTTTTATTTCTAGTTCTTCAAATTTTTTCATCATTTAGAATTGAAGCATGGTTGTATGATAACCATTTTTTTCATATACCCACACTCAAGAATATAATAATAAGAGGTCTTATACCTGGAGTCACAATATATTTCTGGTCTTTTAAGGAGCTTTCAAATCATCAAGCTATAAATACCATTGAAAGTCCTCGAGGAGGTCCTTCAGGAGCTATATATTGGTGACAGTGTGGACAGGTGCTTAATAATCTAGGGTGGACTGACTATAAATAGCAGTGACATTGAAAATGCTTCTTATTGAAGGACCAACTTCAAAAGATGACCCAACTAAGCTCTGGAGAAACCAGAATGGTACGTGAACAAGACCAATGCCCTGAATAGACATATGGGGGAACTCATGTTTTCTGGTAAGGACTCCAAGAGGATGAGAAATGATATCGATAATCCAATAAGTTCATAGATACTCCATTTATACATGTGTAAAATTTTTGTTACCCCAATTACACAATATCTCACTTACAAGTGACTTTAGAAGTCACCTATGGAACCTGGTCCTGAAAAGGAATCTCCTCTATATCACTGCCCTCCCCCCAAAGGGGATATTCTAGACCCCATTTGAATGTCCCAATGAAGAAGGAACTCACTATATTTGAAGGCAAACCACTCCGCTCTAAGTCTTAGAGAGATTTTATTGTTGTTATTAAATTATTCTTAAAACTCCTTTTCTGAAACTTTTATCCATTGGCCCTAGTTCTTTTTGGGGCCAAGCAGACATCTAATCTTTCAGTCATATACCAGGACCTCAAATACTTAAAGCTAGCTGTCATCTTTCCTTTCCTACCTTAGTTTTCCCTCTTTTAGGCTCAGCATACCTACTTTGTTCTACTGGTCCTCATAAGATGTGTTCTTTAGTCCTCTCACCATCCTGATCATTCATTTTTGAACATTCTCTGACTTATCAAACTCTTTCTTGAAATGTGGCACTTGGAATTGATGCCACAGAGTATGTAATTATCATCAGAGTACTCTATCGCCTCCTGACTTTTGAACACTTTGTCTTAACAGAACCTAAGACTTCATTAGCTTTTAAGGGTTGCCATAAACTGCTGATTCATGTTGATTTTCTAGTCCATTAAACTGCCTAGGTCTTTTTAAAGTGAATTACTGTACTTCTTTTATCTTATAAAACCATTATTTTAAAACTCAGCTGTTAGACTTTATGTTTATTTCTGTTACATTTTATTTTATGAAATTATACTATAGTTCTAGCCAATCACAAACATTTTGGTTTCATGCCTATTTCAAATAATGTGTTAATTATTCTGCCCAGTTTAATGCTACCTGCCAAAGTGATAAGGATATCTTGAATTGACTCATCAAAATATTTGATAATGATCTTAACGAGCATAGGACTATGGGTAGTCTCCTGGAGACTATCCTGACTATCCAATTTTATGAGGCTGATGACAAATAGTCTACTTTGGTTAAAACATAGAGAGTAGGGAGGAAATATATGAGATAAAGGTGAATTGCAGCAAGTTGCTGACTGTGGAGGGCCTTGAATGCCATGTCACAAAATGAATGGACAAGAATAATTGAAGTTTTTTCTGCTGACTTTTTCCTCAGTGCCTGTTCTTGAGCAGTAGCAATTAGCTATGACAGCCTGTCCTATTCAAAAGGTTTAAAAAATCAGTAATTTGTCAATCTGCATTCATACAATTACATAGCAACATGTTCACTTAATGTAAACTGTGCACTGCAGTGGAGAATTAATCTGTCTAAATATGTAGCTTGATACACTAAATACACTATACCATTCAGCGGCTTCTCTTGGTGATCTTGAAATGTCAGAATAGATTTTTGCCTTTCATAGTACATTATGTTTATTTATTCAGCATTTGATATGCTAGTGTGTACTTCTGAAAAGATAAAATGAAATGTGGAAGGAAAGGAAATGCAAAGATAGGAAAGAACATAAGAGATGCATGCACATGTCTATATTATATATGTAATATTAGAGTAATATACCATGTGTTGCTTTATTACTATAAGTTTATAATACATTATATTATAAATACATAAAATATATTCACATATGCATTTTCTTTTGTCTATAGGCACTTTACATATGCACATATATGAACACATGCATGCACAATGTACAATACATGTATATACCTGTATATGGGTGCATGCATGGGTGGATGCACAATATGTATATATAGAAAGGTATATGTGTATATAATGAATGCATGCATATGTGCATGAGTGTCACTGACTTTCATTATTCAGCCTGTATAAAGTCTAATATCTCTTTCTACAGTATCCTGTATAGAGCATGAGTTTTTTTGTAGATATTGTTCTGATAATGGTGATTAGCAAGGTGACTTGTCATACTCTTAGCTTCTATATTATTGTAGCCAGAGAACTATGATACAGTTGCTGACTGCAACAGGTCTTGGGTCACTGTATCATCTTTACATAGTAGCTAGTTGCTCTGGTGATCTTTGAAGATGATTCTTACCCTACCTTTGGGAGTAGAGCAGGGATCTCTTTAGTTCTAGGCTCATTCTATAGCGAAAGTTTTGGGTCTAAGGTTAATTTGGAGTTTGAAGGACTTGATCACTTTTAAAACTTAGCCCCTAAACTAATAATTTATAGGGTATTTATTAAGCCTTATTATATCACTTCTAGATCTAACTTGATACAGGTATATTTAATTAGGTTCTCTCTAATGAAAAATACCTTTGGAAATATTTTAAAATGGAACAGTCTGATTAAAAATGGGACTAGCTTAATATTGGAATTGTTTTGATAGGCCTGTCATTTCATTTCATCATTGTATTCAACAAATGTGGAGTAGTAAAAAGAGTACCTGATCTGGGGGTCAATTAATTTGGCTTGTAATTCCTGGTTCTGTCACTTAAATACTTGTGCATTCTTGGTCATGTTACTTAAACTTTGTCAACTCAGTTTCCTCATCTCCAAAATAAGGTAGTTAAATTAAGTCATAGAATTTTAGATCATCCTATGGAAGCAAAGATATTATGGTTGCAAATTTGTAGGCAAATAGAATTTCCAGTTGTCTGACTAACTTGAAAGTCAGACTTCAATTATAATCAGTCACACTATCAAATCGAAAGTATCGATTAAACACTTACTATACATACCAGCCACTATGCTAGACTCTGGAGACACATATGCACACACACACAGACAGAAGTAGCCCTTGTCCTCAAGGGCTAATATGTTCTATTAAAGGAAGCAACTTGCATGTGTAAACACAAACACACACATATAAATGGAATAGACACTAAGGGACTTTGAGCCTATTAATGCAAATGGCTCTAGTAAAGTCCGTTTCTATTCAGCCTGATGGTTCTGTTATATTGAATTAACCACAGTAGTCAATAGCCCCTTGCATTTTAACTGTATGTTCAAACTGCTGTCCAGCACCTAATATGCAAGAGGAAATCCTTGGGTGAACCATGGCTAGTAAAGCACCTGGCTCCACAGTTATGAAGCATCTGTTTCTTCAGGGCTGGTTCTACATTTTCACTTTAATAAGCTAAAACATGAATTCAACAAATAACAGTTTTCGGTAGTGTAGATATTTGCCACCTGGAGAGCTTCTTCAATTGGCTACATTTTGCAGTATCTCAGGGAAAACCAATGAGGTATTTGTTAAATATTTCATGGCGAGGTACCTACAAATTCCTAAGAGCACCCCATGAAGATTTGTGGTTGTTGTTGTTGAAAGGCAATGAAAGCTAAAAATAATTGTGTTTCTCAGGATCAAAAATATATTTGTGCTTCAGCAGTTATTAAATACAGTAAAGGCTGCATTTCTTGGACTGGGTAATGGAGTGGGGAGTGCTTTTGTGAGTGTGTCCATCCATTTGGGCTAAAAATGTGTCTGTTTAAAAGCTCTCTAAATGAAATTTCCTGAGAGTTCAGGAATGAAAGAATGGAGCCAAGGACAGGGAGACCAAACACTGCCAAGAAACTAAAACAGATAAAGCTGCCAACAGTGCATTAAGCCTATGTACAAAGAAATATGGTGTATGGTGCACTGTCCTGCCAGCCTCAAACAGGTACCCAAGTTTCTGTCATCATCAGAGATGGGCAATGTATAACAATGGCCTAGAGCAAATTGAATAGGCTGGATTCAGTAGGCTCCAATGCAGAGAAGTTCCAATGGTGGGTCAGTAATTCTGACTAACGACGCTTTAGAAGATGAATTCCACATAAAAGAGAGGTTAAGGAAGGGACTAAGTAGGGGGAGAAGCATCCAGATGTAGACTTTTTATTACTCATATTTCCTAGTAGCAGTTGTTTATATTCAATAAATAACTTCAAAAGGAAAAGCCTAATAAGAAAACTTTCATTTTTATGTTTAAGACACATAGTGCTTATTCCATAAAAGACATCAGTGCTTATTCACGGAAAAAGAAGAATTCAATAGGGAAAGCCCACTGCAGAGGTGATGGTTTCAGACTGCCCATGTGCTCCATTACCAGTTAAATCAGACACTGCTTGAATGAGCTCAGATGTGCCAATCCTAACAAAATAACATGTTTCAGTTGTTTTCAGTTCATTTCCAGGTTACATACTGAGCTCACATTAAGAAACAATGACATATACACTTCTCTGAAAAAATAAGCTAGATATGAGTCATTCTTGATTGGCTAGGAGAGGTGAGAGAGAGTGAAAAGTCTAGCTTGACTTTGAAGTTGCAAACCTCTGTTACTAGAAGGATGGTTGCACCCTCAACTGAAACAGAGAAGCCTAGAACAGAACATAATTAAAGGCACCATCATTTAGCCTTAGCTTATCTTTGCAGTTTAATTTTATGTGGACTTCATCATGTACTTTATGTGCCAGTCAGCCTAGCCCCTTGATATTTCCTAAACTGATCATTTCTTCTCCAATCTCCATGCCTTTGCATATCCCTTGCTACTTTCCATATCTAAGATTTATATAGCACTTTATGGTTTGCAAAGTGATTTGCATATACATTCTCATTTGATCCCTACAGCATTCCTATGTGGCAGATACTATTGGCTGTGTTTTACAAAGAAACTGAGGCTGAGTGGCTAAGTAGCTTGTCCCGCTAATAAGTACCTGATGTAGGCTTTAAACTCAGGCTTTTCTGGTTCCATGTCCAGTGCTCTATCTGCTATACACCAACCTTACCTTCCCTAAATGTACTTCCTCCTTGCTTTTACCTCTGAGAATTGTCATCTGTCTTTAAGGCTTTGCTCAGATCCTACCTTCTATAAGAAGCTTCTTGATCTGTCTTTGTAGTTGTTAAGTTTCTCTGTCTCTGTCTGACTCTGTCACATTGTCTTTCCTGCGTGTGTGTTTGTTGTGTTCCCAGGAGAATGTAGTCTTTGAGGCAGACTTTTTCTTTTATTCTGTGGATCCCCTCCCCAGTGTGTAGCACCATATCTCTCACAGAGACCGTGCTTAATTAATGCTTGTTGTTGTGCTGTCTCGCAAAGTCATTGTGACATAGATAGATCAGATGAGGAAAGGGAGATTCTTTATAATCATAAATTACTATTAAATATAGACTATTAAGAATATCTCTCATTAGGCATTTACAATTTAGTACAAAAGAATCTCAGAGTCAAAACTGGCTTTGCTTATGCTGATAGAGGTCTATGGTCCTATTTAATGTCCAAAGCTCAAACAGAGCTATATGCCCAGTATCTAAATTTGATTTCTCTACTATGCCTCCTTACTACCTTTGTGATCCTGAGCAAGTCACTTAGTTTTTGTGGGCTTCAGTTTCCTCATGTATAAAATGAGGGATATTGGCTAGAAGACATCTACATTTCCTAATGCTAGACCTCTGATGCTATGATTGGTGATAACTGAACATAGTCCATCCAAGCTGGTGCCCTTTGTCCCCTGCATTAGCTCTCTTCTCCTCTGTCTGCCCCACTTCCAAATTCCAAGGACCCAGAGCCCTCTTCGAGCATGTTTTCTCTTGTTTCCCAATCCCCTACAATCATCTTTAGTGTCACTCTCCTTAATAGTTTTCCCTCCTTTTTCCTCTTCCACAATAGGTTAATTATGCTGTTCTCCCTTGGGCCAGCTTATTGGAGCCTTGTGCTCCAGAGATTTACTTTATCCTCTAGTATCCGTTCATGATCAATCCTTCCAGGTGAGTGTATGAAAGGAGTTACTGGGGAACAAGGAGGAGTCATTTAGATTTGTTAATCAAAGATCCTACAAATAAAGGAGAAGGGAGGTGAGGGAGAATCAATCAATTAATCAATTAAGTCCCTACCCTATGCCAGACATTGTGCTAGGGATTGTGCATCACTCGTTCAGTTGTTTCAGTCTCATCAGACTCTTTGTGACCCTGTTTGGAGGTTTCTTGGCAAAGATACTGGAATGATTTGCCATTTCCTTCACCAGATCATTTGTAGTCTTTAAAAATCATTTATTTATTTATATATCTGTCTATTTATTTATTTATTTTGCAGATGAAAAACTGAGGCAAAGAGGGTTAAGTGACTTGCCCAGGGTCACGCAGCTAGTAAGTGTCTGAGGCCAGATTTGAACTCACAAAGATGAGTCTTCCTGATTCTAAGCCCGGTGCTCTATCTACGGCAACACCTAGATGCCCCTTCGGGGCTGTGCATATACAGGCAAAACAAACAAACAAAAATGAACAATCATTCATTTAGAAGCTTACATTCTCCTGACATGTGCATATTAAATAAGACAATAAAGTGCTTGATGAATCTTAAAACATTATATAAATGTTAGTTATTATGACTTTTATGAAAGTGTTTGAAAATGCTGGAGGCAGCTAGGTGGCAGAGTAGACAGAGTGTTAGATTCAATCTCAGGTAGGCCTTGGTTAAATCCTACATCATATACTTACCAGATGAATAACCCTGGAAAAGTCATTTAACCACTCCTGGCTTCAGTTTCCTCATTCGTAAAATGAGGATAATAACAGCACTGGATTGTGGTGAGGACCAAAGGAGGTAACACATATAAAGCACTTGGCCCATTTGAAAGTGTTATTTAAATAATAATGACATTATCATTCTTCAAAATATATAAAATAAATACAAGGTAATTTGTGTAGTAGGTAGCACTAGTAGCTGGAGATGTGGAAAGGTTTCATTTAGCATGTGGCATTTGAAGCGGGTTTTGATAGAAGCTAGGGATTCAAAGAAGTAAAGGCAAATATGGTTGGTGTTCCAGGCTTGGGGCACAAGAGTTGGGGAGTGGGAGAAAGTCATTGATGAGACCCAGAGATGAGACATGCTATTTTTTATGAGGAATAGCAAGAAGGTCACTTTGATTGGCCTATAAAATTCATGAAAAGAAGTAACATATCTAGTTTGCAGCCAGGTAGGGACTGCTTTTAAATGCCAAACACGGGATTTGAATGGTATTTGAATGGAGGCAATAGAGTGCCATAGAGTTCGTTGATTAAAAAAGAGTGACAAAGTCAGACCTAAGCTTTAAGAAAATCACTTCTGCAGCTTTAGGAGCATGTATTGGAAAAGGGAAGCACAGATCATGTAAACTTAGAACAATAAAACTTAGATTCTTGATGACTGAGAATCAGATTAAGGATAACGTGTGTGTGTGTGTGTGTGTATTTGTGTGTTTTAACCTGTGTATAGTATTATTATGGAAATCCTCCCAAAAATCTCCATTAGGGAAGGTGGTCAGGCCAGCTGTCTCTTCATTTCTCAGTAGGCTGCACTCTTTTGGATTTTTCCATTGTGTCCCTAGGCGTAGTACCTTCTTTCTTGCCTCCTTCCCGCCTCCTACCACCTCCGCCCCCAGCCCCACAGTTTCAATTTCCTTTTGTGTGTTGTCTTCCTCCCACTAAATTGTAAACTCCTTGAGTGCAGGGACTGTTTTTCTTTTTAGTATTTGTATCCCCAGCAGTTAGCACAGTGCCTGATACATAGTAGGCATTTAAGAAATGTTTATGGACTGACTGAATGACATGAGTGCTATTTATAGATACTAGAACCTAGTAAGAGTAAGAAAAAAAAAACCTAAAAACAATTTGCCTATATTAAAAGTATTATTTTTCTTTATTTAATTGCTTTCATTTATATGAAGTACATAATTACTGTGCAGCATTGTAATTTGGGCACATCATTAAACAGGTATCAAACTAACTTCCTTGTAAATTTTATTAAATTTCAACAGTAAATTTTATTCACGTTTGTTCAGTTTTCATAGAATGTGATCATGTAGCATTGTTGTACACTAATGATTTAAAAAAACACAGAGATAACATTGGTAGGAACTCACTGAATAGTCCATCAGAAGAGCAGATCTTTTAAAGGAATAGAGTTTCCCATGTTTTTTGTCAACTTATAAAGCTATCTATTTAGCAGGGAAAAGATACCTTTAATAATAATGTAGGCAGCCCACATTTCCTGAAATAATTCCCTCAAAAATGTGTCAATAAAGTAGACTATTGTAAAGCAGATTGTATTTTCTGATAGGAGTAATGCTAAATAAATTCTTTTGGCTGGCTTCTAAAGCTCTTAGCCATCTCGTCCCTAACTATCTTTGCATGCTGATCATATTTTTCTCACTGGCCCTGCCATGGTATTTAAGTTCCAGTCAAATTGACCCAACTTGTTTCCTGGAAATAAAACCTCCAGCCTCTCTGATTTTATACAGGAATTCTCATGCCTACAATTCTCTCCCTCCTCACCTCTGCCTCAGAGTCCCTAGCTTTCTTCAAAAGAGAGCCTAGGCGCTACCTGCTGTTGGAAGCCTTTTCTAACATCTCCCTCTTATTCTTGTCAAATGAGATAATAATAGTGCCCTTCTCTTAGGGTTGTGAAAATCAAATGATGTATTTGTAAAATGCTTGGTACAACTCACACAGGGCAAGCACTTATATGGTGGTCAGAAGAAGAGATGCAAGGACACTCTCAAGGTCACTCTTAAGAACTTTCAAATTGATTGTATGACATAGGAGACACTGCCACATGATTGCTTGGCATGACGTGCACACATCACTGAAGGTGCTGTGTTGTATGAGCAATGCAGAATTGAAACAGCTCAAAGAAAATGCAGGATGGACAAATTTAGAGTATCCACTCCAAATGTTCACAGGGACTATTTATGCCTGACCTGTGGTAGAGCATTCCAAGCTCATATTGGTCTGATCAGCCACAATTAGACACATTGAAACTTGACTCTGACATAGTGATGTCATTTTGTTCCTCTTCGAGAACACAGAACAACAAACAACAACAATAAACTTCACTATTTTGACCGAAAGAAAGCTTACGTGATTGAATTCATTCCAGACAGACTTGCCCTATACCCTTACATTTCAGGGTTCCCACCACCCCAGACAGCAACACTTAAAGGCCATCCATCTAATTCAGAAATTCTTAATGGCCTTTTTTTAAAATAATCAGGGAACCCGTGTGCAGTCTAACGAAGCCTATAGACTGACCTCTTGCTTCTCTGAATGATGTTTTTAGATGTATAACATAAAATACATAGAATTACAAAGGAAACCAATTATATTGGAATATGATCATCAAGATACATGGTTCTTTTCTACCTCAAGTTTGCAGGTACCCAGTTAAAAACTTCTTTCTAATCCAATAGCTTCTTCTTTTTAAAGATAAATAAACTCGGGGGGCGGAGCCAAGATGGCAGCTGGGAAGCTCCCCACCAAGTCCCTCCAAAAACCTATAAAACAATGGCTCTGAACCAATTCTAGAGCTGCAGAACCCACAAAGTGGCAGAGGGAAGCAGGGCCCCAGCCCAGAACAGCCCGGATGGTCTCTGGGTAAGGTCTGTCCCACACGGACCTCCCAGCCCCCAGCCGAGGGGAGCGGAGGCGTGAACGGAACAGACGCGGACCTACCAGACCAGGAGATGAGCGGAAAGTGCCCTGGCATCCTGAAATACTGAGCTGTGGCATGTACCAGACCTCTCAACCCACAAAGAGCAAAGACATCAGAGAAGGTTAGTGGGAAAAGCTGCTTGACTGAGTTTGCAGTTCCAGCCACTTGCCCCTGGGGCAGCGGAGGTGGGGCAGCTTTAGAACTAGGCTGCAGTTGCTTCTGGCCCCAGGCCCACCTGGTGGGAGGAATTAAGTGGCTGAT